>JARFJB010002305.1:0-625432 GCA_036346205.1 Vesta saturnalis | reverse complement strand
GGGACTTAGAGATGGAGATCAGGGAGAAGATTGTGAGAATAACGATAATTTTCCAGCTACGATTTTGTGGTCTGACGAAAGCAGATTTACAAATAATGGCCTTTTCAATCGACACAATGTTCACTTTTGGGACCGTGAAAATCCTCAAGGAAAGTCGGCATCAAGTGAGATTTGGTTTTAACGTCTGGTGTGGCATTTAGGCGCTAAACTTATTGGGCCCATATTTTTAACGAAACATTAAATAGTGAAAGGCATTTGAATTTACTACAAACTGATTTAGAAAATAAACTTGATGATTTACCACTGATTGAGAATATTAATATCTGCTTCCAACGAGATGGCGCCCCACCCACAATTCAAACATCATCAGCGAATATCTTAATAATCGGTTTCCAAATTCATGGATTGGTAATCGAGGGCCGATTTTATGGCCACCCAGATCTCCAGACTTAACGCCCTTGGACTTTTTCCTTTGGGGCTACGTAAAAAATCGAGTGTACGTGCAAACATTTGAGAATGCCGAAGATCTTCGTGAAGCTGTTCTTGCAGCATTTGGTAGCATTAAACGCCAAAACTACGCAGAGCAATTACGTCGACACTACGCAGGGCACAATTATGTTTAGAACGGAATGGTCAATTGTTTGAACATCTTTTATAATTGGATAATTATCTCCAATACTATTACCTGCTTAACTCTTGTTGTTATCTATTATTTGTCGTTTTCTCATGTTTCACGGCCTACTTATTGTTAGAGTCTTTAATAAAATACATTTTTTTAAATTTTCTTTGTTGTTTTTAAAAATAGATAGTACATGTGCTATATCATTGTAAAGAGGATAAAAAAACACGATCAATTATTTCAAAGCCGACTTGTCGTTCCATAAGAAAAATTTAATTTAGGGGTTGAAACTAAAAAATAGAAAGTGCAAAAAAAATCCAAATTGATATTTAAATTCTGCATAAAAAATATCTTAAGAAAGTGCAAATAAAATTTATATGTCTAATATAACAAAAAAGATATTACAAGAAAAGGAATTTGACATTTTCTTTTCTTGCCATAAGTCTTAAAATACATGGAAATTTGGAAATTGGAAGTGTCCTATAATTTCACTAATCCTTAGGAGTAATTCATCTAATTTAACCAAATCTGTATCTTTTATAATAAAATATATATATATATATATATATATATATATATATATATATATATATATATATATATATATATATATATATATATAATAATTATATAAAATGTCCATAAGGGCTTTATTTTTTTTTTTAATAATAAGATATCGGAAATTCACCCACCATTTGGTGTTAATTTAATTAATGAAATTTAATGATAAGACATTAGTACGTGATCTCAACAAAACAGCATGTAGCTCAAGCCAAATAAAACGACCTCCATCTGCGTTGTGGGTTGGCTTAAATGCAATTACTCAAAAAGCAACACAGCTATTAAATAGTGAGCTAGTGCTAACCTCGCGGTTTTGTTTGGTTCTCACCTTAACTTCAATCAACATTTAACTAAATTTGTGAAAAATGCGTAGGTATATTAAGTTTAAATCCAGATACAGATTCAAATCATACAAGTCTAAATGTGACGTTTCTAAATAATCACCATGCCAATCAGTAGACTGGAAAAAAAGGTTCAGTTAGTTGGTTGTCAAGCTGACTAGACAACGCATCTTCAATATTAACTTAGGGTGAACATGAAAAGTCTACACATAAAACGAGAGAATAAAGTAATACAATATACACCAAGCACATTTGTCCACATTAACATTGTATATACACAATTACGTATTGGACCATTGTGCAATTTGCTAATTTATTTATTAACATTAATACTGTATGCACAATTATACCATTTTGCAATTCGTTCGATAACATTTGAAGATAAAATAGAACAGTTACCCAGAATAATTACTTTATGTGGACCCACTTCATCCAAACGTCCAGTTTCGCCTTGCAAGATGCCATTTTTACTGCTGTACATGTATGTGAAAGGCTTTACAAAAATTCGTAAAAGCATTTAAAACTAAAAACTTAGAAATACAAATCAAAGATGAAAATAACAAACCCAACAATTAATTAAACATTTTTCGTTACCACAATTATTATGATACATTGAAAACACAACATATAAATTTAATTTGTAATACGTACAAAAGTGGTAAACCATTTCCTTCGAGGTGTAGGAAAAACAGCAAAGAACTAGCTAGACACACCAAAAGTTAAAATTAAGATGTAACATTCAGCCTGTTTTTAAGTGCGAGATGCCAAAACCTACTTAATCAGATTTCCTACTTCTGTTCAAGTTATTTGGACATTGGTATCTTATGGAAAATAAAAGAACACTCAAATACAGATATTTTGATACCAATAGATTCGTCTTGATAAATAAAACATTTGATATCATTGCGCCAATGTTGTAAGTCTTATAATTAAGTTACAATTAAATGATTTTGTGATTAAAATTCCTTATGTAGGTTG
This sequence comes from Vesta saturnalis, assembly GCA_036346205.1. NCBI lineage: Eukaryota > Metazoa > Arthropoda > Insecta > Coleoptera > Lampyridae > Vesta > Vesta saturnalis. Next base: position 622,933 of record JARFJB010002305.1, on the reverse strand, counting down.
TATGTATGAGTAAGGTAGAGAGGAAAATATTATGCTTCTACCTGTCTTATGGAAAATAAAAGACCACTCAACTAGTTGGCTTCAAAAAAAAATCAAAACTAAATTCAATGCACCACACTACCGCACACTTGTAACATGAAAAAACTACTTTTACACAGAAATGCTAATTACTTTCTTATTGCCCTGCAAATCATTTGAATTCTATTAATAATATATGAAATATCCTTCTTTTACTTAACTTTAATTATATATGTAATGTTATAAGTTCATTATTTTTTCCTACTTTTAATTACTTATCAGTTATTATTTTTTATACTGTGTCATAAGGCAAACTGAGCATACTCTACCAGTGTCAATAAATATTTTATATACACGGTTTTATTAAGAATGGTGGTGGTTTTTCGATTTTTTGTATATTGGGTTACAGTGGTGTGTTTTAATTAATATTAAGTCTCATTTTTTATTGACGATTGTTGCAATTCCTATCGAAACATACAAAGTTTGTATAATTTATATTAAAATGATCGATTTAAAAAATTCTCAGGGAAGTAGTTGTAATTAAAGGCTTAATTAGTGAAAGTTATTATTTCTATTTCCAATAAAATGTATTTCTGTTTATTATTTCATTTTGCCAATTTTTTGTATATATTTTTGTTTAAATGGTTCTGAAATTTGTAAACTTTTATTTAAATAACGATATTACCATAAAAATTATGTTTTTAGCAGTCAGATGAACCTTTTTTTGAAACCCATCTGAAATAAACCATAACAAAATGACCTCTCTCTAGCAAAAATGCTCATAAATTCATCAAATTGTACATCGATTCCTAATATAACAAAAAATATTACAATGAGCTAATGAATAAAGGTATGAATAAAATGTTGGTACTTTTTACAACAGGTATTTCATCTGCAATGTCATAACAAAAACCACTTTTATGAAACATGACATTTGTCACAGCAAACCTCAAAATTGAAATTTGATGATTATTGTTTGAGTGGAAAGGAAGGGATGGGGGGCGCTCTTATGAAACATGTTAGTAATCATTTGCTGCAACACATATGATAGTACACCAATACTAAACAGAACGTAATTGAAGCGTTACCCATAATTGTTAATTGTTAGTAACAATTTGTAAAATAAATAAAATCATTTGTCAATTTGTTTTTTGTTCTTTGCGTAATTTCGAATAATTTGGACACTCCTAAACATTAAACGTCACATGTCAATTTTTGAGGTAATATTTAGTATGAGTGTACTATCACATATATTGCGGCAAATGGTTACTAATATCATGTTTCATAAGAGCGGTGTGTCAATGATTATTGATATCCCTGTATATGTACATACCATACTACACACAATTAATTCATAATTTCAAATCAAAATGTTCCAAAACAATTTAATCATACCTAATTATTTTTTATAGCACCAGTCAAACCAAAACAATCGCAGATGTTAACAATGAATGCGACAGTAGTAACAGTATGGCTTGATTCATGGGGGGATGGAGGATGTGGTATCTTACATTTTGTAATAGAATTCAAAAAACGGTCACAAACAACATGGATTATGGCATCAAGTCATATAAAACCTACAGAGAGGATATATAGCGTTACAGAATTGTGGCCCGCCACAGATTACCACTTAAAAGTAACTGCATATAACAATGCAGGTGAAACTGCAGCAGTTTATAATTTTACTACTTTAACCTTGATGGGAGGTAAGAAGTCAACACTTAAGCAGTTAAGGTATTAAACACATCTTTCATTTAGTTGTTCCTGAATTATCACCACCCGTATCTCATTCAGGTGATCAACCATTTTATGCCAATGCTAGAGTAATTATACCAATTGTTTTATCAATATTAATTTTGCTTGGTCTTTTTGCTGCAATATTCTGGAGACGTAGTAAGTAAAATAATTAATAATATGTATGTACAATTTAGTGTTATAGAAATTAGGAGAGAACGTGATGGTCAACGAGGTTCTATGGGAGAATCTCCATCTATAGCTCAAATTCAAAATAAACAAAATCGTGATCAACAATACTTAGCAGTTCGTGTCGGCAGACCACAACAACCCATTTCTATTGAACCTGATACATACAAGGCTGACTCTGCAGATTATATTGAGGACATCTGTCCATATGCTACATTTCAGCTATCAAAACCTGCATACAGTGAAAGCTCTTATAGTGGAAACATCTATAGTGGCCCGTACCACTCGGTACGCGGGTCTTTTGTTTATCATGACGTTAAACCACCTCCTATTGATAAGTTTAAGTTAGGACATGTAAGTTTGATTTATTTTTAGTTTTTTACTTACTCTCAGTTTTACAAACATTATGTTTAGTTCATTTATATATTTTGATGCACTTTTTTATTTTTAACAATTTTTGCCTATTTCACATTATTATTTAGTACTTACCTTTAAAACGGCATATTTCATCCACAAATATAAAGTACTTCTAAATGGCTTTCAAAGGTGCTCTCCAAGATACCATTCGTAACAATATTTTCAATTCAAAATCATATATTCTTAATTCATTGAAATACACAATTCTATGAAACTAAAATGTGTTTTAATTTAAGAATAAAGAACCTGAATACACCAAAGTTCGGAGAAAAGGAGGTAGATTAAGAGATCCTCACTCAGAAAGTCAAGGCAAGTATTTTTCAATGAACCAAATATATGTACATATATAGAAATTACAACATCTGTTATAAAAAGATATTAATAAGAGCCATTGCTGCTCAAATCAATATTTGAACCAAACATTATTTCAGAATCAGACAATCTGGGCAGCACTGACTCCGAGGTGAAGAAGATTTTAACACTACATCTGCCAATTTCAGAATATGATACACTGGGGAGTGATTCTGAAGGAGACGGAGCAGGTGCTAGCCAAGAATTGGTTTCTTTTAGACATCGAATGCGAGGTAAATTATAAAGATATTGTACAAAGTTTGAAATTTAAAAATTCTAGGAGGTGCAGAAGGATCTAGCTCATCTTCTGAAACATCTCCACCATCAGGAAGCATGGGACGTAAGCCGTATCCATCACGTAAAGGCAAAAATAAAGCAGGACCTTTAAACAAAAGACATGTGCGTAGTAGCAGTGGTTACTCCAGCCATAATGAAGAAACTACTTTTAGTATCTCGCACACACCGAGTTTCAGTGAAAGAATACATCCTCCCAGTAGATTTTCCGATTTACACACGAGGGATCTTAATGATGCTGAATTCGAGAAAGGGCACAAACACAGAGGGTTATCTAAACTTAGTAGAGAAGCTTTCCAAATCAATGTATAGTTTTTATAAGGTATTTTAATTACTTTTTAGTAAAAATGAACAATCGTTAAACAAAGTTATGTAATTTTTTGTTAATATACTAAGAAAAGGTCTAATTTGAAAAAAATCAATTTTTATATGAACTTCATTTTTTTATAAGAAGAATGATAGGAAAGCGTAAACAGTGGCAGGTGCCTTCGAGAGGGAAAAATTGTTTTAGTAATAAACATGTTTCCCTATCTTCTGTTAATGGGATGTGCCAAAATGAGCTTGATAATAATCTGTATAAATCCAATGTATGTTATAGAGTTTATAGATTGTTACGTACAGTTTTACAAGAACAATAAGTGAGCCTCACGCTAGTTATAAGTGTTAAAAACACACTATCTCTACATCACTCCGAAGCCAAAACTTCATCTTCCCACACAAAATTCAAAGGACTGTCATTTTTGGATAAACCTTTTTATTGTACAATTGTCAAATGTAAACAAATATAATAAAATGTTGTGTTAATAAAGGCGAATCTTTTTTAAATACTGCTTTCTATGTAGTAAAATCGAATGGTTCAAACGATTTTCTCAAACTTTGGACAAGATGTTCTTCAAGCTCTTTCTTTATAGCACATTCCTTCCATTCTACCCTATCAGGTAAGTTCAAAATTGGACCGGAAGCTAATACTTGCCTTCCAAAATTTAATGGAAAATTCATTTGGGATTGAATCTTAGTATATAAAACTGTGTTATTTGGTAACTCTACACAGAAATAAGGAATTCCTTTTTGCAAAACTTGTTCTAAACGATTATGATCATCTAATTCTTCAAAACTAAAACCATTCCCTTCTGCTTCATCCTAGAAAAAAAAATCACGTTAAACATTTATCTCATTATAGGTGCTACCCCAAAAATGGTACGCGCGGACCGATTGTAGTACAAATTTCCGCCGCTAGAAGCATTATTAGTAGTCCTCTGTTTAACATTAGCACTTGGTAATGTTAGGCGGTGTGATCATGAAGGCACATCCTTCACTAGCATTTTGAACGTTATGCTATTTTCGTGATTGCACAGATGGAAGAGTAAAGAGTCTGCATTAAATGTTATAAATGGAATAAAACAGACCGAAGGAGAATGGCTTCGTACTATATGACTTGGTCATGTTTCCAAAAATGAAAATCAAGCTGTAGGGACATTTTGACATAACAGGGGAATTTGTGAAATTTTAACTTTATTGATTTAATGTCTGGAGCTTTTGGGTAGCACCTGTATAAAAAAATTTCAACTACACGAAAATAATGGACACATATTTTTTATGGGTAAAGATGAAGAATTAAGAGTTGAAACTACCTTTACTTTACTTTATATCTGGGGTTTTTTTAATAAGTTGCTGATTATGAATTTGAGGTCTTATTTACAAAATTCAAAATTTTCAAATCGAATTTAAAGAATTTCTAATTACAGATTAAAGTTTCTAAAAACTTGTTATGATGTATCAGTATAAAATAAATATGTTACCTCCGTAATTAGCTGGTGAATATTTTTTATATGTATATTGTTACTGAATACATAGCGCACCACGTGGAGGTTTATGGTAAGATTATGCTCTCCTTTTTTTTTGTTATTAAATTGAAATTTTAATGTTTTTTTTTAATTTTAATTTATTTTTGTTTAATATTTTAAATTTGTCTAATACAAGATATACAACATTTTGAATAATATTTCAATGTTTTGTTTAAACAAAATTGATAACGATCCAAAAATCTTAATGTTAATAAGTAAAATAAATAGAGATCCATACAAATGAAGATTGCTTATTTTGTGTAATGCTTTCAGTAGTGATAGTCTATAAAGTAATGTGTAAAGCAAAGCACATAGATTTTGTACCCTAAGCACATTTCAGCATGCCGACAGCATTGCAAATATCACACTCTGGTGTGCAATTTACAAAGCAGTCATCAACGGGATTTTCAAATTCAGGTGGTCTTCTGAAGATAACCGCTCTTGAACCACGCATGCTTTATTAAATTTTTAAATCAAGGGGAAGAGAACTGGTTATGGATACGGTCCGAAGAAAAACACATCTAGTGGTTCGACCATGCCTGTCATACTTGCGATAAAATTTCGCAATATTCTTGTCCCCGTGCAGCAATGTAGCAGAGTTCTGACCACTCCAAGAGAAGCAACAGTAGTTTGTGGAAGAAAAACTTCTCAAAAACAGGTTCTCGAAAACTCAGAGTTTGATTGCTAAAGCGAGAATGTTTTCTGCTTTAAACAGTTCTTGTTTGACTAAAAGCCCAAATTAACCCCTATTTCTTGTAACACAATAATGAGGGGAGACCATTTGCTGGAATTGAAGGTTGGATGGTGTAACTATGAGTCATGGCATGTGAAGATTGTGTACGTCCCGTGCGCATTTCTAAATTAAATGCAGGCAGACTAGAGTTGAAAAAACTGGTTTCTTCAACGTCGGTTAAAACACACTTTATTTTGTTTACAAAGTTATCAGGTTTTAATAGTATTTCGTCTTTTTTCAATTACTGACTTTGGGTGATACATTTATTTATTTTTCTAGAATCAATTCCATGTGGGTTTTTTTTAAACATATGAAGTTATATTTCAGAAGCTTTAAACAAATTTTTGTGATAAAAAGACTTTATCTCGTGCTTCTAATGCCCATATACGAATATCCAAATCGCACATTATCAGTCGCCAGCTTCCGGAAATCGATCCAACACGTGTACAGAAATTCTTTTTAATTTTTCGATTCGAGTACCGTCATTCAACCATATATAATTGTTGCTCGTATTTTATAAGCTTAAAAGGGTTCTTAACTGACTCAAACTTCAATTTCTTTTTTCTGGAATTCCAGAAATCAACAATCCTTTGCTTATACTCCATACTAATATTTATGTCTTCTGACAAATGTGAGTTTGAATTTATTTCCATACTAACTGAACACTTCTGATCTTCCTGTTTGATTGCAAGTGGAGGTTTAGATCATCAAACTGCAGTACTTCATACGCTTCTACAATAAAAAAATCGTTTACCGCATACTTTATTAGGGTCTCTAATTGCGAACTAAATGTTCTTTCACTTTCAGAAATGGCAGATTTGTAATCATATATTTTGGTTGGTCGAAAACTATTTAAACTAACTTTATAATATTTCTAGGATTCATAGCCATATTCAGTGAGTAAAAATAGAAAACAACTCATAGGATAAGAAAAATAATTATCATAAACAAGTATGATTAATATAGAACTAAAAAAACCGAGCCCAGCGATATTACGGTTAAAATAATCTGTAATAAATTATCTATAGCTAATAATTAAAATACAAACCTACGGTTCGGAAAAAATTCTCGTAAAGCAAAGAATTGAGAGAACGGTAGCAGCACTATAAAAACCATTAGACACTGGCAATGGCATTGGGTTTCAACACTATACATTAGTAAAACAAATGACTAGCTGCTAGGTTTTAAGCATGAACACTGCATGTTACTCACACCGAGTACAATGCACTACTTTATAGACTATCACTACTGCAAGCACTACACAAAATAAGCAATCTTCATTTGTACATATCTCTATCTTATTGACATTGAGATGTTTGAGTCGTTACAAAACATTGAAATACTTTGTTCCAAATCTCTTATTTCTTCTATTATATATATATATATATATATATATATATATATATATATATATATATATATATATATATATATATATATATATATATATAAATAAGACATTTTTTCTTTAAACTTGTGTTTCTCTCTTGGAATTAGTTTCTGTTTTGTTTCTTTGTCTAATTTTGTAGAATTAATGATAGATTTTGTTGTTTTTCTATGTAAGTGGTAGGATTGCACTGATTTTTCTTATATTCTGAAGAGTTAGCAGTTCAGACATCTTGTGGTGTTAGTCTTGAGTTGACAATGACAGTAGCGTTTCCTTTGCCAGCGGTAGTATTAATATTTGGTCGTCATTTTTGATTTAGAGGTCTTGTTTGGTAATATTTTGTTTGGGAAGTTTGCAGTTCTGAAGAATGTGTGCTACGTTGAGTCTAATTTCGTCAGCGACCGTAGATTCTGTATCCTTTAAGGCGTATTCTACGTTGGTGATGATGTTTTCTACGGAATCCGTTTAGAGTGATGGCAAAATTAAACCCTTTACCTAAAACAGTCAGAATATTATTATTAAATTCTTTGTCACTGAAATTGTGTACTGTCCTTAACGGTTCTACATTATTTGACTGCGATGTATGAGACAGACGTTTAAATTTTTGTTTCTGTCGGTTAGTTTTTATCATCAAGGACGATTCTACAGTATTTTCAATGAGGCGATCCACTGTATCGAATATGAAAGGGTGAATTTTGCTAGCATGTAAAGTTTGGAAGGTGTCATAAAGAATGCGGTTGAGATAGTCAAGTTTAGCCCTTTCATATATATATATATATATATATATATATATATATATATATATATATATATATATATATATATATATATATATATATATATATATATATATATATATATATATATATATATATATATATATATATATATATATATATATATATATATATATATATATATATATATATATATATATATATATATATCAGATGTTTTGTTTGTTTTAGCTTATATGACTATTTGTTTCCATTCTTCTCTGTTTGTGGCTTTTTGTTTCCAGTTCTTTATTTCCTTTCTTTTTAGGTCTTCCACTACTTCATCTTTCGACCTGGTTCTGGTCAAGTCTGGCGTCCATTGTGTTATTATCTTGATTCGTTTAGTTTCTTTGGCTCTTTCAATGTGTCCTAGCCACCTTATCCGTTGTGCTTTTATTTGTCTGACTATATCTTCTCCTAGCAGTTCTTCTTCTATTTCATTATTCGGTATTCGTTTTTACCTACTTGCACAGGTCCTATAATTCTCCTTTCCAATACTCGTAGCTGTTCCTCCTCTTTTTTTATCATACGCATGGTTTCTGCTGCATATATTACTGTAGGTCGTATTAATGTTTTATAGATTCTTATTTTTGTTACTTTCGTGATTTTTCGGTCTTTAAGCAGTGGTTTGTACATATTGAACAGCTTATATCTACGGTGTATTCTTCCTTTTAAATCATGTGCTTTATTGTTTTTACTATTTATCTCTGTTCCTAAGTACATGAATGTTTGAGTTTTTTCGAATCTGTGGCTTCCAATCTCTATTTGTTTTTCCTCATCGTTCTTCCTGCGTTTACAGTGCATAAGTTTGTTTTTTTCTCATTTATTTCAAGGTCCCTTGTTTTTGCTGCTTTCTCGATTATGTTAAGAGCTTCTTGTAGTTTAATTTCACTTCTTGATATTATCACTAGGTCATCTGCGTAAGCCAGGACTTGCATTTCTTTGCTCCGTATTGTGTTTGAGTGATCGGTTTTCCATGTTATGTTTTCTAGTGCGGTGTTAAATAGGGTCGGCGATAATATATCCCCCTGTCTTACGCCCTTATTTATTTCGAAATATTCTGTCTTGTCATTCTGTATTTGTACTGTTGCTTGTGATCTTCCAATTGTCATTTTGGTTATTCTTATTAATTTTGATCGTATTTGTAGTTCTTTCATGTCTTTTATTAGTTGTACTCTTTTGATTTTGTTAAACGCTTTTTGTAAGTCGATGAATAAGATGTATAACTCAATGTTATATTTATGTGCCTTTCCTATTACTTGGTTTACTGCGTGTATCGCGTCCACTGTTGATTTGGCCGGTCTGAACCCGAATTGATATTCTTCTACTTCATTTTCCGTATAGTTGCTTAATCGTTGCTGTATTATATGCGTTAAAATACCGTATATGCCGTATTTAGGAGCGTAATGCCTCTATAGTTATTGCCTGCTTCTGGGTCCCCTTGTTTGAATATGGGTATAATTGCTCCTTTTCTACAGTCCGTTAGCATTTTTTCTTCATCCCATATTGCTGTTATTATTTTGTGTATTCTTTTATGCAATTCTTTACCTCCGTACTTTATCATTTCCGTATATATCGTCTATACTTGGTTTTGTGTTTATTTTTGTTCTTGTGATTGTTTTATTACTTCTATTTGTGTTGGGTGTTTCCGTTACTTCCTGTTCTTCTGTTCCAGCGTCTTTGGTATATAGTTGTTCTTGATAGGTCTTGTTTTAGAATTTCCATATTACGATCCTGTGCTATATTCGGCGCGCTTTCCAGTTCTTGGTATTTACACGGGTGACCCCGGTCTACCCGTCAGAGGCCATCCGCTTATCAGTGATTTAATTATTTACTTGTCTTTTTTGTTCGTGCTCTACCGTTTCTATTGATGTGTGGTAAGTCCACTTACCGTAGTTGCGCTTTATGTAGGGTATTTCGACAAATTTTAATTTTACGGTTTTGTTAACGTTGCCGCGCTGTAGTTAATCATGCGCGCTTACTTTGCAATTGCTATAGTTTATTTGCTGCTGAGTGTCCGATATGGAATTATCTACAAGCCCTTGACCAATTTGTCTCAAGGAAATGTAAATAATGCGACGTATAGTTAAATACCGACCGTTCGTGGTGTTCTGAAAAATCAATCGTAATACTTTAGTAAATAGTTTCGACAGTGAATCATATTCCCTTGAAGTCGGAACTAAGTTGCCATTTGAGCAGTAGTTCGCAATCATTTATTCATCCGTATAACGTTAGCTCACCCATTCAAATATTTTGTCATCGATTTTAGTTGTTTTACTTAGAATGTGAAAAATGTAGTAATATTAATTAATCAATTAAGCCAATACTTAATGTGTTTCAAATAGTTTCTTCTAATAATTACGCTTACATACTTCGGTGTTATTGTTGTCTTTAAAATTTAATGTTACCTACTTGGAATTAATTATTTTTAAATATTTGCGTATACTTTCAAATAAAGCAAATTTAATGCTCAAGAGTTTTATAATAATTATTATATATCATAGATAGATTTTTGTTTGTATGTTAAATAATTATTACCTGTTATAAATCGTAATAGGTAAAATAAATACCATTTGTTATACGAGTAAGTGTATAAACTTATTTAGATTATATATTTTGAGAAAGTTTTATTTTCTATTTCGTTTTGTTCTAACTTGTACCATAAAAATATTACTATATACCTGAATTTATACATCTCGTATTTCTTAAAATAAACTACATTTTCACATTCTAAGTACATTTTTAATCTAAATATATAATTATTACTTTTATTAACAACTAAAATCGATGACAAAATATTTGAATGGGTGAGCTAACGTTATCGTATGAATGAATGTTTGCGAACTACAGCTCAAAGTATTTATTTATTCAACAATAGCTTAAAGCTAATTTACAAATCTTAATTTAAAATACATATACATCATTTTCTTTTTTTTAAAAACTATAATTTACTTTTCAAGGCACTAAGATCAACATTTTTTTAATGAGGTTTTGAAATCTACAATATTTTTCTTACTTTAAATCTACTGGTAACATATTATAAAATTTTAAACCAGTATCAAAAATAGATTTCTGACTCTTTAAATTTTTCAAATTCTATAAAATTTGTACATCCTCTAGTGTTATATTCATGTATATCACTATTTTTTTGACTAGACAAGATAGATATTTTGGTAACTGCTCTGTATCAATTTTATAAAAAAGACTAGGACATCACAAAATTTGATCACTCACACTAAATAAATCTAATTTTGATAACATTTCGCAACTCTGGTATATCTGTTTACATTTAAGATTGCCCTAAGCGCTCTATTCAAATGACTTAATCTATTTAACAAATTACTACTTACAAAAACAACAATGAATTACAAAATCTTACATGAGGCATAACAATTGACATGAAGACTTTCTTTTAGAATTTAAAGACAAAACATTTCTTAACCTACATATAACACCTACTTTTTAGACAACTTCTTTTCTATATATTCAACAAATTTATTAAACTTAAGATCACAGTCAATTATTACACCTAAATACTTAAAACTATCCACCCATTCTATTACTTCATTACCTATAACTAAATTACGATTTACAAACTTATTTCCTAAATACATACATTTGGTTTTTTACTGTTCAAACTTAATTTATTTTTACAGAGCCAGTTAACAATATTTAATAATTCATTATTCATATCTATAATTAATTCATCACAATCATTTCCAGAAATGTACAATAGAGCATCAGCAATAGGTGGACCATAGCATTTTTAACTATCTTTGGTAACTCATTTAGGTATAAAATAAATAATAAAGGGCCTAATTACTCCTTGGGCACACCCACATCAATAGCTTTGAGAAGTAAGCGGCAACTTAGTTCCGACTTCAAGGAATATGATTCACTGTCGAAACTATACTAAAGTATTACGGTTGATTTTTGCAGAACACTACGAACGGTCGGTATTTAACTAAACGTCGCATTATTTACATTTCTCTTTAACACAAGCTCAGAGTCTTTGGGTTTACTATAACGGAAAGAAAACACAAATTGGTCAAGGGTTTGTAAGGGATAATTCCATATCGGACACTCAGCAGCAAATTAACTATATTTGGTGCTCATGCAATATCGCCTTTATGTTATCAGTTTTTCTATTATTTACCTAATTAATCAGCCCTCACCTTTCTGTTCTCAACCATTTTATTGTCCGATAACCTCTTGCTCCTCAACTTCACCCTCACTAATTTTCCACTTTTCAAAGACACTGCTTTTGTTTTAAATCAAACTTCAAACTACTAACACATGCACGAAGCATACTCACAATTATCCTTTCTTTTTTTCTTCTTCTATAATACTACAATTTTAAAATATTAAAAATAAATTAAAAATGTTAAAATTTTAATTTAAAAATGAAAAAAATAGAAATTAAAAAAAAACAAGGAGAGCATAAACTTACCGTAAACCTCCAAGTGGTCCGCTCTGAGGTCGTGAACAATATACATATCAAACATATTTACCAGCTAATTACGGAAGTAACAAATATTTATTTTATAATTATACATCAATATCTCAAATTTTTAAAAACTTTAATCTGCAATTCTAAATTCTTCAAATTCGGTTCAAAAATTTTTAATTTTGTAAATCTGACCTCAAATTCATATTCAGAGACCTGAAAAACCCCAATAAAAAGTATTAACCTAACTCCAAGTTTTTAAAAAAAAATTCCGTGCGCCACTTTGGATCCACCATTTTGAATTTTCTAAATCGGACCTCTAATTTATAATCGGCAACCTCAAAAACCCCCAGATATAAAGTTTTACTGAAATCCAAGAGTTTTTTTATAATTAGGTACGCCATTTTGGATCAGTCATTTAGAATTTTGTAAATCTGACCTCAAAATCATAATCTGCAAACTCAAAACCCCCAGATACAAAGTTTTACTGAAATCCAAGAGTTTTTTTATAATTAGGTACGCCATTTTGTATCAGTAGTAGAAGGGGACACCTTAACACATCTGGCAACACTGCATAGATTTTGACGTCACAAGACCGCCCACGTGGGGACCGGATTTTCCACCCTTATTTTACACACTTACGTGTAGGACGTGTTTTTTCACCCCTATTTTTGCACATCCACGTGTGAGACCGGGTTTTCCACCCTTATTTTTACTCGCTTACGTGTACGACGCATTTTCATCCCTATTTTTACACACTCGCGTGTGAGACCGTATTTTCATCCCTTTTCATCCCTAATTATTTTTATATACCCTCGTGTGAGACCGTATTTTCAACCTGTTTATCCCTAATTATTTTTTACATACACCCACGTGCGGGACCGTATTTTCAACCTTTCTTTTTATCCCTAATTATTTTTTACTCGCTTACGTATAGGACGTGTATTTTCATCCCTTATTTTTAATAAACTTATGACGCCGGTTAAAGTTGTCACCTAAACATATGGCAACACTGCTTTGGATTTTGACGTCACAAGACCGCCTGCGAGGGACGTACATTTCAACCCTGACAGTATTTTCAACCTTTTGTCTGTATTAAGAGCCCTTTTGGTAGGATCCCTAAAGGATAGGCAAATGCATGCGCACGTAGGATCGTTTTTTTACCTATTTTAAGGGTTAATAAACGGTAGGATATTTTTAGTATTAAAAGAAACTAATCAAGGTAAAGATAACGTATACATTTGATTTTAAAATACACTATTAAATACTATAATGACAATAAACAGTTAATGGTATTGCATAATCAGTTAATTACCCTGTTATACAATGTGAATGTACGGTTTAGCGACTATTTAAAATGTGTTTATTAATATTTATTAGGATTCCGTTTTTGTCAAAAGAGATTGCATGATTGTTGTTATTAAGTTATTAGGTTCCTTTTAATCCCATATCTAGATTGTGGTCCTCTTGTGGTGAAAATTCATTTGAATATATTTTAAAATGAAATTGATTTAAAAATAAAACGTGTAATTAACTAATTGATTAACCTGCTTACAGCAATAGTAATTATCGAAAATTAAGGAATGTCGCTTTTATTTATTTACCTTTTTAATACGTATTATTTACATGCAATATATTTTGGTTTTAAATATGAGTCACAATGTGTCGAATCCTTTTGCTTTAATTATGGGTCATAATTAAATCTAGTTGTCGCTCAAGGTAATCACTACCAAATTAATCTCATGTACAACAAGAAACTTAATATCAATAATGTATAACAAAGTATTTTTATAATGCCATTTTTCGCATGGTTTAATGTCCATGTAAGGATCGTATTTTAGCCTTGAGAGATCGGATTTGGTCTGGGTCAGACTAGGGTTGGTCCAGTATCGGAGATTGTATTCTAAATTGTCTCCTGTGAAAGTTAGCTTTACAAAACACAGACACAACCACAAGCACGAGCACAAGCATAAACACAAGCACAGGAACAATTACAAGCCCAAGAATCAGGACATGCACAAACACAAGCACAGGAACAAACACAAGCACAAGAACCAGTACGAGCGCAAGCACAAACACAAGTACAGGAACAAGCACAAACACAAGAATCAACACAAGCACAATTACAAGTACAAGCACAAGCGCAAGCACAGGTACATACAAACACACAAACACACAAACACGAAAATCGCAAACACGAAAAACGAAAACGAAAATTCGCAAATACGAAAATCGAACACGAAAACAAAAAACGAAAATTCGCAAACACGAAAACGAAAATCGCAAACACGAAAACGAAACGAAAATTCGCAAACACGAAATTCGCAACCACGAGAAATGAAAAACGAATATTTCGCAAACACGAAAAATGAAAACGAAAAACGAAAAATCGCAAACACGAAAAAATCGCAAACACGAAAATCGCAAACAGGAAAAATGAAAACGAAAATTCGCAAACACGAAAAACGAAAAATCGCAAACACGAAAAACGAAAACGAAAAATTCGAAAACACGAAAATCGCACACGAAAAATGAAAAACGAAAAATTCGCAAACACGAAAAATGAAAACGAAAATGAAAACGAAAATTCGCAAACAGAAAACAGAAAATCATTAAAACCATCTAACATTCTGCAGCCTGGTGTTTCGTTTTTCGTTTTGATTATGTTTTGCGGATTTTTCGTGTTAATTTCGTTTTCAACTTTCGTATGAGTTTGTGTTTGCGGATTTTCGTGTTTTTTGTTTTTTTCCGTGTTTGAGTACTTATGATTTCGCATTAGCGTGTTTGTGTTTTTTGTACTTGTGCTTGCGCTTGTGCTTGTACTTGTGGTTGCGCTTGTGTTGATTCTTGTGTTTGTACTTGTTCCAGTGTTTGTGCTTGTGTCGTGCAATTCTTGTGCTTGTGTTTGTTTCTATGATTGTGCTTGTGCATGTGATTGTGATTGTTCTGTACTTGTGTTGTGCTAGTATTTGTGCTTGTGC
Organism: Vesta saturnalis; assembly: GCA_036346205.1. Taxonomy (NCBI): domain Eukaryota; kingdom Metazoa; phylum Arthropoda; class Insecta; order Coleoptera; family Lampyridae; genus Vesta; species Vesta saturnalis. The sequence goes on along the minus strand of JARFJB010002305.1, from coordinate 607,762 downwards.
TTGTGATTGTGCTTGTGTTTATGCTTTGGGAATTTGTGTGGTTGTTATTTCGTGTTTGAGAATTTTCGTGTTGTGAATTTATGTTTACGATTTCTCGTGTTTGCGAATTCGTTTTCGTTTTTCGTTTCGTGTTTGCGATTTTCGTGTTTGCGAATTTTCGTTTTCATTTTCGTGTTTGCGAATTTCGGTTTCATTTTTTTGTGCGAATTTTCGTTTTTCGTTTTCGTGTTTACGAATTTTTCGTTTTCGTTTTTCGTGTTTACGATTTTTCGTGTTTGCGAATTTTCGTTTTCGTTTTCGTGTTTGCGATTTTCGTTTTCGTGTTTGGAATTTTCGTTTTCATTTTTCGTGTTTGAAATTTTCGTTTCATTTCTCGTGTTTCGATTTTTCGTGTTTGCGAATTTTCGTTTTCGTTTTTCGTGTTTGCGATTTTCGTTTTTCGTGTTTGTGTATGTACTTTCTTGCGCTTGTGCTTGTAACTTGTGATTGTTTTGTTGATCTTGTGTTTGTGCTGGTTCCTGTGTTTGTGCTTGCTCGTGCTGATTCTTGTGCTTGTGTTTGTTCCTGTGCTTGTGTTTGTGCATGTGTTTGTGATTGTTCTTGTACTTGTGTTGTACTTGTATTTGTGCTTGTGCTGGATTGTGCTTGTGTTTATGCTTTGCGAGTTTGTGTGATTATTTTTCTCGTGTTTGAGTTTTCGTGTTTGTGAATTTGTATGTTTGATTTCGTGTTGAATTCTCGTTTTCGTTTTAGTGTTTGTGATTTTTCGTTTTCGTTTTCATTTTCGTGTTTGGAAATTTTCGTTTTCATTTCTCGTGGTTGCGAATTTCGTGTTTGCGAATTTTTCGTTTTAGTTTTTCGTGTTTGCGATTTTTCGTTTTTCGTGTTTGCGAATTTTCGTTTTTGTTTTTCGTGCTTACGATTTTTCGTATTTGCGAATTTTCGTTTTCGTTTTTCGTGTTTGCGATTTTTCGTTTTCGTGTTTGTGTGTTTGTGTTTTGTACCTGTCTTGCCTTGTGCTTGTACTTGTGATTGTGCTTGTGTTGATTCTTGTGTTTGTGCTTGTTCCTGTACTTGTGTTTGTGCTTGCGCTTACTGGTTCTTGTGCTTGTGTTTGTTCCTGTGCTTGTGTTTGTGCATGTCCTGATTCTTGGGCTTGTAATTGTTCCTGTGCTTGTGTTTATGCTTGTGCTCGTGCTCGTGCTTGTGGTTGTGTCTGTGTTTTTGTAAAGCTAACTTTCACAGGAGACAATTTAGAATACAATCTCCGATACTGGACCAACCCTAGTCTGACCCAGACCAAATCCGATCTCTCAAGGCTAAAATACGATCCTTACATGGACATTAAACCATGCGAAAAATGGCGTTATAAAAATACTTTGTTATACATTATTGATATTAAGTTTCTTGTTGTACATGAGATTAATTTGGTAGTGATTACTTGAGCGACAACTAGATTTAATTATGACCCATAATTAAAGCAAAAAGGATTCGACACATTGTGACTCATATTTAAAACCAAAATATATTGCATGTAAATGATACGTATTAAAAAAGGTAAATAAATAAAAGCGACATTCCTTAATTTTCGATAATTACTATTGCTGTAAGCAGGTTAATCAATTAGTTAATTACACGTTTTATTTTTAAATCAATTTCATTTTAAAATATATTCAAATGAATTTTCACCACAAGAGGACCACAATCTAGATATGGGATTAAAAGGAACCTAATAATTTAATAACAACAATTATGCAATCTCTTTTTGACAAAAATGGAATCCTAATAAATATTAATAAACACATTTTAGATAGTCGCTAAACCGTACATTCACATTGTATAATAGGGTAATTAACTGATTATGCAATACCATTAACTGTTTATTGTCATTATAGTATTTAATAGTGTATTTTAAAATCAAATGTATACGTTATCTTTACCTTGATTAGTTTCTTTTAATACTAAAAATATCCTACCGTTTATTAACCCTTAAAATAGGTAAAAAAACGATCCTACGTGCGCATGCATTTGCCTATCCTTTAGGGATCCTACCAAAAGGGCTCTTAATACAGACAAAAGGTTGAAAATACTGTCAGGGTTGAAATGTACGTCCTCGCAGGCGGTCTTGTGACGTCAAAATCCAAAGCAGTGTTGCCATATGTTTAGGTGACAACTTTAACCGGCGTCATAAGTTTATTAAAAATAAGGGATGAAAATACACGTCCTACACGTAAGCGAGTACAAAATAATTAGGGATAAAAAGAAAGGTTGAAAATACGGTCCCACACGTGGGTGTATGTAAAAAATAATTAGGGATAAACAGGTTGAAAATACGGTCTCACACGAGGGTATATAAAATAATTAGGGATGAAAACGGATGAAAATACGGTCTCACACGCGAGTGTGTAAAAATAGGGATGAAAAATGCGTCGTACACGTAAGCGAGTAAAAATAAGGGTGGAAAACTCGGTCTCACACGTGGATGTGCAAAATAGGTGTGAAAACACGTCCTACACGTAAGTGTGTAAAATAAGGGTGGAAAATCCGGTCCCCACGTGGGCGGTCTTGTGACGTCAAAATATGCAGTGTTGCCAGATGTGTTAAGGTGTCCCCTTCTACTATCAGTCATTTAGAATTTTGTAAATCTGACCTCAGATTTGTAATCAGCGACCCCAAAAACCCTTGAATAGCAATGTTTAAGAAATTTTATTTTATTGCAAGATCTTGTACATTTTTATATTGTTTTGTGAAAAAAGGTTAGTTTCAATCCTTAAACCTTCTTCTTTGCCGATAAAAAAAATACGTTGCGATTATTTTTATGAGTACTATAAACCTTCCAAGTTTCAGCCAAATCGGTCACTGGCACTTATGTAGGTTTACTTGTTAGAATACTAATATGCAAACAGCTAAATGTGTGTAAATATATAATTTAACACTACGATCAAAGTAAAGAATTTAGTCACATGACTTTAAACGTTTATATTTCGGAAACTATTAAGCCGATTTTAATCAAACAACTTGCATCATAATAGATGTTTATTTCTGTGTATGTGAACGTAATTTGATATTTTTTGTTACATTTAGCTAAGTACTAGAACGAAATATATTCGAGAAAACACCATTTTTCACCACTCTTCACGCAAGACTAGTCTTTATTAATTAATAATTAAAACACTTTCTTGCCATGATCGACACTCCAAACGATATTTGACACAGTTTGTGGTGTGAACTTGCAAAGTTCCAAAATGTCCTTTATTTTGAAAGTTGTGTTTTCCTTTACAACTCTATTTTTAACATACGCCCATAATTCAGTTGCATTAAATTCACAGTGGGCTACTGGAAGACATAACATTTTAACACTGTCTCCTCGTAATTCTTTGACCACTTATTCAAGCAAATACTGTTATTTATAATTGTACATACGAGATAATTCCAAAAGTGAAGCCCTTGTCATTTCGTTAAATGAATTAAATTGCCCTGGTAACGGAACTTTTCGTTTGTTCAACCATTCAATTATAGTTTGTTTTCTACAGGCGATTGAGAGATTTCTAAAATCTAGATCTATCATTCTTTGGTATGATGCTTGATCTAGCACAATCACCAATTTATCGTGGATCACTCCCACATATCGTAACCATTCTTCATAATGTTGTTAATTCATTTTGTCATGGTAATCAGCCGAACCCTTTTTTCCAATATAATCACTCTTAGTCCAGATCCAGAAGGTCGCTTGATTCCCCTCTGAATACGTTTATTTCTTGATTTGCCCCTCGCGCGTCCATCTTTTTAATGTGGTGGTACATACTTGTGAAAAATCCAGGACAGTCGTCTGTCAATCATTGATCCAGCTCGACTATGGTTGGAAACCTTTTTTCCGTATAAAAATTTTATATTTGTCTTCGTATAACGCCCTTTAGAAAAACATCGATATCTACATCCGGTCTATCACTTCTTGGCCTCGCCCCTGACACTGTACCAGTACTACTTGCCCCTTCTTACACTTACAACATTAATCACTAATCCCCAAGATTTCTGCAGTACGCTTTGTAACTTGAATAAGAATAATTGCATTTACGCCATTTTTTTCCGCTTCAAAGAAGGCTTTTAGCTTTAGAACAATCTGTTGAAACTCGGCGGAGATATGCTTAGGTATTTTTTTTGTAAAAGCTGCTACTATATATGTATATATATATATATATATATATATATATATATATATATATATATATATATATACTACAGTAATACGCTCTGGGTTCCAACCTTTATATCACACTTAACATAATATTTTGGCTCACTAACAAATAATATTGAAGGTACAAACATTTGTACAAATTTTTCATTCAATTGCTATAGTACATGTGTGTCCTCTCCTAGATTCAAAATGGTTGCGGTTTGCCATCCTTATTCAATAACAGCACCTTTTTCAAAACCGGATAATCGTATAATCACGAATATATTTTAAGAAAATATTTTTACATTCATATTATTTAGGTAATTCATTAATGTTATGACAAAAAAAGTGTACTTGCTTCACATAGTGAGAATGTTTGCCTGTTTGGCTATCTACAAGCAAATGAAAACAATTTATTGCAATTTCATTTTTGTGATAGGTTCAGAACGAATCAAACTACCTAATTCTCGAATTTTATTCATTTGCATTGGAGAATAAAATATTTATGAAGTTTAAAGTCGAGGGTGTTGAAAAATGATACGATTTATAGTACCTTTTTGGAAATAAAATTCAACAGTTGTAAAACTACAGTTGTAAAACTACGCCAATTAAACACTTAGAATTTACATATTTTTAACAACAATATAACAATTGTTAAATATCAAAAATTTTAGGCAAATTGGCCGTACCAATTTTGTAAATCAAGCCTTCAAAGTGAAGTGACTAAACTTTTTACTTTGATTGTAGTTAATTAAGTACTGGGGAATCATTAAGGGACGACTGACCGTATCTCGGAAACCGTATGCCCTAGAATTTTGGGGAAAAAATTCATATAACAAAATCGGCCCTAAAAGATTGATTAAAATCTTTTCGAGTCTATGGTTTTCTGTTAGATGGCGCAATCTATCACTTACAAAGTACAATTGCATTTTTACAAAATATTCCCTTATTTAGGTTGGTAAAAAGTATCAATTTTAAAAACTACTGTCCTTATTCTATAACTTTTTCTGTATCACCTATTCTGAAGTGGTGGAGGAAGTGTTCTTTTGTTGACATAAAAAGACTGTAACTTCCATATGGCTGAATCCACTTTCACAAACGTATACTCCATGCAGAGAGAATTAAAGGTAGATTCTAGAAACAAATAACAACACTTTTAATTTTTTAATAGGCAACTAGAGGGCGGTATGTAACATCTAGCTCTATTTATGATTTCTTCTGAGAAATTTCAAATAAAATACTGTAACTCTAACCAGCTTACAAAAGGAAAATAAGATGACTTATTGACCTGTCAAAACCACGAACTGATATCTCTTGTCATTCCAAAGATCTTGCCGTTTTTTGATGTGTTGATGATTATTGGCTAACCCTGTAAGTTGTAGGAGAAATTATGTTGCTAAAATTGTTTTTCGAATAAAATAACAAGTAAAAACTAATCACAAAATATTTATTAACATAAATAATGAAACAAAACTAAGGGAGCTAGTCATAACGGAAATTTACAAAACGCACCTACTACCGAATTATTTTAAATACTCAAAATGCTTGCCATCATTTGCTATGCACAAATTCAGTCTTTCTATAGTGGAATTAACACTGGCCTCCATTTCAACAAGGGAAATATTTCCAACTGTTTCCCGAATCCTATCTTTCATATCCTCACGTGTAGTAGGACGTGTTTTAAAAACTACATCTTTGATTCTTCCCCATAAGTCAAAATCTAAAACCGTAAGGTCTGGTGACCTTGCAGGCCATGGAAAAATACTCCAACGTCTAATCCATTTATCTGAAAATACAGTATCTAAATAAACCCGGACATCTGTTGCAAAATGCGCTGGGTAACCATCTTGTTGGTACCACATGTCTAATCTGTTTTGAATAGTAATATCTTCCAGGAGAATTAGTAAATCATTTGTAAAAAAATCTAAGTACCTTTCACCACTTAATGTTGCGTCAAAGAAAAAAGGTCCGATAATCTTTCCATTTAAAATGCCACACCATATGTTTAGACTCCAACAATTTTGGTAATTGACTTCTCTTTGCCAGTGAGGGTTGGTTTCTGGCCAGTAGTGGCAATTGTGCAAATTGACTTTACCATTGCTGTAAAACGTAGCCTCATCCGTCATAATATTTTAGATAGGTACTCTGGATGATCGTCAACATTTCTTTTAACCAGTTGCAATGGTCCAGTTGTCGATCAAAATCTGCTTCTTTTAACTCCTGGTGTAAAATAACATGATATGGATGCATTTTATAATCCTTTAATAGTCTTTGCACCAAAGAATAATTCAATCCTAGATCTCTTGCAATTTCCCATGGGGTTCAACTTTAACATACGCCAATATATTAGTAACATTTTCTTCATTGCGACTTCTACGTATCCTATTTTCTGATGCGACCGGTTGAACATTGCCGGTTTCTCGCAATCTTTGTGCCAATGTTTTGAATACTTTCCGAGAGAGACGCCGTCTTTCAGGATATCGTACAGCATATTCCCTTTCAACAATTACTTCATTTTGTAGACTTTCAAATTACACACTCAGCATATCATATGCCTCTTCGTTTGAATAATACAGCATTATAAAAGCGTTAATTTGCTAACATTCAAAATCAATTTGATAGCAATAAAAACTTAAAAGTAAACAATAAAAAAACATTAGTGTGATTTCCAAAGGTGAACTTTTGAAACATCTCCCAACAATTTAACATCACACATAAAACTATTAGAAACCTTTTAAGAGATTTAGGATTAAATTTTTACTGTCTGAAATTGTTAATAGCAAATGACGGCAAGCATTTTGAGTATTTAAAATAATTAGGTAGTAGGTGTGTTTTGTAAATTTCCGTTATGAGTAGCTCCCTTAATTTTGTTTCATTATTTATGTTAATAAATAATTTTGTGATGTGATTTTATTCTCAAAACAATTTTAGCAACATAATTTCTCCTACAACTTACAGGATGAGTCAACAATCATCAACATTCATCAAAAAATGGCAATATGTTTAAAATAACAAGAGATATCAGTTCGCGGTTATCACTGGTCAATAAGTCATCTGATTTGCCTTTTTGTAAGCTGGTCAGAAGTTACAGCATTTTATTTAAAATCTCTCAGAAAAAAATCATAAATAGAGTTAGGTGTTACAAAAAATTAAAAGTGTTGTTATTTGTTTCTGAAATCTACCTTTAATTGTCTTTGCATGGAGTCTACGTTTGTGAAAACCGATTCAGGCATATGGAAGTTACAGTGTTTTTATGTCAACAAAAGAACACTTCCCCCACTACTTCAGAATAGGTGATACAGAAAAATTACTTCAACAAAAGTTGTAGAATAAGGACAGTAGTTCCTATAATTGATATTTGTACCAACCTAAATTGGGGAATATTTTGTAAGCGATAGATTGCGCCACCTAACGGAAAACTAAAAAAACATTTTTAATCATTCTTTTAGGGCCGATTTTGTTACAAGATTTTTTCCCAAATTCTAGGACATATGGTTTCCGAGATACGGCCGATCGCCACTCTTAATGAATCACCCAGAACATAACGATCTGACAGGATATTGCAGTTATATCAATTTTTTTCTTTTTTTTATGAAAAATAATTTTAAAATAATATTTTACAAAGCTTCAATTTTAATATTCTAGTTTAGGGATGTGTAAATATTTAAAAATGTGATTTTATGGGTATGCAACCTATGTGTCAGATGATGGTACAGTTATGCAGGTTCTATTTCTACACACACTTCTACAACTACAGAAATCTGCTATATCAAGGATGAGGTTTAACCACTGGACTAATTTCAACTTTTACTTTTAAGGTAATAACTTTGTCTTTTATTCAAACCACTTATTTTTATAGAAACCATAAAAGCGTAGTCGAGAATTGATTAACAATTGTAATTTAAAAAAATGTTTAGTTCTAGAAAAGAGTGTGGTTAATTTGTGTTGCTGACAAATACTCTTACCAGCTTGGATAAAAATTAAATATAGTTTTAAAAATTATTATTAATTTTACTAAATACATAAATAAAAAGTTCACCTCGAGTAGGATTTGAACCTTGAACTTATTCGTTCATAACAAAAACTTATAATAAATATAGTTTTGTTTGAAATGTATCTTAATGCCATTGGATGTTGAAAATTAATGACGATGCTAAAAATTCATAAATATTTTATTTATAAAAGTCAATTGTAAATATTGAGAAATTAGTTTATGAAATAAACCAATATGCATTCTTAGTATGTAAATCATTCAATATATAAACTAATCTATTATGCTATAAATACTTCGTTTGAGGGTTTAAATTATGTATTTAAATTACAAATTTTACAATTTATTCATTTTAGCAGCAAATGCATTTATTATCCTGAGTGAGATGTATAACTAATATAAAAGTTTCACACTTTACTTTAAATATTATTAAACCCAAGAGGCAAGTATTTATAATCATGAAATTAAATCTTGAAAGCTAGGTATATTTTCATAATCTGCTATATGTTTAATTAAATGCACATGTGTTTGTAAAGTAACAATCTTGCACGGAAAATGAAAACAATCTTGAACTAGAGTCTTAATTTAACTGCGTATTCCGTAGCATCTTTCAATTCTTCAATAATGTGAACACAATTTTGATATATCTTTTTGTCTCCAATAACTCTGATACATGCAGTAACAGTATCATATTGGAAATAACCTGCCTGTACCTTATCATTCAGTTAGCCCATGAACGGAAATCTTACGTTAACATTCTGCATTGCTGACATTAAACAAAACTAAACCAGCAATCATGTGCCTTGATAAACTATCCACACTCCCAATATTAAGTGATTGATTTAGAAACTCTTGACACTAATGTGGGTTTTCAACACTCCAAGTAAGATAATTCTGAGAATTTAAACTTAGATGAAACCATCCTTTTCAGAAAATTTTATGTTATTCGGGACCAGGGAATAGCATCCAAAATTCGTTATAAAGTACAAGACGCATGGTTTAGAGCAAAAATTGGACAAGGTGACATTTTACTGATTTTGCCGTTTACTGATTTCTTAAGGAAATATTGTCCATGGATAACACTTCCTGTGTTATTGAACCTATCTACAATACGATGAATCTAGTGACATACATCAGGTTGACTTTATGATCAGGATACACATGTACACTCCTCTACACAACTGTACATTGGGTAGGTCCATGTCCCCATTTGTCCTTATTTGGTTTTCAAAAATACGACATTAAGATAAACAAGTCTTGTTTGAGAATAAAGGCATTCTGAATATTTTATGACCTAAAACACCCACAATCCAACTCAAAATCAAGTCAAGTACCTAAATCTATTACTAACGACAATGCATATGCTGATAATAAAATAAACAAAATGTAGAAAAATGATGAAAGACAACATGGTAGTACCAATATCAAAATAAACTGAAGTTAGCAGACTATGTTACCATTTATCAACTTACGACGCACCTACTTTCATTGTGCAAAAAAACCTTCTCTTCGCTTTTTTTTATAAAATAATTTTAAAAAATTGTTAATGGAGACGTTCGGCCAAATAAATTCTTTTATACATTCGATTAATGTTTAAATCTTGTTTAAAAAAAAGTCGCGAATCTATAACAATAAAATATAAGATCAGGTTATATCAGCGTTAGAAGTTCCACAAGTACAGGAAGTGGGTGGATAATATTTATAATGGACAGTTATTTTTTTAATAATTGTGATTCTGAGAAGGTTAAGTTTAGCCTAACGTGCTAAGGCACTCAGGAACGCCAAAGAGGATATAGGGAGATATGGAATTGCCAAGAGATGTCTATGAACGGTTACCTTAAATTTTTTCATATTGTAAGTGAGAGGAAAACAGGAACTAGGAGGATCATTCCATAGTTTAGAAGCAGTGTAAAGAATATGGATTGTGCCTGTTTTCTACGTCAAATGGAGATTTGTACTGTATATTGATGATGTGAATGAGCAAACCAAGTATTCCTATATGGTATCAAAGAATGTAATTCAGCAGCACAACAGCCATTGTAATACCGGTAGTAAAATGTATGTCAGCAGTTAAGGACGAGTCATTTATGAGTTGAATCGATCTGTGAATACGATCTACGGTATCGAGAGGACCTACCCAAAGGTGAGAATTATATTCTAAATGAGGTCAAATTTGAGCCTGATATAGCAGAAACAGTTGTCAGGAGGTAAAGTACTGCTTGGATCTGCACAAAAAGCCTATTTTACGAGCAGCTGCTTTGGTAGCTGACTGAAGATGGTCAATCTAAGCTAGATTTGAAAATACAGTCATTCGCAACATAGTAATAGAGTCTGAAAACTTAAGATCCGAACCATTCATAGTTACAACAGGAAATGGTCGATCTTTTTTGTCGGACACAAGGCAACACAAAGTTTTGTTAGCATTAAATTTAACTAGATTATTACTTCCCATTCAAGGATATGTTGAATGTCTTTTTTGATTGAAATGGCCATTTCAGCTTTAACGCCTTGATTGGAGACAGAAGGTGGATTACTATTATGAGTAGTCTGAGATGAACTACCATGAAGAGTACTGTCGTCAGCAAATCAAAGGATCGGGTTAGTCATTGAAGAGATAAAACCATTTACATATAGCAGAAAAAGTGTAGGAGGTATAACTGATTCAGTGTTAATACCAACCTCTTTTGAAAAGAAGCCATCAACTACGATACGTATTCGTCGTTAACAAAAAAAAACTAGAAACCCAGTATTATTTAACCAAAACTATGTGAGTTTGGCAAGTAAACACTTATGCCAAACTTAATCAAATGCCTTTGAGATATCTAAGGCGACTATAACTGTTTCACTAGATTGTTCTAATGTATTCTTCCCAACTTGAGTCATATAAAAGAAGATCGCTTATTGTCGGCAGTTATTCTAACGTCTTCTAATCTATCCATTTTTTCTAGTCCAGAATCTACAGTTGTGTCAGTTCACTTGTTCGTTATGGCAAAAGGTTGCTTCATGGCTGAACAAAATTTTTTGGTATAAATTACAGTTGAAACATTAAAAAATATTTTTTTTCAGGTCATTCAATTATTAACTCATATTAAATTCTTTTAAAGATCTGCCATATGCTAAACTACTGTCTTCACGAAATATCCTAGTTGTGTCACCACATTATAAAAGGTTACAGATGACGTCATACAAACTTTGGATAATAATATAATATTAAAATACTTATCCTTTTTGGGTTTTTTTAATGGTGTATTTATATATTTAAGTTATACCAACTAAACGTTTTGATATCACTTACAGTTATCTTCGTCAGTAGTAATATTATCTTTCAAAATTGTTAAATGTTTTAACATCTTTAACAACTTTGAAAGATAACATTACTACTGACGAAGATAACCATAAGTGTTATCGAAACGTTTAGTTTGCATAACTTAAATATACAAATACACCATTTAAAAAACGCAAAAAAGATAAGTATATTAATATGTCATAATGGTGAAGGTTTACATTTTAATAATATGATATTACCATTGATTGTTTTCTGTAAAGCTTTTGATAAGTTAATCATGAACTTATGTTAGTTAGCAATTTTGTATTATATTGGCTATGCTAATAACATGATTGTTCATTCAGTTCTCAGTCATCAAAAAGTATATTTTTGGACCACGGTTGTATTCAGTCAATACGTGCAAGTTCTTGGCTTAAAAAATGTTAACAGGAATGATACACAGCAATATATTTCCTTTCATTCTGATGAATTAAATTCCGTTCTGAAAAAGCTAACCGACGATTTTGACCAATTATTCAATGCATCTAGGAGCGGTGTTTACAGACTCATGTTCCTAAATCTACACGCGTTACCGAACATTTATCTAAATTAATTTAGAAACTGTTAGGACTTACAAACAAGCTGATTGGGAAGCATCTAGTCCAATAATATGATCAACATTTAGTTTTTTTTTTTGTACCGTAGTGGGGTGACTTGGATCACAGCTTCACATTTTTATTCTGGCAAGAACAGCGATGGAACGCGACAGTTAAAAACTTGGGATTGGCAACATCGCGATACCTATTCTTCGAACTATTTCGTTGATATCGACACATCTACATGTGTGCGGCGCCTTTGTTTCGCTGCACGTGTAGTTTTAGTGCATTTACAACCGCTAAAAAATTTTCTGTACATAAAGGTGGCTTACATATTTTCTATTACATATATCATAAGAGCGCTTTACGTAGCGTAGTCGAGTTTGCGAGTTTTTATCTCAAATCCAAAAATTCGTAATTTTCATATTCTGTCGTGGGGTGTCATTGATCAACATGGCGGGGCAAGATTGATTGGGTGGCCAAAGACGAAAAATGTATTGATCGATTTCGGTTTTCACCATTGCCAAAATATATTATACAATAAATGAGAAAAAATTCTTGGTTTATACCCGCTTTGTTTGTAGAGTTGTTAGCGGTTGTTGTTAGAAATACATAGTGACGTAATTGGAGTATTTATCATTTCAATCTGACTATTCAATCATACATCTGGATATTTCATAATTTCTATTGATTCTAACCGATCTAATATTGGTCCTTTATCACAAATATGTAAACAGGATACATTTTCTTCAATAATAAAATTATGATTGTTTTGTATTAAGTGATCAGCAAAATTTGAACGATCCATATGTTTATTCAATCAATATGATTTATGTTCTTTGGTCCGAATTTTAAATTTCCTTCCTGTTTGGCCAACATAAAAATTATCGCAATCATTACATTTAAGTTGATATACTCCACTCTTATCCGTTATATCTGTTTTATCCTTAATGTTTGACAAAATATTTCTAATTGCTCTCCTAGGTTTAAATGCAATTCTAAATTTCTTATTTTTCTGTGATTGATTGCTTACTTTTTCTGTAGTTGCAATTCCTTCGTAATATGGCAAGCACAAATATTTCATATCTTTATTATCTTCTCTCCTTAATGTACTCACTACATCCACAGATATTTTTCTTTTTTTATTTATAACTATATTTTTGATTAAATTACATTTTTTATTAAATTACATAAAGAAAATTTCCCAATAAGTCCTATAGTATCATCAATAGGTGCACCTTTTGATAAAATATCTAAATGTATCAATCATTGTTGATAAAATGATTTTTCAGCCAAGGTAAAAAACAGAAAAATGCTAAATTAGTATCGTTTGATGTCACCAGTTTATTTACCAATGTTCCAGTTAAAGTAGCATAATTTTTTTACAAATGTGGGTTGATAAGTCATAGAAATTATCTAATAGTGAGAAAATTGAATTATTAGAAATGACACCAGCTATTTTGGAAAAAAAATTATTTTCTATTTAATAAAAATTTCTATAAACAAAAGGAAGGATTAGCAATAGATAATTCTTTATCACCATTACTTACAGATTTATTTATGGATAACTTGGAGGATTTGACATTGAAAGATAAGGATAAACAATGGTATAAAAAAAAACACATATATAGAATATTGGTATAGATATTTAGATGATATTATGTTTATGGAAGGGTACAAAAAGACAATTTGATTACATACATACAACTACATTAATTCTTTAGAGGACTCAATTAAATTTACTATGGGAATAGCAGAAAATGGCAAATTAAATTACCTGGATTTGTGTATTGAACGTACGGAAGGAAATTACAAATTTAGTATTTTTAGGAAACCGACTTACACAGATGTATTTGTACCGTTTGACTCCGATCACCCATGGGAACATAAAATGGTAGTATTTGGATCTATGTTAACTAGAGCATGAAGAGTTCTAATGGACAGGGTGACATTTAACAATGAAATTCATACAATCAAAAATATACTTACAAATAATGGGTGTAACTCTATATGGTGAGTACGTCAAGAAGAGAAGATAATAAAGAAATGAAATATTTGTGCTTGCCATATTACGAAGGAATTACAGAAAAAGTAATCAATCAATTGAAGCAAAATAAGAGATTTAGAATTGCATTTAAACCTAAGAGAACAATTAGAAAAATTTTATCAAATATTAAGGATAAAACGGATATAATGGATAAGAGTGGAGTATACCAACTTAAATATAATGATTGCGATAAAATTTATATTGGCCAAACAGGAAGGAAATTTAAAATTCGGACCAAAAAACATAAATCATATTGGTTGAATAAATATATGGATCGTTCAATTTTGCTGATCACTTAATATAAAACAATCATAATTTTATTATTGAAGAAAATGTATCTTGATTACATATTTGTGATAAAGGACCACTACTAGATAGATTAGAATCAATAGAAATTATGAAACAAAATCCCGATGTATGTTTGAATCATCAGATTGAAATGATAAATACACCGATTACGTCACTATGTATTTCCAACAACAACCACTAACAACTCTACAAACAAAGTGGGTATAAATCAAACCGCATTCAAGAATTTTTTCTTATTTATTGTATAATATATTTTGGCAATGGTGTAAAAACCGAAATCGATCACAAGATTATAAATATAAAAATTTTGTGAAAGTAGACAATATTTTATTTCTATTTTTCCTTAAATTTAATCATGGAAAACTTTCGCTATGTTTCAGCTTATAATATAGAAGATATGTGTTGTTTCAGATGGTACGATATTATAAAAAGATCCCTGGTATCAGAAACTACAAAAATTATACCAGGAGGAAGTGGAGGAAACTCTTGAGAAGGTGACTGAATAAAACTTGTTCAGGAGGGTCGCAACTGAACAATACAAAATACCTTTCGGTATGCTTAGTAACAAGTTCAATGGTCGCAACATTAAATTTATTGGAGGGCAAACGACATTCTCTGAAATCGGCAAGTTAGCACTTTTAAAAACCGTCGAAAAATACGCCATTGGGGTATTTTGCTTTCTACGTTGGATCTAAGAATATTTGCAAAAGCATATTTGGATCAGCTGGGCGAAATGTTCAACGTTTTAGAAACAATTTGCCGGGGAAGGAATGGGTTAGAAGCCTATTGAAGCGACACAAAGATGCCGTCACTCAGCGTATATCAGCAAACATAAACGAAGCATAGATAAGTGTTAGCAGAGACACCATCAGCGAGTATTTTAATAACTTCAGTGACACGCATACCTACCACAAATATAATTTACTACGATGAGACTAATGTCAATGATGAGCCAAGAAAGGGAAAGGGTATTTTATAGGCGTGGCGTAAAAACCCTGAAAAAATTGTTAACCATTCGAAAAGAGCACCCACCATGGTCTGCAGATTAGCTGACGAAATCCAGTTGCCTCCGTACTTTTATTCACAATAGCAAGCATCTCGACAATACTTGACGAGAAAATGGGCCCAGAGGATGCACGTTTAATCGCACAAAACATGGTTGGATGGTTGCAAGTATGTTTCAGGACTGGTTTGAGTGCAGCTTCTTACCCCATGATAAACGCTGGAGGGCCAGTAAGTTCTTATAGGTGACAACCTGGTGTCACATTTTAATGAAATCGTTATCCGCCAGTGTGAACTAAATGACGTCTTATTTGTGCGTCTTGCGTCTCATTCTACAGACATTTACCAGAAAAAGATACCGCTTGCCGAACCTTGAAAGAGTGTGGCTTCAGTGGATTCCAGCAATTCAGAAGAAGACGTTGAAGAAAATTTGACGGCGCCTTCAGATAACGAGGACATCTTTCAAGAAGCTGCAACTCAAGAAGTGTCGTACATGGAGCCTAGTTTGGAACTTCTAACACCAGACACGTTCGTCTTAGTACAATTTATATTGTCAAAACGTAAATCGGTCACTTACAAGTATGTCTAGGTAGTGAAAGAACAATTTTTTTGCGCGTAATTTTACGGTATCCGAGGTCAAATTAGTTAATGCCGATCACAATTTGTTCGCCTTGTAAACAACGATAATTTAATGTTCTACTGTTCTTTTTTGTAATAAATATTTTAAAATTGTGTTCACGCATTTAAATTTTATTGCATTTGACCCCTAAAACCGTGGTCAAAGTTACCCCATGACATAGCATGAAACAAAAATGGATTGGCCGATTTGCAAATGTGACGAGAATGATCAGTTTAGATACCAGATGGATAGTTTGGCGCATTTTAAAACAGTCGATCAAAGTAGCCCCATTTGAAATCGGATTTTGATCAGCAACAATTTATTTTTTATGTCGTTAATTTTAACATAAATATCTAGTGTGGAACACAACACGACCTTCCAACCTATAAAATGGAAATTAAAAGAAATGAAATAATTTTAATATTATCGTCACCAGGAGTGTTTACCGCTACGTCATTAATTTATGAATTTAGCTATCCAATTTGTTTATACTGTCTTCTCATATAAAACGGTGAATTAAATAAGGAAGGTGAACTTCGTAGTGCATTTGACGAAGTCGACATACGCTATTGAATAAGCAAATGTAGCAGAATGGGTAAACCTATAAACGCGAAATCAATTTGTTTTATATGCGTATGAATTTAATTCTCATTTGACTAATACTACATAACCTCCATTTGTTTATTTATCCTTTGATTGTTTGCTCATTTCCTACTTTATTTCTTTTAATCATCATTTATTACACACTTTTATTCAGTAGTTTTCAGAACCACTCCCTTTGTTATTCATTTTTGCCTTTCTTACTATTCATTTTAGTCCTTGCCATCCTAATGTGTGCACAGGGTAAATCCTTGCACACAAAAGCACAGCAGTTTGTGTTAAATTTACTTCAGTATTTCGGGAGGGAACAAGAAAATGGGGGTCCCCGGATGTCAGTATCTGCTGCCCAAGAAGAAAGTATGACATTAAGCGGTCGTATCTTAATTCATTACAATCACGTAATTACTGCGAGTGGCAAGCCCTTGGGTATATCTGAGAAGGGATTTAGGACAGTTAATCACGCGACACATAATCATGGGATATTTAAGCACGGACAGTTAAACACGTCGCACATAATAACACGG
Source organism: Vesta saturnalis (assembly GCA_036346205.1). Classification (NCBI taxonomy): domain Eukaryota; kingdom Metazoa; phylum Arthropoda; class Insecta; order Coleoptera; family Lampyridae; genus Vesta; species Vesta saturnalis. Next base: position 590,635 of record JARFJB010002305.1, on the reverse strand, counting down.
ACATTTTTACAAATAAACAAAAAAGTACAAAAGGAAAACCTTTTCGAGTAAGTATTTTAAACTTTGTATTTTCACATTACGTTGTCATTCGTTTAACACATTGATCATAATACCTACTGTTTTCTTAGATTGAAGCGATTAGTGCTGTTGCAAGAATGATGGGGTGGTTGTTACATGTTGGTGCAACTCCAAAAGCTGTTGCTGCCAACATCGTGGAAACTTTACCAGACAACGTAAAATGTATACTTCCCAAGAGACCTACGTTGCAGAAGGTCTTCTCCGTTTATTGGAATGAAGTTCTTCATGGTAAGCGGATGGGACATTTAACATAGCACCAGTGCACTTTTTTCAACTATACAGCATTCACGTTCAATTAGCTGGGATAGCTTCACATGTGTTCTCGCCCTGTCTTCTGATAAGATGGAAGTCACATACATTCAAATGCTTCCTGAACAGTTTTTTCAAGTGTCAACTGTCTTTTTAATCTGAAGTAAGCCCAACTTAAACAAATTGCAACGAAAGGAATAAAAACTGCTTATTAGCAAAACACAAATGATTTAGCATTAGCCGTTAGAATGCTGTATCCTTAGCGCCGATACCACTTCATAATGTGGAAAATGGATTTCTACAAGCTGCCAGAAGAATTTCCAGAACTTGGTATGTATGACATACGTTTAATAATACCAGATGGAACGGAAGAATTTTAGAATTACTTCGAATTCACTTACGTTCGCGGACATCAAATGCGGAACGGTCGACGTCACAGAAGGGTTAGCAAGCACGACCAATTCAATAGAAGGTTGGCATTTCGGATTGCAGTCATCGTACGGTTTGGAGATTTCTCGGTGGAGTACAAAAGGAAATTTCATTGAAACACACATTATTTACAGCGTATAAATGGTCAACGCATTCCGGAGAAGAAAAAGTACAGATCTTAACACGAGAGTCGAACGAATAGTTGCAAGCTACGATCCGGCTAAAAAAATCCAATATTTGAGAACCTTTGCCCATGCATTTTAATATACAGTGTGGTGATAAAGTAAGGAAGAAAATTTATAATTGCGTTATTTAATGTTTCCAAGCAAAACTCTCGGACAGGTCAATTTTACTTTTTAATTAGCCACCTTATGACAAAAATTTTACTTATGACGTCATGTATTTTTGCACAATGACGTCATTATTGGTATTTTTCAATGACAACCCCAATTTTTTTTGCTGCTTTTTATTAGATGGTCCAACTATGTACTTAAATTATGGTGTAAAAAAATTAGTATCTTAGATAACTATTTTTTTGAGAAAATAACACATTTACCGTAAGAAATAAAAATGTAACTTTAATGGAAGAAAATCATAGTTAAACCTCAAAAACAAACGAAATTTATCGCAAATGTTCAAATAGCGCTCCGTTAACCATTTGGTAATGATAGATGCGAGTGTAAACACTTTGTACACTCAAGGACTTCAGGAGTAATGTGCGTTCTTGCAAATTATCGTTATCACGTCTGTATCATTTTTGACGGATGAAACAGAAACTACTCGTAAATTTCAACATGATGGGGCGTCTCCTCACTTTGGAATTAACGTCCGTCATTATCTTGACGCCACATTTCCTGGAAGGTGGATAGGACGTCGAGGAGCAATTGAGTGGCCACCGCGTTCCCCAGATTTTTTTCTGTGGGGTTATTTCAAATCAAAGGTTTATTTTAATAGGAGAAATAATTTAGACGAGCTACGGCAAAGAATTTGCGCTGAAGTGGAGCGCATTAGTCCTTGAGCGAAGTGTACAAAGTGTTTACACTCGTATCGATCAGTGCCAAATAGCTTAACTGGCCACTGAACTTACACATAGTGATTTTTAGGCAAAATTTAAAGTTAAATATTTTCAATAGAACGCAAATTTTGAACGCGGCTTGCAAACTCTAAGACCTAGTTTTTTCGGATTAAGCTGCATGACGTATATTTATTGTAGGACTATAGGTGTATTATATACGGGTGAACAATGAAGTCATGCAAAAAATCAAAAAGTTTGTAAAAATTTGGGTAGCAAAATTTTTAAAATATTATAACTTGACATTGCATTGACGGTTCTTGATGATTTTGCGGATTTGGAACTTGTTTCGGACAAAATAGTGAAAATAACATTAAATAAAAACAACTTTAGGTGAGAATTTATTTTACAAAAACTTAAATAATGCCGAACCTTAGAGGGCGTGTACCCACGTTTTTTATTATCGACCCGGTATAATGTGTAAATTTCAACACTCAAAATAAAATGATTAGACGTCATGAAAATCTACGTGAAACAAGATTTCATAAGGTGGCTAAAAATCAGTCAAGATGACCGTCAATGCAAACAGTTAATAGCAATTTATAAATTTTGATTACTATAATTTTAATATTATATTACGTATAATACTCAATAAAGCTCCATATTTTTTTTATATTTTAGTTTTACTGCAGTCTTGGGTAACGTTGAGTTATGTTTCTGTACGTTACTTAACACGCTATCACTATTCCGAATTAACTTCAAACGCAATGTGCTTATTGGTCCTTGTGATTATATGTCTAAGTGTTTAAATGTCTATGTGTTAAAATGTCCGTGTGAGTAATTGTTGGCGTGTTTAACTGTCCATGCTTAAATGTCCCATGATAATGTGTCCGGATACTTCTGAGGAGACGGTGAGAAATATTAAGTCTCAAGCTGCACATAACCAAGTAAGTAATATTACAGCACAATTTTTACATATGTTCGACAGAAAAACATGTCACATTTGCAAGTTTAAATAAAGAAATTCGTAACATTCATATATGAATAAATGACAGAAGTCTTCATCGTGCAATCCAGTCACTAAGATTCAAATTCAAAAAAGACTCCAACTGTAGAGCTTTATTGGAAAAAAATTACATCGCAGAAATGCGAATTAAATTTCTTAAACAATACATTAAAGAGATCAATTCGCCTAATCGACCGAATTGGTAGAGCAGTGGTGACACGATCTGCTTAGCATTCGGGAGGTAATAGGTTCGATTCCCGTTACCGTCTACCTTGTATGAGGACTTTTCAGGGGGTTTCCCTATACACATGTAGCGGCATGGTCACTGCGTATATGCACATCATGTGCGGCTACTTAGGCGAATACTGGGGTAGTATTTTTCCCCTCAGAACCCTAACTCCGTTCCTTCCGATCCTATCCTGACCACAACCATCCTTAATCCCACCATGCATATATACGTAATGTATGTATGTTGCTGGGAATCCATGATTGTGGCTGAAGGAGCTCGGAAAGCTCAAGCAGCCCGCCGTCCCCCTTGGGGAGGGAATGAAATACGTGGCCTTTTCTTTTTCCTTCACCTAATCGTCGGCCAAGTTGTATTTTTGGATGAAACGTGGATCTACTCCAAAGGAAATCCAGGAAAATTTATTGTTATTCATGCCGAATCCGCCAAAGGATTTGTACAAGGTGCTGCTCTGTTATTTGCATCAAGATCGTTAAAAGAAGATTATAATGGTGAAATGAATGGGAACATGTTTAAAAAAGGGCTTAGTGAACATTTGCAAAAGACTAATTACAATTGATAACGCACCATATCATTCAATGTTAGTTGAAAATCTACCAACTTCATCCTGGACAAAAGCCAATATGGTTTCCTCGTTAACACAGAATCACACCAGTCACAATCCCATACTCTTCAAAACTAAGATGTATGGTCTAATTAAGTCACTTCAAATACCAAAAAGGTAGGAAGTAGGTGAAATAATAAGTAGCTATGGACACGAAGTATTAAGATTACCGCCATATCACTGTGAGTTTAATGCGATAGAATTAGTATGGACACACGCAAAGGGATATTATGACAAGCATATTGGAGGAGATGGCTATAAAGATGAGAATGTAATTGCTATGTGGAACGAAGTATTACAGCAGTGTGATGAAACCGTATAGGCTAATTCTGTCCGACATACTGAAGAAACAATAAAGCAATGGTATAAACGGGAAGAAACGTTGGACATCACAGTTGACGAACTGATTATTAATATCGGAAGCAATTCTGAAAGCTTGAATGTAGATAGTGACACCAATTAGAAGATTTACACTTTGACAACCATGTTTCTACAACCTACAATTAGTAATACAAGTGTGTTAGTTCATATTTAATACAATTTCTATTAGTAATGTATTTCAAATATGTAAGTACAATATATTTTGTGGTAAAATGATTCTGGAGATGTTAAATCATACATTTCCGATAAAATTTATGTTCCACATTAAATGACGATCTTCGTATGAATAATAGTTCCATTTTATTAAGGCACATAACTTAACATCCATTTTGTGTAATAATGTTGCCATTTAATTGTGGGCTATCATTGCTACTGAATTGGTAACAATAATAAGAAATTATGATTATGAAACATAGTAGCCTGTTGAGGTGTAAATAGAGCAGCTTTACATTACATAACCTGCAGGCTGCAAAAATAACGTACGAAACACATGTTAGTTTTCAAGGATATTGTTTTTCAACCGTTATCATTACGATAATCAACATTCTCTAATTTTTACAAAATAAATCACAATAAATAAATAATTTATTGCATTTCTGCAGCTTTAAATGCTGCCATCTCGGGGTACAATTTCTAATCAGAATTTATTATAACGAAAATAATTATGACTCATGTTTTTCATATTACACCATATGATCATATGTGATGACGTTGCGGTAAACAATCCTGGCGAGGATAGTAACATTTTTTTAGGATAATGATACAACCTCTTTTATAATAACTTAATTACGAAAATAGGCAACATTGTAAAAACAATAAGCATTAAAAGAAATGAAATAATTTTAATTAACTTTGCTTCATAAAATTTTTTAATATAACGTAAGTCTAAAAATTAATTAAATATCATTATGACATAAGTAGGTTATTGTTCTTGTTTTTACAATGTTGCCTGTTTTCGTTATGAACGTATAAAAAAGAGGTTGCATAAATAAAACGTTATTAAAATTATTTAATTTCTTTTAATTTCCATTTTGTATTATGTTTGTAAGATTTTTAGGATAACTGTGCAACTCTTGTTATACGTTCATAAAAACAACATTGTAAACAAAAATTAAACGTTATGTTAGAATGAGTTTAAAACTTCATGTTAGATAAAGATTTATACTATGCATGCTAAAAAATTCTAAACCCGTAATAATTATCAGTTAACATATATTGCATAATTTAACTAAATTAATTTACTTGCCTTGCGATTATATTAAGAAACTTTATAAATAAACGTTATGTAAATTGTAAATTTTCTGTTAAAAACTATGTACATTTTCTTATAAAATTAATCATTAATGAGATATTGAAAATGAACTAAAGCTTAAATTTATTTGAGGAATTCTTTTGCCGTAAATTACAGTCGTATCAAAAATTGTGCATTCTAAACTAATAAACTCATTCAGATTTTCAAAATCTATGTCCAAATGAACAAGCTTAAATACAAAATTTATGTAGGTTTCTTTGCGTTATGGTAAATAAATTTATCACACAGACACACATCAAACGTCATGGCGATCTTCAAATTGCCAAATTCTTCTACATATTTATGTAGTTCTAAAATTAAATCCATTTTGAAATTGATCAAAAACTTTACGGTATATTTTTATACTTAATATATTTTTGTTCATATTAACTAAATTCTTAGTCTTTTGTAATACCATTGCTTTAATAATTTTTGCTGTGAATAACGTTCTCGGATAGTAAAGTATTATTTTATCCAGAATTACCTATGCCAATACAACAAAATGTTTAAAATCAAAATGATATAGATCCATAACATGAGAATGATACATTTTCATATACAGGGTCCGCCAATAGTGCGTGGACGAAGCTTTATGAGTTCATACAATATCGTTTTCAAAATTATTTATTGCAGGATAGTGTGATCTTTCTGGGTTACAATTGAAAATATTTTCGCAAAATTACTACTCGTATACAGGGTATTACAACACAAAGTTATATTTTAAATGGAACATACCGTATATTATTATAAATTTGGATTCCTGGTTAATTTTAAGGGCACTTTATTCACTATATGAGGTATCTTAAACGCGCAATTTAGGCGCTGCATTCAATTTTTGAAATTTAGAGGTTGAAAAGAAAAATTGTAACAACCGTATTGAGAAATGTGTAACACTAAAATTTTAATGGTTGATTAGTCATAGACTGTGCTACATAAAATCGTAAAAATAGTAATATTATCTTTTTAATTTTCGAGATATCGTAATGCAAAGTTTAAGATTTTCAACATAGATAACTTAATTTTTTAAATGGAAAGGTATACATGTTTTACATTGTTAGATAGGAAATTTAATTACATTTTTTGATATAACATTGATGGTATTTATGTTTTGCCGTTTTTGATAATCCAGCTTCTTTACTGAATTTCAAAAGTTTAAGAGTTTTAATCATAGATAATTTGATTTATTTAAATGGAAAGGTATACATATTTACATTGATAGATAGGAAATTTAATTAATTTTTTGATATAACATTGTTGGTATTTATTTTTGCCGTTTTTGATAATCCAGTTTTTACTTGAATATTGTCGATTTTCGTAGGTTTACATATGTATGTATAATTGTTTAAATCATCAAGCTATGAAAACAAAAGAAATTAAAACAATTAATTCAGCAATAGTATCTGTTTTGTCATTTCTGTATGTTCAAACGTAACTGAGTTAATTACTTTATTGCAGTGTGAATGTTTGACGCTTAACTTTACGAACATCATATACGTAATACGTTTATTTAAGAATTGTAATGAGTAATTTTTTGCAAAATGAATTAGTTGACATGATATTTGTGCTTGGAGAATCAAACAAAAATTGTTTATTGGCCCGTCGAATCTACGGGTAGCGTTACCCTGATCGAAGACAACTAAGAGAAGAATCGAATATACCTGCCCAAACATTCACTGGCCATTTATTTTAAGAGACTAACCGAAATTGGTGTGGATCTTCATTTGAATAAAAATGAAAATTATGTCTGTTCACAAATCCATTTCGATGAAATGTACATTCGTCGGTAAATAATATCCCCGACATAAAATTTTCGTTCGCATTTAATTGTTGTTGAAGCCACTGGCAAAAATTAATTCGATTTTGAAAATTTTGTTCTTTCAGCTCTTGATGTAATTGTACATGATAGGGGTGAAATTTATTTTTCTTTAACATTCGTCTCACGGAAGTTTGACTGATTTCTAAATTGTCACTTAATTTCGATACTAACGTTTTTCAACTGTAGCTACAAGTACACGAAATTCATTTTCTTCATTTGTAACAACTTTAGCTCTTTCGTTTTAGGATATCCAACACTTCCAGTACTTTCAAATCTTTCTAAAAGATTGCGAAACGATTCTTCTCTTGGTTGTCTTCGATCAGATAATGCTGCCCGTAGATTCGACGGGCCAATAAACAATTTTTGTTTGATTCTCCAAGCACAAATATCATGTCAACTAATTCATTTTGCAAAAATTACTCATTATAATTCTTAAATAAACGTTTTACGTATATGATGTTCGTAAAGTTAAGCGTCAAACATTCACACTGCAATAAAGTAATTAACTCAGTTACGTTTGAACATACATCGAAATGACAAAACAGATACTATTGCTGAATTTGTTTCTAAATTCTTTTGTTTTCATGTTTGATGTGATTTAAACAATTATACATACATATGTAACAGAAAATCGACAAATTCAGTAAAAAGCTGATTATCAAAAACGCATAAATACCAACAATGTTATATCAAAAAATTGTAATTAAATTACTATCTATCAATGTAACACAATGTATACCTTTATTTAAATACAATTATCATGATTAAAACTCTAAATTCAAATTCAGTAAAAAGCTGGATTATCAAAAACGGCAAAAATAAATACCAACAATGTTATATCAAAAAATTGTAATTAAATTTCCTATCTATCAAACTTTGCCAAAAGTTGTTCTATACCTACATATGTGTATGTAGGTTGGATGGTAAAAATTAAAATCCATTTTGAAATTGATCAAAGCCACCCCACTTTACGGTATATTTTTTTCTCTATACTTAATCATATTTTTTGTTCATATTAACTAATATACATTCTTTAGTCTTTTGTAATACCATTGCTTTAATAATTTTTGCTGTGAATGTTCTGCTTCTCGGATAGTAAAGTATTATTGTTATCCAGAATTACCTAGCCAATACAACAAAATGTTTAAAAAGTGCCAAAAATGATATAGATCCATAACATGAGAATGATACATTTTCATATATAACAAGAGGTATGATTATATTATCGACAGCATAATTTGGTTATAACAAAAGGAAATTCGGAGATTTGAACCATCTTTCAACTCTAGAAGATTTACCTTAAACACTTCCTTCAGTTCTTTTTGAGCTTGTTTAAGAATTGGTACTGCTTGTATCTGCATATGTGATGTTTTGTAATTTCTTTCAAAAAATACAGGTTCCATGTCTTTTAAAATATACATTTTTCTTAAAGCTTCCTTAAACTTATCAACTTCTTGTAACACTGATTCTGGTAATCCAATTGCACACTGGTGATGTTCTATTGGGCAAATAAGAAGATGTTGATCTACTAATCCGCCTAAAAACATAAAACTATTCAAACAGTTGCAAGGTATGCACTTACTGAAATTTTCTTATTATGTTTACCTTTAGCTGCAGCAAGATATACCGAATTTCCAACTGCTATCACTAAATGCTTTTCCACTGTTGGACTAGCCAAACAGAACCAACATTTACTTTGGTCAAACTCAATTTTTTGACGCTTCCTTGGTTTCATCAAATCAGGTTCCTGTTGGGTAGTATCAAAAAAGAATTGTGTGGTTTCCCCCAACTTTTTTTTATTTTTAAATACTGTAAATTTAATTAGATACATGAAAGAAAAGTCTGTTTTTACTAAAGGTCCTACATACCTATAATAAAATGTTTTTCAATTATAATAGAAATGAGTTTTCTTGAGATACTTTAATTTCTGTTTACACAGTGTAAAAGAAATATTCCTACTATCAAAAAAGGTACATACAAACAATTTAACTTACATAAATAACCCTATGAGCAGTGGAGCAACACGTCACATTGTTAACATAAAAAAGGTAAATAGCAGTATCAATACTTTTTTTTCATATACAATCATAACTATGTAAGACCTTTAACTTTTGTAAAATAGAATTAAAATATAAACTACATACCACAATGTATACAATTATATAAAAAAAAGGATACTTACATATATGTTCCAGCTCATTCATATTAAAAGGGCATTGTGTTTCGTCCGTAGTTCTTTGCATTAAATCTTTTATTGACATTTTACTCAAAGGTGTTAAACTTAGGGCATAAATCCATTTATATTTATTTGGGTTGCCAACACGTGCTAATCCCAAAAATCGTGTAGCAATTTCGAATGATGAATCATTTCCTAAGGTATTTCGAAATGGTGGACGTTCGTAAAATATGCCTTCAAACCCACTTATATGATAACGTGGTTTAACTTGCAATGCAAGCCATGCAGCAATATTTGTATGTGTGTTAAGAGCTGGTTTTAACTAAAAAAAAATCATATCAATAGTACATAATGAGGTCTTATTTCATACAAAAATCAATCACCAAAAAAAAACTGATTTGAATATTTACCACAAATATAGTTACAAATCATATTTAAAATACTCGCTTTTTTGGATTTTTAATAGTGTATTTTTGTATTTATGTTTACACAAATCTAAACGTTTCAATAACACTTACAGTTATCATCCTTAGTAGTAATAAAGTCTTTTAGAATTGTTGAAACAAATTTATGAAATTTTTAAAAGTGAAAACGCAAACATAAGCCTGCTATTAATATAACAGTTTGATAAACGTATAAAGCCAACTATGGAATACAATTAGTAAAGAATGACTACATCAATAATAAATTAAATATTGTTTAACTGCCCTGAAGATGACAAATCAGAACACCCTCTAACGGCCAAAGGCTATCAGTGAAAAATGACATAGCCAAAGAACAAATTCAACAAAATTTAATCAAGTTATGATGTAAGTGTAAATTTGTGAAAAACTAATTTAAAATTGATAAAAGCATTTACAAACAGAAACTTGACATCGACCAAAATAATCCAGTCAAATCTAACAAAGAAACAGCTTTTTTAATAAGTGTAAGTGTTATTTTACAGTGAAAACACAATGTAGTACGATTTCTCTGGTTGACCTAATCTACAAAATCTCATATGTTTACGCCTTGAATCAATGCTACGTTTTGTGGTTCCAATGTATACTTTTCCACATGAATAAGCTAACTTATACACTCCGGAAGATGATAATTGGTTTGAAACATCTTTAGGAAATATTGTCAAAACAGTTATTATGTTCGTTTACAGCGTGAAGCTATTTACATATGCCGGGTGTCTCGGAAAATCACCGACAAACAGTGAGTTCTCAGGACTAAATTAGGGTATTTTTCCCTCTTTAAACTTTTTCCCAAAATGCACCCCTAAAAAGTTATACGCTCTCAAAGTTCAATTTAAAATGTAGAAAAATTACTTTATCTCCGTAAATTATGAAAATTATTTATTGATTTTTACACAGTCGACCTATCTTATACAAGTCAAAATTTCACAGAAATTTCAAAAAAATCGCAACACTAGAACTACCTGTTCAGCAGTGGCATCAACTTTAGACCTTTAAAAAAATTATTATTGCAAAATAAATTAAAATTTTCCTCCTTTATTCTAGTAATACATTGTAAAATAAAGGAGTTTTTGTCTCTAAAATTTTTCTTCTAAAATCGACGGTTCTTAAGAAAATTTGAAAAATAAGTTTGTATACTGCAACTAACATATCTGTGCTTATTTGATAATTGCTTAATTTTAATAATACATTTTAAAATAAAGAATTAAAAATGATAAAAATATTAAAATGAAACACCAATTTTATAATAATTGCTCAAAGTGGGCCAATAGATATCGAGATAACTTACAAATACCATCCCACAAATTGAAAACGACGCAAAAGAGTGTAGACAGCATCGGAGTTATCTACAACTGCCTCTCACACGAATTCAAGATGCTACCTATAAAAAGATTTAGAGCGAGTAAGGGCAAAACTGATAGAAATAGAACCTTATTCAATCGAGGAATTTCTGCACAGCTACTTTTCATATTCTAAACGGTAGTTTCTGCATTTGTACTGTGACTTAATCAATTATTTTTTTTTTGCTCAATGTTGTCTCCAATTTTTACGTGCTGAGACCCACCCAACCACCGACCCGCCCCCACACACCCCCCGCACCCAGAAGAATTTAATTTTATAAATTGTCCGTATTCCTGGAAATATTTTCACCACTAACTGAAGTAATATTTTGATTGGATGTAATCATTCCATCGTCAGTTTGTACAGAAATTTCGTTAATTGTTGCCAACAATAATACTTCTTCTGTATTCTGTTTTTTGCCTTGTAGGACTTTGTTTTTAAATACTAGCAGAATTATTAGAGCGGCCCATAAAAAATGTCGTTTTTTTAGTTTCTTATTGAGCCCTTCTGCTTCTATCTATAAAACATTTTATATGTTAAAGTTATGCAGTATTAAAAGCTAAGCAAGCAGGCGAATGTCCCCGTCTAATTTTCTTCTGATATTCTTTTGTTTCTAACCAGCAATAAACGTCAAAATGGCTGATGAAAAATACGAAATTTTGATACTGTTGCGCCATTACTGGAATCAAAACGTTTGTGCAACCGCCGCAGTTAAAAAATATGCGAAGTGAAAGGGGAAGGAATAGTGAACATTCGTACGGCGCAGCGCTGGTTTCGACAATTTACTGGCGGAGATACAAGTCTCAAAAGGAAACAAGGTTCTGGTGGGCCCAACTCGTTAAGTAACGCTGAACTTCGAGATGTTGAAGCAAATCCATCGACGAGTACCCGTAAAAAATTAGGGAATTGAATTTGGAGCTTCTTCCTCATCCAGCTTATAGCCCGGACCTTGCGCCTTCCAATAATCACTTATCCGTTCGATAGCGCACTTCCTTCGTGGACGGAATTTTACAAGTGTTGAAGCTGCATGACAAGAATTCTTTAATTCCAAAGATGCTACATGGTACCGTCGTGGCATTGAAGATCTTGCAGAAAGATGGCGAAAGATATTACTTTACAGTGGTTTATACTTTAGTGAATAAAAGTTTTCATTTGTTATTTTATCATTAAAAGATTTTCATAAAAAAACGTCATTTTTTATAGGCCATCCTAATAACTTAAAATGACGGACTAGAAGTTACACTCTATTGTACTATTATTAATTCGCTTAGAAACACTAAACTTCAAAACTAACCGTCATTATCCTTGCGTCGCATTTGACTCATCTGCATTATAGAACTGAGCAAAACCGCTGTACGTACCTAAAAAGCAGGGCGGATAAGGTATTAATAGGCAAAAGCGTCGTATGCACTGGGTTTTTTTGCTTAGTATTCTGTACATCTGACCTTTTTATGTAAGAAACTCTTAAATTTTTGTACATGGGGCAAAATGAATTATCAAATTTGCCAGTTTAAACCGAATATACTGCATTTTTGCTTAATAACAAACTAAATTTAAAGGGTTTTAAACCTATAAACACCAATATCTCAGTTTTCATATTTTTTGTGGATACAGCACTTCTGGTTCGAACGGTAGAATTGAAATGCAACATAGACTTATCACAGCAAGCCATAGTAAGTCAGATTTTCTATTGGATCAAAAAACCTGACAAACCACGGTTCATAACAATTAATTAATTAATTTATGTTACTTAGGTTTCTCACACAAAATTGTCTATAATTATTGTGTTTTAATATTGTAAATTTCGATTAGCTAATAAAGCGTCTGAATAGGTAATCATAAAAATCTGATTATGGTTTACTGATGTTCACCTTTCTAATCTTTTCGTTAGGGTCAATTTTAGATTTTCCTTTCCTAACGGTAATTACAAGGGTAAATGGTATTTCTTTTAACTGTCTTAACGTTTGTTACATCTACAGTAATATCTAATTTTTAAATAACTTATACAGTTTAAAGTGTACCCTATGCCAACTAGACGTACCACCACCGTTACCATGGGCCCCCTGGTTTCCGATTATCTGAGCTCAAGCTGCCGGTCACCCTTTACCTTATCTTTAATGTAGTTTCGTCCTATTCTCTAGCCTCTAGCCCTCACTGTCTTCATATCGGATTGAAAGTCCGCAATTAAAAAAAAGGGTTGTGGTTTCTAGGATAATAAATGTCCGGGAAGGCAAGACCCAAGCCACCTCGGTCATCGAAAGTACTCATCTTCTGATCCATTATTGTAACATCCGTGCCATCAGATCTAACCTTAACGCTGTTCACCAACATTACAATATTTTTGTATCCGAAATACTAGTCTCCTCTGAAAGCTACAAAGGAGGAGTCTATCTCAAGGGCAACATCACTTACAAGAGGATTTATTCTTTGCAGAATAAAAAAATCGTCCTGATCTGGTTCAAACATTCTGGTTCTAAATTTGTGAAATTCTAGTGTTCCATTTATAGGTCTCCTCATGACAGTAACTTTCAAGATTTCTTTGAATACCTTAGTTCCCTGATAACCCTAACTACACTCCACATCTTCTAGATCTCTTTCTTACATCAAACCCACTTTTTTTTATAAAACTTGAGTTTTCTTTCACCACTAGGTCTATCAGACCATTACCTAATAGAAATAACTTCTACCGCCCCTAATTCCTCTGTTCTTCGCAACACTGATAGAAGCTTGTGGTGTTTAAATCAGCTAAATATAATGATTTGCGGGATTCATTTGCAACCTTTCCATGGCGTGAACACTTTCAAGTCGTCCTCATCTTCGGACATTGTTCTTTCAGTATCTGAAGTAATCTTCAAAAAACAAAATAGTATAGGTCATTCTCATTCCGAACCCTGGTTCAATAAGGTTTGTGGTGATGAAATATATTTGAAAAGTAAATGTTATACTAAATATAAATCTAATAAAACGGTAGAGAGTCATGCAGAAAATACGTTGGTGCTATAAGTACCTGCAAAAGTGTTATCACTAAAACTAAAAGGTTGTTTGAATAACGAAAATGTAATGAATTAGCCACATCTCCTTTGGGCAGTAGTAAATTTTGGTCTTTAGATAAAGCCATTAGTAAAAACTTTGGTACATCCTTTGATGAACCTGTAGTTGCCGATTCTGTGGACAAAGTCAATATTCTTGAGGATTTATTTGCATCAAACTCATGTCTTAATCATTCTGGAAAAGACGTGCCCCTAGTCACCTCTGTCCCATACACTATGAAACCAATTCATTTTCGGAACGAGTTGCTAGAATCAATCATCAATAGGATTGATATCAACAAGGCCACTGGCCTAGACGGTATCCCTGCTATTGTCTTAAAGAAATGCTCCCCCAAACTAGTACCAACCCTATCTATCCTTGTTTGTTCTATGTGAATTAACACATGCTTTGTGTTTTGTTATACAATATTGTTTCCTGGTAATTACCTGTAATGTTTTGAAGCCATGAAGTGTTTGCGTTTAGTTTACTAGATAAGTGTGAATCTGCACAACATAAAACCTTGAAAAATAAGTGTTGAGAACTTAATAAAATTTAAAAAATGGTGCAGTATAATATTTATCATTTTACGTAGGTTTCCATTTAAACAACCTGTATTCTCATTGAATTTACATTTTGTTATATCGAGAAGAATCACTTGTATTTGATCAAATTTACAATTCATTAAATGAATCTTATAAAAGGTTTTTTAAATTTTTATAATAACGGCGGTTTATATATGCACCCGATATTGCGTATAAAATTATAAAATTTGCAGAGAAACATTATGTTGGTAAAAAGGATCAATGAGATCACAAAATATAAAATAGTTATTACAATTTGCAACAACACAAAGGTTGCAAAGTGCAGTTAATAAAAGGAATTGTAAATCAATACCTTAAATATCGAATGCCACATCATGCTAAGCCGTAGAATCAAGGTTTTGAAAAAAACAAGCTAGGTAAAAGGCAAAAGTTAACAAAACTAATCTTGTTCCATAATTAGCGACTTCTTTATGTATGAATAAAATTTTATTTCATTGAATTCTTTTTTAATAAACCATAATAACATTGAAACAAAAATACAATAATAAAAATAGGTATAATTGTAATACTTGTAATATAAGCATTACATTATTCATAACTGCAATGATTTAGACAAAGAAGGGAATACAGCAATATGGCGGGTTGCCTATGTCTAATGTTTGCATCATGAATATTCACGGTCGTATCCTTTCCGGTTAGTATTGAGTTCAATGTTTAAAACAGGTTATAAACGTTGTTTACGACAAAAATGTTAAATTACAAACGTTATAAATGTCATCCTGTGCATCTGGATAATGTACCAATTTAAAATAATTGAATTTCACAACCTACCCTAATTAGTTGTTTTTTTATCTCTCGATAAAGCTAAGCTAAAGCACAGGTAATTTAATATTACTACCGTAACTCTTATTTATATTTAACAAATAAATGAATTACAACTTACAATTACTGGTTTTGCTCGAACACGTGATTAATTTTCATTTTGTGTGTGAATAAGTACTAGAGTGTTTGTTTGGATAATCGAGCGATGGCAGTTATTTTAACAGTAGTGTATTTGGGTTAGTTGAGCCGATCAACCTATTTAACAGTTTTTGTTAGTGTAGCACTATGTTTTGGAAGCAAACTTTGCTTCCGTCAACAGGCTTAGTCCTGAAAAGGACAGCTTTCGTACTTTAGTCAAATTCGACTCAACTGCAAAAAACAGTCCTTCTCAGGAATACACCTGATGACAGAAACAGAGCACCTCAAACAAGTCACACTACACAAACAAAAATTGCGGAAATAGGCTAATCAACTTAACTAATATGACACCACAGTTACAAAACATTTATAATACAGTTTACTACAGTACATTTTTACGTGAGTGGTTCAATCACTATAACTAAATATTTAGCAAAATTTTATTTGGAAATTGCCCAATTTAGTTTACACCAAATTTCCAAATGTTGCCGGCATTGTCTTTTTCAACAGCTGTCAACTTTCCAGGATAAGCTTAAGAATCACTTGCTTCTAAAAAAGTGATTTACAAGCCATGACAGCTATATACACATTTAAGAAAAATTGATTTTATTGGTATTCTAACTTATTTTTCATTAAAATAAATTTGTTAATATTTTTCACCATTACTAATGATTCATTTAGAATAAGAAAATAAGATTTAATAAACACCTTATTAGTAGAATCGTATTTCATTACATCGTTAGGCCACTGTGATGTAATTAAAACGTCTACACCTCTAGAGCTTCCTCTCTTACAAAGATCTCTTAAAAACACGGCATCTTCTTTTGTATACATGTACCCATTATTTATAGGTTCGTTTGAGAATACACCACTAAGATAAGCTATTTTTATTCCACTACTGTTTGTGTACACTCCACGTTTTCCTAGTACAATATAAAACTTAATTATGGATTTTCGTCCATTTGTGCTTACCTAGGTAATGTACATTTGGACATAACTCAGAACCATCTTCGGGATACAGTTTAACATGATCTTCTTTATTAGGACCCAAAATGTAAGTGGGAACAGCAACTAAAGTAATGTAAAATAACCTAAACAGCAACATTATTTTAAAGAATTGATTATTTACCTTTTTTTATACCAAGTTTATAAGTGTCGAATTCTTTATTATTAACACCAAAGAAATTTCCAACACAAAGTAGAAGATCAAAAGGTCCAGCTTTCTTATTTATATTATCAACTCTATCAAAAAGAGTTATGAATTTACCCTCAACATCTCCACAAAATAATCTAAAAAATATTTAAATCTGAAATCAAAAGAGCGGGAAAACAATCGTTATACGTCTTGTCTAATCAAAGTGATTTTGTGAATTGCCGTTTTGCAGTAATAATTATTATTAAACAGCAAAAGGTAAGATAATTACATTTTTTGTTTCTCCTCCATAATTTAATACGTAAAAACGTTAAAGATAATGTTTAATTTGGGCAGCCATCGTAGTTAATCCAGAGATTCCACTTTACAATATTGTTCCAAAGTTGTTTTAACTATAATATAATATTATGAACTTTCATTTATAATTAAAAGTCAGACACACGTTCTAACAATATTCCTTAATTTCATTTAGATATTTACAAAAAAGAGAGGTTATGTTTTTGTAGTGCCTCTGGTGTCGGCTTCGGTACCCTCTTGGTGTTAAAGCTTCGTTTACATAATTATACTACCGTATAATAAAGGTCGCGCAATACGTTTAAATTAGATTATTTTTATTATATCGTATTATTACTATTATTATTATATTAGGTTATTGGATCAATATTTATGATATATATATATATATATATATATATATATATATATATATATATATATATATATTCAAAATACATCAATCATGACTTCCACGTTTTTAAATATCGACCAATCTACGTCCTGATTATAGTGACAAAATTCTCTAGGGGCAAATATCGACAAAAAAAAACTGATAATAAAGTCGGGACAACGAGAGGTGCTTTATGACTCATTTTGCGTAATGTAGCAGTTCATTTTTATAACAGTATGTGGTTAATAATTTAAGAAGTGCACTCAGCTATAGACCATAGGCTAATACCTATAGTGGTATTCAGACAGAGTGCAGTACGGGTCTTACGGAGAACACCGTTGTCGGTTTCCTTGTCAGCTGTCGCTATCAGCGAACAGGGAAACCAGGTCCGGTACCAGCGCTAATGAATTCTTTTTAGGTAAACTGATAACTTTGATGAAAATTCCAGAGACACGTCGATTATTGAATTTAATTTACTAAAAGCGAATGGTCTTGTGTGAATAATATGGCCAACCCATAAGACATTAATGTTAAATGGTTTCATTATCAAAAATATGCTTGAATACGGGGTGAATAAAGAATCATTTAAGTTATATTTTTAATTTTCTCACATAAAATAAAAATCTGACCAAACCAACTATCTTAGTAAAATTTTATTTATTTGATTGTGTCAAAATTAATAAATTCACAGTTGTATACAGGGGAAGTAAAAAAGGTTAATTATGTAAATGGTAAACGATATTAAATATCACGATTTTTACACTCGCATGAAGCATTTGCCCGGATTTGATTTTCTTAAACTCCATACGAAATCATTGATAAGACTGTAACAAACATTTATATTTGCTTTTCATTTGGTATTAAATGATGTTAAAAACTCATTAGAATAATTTATATTTTAATTATACGGTGACCATAATGTAACGTGAGGAGTATCGTTAATGTAATTTAAATATCCACATTAAGAAACGATAAAGTTGTCGGTACACAAAAATTTATTAATGAAAATGTATTCTTGAAAAAGATTTAAAGAAAAATTGACTTAAAAACACGACTTATCACTCTTCTAAAATATCTTGAAAATATATGTAAAATTATTAAATTAAATTATATGCAAGATAATATTTTCTTGCCCGTACAAGTAAGTATATCTTTTAGGAAGGACCGTCCCTGCTAAAAAAGAAGCGGCAACCCAGCACGCGGTCCTGCCATGTGAAATACATTGGCTACACCTGACCGCCCTGAACTCTCAGCCTGAATCTGAATACCACTGTAAACGTCTTATGTAAAGGAGAAAGTGTTTCAATTCTAACCGGCTGGGGCGGCGGCGAAAGATGGTGCCACAAGTTATTATTATTACTGTCTTCAGTGGGCCAAATGCCTTTTGAAGACAAATCATTACGTCAATTACCTGGTAGGAAAGTTCCTACTAATCCTACTAACACAAAATTGAAAGGAATTAGTATAGTTAAGCAGTAGAAAGTACCATTGCTATAAGCTATAACTTCTTCAAAATAGTTATTTTTATATTAAGCATTAGCATATGTTTTAACGGTGAGAATGAAATTTTTTTGTCGAGGAAAATTTTCACCATCAACAAATAATTTTGATCCTCTACCTTAGCGATAAATTTTTTGATATCATACTTTGACAAAATAGCAGATTTTTTGCCACGGTAATCGATTCTTTTACTTTTTAAGTAGGAATTAATTTCTCAAGATTCATATTTTCTTTCACACTTAACCCATCAAGGACTGGATTTGCCATATGGCAACAGAAAGTACGTAGTTTTCTGTTGCTTAAAAATACATGTTTTCAACTTTTATCCGACAGATGGCATAAACCTGCTCCAGTCTGTAACGTCATCTTTCAACATAACCTATCTTCATGGTCAGTTTGTCGGCGTTGTAGAAAATAAACGTGATTTTATCAGTGAGTGCACAAGGATTCCAATCTTATGTAAGTTTAAAAATTAATAATTTGTAATATGATAAAAACGTTGATTTTAAAATTATAAGTTGGAAAATAAATGATTTAACTAATAACGTTTCAATTATAGAAGTATATTAAAAAATTACTAAAATATAAGTTTTGTAAATTGGGTGTTGCCATATGGCAACACCAGTCTTATCGGGTGCCTACTTTTTAAAATAATTATCTTTTCTTATCTAGTGGTGGTCTGACTCTAGAAGAAGCTCTTCATATGGAAAATGACGAAGATTTAGACGTGGATCAAATTTATATTGAGCCCCCAGATCCGGGTACTGTAACGGATGAGGATTCCGGCGAGGAAGATGAAGGTGGCCTTAATTTATCTAGCAAGCAATTGAACACAAATGTTCAACTACGTGTGAGAGGTCCACATAGTAGTAACACTAGTAATTATAATAGCAATGTGGACGAAGGTATAGAAGAGGTGGAATAGGTAGATTATTCCAACATTAAATGGGTCGAAGGTGATCTAGAACAAGGTCTGCAAAATCCGTTTGGTTCAGATTACGAAAATTTTAAAACATTATCACCAACAGAAATATTCGAACTGTTTCTAGACAATGACAAGAATTCAACAGGTACTCGCAATTTAGAAATTTTCCAAACCCTGAAATTACTTTTGAAGAAATGAGATGTTTTATTGCTATTTTAATTTTGCCGGGATATTGTCAACTACCTGGAAAGAAAAGCTACTGGAATACTGATGGAGATCTTGGTAACCAAATGGTAATTTAAGCAATGAGGAGGATCCGTTTTTTAACAATTTGGCGATGCCTTCACTGCGCAGATAATAACCTGTTGGATCCAAATGATAAATATTATAAATTGCGACCCTTGAGTGATTTATTACGCCAAAAGTTTTTAAAATGGTTTGTTCCAGAAAAAGACTTAAATTACGACGAGTCTATGGTGAAATACTTTGAAAAGCACTCATGCAAACAATTTATTCGGAGAAAACCGATAAGGTTTGGATACAAAGTATGGAGCCTAAATACCAAATCTGGATACCTTGCTAATTTGTCAGTTTATCAAGGTAGAGACAGACACACGTGTCAAACGAGAATTTGAAGTTGTATTTGGAAAATGTACCGCTCCGTTATTGATGCTGTTGGATGAGTTGCCAGAGAAAAATAAAGATCTGCGGCAACGTATTTACAGACAATTTATTTACTAGTTGACCAGTAGTCATTTGAAAAAAAGAGGATACTCCTCAACTGGGACCATTCCTGATATTCGAGTTCCGCATAACTGTCCCGTAATGTCAAAAAAAAAATTGGCAAGGACACAACGCGGTGAGTTTGACTATTCTTTAGACAAAACCAACGGCATTTTATCAACGAGATGGATGGACAACAACGTGGTTTCAATAGCTTCTACACGATTTGGAATTGCTCCTCTCGGAACTGTGAAACGATATTCAACAAAAGAAAAAGCAGTTGTTCAAGTTGCAAGACCCTATATCATCTCTAGATACAACGCATCCATGGGAGGTACTGATCTAATGGACGAGAATATTGCCCGATGGCGAAAAAGTTGGCGTGGAAAGAAATGGTGGTGGTGCCTTTTCACGTGGTTGATAGACGCGTAGATCCAAAATGCGTGGGTATTATATAAAAAGGCGGGCAACAAACTAACCAAATTAGAGTTCCGTCGAGAGATAGTCAAAGTGCACTTGACCAAATATAAAAATCCGCTTCGAGGTAGTGGTAGGCCGTCTACTAGTAAATCCAGCAGATCTTTTAGCCGTGTTTGCGATGTTGTGCGATACGACAATATTGGCCACATGCTTACACCAACAGAACAAAGATTAGATGTAATGGTGAAAACTGCAAATCAATTATGCGTACAAAATGCATTAAATGTAATGTAGGAGTGTGCTTGCCATGTAATTTTAGGTATCATACACAGTTATAGCTATAATTTTATCATTAAAAAATTGAATAGTTGAAATCTTTTTTTTATAAAGTACTATAGTGTGAAAGACTCGCGTTGCCATATGGCAATTCTTTAAAAGTAGCAACATATTTAGTGAAATAATGCGGTAAATCTGTTAATATTGGACTAATAATGCAAGAAAACGTGTTAAAATTATTATTTAAAAAAAATTAATTCGGTCCTTAATGGGTTGATATGAAAAACGGTGAGAACGAACTTTTTTGATCTCCGTGAAGTTAGCCCCTCATATTCCGAATTTATATTCAATTTGTTGCTTACTAATTAGTAAGTAATTAGTAAGTATTTGTAAGCTAAAAATCTAAATTTGTAAGCGAGTTTTGGAATTTATTTTGGCAAAAACAGTTTTTGGGGCTAACTTCTCGGTAGCCCCATTATCTTGCAATATCAAAATTTTAATAGCGCGATTAATTAGTAAGTCATTTGTAATCAAGTTGTCAGAATTTGTAATCAAATCGTATCCCTTAATTTAGAAAAAAACTGTTGTGCGGCTGACTTCTTGGTAGCCGCGCCACTCTGAGGAACAATATTTTTTCTTCAATCAACATTTATTAAGTGATTTGTAACAATTTGTAAGCATAATCTCAAAATTTGTAAGTCACTTTATTACTACCTACAGTCCAAAATACGCTCTGGGGGCTAACTTCACGAATGTCCCGACACATAGAGCAATGTTTGAATTTTTTTGTAACTTTAAGTAATAATTAGTAAGTCGTATGTATTAATTTGTAAGCATAATCTCAATTTTTGTAACTCATTTACAATGGTACCAACTAAAGTTAAAGTACGTCCATAAAATACTACATACACACGCATTTCGAATTAAGATTTAATTTGTTTACGAACTACAAGAACTACGGTATTAGATAGTATTAATTAAGTAAGCATCTAACCTTGAAATTAAATATCCCAATTTAATTAAAAAAAAAAGTAGGGGGAAATTCTCGGTCGCTGTATCTACAATGGAATATAAACATCTTCGTTGCGTTAATAATCAGAAAATCGTGTGTAAAAAAATGGTCAAACTTGTTTGTATTTCTAAGTAGTAATTAGTAAGTCGCTTGTACTAATTTGTAAGCGTAATCTCATAATTTGTAGGTTACCTTATAACTATCTACAGTCTAAAATGTGTTCTGGTGGGACTTAATTCACAAATGTCTGAAAACGAGAAATTTCGTAATTAGTAACCCAATCACACGCGCAATGCAAAGTTAAAATATTTTCATGAAATACTAAATATACACATAAATTTCAAATTGCACTATAATTTGTTGTTTACGAATGAGCATATTATTAGAAGGTGTTAATGGTATTAATGAAGGAAAAATCTAACTTTGAAAGTGAATTTCGCAATTTAATTAAAAACAGGTTTTATGTATATATATATATATATATATATATATATATATATATATATATATAATGGTCATTGCTGAACCCGTAGCATATATAACCGTACTCTCTTGAGCCCGAAAAAACAAGGTACCCATGTGTATATCATCAAAATATGATTGTATAGGCATCAAAACGTGTAAATCCGAAAATTAGGTCGGGCCTCATAATGTCCGTTTATACCTCCACTATATACAGAATAGTT
Source organism: Vesta saturnalis (assembly GCA_036346205.1). Lineage (NCBI taxonomy): Eukaryota > Metazoa > Arthropoda > Insecta > Coleoptera > Lampyridae > Vesta > Vesta saturnalis. The sequence goes on along the minus strand of JARFJB010002305.1, from coordinate 567,653 downwards.
CTGAGAAGGCCGCTTCAAAGGTCGCTTTTATATACAAACTCTCGATCTTCACGAACCGTACATTGTGTGGCCCAGCATGCGGCAACGTTGGGATCAGCATTTAATAGAAAAACATGTGCAAAGTATTCTTTTTGCACATCTTTAAAATATTGGCAATCTTTACGTGCCGTACGGGTACGTATGTGTATATTTTTAATATGGTGCTTCTCGCATAACGAATTATTAAGTTACTGTAATCAAAATAGTATATTATACACCTAGGTTGGGAATTGAGCCATTATTAACCGAGCAATTTTAAACCGAGGTATATATAGATTTTTTTTTACTGCTTGAGGATAAAACTGTTAAAATTGTAATTTGATTGAATTAATACTTGAATATTATTATGTTACTTTCTATCCACTTTGAAAATATCAGGTAGACTGGGCATTATTTGTCAAACTATCAAAGACAAACTAAAACTGACAAAATGACAAATTACATAATTCATTATTAACCCATAACGGTTACTTATAAATAACTAATAATGTTAATTCTGTTAATACCGGAAATGCCGGAATACACATGATTTGTCATAACTCCACAATTAACTATAACTCTCAGTATATTTAGTTAATTGTGCAGTTAATTAGCAATTTCTATCTTGTCAAATTTTCCGGTTTGTTTTTTTTTTCTTAGAGTTATGAGTTTTGTTTCATTCATTAAAAATAAATAAAATCATTATTTAGTAGGCGTTTTTTTTTATTTTCATTATTTACCTAGGGAGAGAAATATTACGTCTCATTAAAGGTATGGGGTAAATAATGGCGATTTATCAGGTTAGTAATAAAAAAAATTATTTATCTTGACTATCAAAAAATGCAAATTACTCAAAAAAATCAAATGGAAACCCCTATTTTTTATTACGATTTAACGTCAAAAACAAAACGTAAGTTTATCTAAAACTTTATTTGCCTAAACGTAACAGTTTCATACTTATTATCAAAAAAGTCCCAATTTAAAAATTTGTGATAAAAATGAGCTACAGACTTAAATCTAGTATTCCTTGTTCGTGGTCACCATGGAAACCAAATAATTGAGAATTGAAATAAAGAAAAATGTTTGAAAAAGTTACTGCAAAAAATTATAAAAATTGATAATTTTGTGATTCAAAAGTCATTTTTACCAAATAGAAATTTTCTAAGACATTTTTTTCAAATTCGATATACGACATAAGTGTAAAAAATTAATACTTTAATATCTTTTAAGGTTTACAGAAAGCGAACACATACTGATAAATTTCTTCATAACTTATCCAACCAGCATCTACGTCAGAAAATTTGTATAATTAAATCTTTAGTAGATCGAGCAAAACGAATTTGTGATCCTAAATTTTTAAAACATGAATATAAATATTTAACAAAATCCTTACAAGGTAATAGATATTCACTTACTGATAGGACTGAGAAAATCTTAATTAAATATGGTGTTAGCACTATTTCTAACCTACAAGAAAAATTAAAGAACATTTAAGGTCACCTAAAGATATTTCAAATCCATTGTCATCTTTCTGAGTGTATATTGTTCATGTGGAAAAGTATACATTGGAACCACAAAACGTAGTTTTGATACAAGACATAAAGAACATATGAGATTTTGTTGACTAAGTCAACCAGAGAAGTCTGCGGTAGCTGATCATCTCTTAAATAATTTAAATCATGATATCCAATTTGACAATATGGAAATATTACCAATACAAACACATTATTATGTTCGTTTAGAACGTGAAGCTATTGAAAAATATACAAGAAGAAAGTCTCCGTTTAAATAAGCTTTGCCGTCGTATAATTAAAAAAAAGGGTATGATGATACGTCTTGACTTGAATTTTAATTTTAGCTTTTAGTGTCTCATCACATTTTGTTAAATTGGTTTCTTGGTGGACATTTGTCATTATTAGCCTTCGACTGTTGGAGAGTTATGATTTGCCATCTTAAAGACAGTTTAACAACACTTAATATTCTAATTCTCTAATTACTCTTTACTAAAATTGTATCCTATAGTTGGCTTTAAACGTTTTCCAAACTGTTATTTTAATAGCAGGTTTGTGTTTATGTTTTAATTTTTCAAAGTTCACATCTTTAACAATTTTATTAGAAAATACTACTACTGACGAAGATAACTGTAGGTGTTACCGAAATATTTAGATAGATTGTACATAGAAACACACCAAATAAAAAATCCAAATAAGATAAGTATTTTAATATGTATAATAATGGTAAAAGTTTACATTTTCATATTCCGCTATTTTCTGTTTGAAATTTTTCTTACAGTATATTAGCTTGTCAATACATAACAAAAGTGTAATCCCCCGATATATAATTAAAAATAAGGAAAAGAGAAATAATAAGTGCATATCTATATAAAACAGCTAATATATATATATATATATATAATATATATATATATATATATATATATATATATATAAAAAAACCCATCCCACCCTTTCGACATAAACAAATAGTGCCCATAAGTATTTTTATAATATTAGAATGTCCTCTATAAGCCACCCTTAAAATAGACGTTTTCGTCTAAATTTAGCACTAATGGAATATCTTGAAGGCGTATATTGTTTAAATTAAGAAACTCACAATCTAAAACACTTGATTGTTTTTTAATTGGTGATTTTACGACATTTACGGCAATTCGTTTGCTCTTTGGAAATACCTTTAATAAATTCCTCCAGCATCAAAAGATTTTCCAATTGATTGATAAATATTGACTTTTTTTTAAAATAAAAGCCGCAAGGTTCCAAACATAATATGCAAAAGCACTTTTGTTACAATTTTTTAACCAGCACAGATGTTTATTTGGCATTCAATTTTGAAAACATTGCTGTTAAGTCTATTGCATGTTAAAATGTCTTTTTAGTAGCACTCTTAATTTCCTAAATTCTGTCGTAAAGCCTCTCGATGTTAATTCGACTATGCAAGGGTAAGTGGACACATTCTCCGAATTTTCAGTTAATTTTTTGAAATTCCAAACTGTCACAATATGAAAACCACGCCCTGTAAAATACAATCAAAAGCGCATTATTGGTTAAAATATATTTTTCGCTACCAATGCTAGTGGGCGTGGCTTTATTTTTGAAGTTGCCATTTCTAATCAACGCTATCTCAATTTTTCTTGATTTTCTAAAGTAAAATCTCTGTATTTGGTGTAGCATAATAAGATGACCTTATTTTCTTTCCGATTGTTTTCCAAGACCTTTCCAGTTTTCAATCATTGTAAGGGGTCTGTTTCCTGATCGGCTAGGTGACCATCCAAATCAGTACACTCATTAAACTTTAAATTGAGATTTTCTTTATTCTGCGAATCTACTTGCAAATTTGTTAGTTTTACCATGCCGTCAACTTCTTTGAGATGTTTGCAAATAAATTTATCTATTCTAATTGGCATCACTACGCAGAGAAATGTTCTGTTTTTAAGATCGTTAAAGTAGCTCTCTACAGGAGCAGATTATACCGTTGTCATGTGTGCCAAAATATTTAGTCATTATGGCTGACCACAATGTATATGTTTTAAGTAATCTTAAAAAAGATTTCGAAAACTCTGGCAAGTAGTGAAAGTTTTCCCTTTCGCTAATAGCATCGGATGTAAGAGTCACATATTTCGGGATTGCGGTTTTTAAAATTTTTTCCATCCATCGTAGGTGTCCCAAATCTTTCATTTCGCAGTGTTTAATGTCATCATTTGCTATTTCATCGACATCCATTTTTTTTTCACAGGCTTCGGTGTCACAGTCATCATTTATTTCACACACGCTTAATCCTGCAATTACACGCTTTAGGAATATTTTGGACGTTTCGCTTTCTAAAGGAATTCCATTTTCTTCACATCCTTCATATTGACTATTAGCGGTAATTAAAATATGTTTTTTTTTGCGATACTGAATAAATGCTATTTTTAAGTTAAGCCACGTTTGCATCTGAGGTGCGATGTGTAAACCAAACGTTAAATAAACAGAGTAAGTTTTAATTATAATTTAGATAGTGCAACATCTATCTAAACAATATTAAGTTAGTTGCCTTGTTAGCAGGGCCTAAGCTAAATATTGAAATGTTCTTAAAATTCGAGTATAACGCCCTGAGAGCACGCATTTACAATCAGTCAACTCCACCACCAATCTGTTCTCGTACTTTGTTCATATTGTGTCCAATTTGAAAGTCTTGTAGTCATCCAGCTTCTAAATCTTATACACAAGTATTCAACCAATCTAAACTAATCTGGTATTGTTGTTTTAAAAAGTGTTTCTAAGAAATTAATAAGTTTTAGTCTAAAACATTTGCTTAGAAATTATATTTTCCTAATCTAAAGTGAATTGAAACATTAAATATTTATGATGCACTTTATATCATCCAGATCAATTAATTTATTACACAAAGGTCTTTACACCATCCTTTAACGTTTAGCGATATACTTATTTTAAATTAATTCAAAAATATAGTATAGATTTGTATGAAACATAAATATAAAAATACACTATTAAAACCCCAAAAATCTATGCATTTTAATTATGTGTAATAATGGTGAAAGAATGTATAACTAATTATGTTATGCTTTAAAATATCTTCAACTTACATAAATAACGAATGGAACAGCGGAGAACCCCATAAGTGATTTTATTTTATTTTTCCACCATATGTTCTTTATACGCTCCAAATGCGGGCGTAATGTGGTCTTTATAGCACGGAAATGTCATTGTTCCTACAGCAAATTCATCTAAAATTTCTTGTGAATAAGTTTTTGTTTTCACCTTCCATTTTAGAATGTAAATTATTTACAAACAAACAGTACCTTAGCAACAATTTAGCAATATCACAGTATCTTAGTAACAACAAATTATCCTACTGTCGACTTTATTTCACTGCATTTGCATTTAAAAACTTGCCGAAAATACTGAATCTTTTAAAATTTTGTTCCAGTTTCATGGTGCAAAATAAAATAAAACATTGTATGTACCACGGCATAATTGTAGATTATGGCTCTCAGAATAAAGCCCTCGCTTCGCGTCGGGCTTTTAACATTCTCGAGCCATAATCTTCTGATTATGCTTAATACATAAATATCTATTAAATTACATCGAAGAAACTCGTCAACGTTGAATTGAGTTTAATTTGCATTCACGGGTATCAAGTCGACTATGATCCATTATTCATTAGTGTTATATTAATTAATTACGTTAAAGCGTATTTAAAATTGTAATTATTTCCTATGAACTACCTTTAATAAAAATATATCGTGAAACACGGAATGTGCATTATTTCTAATAACGGAAAAGTAATTACATTTAATGAACACATTATCATAAAAATTTTATTGTAGAAGCTGATTTCAAATCAACGTCTTAGACTTTCATCTTATTTCTCTGCCTAGGATCCTCTGACTGAAACTGGTTTTCCAGGTCAGCATCACGCATTACATTCACCCTAAGTCGTAATCAAAACACTAAAATACTAAAAACTCTTTTATTTATCACAGTAAAATTGTAAAAAGCAAGCATTATACAACTTTTTAAAAATCTAATGGAAGTTTTCTGTGATAAGATCTTATCGTAGTTCCATCTGGCGCTCTACTTTAAAAGTATTGAAGGCAAGAAAACCTAAATTTTGAAATAAGATTCTGATACTAGAGCCAGCCCATCTTATAGGACTGCGTTGGAGCTCAGTCCCATTTCAGGATGCCTGTTTTTACTGTACAATAACAAGCATAATACAATAACTCGAATATTTTTAAAAAGGTAATGGAAGTTTCTCGAAATAGGGTCTGATCGTGGTTTCATCCAATGATGTATTTTAAAAGTATTGAAAAGCGGGAAACCTTAAAATGTGAAATAACATTCCGAAACTAGGGCTTCATACCATATCATAAGACTGGACTGGGACCCCGCAACTTGTACCTGAGTCTCAGTCCTATTTCAGGCACCCATATATTTGTATTTAGGCTCCTTTGACTACAATTGTAAAACCTCCTCACATCAAATCGTTTCATTCCCTTTTAAAGGTATGTTTAGTTCTGGCGATTCTTACGTACTCGCCGACTTTATATTTAGGATGGTGGAGTATGTTAATCCTTTTACGTACAGATTATTCTACACTTCCAAAATGTTTTTATCGTTCCTTAGGCGCTATCTTTATACTTCAGTAAGACCTCATAGGTTTTAGAGTAGGAATTTTTGTAGGTGAAGTAACGCCACATCTTTGTCTTCAGCGTCTTATTAGATCTTTAAACTACAGACGTTTTTGTTTGTTACGTAGAAATCAATAATGTTTCTTGAAATTATTTTGTACATCTGTCACAAACTCTTTACCTTTATCCGCCTGTAGATTTGTAGTTTATCACACTTTAAGAATATCGGTGAATGCTTTAATTATAAGAGGGACTGTTTTCTTTTTAAGATCTTTCGCTCAGGCCTCTTACTCAACACATCAATAACTGTTAGTATGTAATTGTATCCATTATTGTGTTTGCTTAAAGTCTGCCACGTATCTAGTGAATATCTTTTAAGCTCTTTTCGGTGGTTCCTTCGAGTCGCTATCAGCGTCGTAGTTCTCAGTACAGGAGTAAGGTCCGTTAAGCCTTAGGTTATGCAGGACTACATCTTCGAGTGTTTCGATAAAGTATCGTATATTTATTTATGTAATGTGCCACAAACTGCTACCAGCCATGAGGACTTAAGGTTTGGTGTACCTATAATCAACCATATCAATAATGTTGGAGTACGTGATAATCTCACCTTTATTGTGACAGTATCCCTAAATACATCGTGTTCAGTACACACAAGAAACTCTCGCCTTTCTTCTTGTATGTAGGAGGAATCGTTGATAATATTTCGTCGGCTGTCAGGCTTTTTTGTAAGCCATCACCATCACTGATGGTTATGCTGGCAGGCTGACGTATCTGGCTGTATAAGTGTAGATACATTTGAAATGCTCAATTGTACTCCTATCGTTTGTCGCGATCAGCCATCTCAGAATTAAAACTTTATCCATATCGCTGGGCTGTTTTATATAACATCTGACAGTACCGGCGTTGGCAGTTTTGTGGTCCGGTGCAAAAACGTGGCATGCCCCTCACAATAAAATTCACCCAAGAGTGAACAATTTCAACAATTTTTGTACTAGAAATAAAGGATGCTAAGCATAACTAAATTTTGTATATTTAAGTACTGAGCATTGCTTACATTGAGCCGAACAGTAATAATAATACTATAAGATAATAGTCGGTACAGTGAGTGAGTAACATATATTATTGCAGAACGTAACATATATTAAACCAACCACATACAGTAATGTAATACTGTAAACAATAACCACAACACCGCGTAAAAGAACTAAGTGTTTTTTCTTACTTTTAATTCAGCAAACTTGTGAATAATATTTTAAGATTAATTTTCTGCTAATTCATGTTCTATAGCTAATGTAACCAAACCATTTAGTCGATTTTGGGTGATTGTGAAACGTAAGAAATTTGTAATTATTTTCAATTTAGAAAAGGTCCTTTCTCCAGTTGTTACACTTACTGGCAACAGGATTCTTAAGGCAATGCTGAGGTTAGAGCAACATCTAAACTAGTGATAAGTTTTAATACCTCAATTGAATTTGTTTTGCATTTACAAACACTAAAACCAAACCTATTTCATCTACCAGCTCAGGTACGTTCATATCTCCTGATTCACCATCAGTGAATTCCAAGTCTACAATATTTAATTCACTCGTTTTAGGTAAATTTTCAAATTATGTATGTTGAACAAAAATGAAAATAATTGCTGTAGTTATTCATCAAATCAAGTCTGGATTGTAAAAAATAAAACTATTTTAAATTTTAATTTGGGATCTGCGACCGGGTCATCGCACGATTCGTAAAAGAAAGTTAATAGTCTTTGCAACTCTGTAACGCGGTTAGTTAACTCGAAATCAGCATAACCAATATTTCTTGTTATTTGATTGAGGGTTTTTGTTTTATGTGGCTCTAAAGGTGACTGTAAGCAGCAAACCAAAAAAAACGAATACTTTGTATCGTTCGCGTGCAGTAACTAAGATCTATTTAAAAATTCTATTGCACTAAATAACGTAATAATTAAAGCGGTTTTAGTTTGATACCATTCCCATTCAAATCCATTATATGGTTTTGTAACTATAGTGTATTGAAAACAAGAGATTGAAACTTTTTAATGTTAAAGCTTTTTTCAATGACTCATATACAGAGCATTTTACTCAATAACTTAGATAAACAATCCTTGAAACCATGTATGATCCGAATTGAAACTGCGCATGGGGCATTAGGAATTGCGTACTAGTGAATACTGTACTGTGTAAACAAACATAAGCCGCCGTGTGCAAGAAGGCAAATAGTTGTATATAATTATTTGTGACCTCACTTGAAAAATTGTAGATTTTATTTTAATTTTTTGTTGTCACTTTGACAAAAAGGCACTATGCAGCTTCTCATATTTCACTTCTACTAATAGTAAACTGGAAAGCGCGAAAAACCGAGGTTAGAGAAACGCCTTTTGACAATTACAATTGAGCTTGGCAATTCTATTGATACGACCATTTTCGACCTTATTGAAATGTTCAATTTGTCTCGTATTTTAAACGCGCAGGTCATATGCTCTGGCTATCTAGTTATTAAGTAAGATATATATGATATAGAGTGGACCAAAACTCTGGAAACGCGCAATTATCTCGTAAATTGTTAGTCAGAATTGTACAAGAGATAAGCCTGTTTTAGGATACGGAGACTCCAGATTTGACATTTGCAATGTTGCCAGATTTGCCATTTCTCTGATATTATTAGTCACTTTGGTTTTTTAGATACATCGCCCTGTATATACATTATTGGAATCTCCTCTTCAATACGAATTCAATCATCTGTAACACTTATGATTTTGTATAGACTAGAAGGTCTTAAATACATAAAACAAAAGTCTAACAACGCGTAGTTTGGAGCGATTTGGCAGTGTTAATCTTTTTCGCTCATTGTAAAGCCCGGTTTTGATTTAGAATCAGTTTAAAAGTTGAATTGTGTTTCAGGCTTATAGTACAACCCGTCCAACCTGAGTTTGATCAATTAGCCCCCTTCTAGGTTCGAGTTTTGGTCCAAAAAAGTCTACTTGCGTTTTTTGACGGATTCTTCATCTAGATATCCTAAAGAACTTACATTTTAAAGTTCAGAGTCAGGATGCGCGAAATAAGGAAGATGACTGTATATCTCAAAAAGTAGAGGGGATACAACAATGTTAAAAATCCCGTTCTAGCGTTTGGTCTCGACCTATATTGGTGCAAAGTTTCGATAAACTCGGCCGGTAAATTACGAACTTATTAAGCGATGCGCGAAGTTGACTTTCCTCAGAATCCATGCACGTGGAAAAACCCTCCTTTATACGTCAATCGATTCTAATTCGATAGTGAACGTATTTCCATTATATAAAAATCCAAACTGTGAAACGGTATGTCTCGTACGATCACGTTTCCAAAGCACACGTACACGTCGCACACTTTGACCGTTTCCCCCACCCATCGCGTGATTCTTGCCGAGCTTTCGCCGTTCATGATCAATGCGCATTCGAAATGCGAGGCGAACGCAAAAAACACCAACCCTCTAACTTTTCATTCGGCTGACGAAAATCTCCCTTCACCCTCCCTACCCGGAAACGTAGCGACAGCCGGCCATGGCGTTATCGGGGTAATATAGTTCTCGACGGTCCCCATCGATGCTTAAAAATTTCTGAGATCCCGTTTTCGAGAAAATCCACGAGACATTTTCCGACCACGCCTCGACAACTGCCGCCACCACCTCCATCGTGGAGGTGCGACGGTAGTTTCGACTATACGTCACGACACCCTAATCTCTCCCAACTCCTTCGCCGTCGGTCGCGAACTCTCAACCCTCACGTCGGACCGTCTGCGAATTTTTATTTCGATCCCTCGCAAACGCGACCGCGAAAGGGGGGGACGCGGCGGCCAAAGGCGAGTGTTCCCGTCGAACGGTACCCGGCACGTTTCTTATCTCGTCGAACTCGAACCGTGTGAAAAATTTGATAAAAATCGGATCATATTCCGAGTTCGAGAGTTTATTTTATAGTTTCTATTTAATCACAAAAAACTGCTAACGACCACTATTGAGAAAACTTAATAAGAAGTTCATTGCGAAAATAGGTAACATTGTAAACGCAAAAACAATAATCTATGTCAAACAGACGTTTAAAACTTGATGGCAGACAGAAGTTAATAGACATCTAGATGCTAACTTAAATTAAAAGCTATGAAATAATTTTAATTTCAGTTTTACCTTCCAACCTGCATATACATATGTAGATATAGAATGTTATGCAATCTATTTTTTCACTGTCGCTAAATCGACTTATTAGCTCATTTTACAACTTTTGGCCAAGACCTTCAACATATCGATTGATTAGGTTCTATGCAATTTTTTTATACGACGTGTAATTTAGCGGCAAAGAATTCCTAAGGTAGAATTTAAGTGTTAGTTAAAATTTTTCATTATCTGTATTAACGATTAATTGTATAAGAAAAAGTGTACACGTATTTTTAATGAAAATTTAATTTTTTAATTTAATTTTTTGTTTATAAAGTTTTTTAATATAACGCAAGGTAAGTCAAAAATTAATTAAATATGAATTAAAATGGTTGTACTGTATTAGTGATATCTTATAGAAGCGGGCGGCTTTGGAATTTTTTAAGTTAACATGTATATGTTGGAGACATATGACGAATTGGACCCGTGGACGAAATAATTAGACTTATCGTGACATGTCCATTACTGATTTGCCAGACGCCAAAATAGTGATGTTATTTGGCATCTGTGAACACTATTTAAACACATCTCGAAATGTCCATGTACAGGATATAGGTACCTATGCCGATCTTTATATGATCAAATAAAAAATGGACATAAATCTACGGTGCCCTAGCTTACCGCAGATTTAATTTCCATTTTTTACTCTTTATTGGAATACTTTTGTTCAGATCGGCATCGGCTTACCCTCTATATGGACATTTCGGGATGTGTTTAATAGTGTTAACCAGATGCCGAATTACATCAATATTTTGGCATCTGAAGTCAATACTGAACATACCCCAGTAAGTCTAATTATTCCGGCCACAGGCCAAATTCGTCATACATTTCCAACTTATATATTAATATCTATCTGACATAAAGTTTTAAACGTCATTCTGACAGATTATTTTTGTTGTTTACAATGTTGCCCGTTTTCGTTATGAACGTATCAAAAAGGTGGCATAGTTATCCTAAAAAATTATAATTGAAATTATTTCATTTCTTTTAATTTTTAAGTTAGAATCCGGATGTCTATTAACCTCTGCCAGATATGAAGTTTTAAATGTCTGTTTGACGTAGATTTTGTTTCTGTTTTTACAGTGTTGTGTAATTAACATTATAAAAGAGGTTGCATCCTAACAAAAAAATGTTATTAAAATTATTTTATTTCTTTTAATTTCCATTTTGTAGGTTGAAGGTCGTGCGGTGTTTCACACTAGATATTTTTTAGGGTAACTATGCAACCTCTTTCATAATGTATGTCAGAATGACGTTTAAAACTTGTCAGATAGAGGTTAATAGACATAAATGCATGTTAACTTTAAAAAGTTCCAAAGCCGCCTGCTTCTGTAAGATATCAATAATATAGTTTAACCATCTTCATTCATATTTCATTATTTTTAGACTTTCCTTGCATTATATTAAGAAACTTTATAAAGATAAGTCATGTAAAATTAAATTTTGTTTAAAAAATATGTCTACACTTTTTCTTATAAAATTGCATAGAATTGCACTAATCGATATGTTTAACGTCTATATCTAGGTATTTTTATATCTTTGAAATATACAGCTGTTTTAGAAAACTGATCCTAATACCCCCCTTCCTCTCTGCCGCTGGATTTCTCCCAAAATCTAATCAGCTCTAAGCCAAGTGTAAACAAGCTCAAATACAAAATTCTAAGTACCTAGGTATTTTCTTTCTGGAGTTATCGTGGATACTAGTATACATCCACACACAGACACACATCCAGACATGATGGCTGCTCTTGGCGAAACTTGACCAAAAGTTGTACAATGAGCTAATAAGCCGATTTAGCGATAGTGACAAAAAAAATCGATTGCATAACCTTCTATACCTACATATGTGTAAGTTGGAAGGTAAAAACTATTGTTATGGTAACACGTTATATTAGCCATGAATCAGTAAGAATTACAAAATTTTACTCCGTAGTGATTATGAGCAATAAAATGTCAGTTTAGCGCTGTCTTAAGGTCCAAAAAGTGCAATTACTACGACGTTTAAAAATAAGATGATATTTTATCTTGAAATACATCGAAAAGATAAGTATTTGTAAATGAGTCAATATTTTATGTTTAATAATGGTTTACAGTGCTCGGTAACGCTAATGAATGACAATCTTTTAAATACTTGCTTCTGCAGAAACAGGGTTCGCTGGAAATCTGAATACCTGTCCCATGTAATTAAGGTTCTGGGCACTTCAGAACAAAAGACGTGTTAGGGAAGGGTATTATTATATAAATAAGCGATAAGTATTTTATTTAAAAATTATATTATCAATGTATATTATCTTTTCTAAAATTAAATTTATATTAAAAAAGTATCAGTCTTTCTAAATCCTTGTCTGACAGCATGTCAGGATCACACACAACATCTTCCTTCCATTCACATTCTTCACCATTAAATACGTATCCTGGAGGGCACTTGAATTTTTCTAGTTTACCTATATGATTGCAATGATAATAACTTGTGCAATCATATTTATCAAAAAAAACATAATTCCTTCCTTTACATTTTGGTTTTTTGCGCTGTCGGCAGCGGTAACCCATAATACATTGCTGTCTCTTGTGATTAAAAATTGTGCCAAAAGAACACTCTTTCACCGTTAATTTAATTTTGCCTGTAGAGTCATCTTTATTACATTCATAGTATTTTCTGCAGTTTTTTTCACCCGGTATTGAAAATTTTCCGGTTCCAGTACACACGCGAGCATCGTCATGGTTATCAGGTTGACATTCCTTTACGTTCTCTGGAAAGTCACATCTTCTTAATTCTGCGTTAAACTGCATACAAATTTGACATTGTCGTACATTTGATATAATGTAGAAGTTTGAATTTCCTAGTCGATCACAATAGTAATAATGCTTACATGAATTTTTGTATCGAAACTTTCCGGAAGTTTTACACATTAGACCTAAAATCAAATTGTGTTTTGTAACTGCAAGAATTGGTTCTACGAAAATAAATTAATCTGGTAGCATATTTCATCCCGAGATTATCGAGTATAATTGGTAGAAAAATTTGGTAAATTCAAAAGCAGCCCAATCATATTCAATAATCTTTTCCTCAAATGTAGCACTTTAACTGCCTTAAAAGGAATCTAGGAAAAAACCCCGGGAAAAATCCAGAATAAAAAACCCTGGAATAAAAACTCCCGGAAAACCCCCAGGGAAAAAATCGGCTATCAAAGCCCTCTTTTTTTAAAGTTCTGCTTAGTATACCATGCTTACAACACCTTTTAGTTTTTAGTAATGCATTCCTAATAATTAGCGTATAGAGAGCAGAAATATACTTTAAATTCATTAATTACTATGGATGAGTACATATTGGTAATATTCTAATGAGATAATAAGGGTGAAATTGACGTACTTGGAATGGAATTTTGAAAGCTACATACTTGGTAATTACATCGGTAATGAGGTTTTTTCGTTTATTACCTATTTAAACCAGATTAGAACTTTGCTTAGTTACTTGTAACCGTGCAGATGAACATGGAGGTGGTCAAATCTAACAAAGGTGGTAAAAAGATATGTGTTGATGGTTATATGTATGTAGTACATAAACAGTGTAAAACAGTGTTCAATGGCGGTGTGCCAAATGTATTTCGCTCAAGGTGAGTAAAGTTTTTAAAACACCAATAATCCTTTAAGAACGACAACCTACTGCCGACGCAAAAAGTTTGTAGCCTCGAATTTGAAGATTGATAAAAAATAACCATTGGTCAAATGAGCTTAGCAGCAAATTAAAGCCTATTCGCCAACTTTAAGCCAAATAAAAGCACGAGTATTTGACTTAGACGATCGTCTTCAGTGCGTTATTAAATGACACGGTAAGGATCATTTAAAAACCAAAATTCTGTTATGTTTTTTGAAAACAATTTTTTATGCATTGGAGTTTTACTGCGACGCTTAGACTAGCGGAAAGCGACTCGTGGCTGTAGTGTTCATTAGAACGTTACTTTACCCGATCTTGGCGTATATGAATTGCTCATTTGTACTCTGATTATTTCGTACACCTGTCAATCTTACAGTTTGTGCCAATCAAATTACTTCAATTCCGAAATTTTGGCCAATCTGAAACGAATTACAACGGTAATTTCAAAAAATACGACGGAATCTTGTTTTTCAAATTACTCTTATCGTGTTATTAATATCACAGCACATACAATATCGTCTAGGTAGAATTCTCATGCGACTTTCCGTTACTATGGAGAATGCAGTGTCTTATAATAATGTCTCTAGCATTAACAGAAATCAACATTTTTAAATAAAATTTCACAAACTTCTTAAGAAAGGTTGAATTTACAAAATGTTACAATTTTGTACGATTTTATTTGATTATTTTGCTTTTATTTAGCTTTAAAGTTAGCTATGGCGCCGCAAAGCCCCGAAAACGGGCACGTTGCATCGTTCGGGTTAAAATCAACAATATTTATGAATATGTTATTTTCGTTATAGTGCCGGGAAATTTTTATTACAACCCTGGAGATCGATCAACCGAACGTAAGAACAGCACACAATCACCCTCAACACGAGGAAGTCAGTGCTACGAAACCGCTTTCTATACACGCGATGGAGTCGCAACAATCCACGATGGGGCTCGTGCCGGTGAATATTCATTACGAAGAACTCTCAGGAATCATAAACATTCCAATCCACCGAGATCATTAAATCAATAAAAGAACTGTTAATAGGTTCAATTTCGTCTGGTTTCTTATAAATTAATTTTATTTTTTGAGGAGACTGGTGTACTACCGACTCCTGAAAGGCTTCTGTTTCAGGACACTGGACCACAATCCGAAGAACGGGTCATAGTTTTTGCAACAATTGGCCACTATTCGCTTGCACCACCTCTATTTACACAACTATACGTAGTCCGAGCAATAATAGGTGATACAAATATAACATGCGCGTATGCTTTGTTACAAGGGAAGACATAATCAACCTACGAAACAATGTTTGAAATAATTAATCGGAATTGCAAATAACGAAACGTGTCTTGGTTCAACGCATGTCCATATGGATTTTCAGAAGGCTGGTATCCAAGCAATACATACTGTGTTTATAGAGCGTGTGGAAATCAGATGGTGTTTTGACCATCTTACCCAAAGCACCCACAGGAAAGTGCAAAAACTGTGTGCCTCATTACAGGGAGAACCCAGTATTTTCCAAATTTTGTGGTGTGCTCGACAGACTGGGTTTTCTGCCCAGAGAAAATATTCAGGGAGGCAAGATAATATTTCCCAAGGAGCCGAAGATCTACTAGTTTACTTCAATAATACATATGTATCCGGAACATACAGTAGGATAGGTGGGGGTAACAATAATGCTCCCGTACGGTTGCGAAATATTCCACCCTATTACATTAGAAGACGGAGAAAGAACAAATAACGACACCGAGGAGTGGAATCACCGATTTGTTAATTTAGTGGGCCAAACCCATCCCACGGTGTGCGTTTTAATTATTAAGATGCGTCAAGTGGTAGCTGCCGATAAAACAAAATTGCAGCAACAAAATTTAGGTCGATTAATTCCAAAAAAAAAGAAACCGAAACATGTACTGCTCCAAAGTAGACTCAAAAATATCTGCCAAGAATACAACGCCGACCAAACAGATTTGATACATTTCTTAGAGGGCTATAAGTCACAACATTAGGTTTAATTAGCATTAATGGCAATTATTTTGATTGTGATTAATAAAAATTTGCTAATAGAATGTCTCAGCTGAGTTTTTTTTATTTCAGTTTCAGTAAGCAATCTGTAAGTTGAGTTGTTGCGTAATTTCGGGGTTTTCCGGGTTTTTCAGGAATTTTTTTTCTGGCTTGCTTTTAACGGAGTATCATACTATGGTTAACTGTAGATAATTCTCATTTAGTTGCTTTATTCTAATTATCCTTCAGGCTGAGATATAATCCCAAAAAACTTATGCACCTAAGTACTTAATTAACATTCTTTAAATGGAACTGTTTTTCATAATAAAATTAAAAGTTTCTCAATTTTATAACACTAAAGTGAACGTGTAATGAGTAGAGAAAATAAAAAATAAACTCACATTTAATGTGACCCCATATACTCTAGTTAATTTGCTATTTTAGAAAACGTCCTCACATAATATTACATTTTGTTTCACTTACCAAATGCTTCATGCTCTTGGTACACATTTGTGAAATCCCTGTTTGATAACGAAGTAGTCCATGCAGTGGGTCCTAAATACGATTTAAAGAATTTATTGTTAAATGGATGAGGTGTAATTTCATTATTGTTATACCTTTCGTATATTCTCGAGATTGACTTCCAGAATCTAGAGTGTTCTGGTCTACTACGTCTTCAGTGTATACAATATATGTGAAACCTTTCCCTGTCGACGTTTCCTCTGTTATATCTGCAGTGTCTTGTATTGTATACGGATGCGTGTGATTTAAGCCGTTACTATCTGTATATTGTGTACTCGAGTTTGACTCCTGGATTATTTCGGTGTCAGTTGTATGTGTTGTTTTGTGGCCAGTAGATTGTTGCGTGTGCTTTGAACTGCTGCTAAATGTTGTGCTCGTCGATAATACTTCTGTTGTATCAGCGTCAGCCGATGATTTCTGTGTTGTAAGGGCGTCAATTGTATTCGTGTACGCCGTACTTGTTGATGTTTCCTGCACTTCACCAGTGCTGATTATATCTGTGCTTTCTTGGGTAGGGTATTGGTGGTGGTGGTTATACGTGGAAGTGCTGCTTTCTTTATAAGTTAATGAAATATGTGATGTATCCGCATCAGTTCCATACGTATATGTTGCACTCGTTTCCTCTGTTGAACCCATATTGTCTGTAAGTATGGTATTGTCGCTCTCTAAATAAGTTACGCCCGCCGATGATTTATCTGTTGTATCAGTGTCAATGGCATCCGTGTCCATCGTGCTAATTAATGTTTCTTCTGTTGCAGCAGTGTCAGTTGCATCGGTATACGTCGTACTTGTCGATGATACCTCTGTTTTATCCGTGTTGATTATGTCTGTGCTCTTATAGGTGGAGTATTGATGCGTGTACTTGCTGCTTTCTACATGAGTGGTACTCATTGATGGTTCACCAGTATTTTCTGTACCATATCTGCCTGTGGTTTTTTGTGTAGTAGTACTTGTGTACTTTGCACTACTACTCTTTGAATAGGTTGCAATCATCGATGATTCCTCTGTTTTATCGGTATCTGATGTACCTGTGTAGGTGGTGCTTCTTGATGCTTTCTCTGTGGTGCCTGCCTCAGTTTCTTCCGTATCCGTCGTACATGTCATTGATTCCTTTGTTTTATCAGTGTGGATTGTGTCTGTGTTTTCATGGGTGGAGTATTGATGCGTGTAGTTTGAACTTCTGCTTTCTGCGTGAGTAATACTCGTAGATGGTGACCTGGTTTTTTCAGTACCTCCTGTGGTTTTGATTACTTGTGTAGTATGTTTATGTGTGTACTTTCCACTGCTGCTCTCTGGATATGATACACTCATCGATGATTCCTCTGTTGTATCAGTGTCAATAGTATCTTTTGAAGTGGATTCTGTTTCTTCTGTCGTGTCAGCCTCATCGGTCTCCGTTATTGATTCCGTACTTGTATATTTGTGAGTATATCCTGAACTTTCAAAGCCTGTAATCAATGTGCCTTCTGTGATACTTGTTTCATCAGTTTTGGGATATGCGTGCGAGTATTTGGTACTAGTAGACTCAGAAACTTTTGAACTGGATTCTCTTTCTTCCGTCGTGTCTGTTTCATCTGTCTCCGTTACTGCTTCGGGACTTGTATATTTGTGAGTATATCCTGAACTTTCATGGCCTGTAATCACAGTGGTCTGTGTGACTCTTGTTTCATCCGTTTTCGGATATACTGCCGAGTATTTGGTACTAGTAGACTCAAAGATTGGTGAAGTTGATTCTGTTTCTTCCGTCTTGTCGGTCTCATTCGTCTCCGTTACTCCTTCCGTACTTGTATATTTGGGAGTATATCTTGAACTTTCAAAGTCTGTAATCGAAGTGTTCTCTGTGATGCTTGTTTGATCAGTTTTGGGATATGCGTGAGAGTATTTGGTACTAGTAGACGCAGATACTTTTGAAGTGGATTCTGTTTCTTCCGTCGTGTCAGTTTCATCGGTCTCCGTGATTGCTTTCGTACTTGTATATTTGTGAGTATATCTTGATCTTTCAAAGCCTGTAGCCGATGTGCCCTCCGTGGTGCTTGTTTTATCAGTATTGGGATACACGTGCGAGTATTTGTTACTAGTAGACTCAAAAATTTTTGAAGTGGATTCTGTTTCTTCTGTCGTGTCAGCCTCATCGGTCTCCGTTATTGATTCCGTACTTGTATATTTGTGAGTATATCCTGAACTTTCAAAGCCTGTAATCGATGTGCCCTCCGTGGTGCTTGTTTTATCAGTATTGGGATATACATGCGAGTGTTTGGTACTAGTAGACTCAGAAACTTTTGAACTGGATTCTCTTTCATCCGTCGTGTCAGTTTCATCTGTCTCCGTTACTGTTTCGGGACTTGTATATTTGTGAGTATATCCTGAACTTTTAAAGCCTGTAATCAATGTGCTTTCTGTGATACTTGTTTCATCAGTTTTGGGATATGCGTGCGAGTATTTGGTAATAGTAGACTCAGAAACTTTTGAACTGGATTCTCTTTCTTCCGTCGTGTCAGTTTCATCGGTCTCCGTTATTGCTTCCGTACTTGTATATTTGTGAGTATATCTTGAACTTTCTAAGCCTGTAATCGATGTGCCCTCCGTGGTGCTTGTTTTATCAGTATTGGGATATACGTGCGAGTATGTGATACTAGTAGACTCATCAACTTTTGAACTGGATTCTCTTTCTTCCGTCGTGTCAGATTCATCGGTCTCCGTTATTGCTTCCGTACTTGTATATTTGTGAGTATATCTTGAACTTTCTAAGCCTGTAATCGATGTGCCCTCCGTGGTGCTTGTTTTATCAGTATTGGGATATACGTGCGAGTATTTGGTACTAGTAGACTCAGAAACTTTTGAACTGGATTCTCTTTCTTCCGTCGTGTCAGTTTCATCGGTCTCCGTTACTGTTTCGGGACTTGTATATTTGTGAGTATATCCTGAACTTTTAAAGCCTGTAATCAATGTGCTTTCTGTGATACTTGTTTCATCAGTTTTGGGATATGCGTGCGAGTATTTGGTAATAGTAGACTCAGAAACTTTTGAACTGGATTCTCTTTCTTCCGTCGTGTCAGTTTCATCGGTCTCCGTTATTGCTTCCGTACTTGTATAATTGTGAGTATATCTTGAACTTTCTAAGCCTGTAAACGATGTGTCTTCCATGGTGCTTGTTTTATCAGTATTGGGATATACGTGCGAGTATTTGGTACTAGTAGACTCAGAAACTTTTGAACTGGATTCTCTTTCTTCCGTCGTGTCTGTTTCATCTGTCTCCGTTATTGCTTCCGTACTTGCATATTTGTGAGTATATCTTGAACTTTCTAAGCCTGTAATCGATGTGCCCTCCGTGGTGCTTGTTTTATCAGTATTGGGATATGCGTGCGAGTATTTGGTACTAGTAAACTCAGAAACTATTGAACTGGATTCTCTTTCTGCCGTCGTGTTAGTTTCATCGGTCTCCGTTATTGCTTCCGTACTTGTATATTTGTGAGTATATCTTGAACTTTCTAAGCCTGTAATCGATGTGCCCTCCGTGGTGCTTGTTTTATCAGTATTCGGATATACGTGCGAGTATTTGGTACTAGTAGACTCTGCAACTTTTGAACTGGATTCTCTTTCTTCCGTCGTGTCGGTTTCATCGGTCGCCGTTATTGCTTCCGTACTTGCATATTTGTGAGTATATCTTGAACTTTCTAAGCGTGTAATCGATGTGCCCTCCGTGGTGCTTGTTTTATCAGTATTGGGATATGCGTGCGAGTATTTGGTACTAGTAAACTCAGAAACTTTTGAACTGGATTCTCTTTCTGCCGTCGTGTTAGTTTCATCGGTCTCCTTTATTGTTTCCGTACTTGTATATTTGTGAGTATATCTTGAACTTTCTAAGCGTGTAATCGATGTGCCCTCCGTGGTGCTTGTTTTATCAGTATTGGGATATACGTGCCAGTATTTGGTACTAGTAGACATAGAAACTTTTGAACTGGATTCTCTTTCTTGCGTCGTGTCAGTTTCATCGGTCTCCTTTATTGTTTCCGTACTTGTATATTTGTGAGTATATCTTGAACTTTCTAAGCGTGTAATCGATGTGCCCTCCGTGGTGCTTGTTTTATCAGTATTGGGATATACGTGCGAGTATTTGGTACTAGTAGACTCTGCAACTTTTGAACTGGATTCTCTTTCTTCCATCGTGTCAGTTTCATCGTCTCCGATACTGTTTCGGGACTTGTATATTTGTGAGTATATCCTGAACTTTCTAAAGCCTGTAATCAATGTGCTTTCTGTGATGCTTGTTTCATCAGTATTTGGGATATACGTGCGAGTGTTTGGTAATAGTAGACTCAGAAACCTTTTGAACTGGATTCTCTTTCTTCCGTCGTGTTAGTTTCATCGGTCTCCGTTATTGCTTCCGTACTTGTATATTTGTGAGTATATCTTGAACTTTCTAAGCCTGTAATCGATGTGCCCTCCGTGGTGCTTGTTTTATCAGTATTGAGATATACGTGCGAGTATTTGGTACTAGTAGGCTCAGAAACTTTTGAACTGGATTCTCTTTCTTCCGTCGTGTCAGTTTCATCGGTCTCCGTTATTGCTTCCGTACTTGTATATTTGTGAGTATATCTTGAACTTTCTAAGCCTGTAATCGATGTGCCCTCCGTGGTGCTTGTTTTATCAGTATTGGGATATACGTGCGAGTATTTGGTACTAGCAGACTCAGAATCCTTTGAACTGGATTCTCTTTCTTCCGTCGTGTCGGTTTCATCTGTCTCCGTTACTGCTTCGGGACTTGTATATTTGTGAGTATATCTGAACTTTCAAAGCCTGTAATCAATGTGCTTTCTGTGATGCTTGTTTTCATCAGTATTGGGATATGCGTGCGAGTATTTGGTAATAGTAGACTCAGAAACTTTTGAACTGGATTCTCTTTCTTCCGTCGTGTCAGTTTCATCTGTCTCCGTTATTGGTTCCGTACTTGTATATTTGTGAGTATATCTTGAACTTTCTAAGCCTGTAATCGATGTGCCCTCCGTGGTGCTTGTTCTATCAGTATTGGGATATACGTGCGAGTATTTGGTACTAGTAGGCTCAGAAACTTTTGAACTGGATTCTCTTTCTTCCGTCGTGTCAGTTTCATCTGTCTCCGTTACTGCTTCGGTACTTGTATATTTGTGAGTATATCCTTGAACTTTCAAAGCCTGTAATCAATGTGCTTTCTGTGATGCTTGTTTCATCAGTTTTGGGATATGCGTGAGAGTATTTGGTACTAGTAGATTCAGATACTTTTGAAGTAGATTCTCTTTCTTCCGTCGTGTCAGTTTCATCGGTCTCCGTTATTGCTTCCGTACTTGTATATTTGTGAGTATATCTTGAACTTTCTAAGCCTGTAATCGATGTGCCCTCCGTGGTGCTTGTTTTATCAGTATTGGGATATACGTGCGAGTATTTGGTACTAGTAGACTCAGAAACTTTTGAACTGGATTCTCTTTCTTCCGTCGTGTCAGTTTCATCTGTCTCCGTTACTGTTTCGGGACTTGTATATTTGTGAGTATATCCTGAACTTTTAAAGCCTGTAATCAATGTGCTTTCTGTGATACTTGTTTCATCAGTTTTGGGATATGCGTGCGAGTATTTGGTAATAGTAGACTCAGAAACTTTTGAACTGGATTCTCTTTCTTCCGTCGTGTCAGTTTCATCGGTCTCCGTTATTGCTTCCGTACTTGTATGTTTGTGAGTATATCTTGAACTTTCTAAGCCTGTAATCGATGTGCCCTCCGTGGTGCTTGTTTTATCAGTATTGGGATATACGTGCGAGTATTTGGTACTAGTAGACTCAGAAACTTTTGAACTGGATTCTCTTTCTTCCGTCGTGTCAGTTTCATGGGTCTCCGTTATTGCTTCCGTACTTGTATATTTGTGAGTATATCTTGAACTTTCTAAGCCTGTAATCGATGTGCCTTCCGTGGTGCTTGTTTTATCAGTATTGGGATATACATGCGAGTATTTGGTACTAGTAGGCTCTGAAACTTTTGAACTGGATTCTCCTTCTTCCGTCGTGTCAGTTTCATCGGTCTCTGTTATTGCTTCCGTACTTGTATATTTGTGAGTATATCTTGAACTTTCTAAGCGTGTAATCGATGTGCCCTCCGTGGTGCTTGTTTTATCAGTATTGGGATATACGTGCGAGTATTTGGTACTAGTAGACTCAGAAACTTTTGAACTGGATTCTCTTTCTTCCGTCGTGTCAGTTTCATCGGTCTCCGTTATTGGTTCCGTACTTGTATATTTGTGAGTATATCTTGAACTTTCTAAGCCTGTAATCGATGTGCCCTCCGTGGTGCTTGTTTTATCAGTATTGGGATATACGTGCGAGTATTTGGTACTAGTAGGCTCTGAAACTTTTGAACTGGATTCTCCTTCTTCCGTCGTGTCAGTTTCATCGGTCTCTGTTATTGCTTCCGTACTTGTATATTTGTGAGTATATCTTGAACTTTCTAAGCGTGTAATCGATGTGCCCTCCGTGGTGCTTGTTTTATCAGTATTGGGATATACGTGCGAGTATTTGGTACTAGTAGACTCAGATACTTTTGAACTGGATTTTCTTTCTTCCGTCGTGTCAGTTTCATCGGTCTCCGTTATTGCTTCCGTGCTTGTATATTTGTGAGTATATTCTGAACTTGCTAAGACTGCAAGCGATGTGCCCTCCGTTGTGCTTGTTTTATCAGTATTGGGATACACGTGCGAGTATTTGTTACTAGTAGACTCAAAAACTTTTGAACTGGATTCTCTTTCTTCCGTCGTGTCAGTTTCATCTGTCTCCGTTACTGCTTCGGGGCTTGTATATTTGTGAGTATATCCTGAACTTTCAAAGCCTGTAATCAATGTGCTTTCTGTGATGCTTATTTCATCAGTTTTGGGATATGCGTGCGAGCATTTGGTAACAGTAGACTCGGAAACCTTTGAACTGGATTCTCTTTCTTCCGTCGTGTCAGATTCATCGGTCTCCGTTATTGCTTCCGTACTTGTATATTTGTGAGTATATCTTGAACTTTCTAAGCCTGTAATCGTAGTGCCTCCATGTGCTTGTTTTATCAGTATTGGGATATTCGTGCGAGTATGTGATACTAGTAGACTCATAAACTTTTGAACTGGATTCTCTTTCT
This sequence comes from Vesta saturnalis, assembly GCA_036346205.1. Taxonomy (NCBI): domain Eukaryota; kingdom Metazoa; phylum Arthropoda; class Insecta; order Coleoptera; family Lampyridae; genus Vesta; species Vesta saturnalis. Next base: position 543,984 of record JARFJB010002305.1, on the reverse strand, counting down.
TCCGTCGTGTCAGATTCATCGGTCTCCGTTATTGCTTCCGTACTTGTATATTTGTGAGTATATCTTGAACTTTCTAAGCCTGTAATCGATGTGCCCTCCGTGGTGCTTGTTTTATCAGTATTGGGATATACGTGCGAGTATTTGGTAATGGTAGACTCAGAAACTTTTGAACTGGATTCTCTTTCTTCCGTCGTGTCAGTTTCATCGGTCTCCGTTATTGGTTCCGTACTTGTATATTTGTGAGTATATCTTGAACTTTCTAAGCCTGTAATCGATGTGCCCTCCGTGGTGCTTGTTTTATCAGTATTGGGATATACGTGCGAGTATTTGGTACTAATAGACTCAGAAACTTTTGAAATGGATTCTGTTTCTTCCGTCGTGTCAGTTTCATCGGTCTCCGTTATTGCTTCCGTACTTGTATATTTGTGAGTATATCCTGAACTTTCTAAGCCTGTAATCGTATGTGCCCTCCGTGGTGCTTGTTTCATCAGTTTTGGGATATGCGTGAGAGTATTTGGTACTAGTAGATTCAGATACTTTTGAAGTAGATTCTCTTTCTTCCGTCGTTACAGTTTCATCGGTCTCCGTTATTGCTTCCGTATTTGTATATTTGTGAGTATATCTTGAACTTTCTAAGCCTGTAATCGATGTGCCCTCCGTGATGCTTGTTTTATCAGTATTGGGATATACGTGCGAGTATTTGGTACTAGTAGGCTCAGAAACTTTTGAACTGGATTCTCTTTCTTCCGTCGTGTCAGTTTCATCGGTCTCCGTTATTGCTTCCGTACTTGTATATTTGTGAGTATAACTTGAACTTTCTAAGCCTGTAATCGATGTGCCCTCCGTGGTGCTTGTTTTATCAGTATTGGGATATACGTGCGAGTATTTGGTACTAGTAGAACTCAGAAACTTTGAACTGGATTCTTCTTTCTTCCGTCGTGTCAGTTTCATCGGTCTCCGTTATTGCTTCCGTGCTTGTATATTTGTGAGTATATCTTGAACTTTCTAAGCCTGTAATCGATGTGCCCTCCGTGGTGCTTGTTTTATCAGTATTGGGATATACGTGCGAGTATTTGGTACTAGTAAACTCAGAAACTATTGAACTGGATTTTCTTTCTGCCATCGTGTCAGTTTCATCGGTCTCCGTTATTGCTTCCGTACTTGTATATTTGTGAGTATATCCTGAACTTTCTAAGCCTGTAATCGATGTGCCCTCCGTGGTGCTTGTTTTATCAGTATTGGGATATACGTGCGAGTATTTGGTACTAGTAGACTCAGAAACTTTTGAACTGGATTCTCTTTCTTCCGTCGTGTCAGTTTCATCTATCTCCGTTACTGCTTCGGGACTTGTGTATTTGTGAGTATATCCTTGAACTTTCAAAGCCTGTAATCAATGTGCTTTCTGTGATGCTTGTTTCATCAGTTTTGGGATATCGTGCGAGTATTTGGTAATAGTGGACTCAGAAACTTTTGAACTGGATTCTCTTTCTTCCGTCGTGTCAGTTTCATCGGTCTCCGTTATTGGTTCCGTACTTGTATATTTGTGAGTATATCTTGAACTTTCTAAGCCTGTAATCGATGTGCCCTCCGTGGTGCTTGTTTTATCAGTATTGGGATATACGTGCGAGTATTTGGTACTAGTAGGCTCAGAAACTTTTGAACTGGATTCTCTTTCTTCCGTCGTGTCAGTTTCATCGGTCTCCGTTATTGGTTCCGTACTTGTATATTTGGGAGTATATCTTGAACTTTCTAAGCCTGTAATCGATGTGCCCTCCGTGGTGCTTGTTTTATCAGTATTAGGGATATACGTGCGAGTATTTGGTACTAGTAGGCTCAGAAACTTTTGAACTGGATTCTCTTTGTTCCGTCGTGTCAGTTTCATCGGTCTCCGTTATTGCTTTCGTACTTGTATATTTGTGAGTATATCTTGATCTTTCAAAGCCTGTAGCCGATGTGCCCTCCGTGGTGCTTGTTTTATCAGTATTGGGATATACGTGCGAGTATTTGGTACTAGTGGACTCAGAAACTTTTGAACTGGATTCTCTTTCTTCCGTCGTGTCAGTTTCATCGGTCTCCGTTATTGCTTCCGTACTTGTATATTTGTGAGTATATCTTGAACTTTCTAAGCCTGTAATCGATGTGCCCTCCGTGGTGCTTGTTTTATCAGTATTGGGATATACGTGCGAGTATTTGGTACTAGTAGACTCAGAAACTTTTGAACTGGATTCTCTTTCTTCCGTCGTGTCAGTTTCATCGGTCTCCGTTATTGCTTCCGTACTTGCATATTTGTGAGTATATCTTGAACTTTCTAAGCGTGTAATCGATGTGCCCTCCGTGGTGCTTGTTTTATCAGTATTGGGATATACGTGCGAGGATTTGGTGCTAGTAGACATAGAAACTTTTGAACTGGATTCTCTTTCTTCCGTCGTGTCAGTTTCATCTGTCTCCGTTACTGCTTCGGGAATTGTATATTTGTGAGTATATCCTGAACTTTCAAAGCCTGTAATCAATGTGCTTTCTGTGATGCTTGTTTCATCAGTTTTGGGATATACGTGCGAGTATTTGGTACTAGTAGACTCAGAAACTTTTGAACTGGATTCTCTTTCTTCCGTCGTGTCAGTTTCATCGGTCTCCGTTATTGCTTCCGTACTTGTATATTTGTGAGTATATCTTGAACTTTCTAAGCCTGTAATCGATGTGCCCTCTGTGGTGCTTGTTTTATCAGTATTGGGATATACGTGCGAGTATTTGGTACTAGTAGACTCAGAAACTTTTGAACTGGATGCTCTTTCTTCCGTCGTGTCAGTTTCATCGGTCTCCGTTATTGCTTCCGTACTTGTATATTTGTGAGTATATCTTGAACTTTCTAAGCCTGTAATCGATGTGCCCTCCGTGGTGCTTGTTTTATCAGTATTGGGATGTACGTGCGAGTATTTGGTACTAGTAGACTCAGAAACCTTTGAACTGGATTCTCTTTCTTCCGTCATGTCAGTTTCATCTGTCTCCGTTACTTGCTTCGGATTTGTATATTTTGAGTATATCTTGAACTTTCAAAGCCTGTAATCAATGTGCTTTCTGTGATGCTTGTTTCATCAGTTTTGGGATATACGTGCGAGTATTTGGTAATAGTAGACTCAGAAACTTTTGAACTGGATTCTCTTTCTTCCGTCGTGTCAGTTTCATCTGTCTCCGTTATTGGTTCCGTACTTGTATATTTGTGAGTATATCTTGAACTTTCTAAGCCTGTAATCGATGTGCCCTCCGTGGTGCTTGTTCTATCAGTATTGGGATATACGTGCGAGTATTTGGTACTAGTAGACTCAGTAACTTTTGAACTGGATTCTCTTTCTTCCGTCGTGTCAGTTTGATCTGTCTCCGTTACTGTTTCGGGACTTGTATGTTTGTGAGTATATCCTGAACTTTTAAAGCCTGTAATCAATGTGCTTTCTGTGATGCTTGTTTGATCAGTTTTGGGATATGCGTGCGAGTATTTGGTAATAGTAGACTCAGAAACTTTTGAACTGGATCCTCTTTCTTCCGTCGTGTCAGTTTCATCGGTCTCCGTTATTGCTTCCTGCTTGTATATTTGTGAGTATATCTTGAACTTTCTAAGCCTGTAATCGATGTGCCCTCCGTGGTGCTTGTTTTATCAGTATTGGGATATACGTGCGAGTATTTGGTACTAGTAGACTCAGAAACTTTTGAACTGGATTCTCTTTCTTCCGTCGTGTCAGTTTCATCGGTCTCCGTTATTGCTTCCGTGCTTGTATATTTGTGAGTATATCCTGAACTTTCTAAGCCTGTAATCGATGTGCCCTCCGTGGTGCTTGTTTTATCAGTATTGGGATATACGTGCGAGTATTTGGTACTAGTAGACTCAGAAACTTTTGAACTGGATTCTCTTTCTTCCGTCGTGTCAGTTTCATCTGTCTCCGTTACTGTTTCGGGACTTGTATATTTGTGAGTATATCCTGAACTTTTAAAGCCTGTAATCAATGTGCTTTCTGTGATGCTTGTTTCATCAGTTTTGGGATATGCGTGCGAGTATTTGATAATAGTGGACTCAGAAACTTTTGAACTGGATTCTCTTTCTTCCGTCGTGTCAGTTTCATCGGTCTCCGTTATTGGTTCCGTACTGGTATATTTGTGAGTATATCTTGAACTTTCTAAGCCTGTAATCGATGTGCCCTCCGTGGTGCTTGTTTTATCAGTATTGGGATATACGTGCGAGTATTTGGTACTAGTAGACTCAGAAACTGTTGAACTGGATTCTCTTTCTTCCGTCGTGTCAGTTTCATCGGTCTCCGTTATTGCTTCCGTACTTGTATATTTGTGAGTATATCCTGAACTTTTAAAGCCTGTAATCAATGTGCTTTCTGTGATACTTGTTTCATCAGTTTTGGGATATGCGTGCGAGTATTTGGTAATAGTAGACTCAGAAACTTTTGAACTGGATTCTCTATCTTCCGTCGTGTCAGTTTCATCGGTCTCCGTTATTGCTTCCTGCTTGTATATTTGTGAGTATATCTTGAACTTTCTAAGCCTGTAATCGATGTTCCCTCCGTGGTGCTTGTTTCATCAGTTTTGGGATATGCGTGAGAGTATTTGGTACTAGTAGACTCAGAAACTTTTGAAGTGGATTCTCTTTCTTCCGTCGTGTCAGTTTCATCGGTCTCCGTTATTGCTTCCGTACTTGTATATTTGTGAGTATATCTTGAACTTTCTAAGCCTGTAATCGATGTGCCCTCCGTGGTGCTTGTTTTATCAGTATTGGGATATACGTGCGAGTATTTGGTACTAGTAGACTCAGAAACTATTGAACTGGATGCTCTTTCTTCCGTCGTGTCAGTTTCATCGGTCTCCGTTATTGCTTCCGTACTTGTATATTTGTGAGTATATCTTGAACTTTCTAAGCCTGTAATCGATGTGCTCTCCGTGGTGCTTGTTTTATCAGTATTGGGATATACGTGCCAGTATTTGGTACTAGTAAACTCAGAAACTATTGAACTGGATTCTCTTTCTTCCGTCGTGTCAGTTTCATCGGTCTCCGTTATTGCTTCCGTACTTGTATATTTGTGAGTATATCTTGAACTTTCTAAGCCTATAATCGATGTGCCCTCCGTGGTGCTTGTTTTATCAGTATTGGGATATACGTGCGAGTATTTGGTACTAGTAGACACAGAAACTTTTGAACTGGATTCTCTTTCTTGCGTCGTGTCAGTTTCATCGGTCTCCGTTATTGCTTCCGTACTTGTATATTTGTGAGTATATCTTGAACTTTCTAAGCCTGTAATCGATGTGCCCTCCGTGGTGCTTGTTTTATCAGTATTGGGATATACGTGCGAGTATTTGGTACTAGTAGACTCAGAAACTTTTGAACTGGATTCTCTTTCTTCCGTCGTGTCAGTTTCATCGGTCTCCGTTATTGCTTCCGTACTTGTATATTTGTGAGTATATCTTGAACTTTCTAAGCCTGTAATCGATGTGCCCTCCGTGGTGCTTGTTTTATCAGTATTGGGATATACCTGCGAGTATTTGGTACTAGTGGACTCAGAAACTTTTGAACTGGATTCTCTTTCTTCCGTCGTGTCCGTTTCATCGGTCTCCGTTATTGCTTCCGTACTTGTATATTTGTGAGTATATCTTGAACTTTCTAAGCCTGTAATCGATGTGCCCTCCGTGGTGCTTGTTTTATCAGTATTGGGATATACGTGCGAGTATTTGGTTTTAGTAGACTCATCAACTTTTGAACTGGATTCTCTTTCTTCCGTCGTGTCAGTTTCATCGGTCTCCGTTATTGCTTCCGTACTTCTATATATGTGAGTATATCTTGAACTTTCTAAGCCTGTAATCGATGTGCCCTCCGTGGTGCTTGTTTTATCAGTATTGGGATATACGTGCGAGTATTTGGTACTAGTGGACTCAGAAACTTTTGAACTGGATTCTCTTTCTTCTGTCGTGTCAGTTTCATCTGTCTCCGTTACTGCTTTGGGACTTGTATAATTGTGAGTATATCCTGAACTTTCAAAACCTGTAATCAATGTGCTTTCTGTGATACTTGTTTCATCAGTTTTGGGATATGCGTGCGAGTATTTGGTAATGGTAGACGCAGTTTCTTTTGAAGTGGATTCTGTTTCCTCCGTCGTTTCAGGTTCACCGGTCTCCGTTATTGCTTCCGTACTTGTATAATTTTGAGTATATCTTGAACTTTCTAAGCCTGTAATCGATGTGCCCTCTGTGGTGCTTGTTTTATCAGTATTGGGATATTTGTGAGTATACCCTGAACTTTCATAGCCTGTAACCGCAGTGGTCGCTGTGACTCTTGTTCCATTTGTTTTGGGATATACGTGCGAGTATTTGGTACTAGTAGACTCAGAAACTTTTGATGTAGATTCTGTTTCTTCCGTCGTGCCAGTTTCATCTGTCTCTGTTACTTCTTCGGTACTTGTATATTTGAGAGTATATCCTGAAGTTTCATAGTCTGTAATCGCAGTGGTATCTGTGACTCTTGTTCCATCCGTTTTGGGATATACGTGCGAGTATTTGGTACTAGTAGACTCAGAAGCTTTTGAAGTGGATTCTGTTTCTTCTGTCCCCATTACTGCTTCCGTACTTGTATATTTCTGAGTATGTCCTGAACTCTTATAGCCTGTAATCGAAGTGCTCTCTATGGTGCTTGTTTCATCAGTTTTAGGATATGCGTGTGAGTATTTGGTATTATTTGAAGTGTATTCTGTTTCTTCCGTCGTGTCAGTTTCATTCGTCTCCGTTACTGCTTCCGTACTTGTATATTTGTGAGTATTCCCTGAACTTGCTAAGCCTGCAATTGAAGTGTCTTCCATGGTGCTTGTTTCATCGGGATACACGCGTGATTCAGAAATTTTTGAAGTGTATTGTGTTTCTTCCGTCGTATCAGTTTCATCTGTCTCCGTTACTGCTTCTGTACTTGTATATTTATGAGTATATCCTGAACTTGCAAAGCTTGTAATTGATGATCTCTCTGTGAAGCTTGTTTCTTCAGTATTGGGATACACGTGCGAGTACTTGGTACTAGTAGATTCAGGGATTGTTGAAGCTGATCCTGTTTGTTCTGTCGTGCCAATTCCGTCTGTGTCCGTGCTCATTATGGTGCTTGTTGCATCAGTACTAGGATACAAATGCGAGTAGTAGGTACTAGTAGACTCAACAATTGGTGAAATGGATTCGGTTTCTGTCTCCGTTACTGCTTTCGTACTTGTATATCTGTGAGTATATACTGAACTCTCATAGCCTGTAATCGAAGTGCTCTCTGTCATGCTTGTTTCATCAGTTTTTGGATATGCGTGCGAGTATTTGGTACTAGTAGACTCAGAAATATTTGAAGGGGATTGTGTTTCTTCCGTCGTGGCAGGTTCAACTGTCTCCGTTCCTACTTCCGTAGTTGTGTACTTATGTGTATATCCTGAACTTCCAAAGCTTGTAAACGATGAACTTAAATTTGATTCGGTAGACTTGAAACTGCTGATACTTGTAGTCGACGTACTGTGTGTAATGTTTTCCGTTGGTATGGTGTTATATCTGTCTGTTGTTTCTTCTGTGTTAGGATACAAATGTGTATATCCTAATATTGTTGATTTGGTGTGTGTTTTATATTCACTATTTTCAGTTACTTCATTAGTACTGAAATTTTGTACATCCTTATAAGTTGTATTTTCTGTTATCGGCGTGCTGAATGATGTTTCTGTTTCGGTTGGAGTTCTAATGAGATCCTCAGTATACTTAGAATATCTGTTAGTTTCTGTAATTTGTTCATTTGTGCTGAACGTCTTATCAATTATTATACAAACAGTGTTAAGAATGTAATAATAATCTGGTGGGTAGTTACTAGAATATCTAACTTCACAAAATAAGGTGCATAGTTTTTGAATGGGGTATTGTAAATACACCATTTGGTTTATTCCTTCTTTCTTGCATGTTATTGGTGGTACTGTTCCATGTGATGTATCATTCCCGATGTACGTTGGATGATATAATTCTCTACAGTGTAGTAATTTAGAATCAAAAACTTGATTAACTTTACATTTACAAATATGGATGGACTTTGGTAAGCAAACTAAGTAATGTCTGGGTTTGAATGAATGTGGAAATGGAATTGCACCGGAGATATTATTTGGACATTTTTTTGGGATAATACATGTTACTTGCCCACCCCCGATTGTTGATAAACACCTCTGTTCAGGTTCGTAGAACGTGTTTTCTCTTATTCTACATCTCCGGAATTCGAGGTATAAATTATTTACAAACCGTCGACATATAAAATATCGGTTGGGATGTGAGCTTGATATTTTCAACCCTTCGTGTTTACATCTGATATTTGTTCTTCTAGCCTAACATTGTATATTATTCATGATTTTAATTGTTACCTAATGATATGCTTACCTGGGCATAGTTGTGGGTTGGAGATGATTCTCTTCCATTCCCATGCTTTTCATAACCCTTCATTTGACATTCACAATGCATTATTAGGGCCGCAGTTAAAATGATACCGAAAGGAATTTGTGAAGCCCACATACTTTACAATTTTCATGTTTGATTTTTGAACAGGTTATGTTTAATTGCAATAATTTTGTCTAAAGTACTCGATAAAATACAATCAGTTGTCGACAAAAACACGTTCAATTCGATAGTATATCTCGTACGTTTTCTTTGAGGGTTTTTCTTAAAATGTTAGTTGATGATTTGGGCACGTTCCTCAATTTATTATAATAAGTTAATAAGCAGTTAATGTTACAAACATTTTATTGAAACGCATAAATTATACATAGATATAAGAAATAGTTGTTCGAATACGAGGTTGTGGTGCACTGTTAAATAATTAATCTACCAAATGAAGTTAAACTAAAAGATTATTTTACCAACTATCTTATTTATTTTTAACCCTACTGAATGGTTTAGCTTTTTGAGTTGTTCCTATCGTACTTATTCTAAAATCACAAGTACACTTCTGAGCGGACAAAGAAGGCAGTGGAATTTATTGCATCTTTTATTCCCTCTTCGCAACTAATAATTAGTGCGATATTGCGTTATTATTACTTACGAAATAAATGTGCAATTAAAACATAAATATTGCAAATGACTGTGAAAATAAATAAGAAATTTACTACACTTCATTCTTACAGAGGTACTTCAAATACAATTGCATTTTTTAATCTACTCTTTCTACATTGGCTGATGAGAAGAAATTTTTCGTTTTTGTGATACTGCAATGCTTCTTAAACTGCGAGATCTTTCAAAAAGGGACGGATCTGTATATATAGGTTCGCTAGGATCTTCGAAAGGTCCACCAGGTCCGGAGCATGGTATATCTAAATCTTGATTACTCATGCTTGGAAATGCTTTGGGTTTTGTAAATCCAGAGAATGGTTTTTGTAAACCTGCTCCAAAAAGTGATAATGTAGATAATCCGCTACTTCTTGTTGGATATGAACTAGTAGATTGATTGGATTCTTTATCTAACATTAAATTTTTTCTAATCACCGTCCAATAGCGCCTGTACAGCAGCCCCGCAGTTATTGCCAATTGTATGAGTTACTGACAATTTATCATGCCTTGATTTATACTTGTGCTATGTGTAGCGTCTATGTATGTGTATTCGTTGTATCTGATGTATCTGTTATTCTATGTTATTGATGTGATGTAGGTGTACTCTGTGTTGTCATAAGTCGTTTCTTGTTGAATCATGTTTAATAGTATCGTCCTGTATAGTATGTATTCGCTCTCGTGTATGTCGTATGTTTCTGTCGTGTATGCTTATAGCTGTATTTTCTGTTGTCAGTATGTCGTTGATGTATGTGTCTTGTCGATGTATCTGTTCTTATCGTGTGATATTGTCTTGTCTTCGGTTTGTATTGATGGTTCTGCATCTGTCGTTTGTGTATATCTGTGTCATGATTACTATGTGTCACGTGTTTCTCTAGTTCTTCGGTTTGGTATGTCTGTGTATCTTGTCTTTGATTGCTGTTTTCTCTATCCTTGTGATGTTCGATCATCGTGATTCCTGTGTTTCTTGGTATCTGTGTATCTTGATGTCTGGTGTGTCTTGTTCTTTCGTCTGCGTGTTCCTTCTGTCGTTGATGTTTGTTTCTGTGTGATTGTGTCTGTGATTTCAGTGATGCTATCTGTGTTTGTATTCTTGGTGAGTATCTTTGTACTGCTTGTGCTCTGTGTTATTGGTACCTCTGTCGTTTTCGTGTCTTTGAATTGTATGTATTCTACTGTGTATCGTCTCGTGCTTTGTATCTGTCACTAGTATGTTTCTGATGATCTGTCTCGTGCCTCATGTATCTTGATGTCCTTTTTTGTACGTAGTCATTATCAGTCTGTTATATCTCTGATGTTATTGTATGTCGTTATCGATCTGCTGTATGTTCTTGTTACTGTGTAACTTGATTCTCATCTTGCTAGCAGTTTCTGTGTGCTTCTAGACTTGGTATATGTGATGTTTCTGAACTATTCATGTCCTTTATCATTCTGCGTTGTTCTTGTTGATCGTTATTGTACTTCTGTTGATCAGTGTCTTGATTTTCGTTGTGTTTTGACTTTCGTTACTTGTATGTGGTCTATGAGATCTTGACGTTATTTATCGTTCTCCGTACGTTTGTGGTACTAGTATACTTCAAGTTACTTTCGACTGTTATCTGTGTATGTCTGACTTCGTTGAGTATGTTTCGTATTGTTGTCAGTTTGGGATGTGACTATGATTTGATGGTTACTGTATTGCATCTGAGTTTCTGTTCACTTGTATTGATTCTCGGTTCTCGTGATTCTTTCATTGTATATGTGATCTTCGTTACTGTATTGATTGGAATCTGATTTCCTGCGTGTCACGTTGTCATCGTTCTGATATCTTCGTTTACTCTGTATTCGTAGTGATGATTCTTACTGATAGCTTTATGCTGTATCTGCTGCTCTGTTGTTTGTTATATGGATCGATTGTCGAGTTCTGTATCATGTCCTCTGTATTTTTTCCTGTTATTCGGTGTATCAGTTGTTTGTACTGTACTCAACTTTTGAACTGGTATTTCATCCTGTGTTATTTGATACTTTCTCAGCTATCTGTCTTCGGATTTTTGGTTTATTGTACTAAAGCTTTTGTTTCATCTTTTGGATGATGTATTTGTGAATGTACTGTCTTTTCTGTTCTTCTCGTTGTTCGTTTCTTTCGTTTCTTGCTTCTACGTATCGTTTCGTGTTAGTATTGTATCTTGAATTTGTACTATAGTCCGTTACTTGTTCCTCGTGTCTTGTATCGTTTGGATGGAGTTTTGGTATAGTAGACTCGAACTTTTGAGTTCCTCTTGCTCCACTTATTCGTAATATATGTTTCACTCCTCCATTTCCTCTAATGAAACATCGATCGTAAAATCCATATGAATATATTCTTCCATAAAATCCTTCTGGTGTTATTAATGTAAATTCCATACCGTCTTCGTTACATATTTGGCGAACTAAAAATATTATATATTGTTGTTTAAACAATTTTTGTGGTTTAGTCTGTATACCATCTAAACAGTCACCATCTCCATTTTGCCGACTTAACGTCCTTTCATAGTAATTAAATCCTCCTGTTGTATCAAACGTTTGTGGATTTTCCAGTTCTAAATCTCTAGTATCTCTGTCACTTAGTTCACAATTTTCCCTTTCTCCTTCAAATCCAGTAGGAATTTCTCTGCAATAATACATATTTTTAAAACATTGTGTATAAGATGTATTTATATTACCTGTAATTGAATGATCTACATATGAATTCTCTGCTATCTGTACACTCTCTTTCACAATCAGATAATGATCGGGCTGCTATAAACCTTCTTATAAATTGTTTTCGTAGTCGATGTCTTGCACCTGTTTGCTTAAAACTATCTCCCTCTTCACAACGGTAACCATGAGGCCTAACACCTGCTACATCATTATCATAGATCGGACCGTCTGGACCCGGAGAAAAGGGGCGTCTAAAATCATAAGGTGGGCGCTCATCATACGGCCCACCTAAGGGGCGTCGGTCTCCTCCAATCAGTGGCCTACGACCATCTGTCGGTCTTCGTTCATCGTACGGCCGTCTATTATCGTAAGGTCTACTCCCTTCACCAGGGCGATGGGTATACACAGGTCGACGATCATCGTAAGGTCTTTGATCATTTATAGGACGTCTATCATCATCGTATGGACGATTTTCATATGGTCTTAACGGACGTTTTTCTGGTCGCTTAAAAAATTTTCCGTCCCAATAAAACTTTTGATCGTATTCCCTTCTATCATCCGAACCACCATACCGACCACCGTACTCATTGCCATAATGAAGATCATATCTGTCGTCATAGTCAGTACTTGGATACCGATCGCGATATCCACCACCGGAAGGGGGATCTCGGTATATGCCACCGGGGAGTGGGTCTCGATATATACCATCAATAGGTGGGTCACGATATACACCACCTGAAGAAGTATAATATGGATACTTATTGTTAGGTGGGTATCTGTCGAAGACACTATTAATTGGATATCTATCGTAAGGGTACCGATCTCCTGCAAAAATTGGGTATCTATCGACTGAAGGATATCTACTTCCGCTACCACTGCTTGGCGGATATCTACTTCCTTCCTCACTTGGTGGATACCTACTTCCACTACCACTACTAGATGGATATCTACTGCTACCACCGCTAGATGGGTATCTACTTCCACCGCTGCTTGGCGGATACCTAGTTCCAAAGGAACTTGGTGGATACTTGCTTCCCCCTCCACTTGGAGGATATTTGCTGCCACCTCCACTTGGAGGATATCTGCTTCCACCTCCACTTGGAGGATATCTGCTTCCACCTCCACTTGGAGGATATCTGTTTCCACCTCCACTTGGAGGATATCGGTCGAAGGGAGGACCTATGGGATAACGTCCATCATCTGGATATGGGGGACGTATTGGCCGACGTTTATCATCTGGGTATATATCATTAGGGTATCTATCTGGGTATTCCGGATATGGTCTGATTGGCTTATATTTACCACCAGGGTGGTATTCGCCACCAGGACTACTTGGTGGATATATCCCGGGTCTATGGTGACTTCCGGGATATGTATCACCTGGTCGAGTACTTCCTCCATCTCCTGGCATTCTATTTCCGTCGCTATCTCCACCAACTACATAATCTGTAATAATTTTGATTTATTTCCCAAAATAAGTTACTGTTATATCATGAATATCGCTATACATACGCATTAAATTTTCATAATAATCATAATCGGCATCATAAATAATTCGCATGCCATCCCTCTGATTATATCGACTTAGTCGACATGTTCTGTATCGTTCACTGTATACTGCAGACCTGCACTGAAAACTTGGTTGGCGCAAGCATTCATCTAAACATTCGCTAAGAGAACGACCAGAAATTTCAGAGTGGTGATCTCCTCCTAATCGACTATTTCGATATCGCTGAAATGCAGTGTCTGGCCGTTTTCCACTGAATAAATGAGAGGTAACGGAATTATCTGGGTATTCTGATCCGCGAGCTAAAAAATTAATTGTAGTGAACATTTCTTAAATCGTTCTTACATGATACTAACGACTATCTAAGCATGCGAAGTCAAAGAAATGGTGCGTTTGACTACTACTAACACCTAAATCTTCTTTTTGTGAAATAGAATCCTCTTCTGATAAGATACAGTGTTTTGTCATTTCGTCATATTCTAATGAACGACAAAAGTACTTTTCTGCTCTAACGCACATTGCTTGGCAATCTTCTAGAGTGATATTAGTAAATAAATCAACTTCGAATGGACCTCCTAATCTCTTGTTTTCTTCTTTAATAAAAACTGCTAAACCATCGCATCTTCTTTCAGCTAGAAAAAAAATAAGAATCTTCCTTAAATATTAATTTATTGTGTTACCATTTAAACATGTATTTTCTAAATAATCCGCACTAGGATCATCTTCCAGTAATTCTGGATGAGTTCTTCTAGTAAATCTGCTTAAAATACATGTTCTCATAGACGAGTCAAACGTTGCAGATCTGCATACAAAGCTAAATTCATTTAAGCACTTATCTTCACATTCACTTCTATTTGAAGCTGTCATTTCCTTTATATCTGCTGCCGGTAATTTTAACTTTTTTCGCGGATGTCGTTCAAATATGTACCTTCGATTTGGACATTCACGTTCAGGTCGATTGGCTAATTTTGAAATGATTATAATATAAACGTAATGCTAATATGTGTTTTACTTACATGTAACGCAAACTTCTGTGAAATGGACGCTGTTCGGTACTGTCATTAGATTACCGATACCTTCGGGAGCTGCCTGTTCTCGCGTAAGATAACAAGTAGATTCTTCATATTCCGGGCCTCCGTTATAGGTTGCTATTCTACTCCCAGGTTGAAAATCAAATGATGTACACGTTCTTACAATATTGTTAGACGCTCTATCTCTTAGACAAAGATCTTGACACTTTTCTAGGACCATGAATGGAGGGGCGGTATCTCGTACGATATCATCGTCAAATCCTTGCAATTGAATATTTGGTAATCGTTCATACATTACTTTACCATTCATGGACCCAGTACCACAAGATGTTTGAGCTACAACAATTGATTTTAATTGAAGTTTCAATTAATTGTGGTACTATACCTTTCGTCATCATTTTTAAAACTGTAAGAACCGTAATTGCTTGGACCATGTTGGGTATGAAAGGGTAGTTTCTCATTTTGATATTTATCTTACGTGTATAATAATTGCGTTCACTATCTGGACATACTTCTGTCCACCTAATTAAACACAAACAGAATAACAATCAATACAGTTAGTGAATGGATTGTGTATGTAATTCACACGGAAATCTTTTATACAATTTCATTTGACCAATAAACAAAATTGATTGCTAACGTCTATATTCCCACGATTACACTTCTTTTGAGTTGAAAACTCAATTTATGGGAGCTGATAAATACTACATCGGATATTTTTTATTACAAAATACATAAGCGTTTATTAACTTGACTTTTGCAATATATTAATGACATGTCAAACTAAAATACAGGAAACAAGCATCCTGAACTGCAACAGAATGATGGCGTGTGTTAATCTGTTCATCGAATGCAATAACTGAACCATAACGTCAATGACACATTATGTATGTACGCTTAACAAAATACTCGATTTTTAAGAGTAAAATGATTAATTAAAAGTTTTATTTACAGTTTCTGAGTTACGATGGCTTTAGTAAAATTGGGTACTTCACCGCTTTTACGAAACATGGCGAAAGTGTTATTTCCTCAGCAAAGGAAAATCACTGCTCATCAAGTTACACACGAATCAATTCCAGATCGAATTCACAGGTAATATTTTTCTGTTTAAAAGTATCTTAATATAAAGATGATAAATTTTTCAGTTAGAATGTTAGTGTTATTGACACTATTATTTGATTTTGTTTCATTGTTATCAAAAGTTTCGTTAATAATATCGCTAAAACTGGTATTCACCAGTATGGCACAGCAATCATCAGTACATTATAACTGGCTTTGAAACTTTGCTATGTTCTTTCAGAAAAAGTTCAATTTAATTAATGGAATTTAAGCATTCATAATATGATTTAATTAGCAAAGATCTTACACAACATATTTGTATGTTAATAATTTGTAGAATAATTTTCATGAAACTGAACAAAATAAGATAAAAAAATTTTAATAATCGAAAAGCAACGTGAGAAACGGTTTAATGGGCACTTTCAGTTGAACTTGCAAGTATAATTATTCTAATTTGATACTGTGGAATTTTTGTCTTAGCAGCTTATGTGCTAAAATTAAAAAATTGCAAAATGTAGTAATGAAAAAAAGTTAATTACAATCAATGTTTTTTTGTTTTGGAGTGGGTTAATACTATATTAAAAAACGAGTTTCGTAAGACCAGCCTTGGAGCACAAATTGAAGTTTAAAGTTTTTAAAGAATGAGCGTTTGTTATTGCTATTTTTTGTAATTTGCCCCTTTTACGCCGTGTTTTAACAAACTTTTTAAAGTGAAAATTTGATCTAGTCGGTTTTTGTTTTATCCCAACTCTGTCACAAAACACGAAAATGGAAGATAATCAGAATAATCTTGCATGTACGCCCTCTAAAATACGTGAAATTGTCAAAAAAACGGTGGCGAATTTGCCCACATCAAAGTTTTCCGCTGGACACATCCTGTTTTTGACACATTTTGTAAGAGTGACAAGCATGATATAATTCCAGATCCAGGTCTGCCAACCTAAAAATGTTCGGTGAATTAATAGCGCGTTTCTTAATAGGTCTATTAGAGTATTAAAATGGGAGCAAATTACAATAATAGTATATTATGCAACGATCGTGTATTAATGGCCATTACATGAAAGTTGCATACACTATTTTTTCTACGACCTTTAATAAATGAAATTTTTTATAACAATGAATAGGAACTTTTTTAACATATTAATTAAGTAGTAACCTTTCTAATAACACATTGATTTGTTAATCTTTTTTGTAAATATACATATTATTTACAGTGCAATTTGTAAAATTTATTTGAGAGGCTGTTCCTGTACGAATGGTTGCCGAATTTGAACTGCAGGCCATCTTAATGTTAATTTCGTCACTCATATTTTCGATAGAAATCAAAATTTGATTTTAAATGTTCATTTTATTCTGCACACTGTTTTCAATGTAGCTCTCAGCCACTGTCGTGGACTTCCAACCACCATGTCTTTTTAAAGTAGTCATTTCACCGCTGCCATACACTAATACGGTTGAAAACGTTCTGCGAAATCAGTGTCCTGTGTACAAATTTGCTTTGGGTGTCCTAAATAGGTCGCAATTTGCTTTCCCATTGTTGTAGTTTACGAAAAAATATGGAGTAGGACAGATGGCCGGTCGAAGATTAATATATTGTTTGCAAATTGCGTAATATTTTTTTTTATGATTGTGGACCTGAACAGGGTAAATTAGGCCTATCGTGCTAAAGCACTCAGGAACACTTAGGAGGATGGATAGAGGGATAATGAATTGCCAATAGATGCCTATGAACAGCTACCTTAAATTTTCTCATATCATAAGTGAGGAAAACAGGAACTAGGAGATCATTCCAGAGTTTAGAAGCCGTGTAGAAAAATGTGGATTGCGCCCGTTTGGTACGACAAGTGGAGATTTGTACTGCATACTGATGATGTGAGTGAGCGAACCGAGTGTTTCTCGCAAAGATAGCCCGAGATGGTATCAAAGAATATAATTCAGCAGCACAATAGCCGTTGTAATAACGATAATACAAAGAAAGGACTGAAACCATCCTTCTATGCTCAAGAGAATGTGTGTGAAAAGTTAAGGACGGGTCATTTATAAGCCTAATCTCTCTCTTTTGAATACGATCAACGATATCGAGAGCGTATTGGGGAGCACTAACCCAAAGGTGAGAATTATATTGCAGATGAGGCCGAATTTGGGCCTAATACAGCAGAAGGAGTTGTCGAGGGGTAAAGTATTGCTTATATCTGTACAAAGAGCCTATTTTACGAGCAGCTGTTTTGGTAGCTGACAGAAGATGGTCAACCCATGAGAGATTTGAAGATACAGTCATACCCAACAGAGTAATAGAGTCTGAAAACTTAAGAACTGAGCCATTCATACATACAACAGGAAATGATCGATCTTTTTTGGCGGACATAAGGCAACACTGAGTTTTGTTAGCATTAAATTTAACTAGATTATTGCTTCCCCATTCGAGAATACGTTGAACGTCTTTGTTGATTGAATTTGCCATTTCAGCTTTAATTTCTTCATTTGACATAGAAGGTGGATTATCACTATGAGTAGACTGAGATGAACTACAGTGAAGAGTGCTATCGTCAGCAAAGCAATAGATGGGGTTAGTTGAAGAAATAAGGTCATTTATGTACAGTAGAAAAAGTGTAAGCGCTATAACGGATCCCTGTAGTACGCCCGCGTTAATGCTAACTTCTTTTGAAAAAAAGCCATCAACTACGACACGTATTCGTCTATTATCAAGGAAACTAGAAACCCAATTGATGAGCGTATCATTTAACCCAAACGAGGTGAGTTTGGCAAGTAAAAACTTATGCCAAACTTGGTCAAATGCCTTTGAGATTTCTAAAGCGACTACAACTGTTTCAGCGGACTGCTCTACTGTATTGTTCCAAACTTGGGTCACATATGAAAGAACATCGC
This sequence comes from Vesta saturnalis, assembly GCA_036346205.1. Classification (NCBI taxonomy): domain Eukaryota; kingdom Metazoa; phylum Arthropoda; class Insecta; order Coleoptera; family Lampyridae; genus Vesta; species Vesta saturnalis. The sequence continues at coordinate 525,765 of JARFJB010002305.1, read as the reverse complement.
CTGTTGAACGACTTTGCCTAAACCCATATTGGTGGTCACTAAGGAGTTTGTTAGTTTCAAGGAACGTGAGCAGTTGCTGATTGATGGCTTTTTCCATGATTTTAGACAAAATGGAAGTCATGGCAATTGGTCGGTAATTTGAAGGATCGGTCTTATCGCCTTTTTTGAGAATAGGTTGAACATTTGCTAACTTCCATGATGAAGGGAATTCTCCAGAAGACATAGAGATCGTATAGAGCTTAGATAGGACTGGTACTAGTTCCGGGGAACATTTCTTTAAGACAATAGCTGGGATACCGTCTGGGCCAGTCGCCTTATTGAGATCAAGCCTACTGATGATCGATTCCAAGAGCTTGTACCGAAAATGAATTGGTTTCATAACGTATGAAGAAGAGTTGACTAGGGGCACATCTTTTCCAGAATCATTGAGACACGAGTTTGATGCAAACAAATCCACAAAAACGTTGGCTTTGTCTACAGAATCAGCAACTACCGATCCGTCAATAGACGTCAGGGGGGGGAAATGAAGATGTTCCAAAGTTTTTACTAATGGCTTTAGCTAAAGACCAAAATTTACGACTGCCTAAAGGAGATGTAGCTAGTTCATTGCATTTTCGTTGTTCGAACAACTTTTTAGTTTTAGTGATGACACTTTTGCAGATATTTCTAGCACCAACGTATTCTACATGACTGTCGACCGATTTATTAGATTTCCATTTAATGTAACATTTATTTTTTAAAGATATTGCATCAGCACAAGCCTTATTGAACCAGGGTGGGAACGTGAATGACCTATACGGTACTGTTTTTTGGGAATGTATAACTCCGTTCCCATGAGGATGGCTTCAGATACTGAAAGAACGATGTCCGAAGAAGAGGACGACTTAAAACAATATTCACGCCATGGAAAGGTTGCAAGGAAATCCCGTAAATCACTCCATCGAGCTGACTTAAAACACCACAAGATAAATTCAAATCCAGACGGCGCACGTATCATTTTGTGTTTTTTGATCGCTTCAACCGTTCGGCCAATATCACTGTAAATTAGGTATGTACTTACTTTTGAAAAAATGAACTGATTATCAGGTGCTTCGAGTATTGCGTCCATACAATTGAAGGATTCATTTTGTGTTTCTTCAAAATACACTATTAACACATTTTCTGAGAAGAATGATATGTTTTGCTGTTTCTCCAATCCATAAATTGTCTATATAATTTTTCGTAAGTGTTCTTGGACTTGTCCGGCAGTATATTAGTAACTGCATTTGTCGCTCTTTCTCTAATTTCTGAAGGTGTCAGTAAAAATTCTTCGTTATCACTCGTTATTTTTATAATAATTCGATCAAAACGTAGATGTAGAGGTATTAAACGATTCAAAATATTTTGACAATTGTCAAAATAACAAAGCATTTCAGCATGTAGGACCTGCCTACTTCGCTAAATTAATATTTTTAGTACAGGATAATTCCATTCTATTGGCTGAAAAATTTGTATCATAATGAAAATCTGTATCATAATGAAGCTCATTATGAAACAGATTTTTAATTAGTCTATTATAAGAAAAAATTACATTTTTATAATTTGCTTCCATTTTGTTTCTTTAATACGCGTATAGAGAAACGCGACATCATCATCTCCGATACCATCATAGCCAATAAGTTCACGGAACATTTTACGATAATTTTTAGGTTGGAAAAGCTTGATCCGAAATTATGATATGCCTGTCAATCTTACAAAATTTGTCAAAAAACAGGATGTGTCCAGTACCCAGTGGAAAATTTTGATGTGGGGAAATTCGCTACCGTATTTTTGGCAATTTCACGTATTTCAGGGAGCGTACATGCAAGATTATCTTGATTATCTTCCATTCTCGTGTTTTGTGACATAATTTGGATAAAACGAAGCACGACTAGATCTAATTTTCACTTTTAAAATTAAGACACTACTAACCGCCACAAAAATCCCTAAATCAACTAAAGTAAAAATTTGTATTTAAAACCGGCATAAAAAGGTCAAATTACAAAAAATAGTATTAGTCCAGTCATTTTAGGTTTTCAGTGCAAAAAAAATTGTGGCAGAATTTTTTTTTAATCGCTTCATTTTGTTGTTTTAAACAGCATATTAAAAATAGAGAACGATATCGGCCAGGCTTAAAAAATTATTCAAGGTCAAAGGTCACAAAAATCAGTTTTTTGCTCGGAGGTTAATTGAGGTGGTTACAAGAAAGAAAGTTCTTGAAATTGTCTACACGAATGGTCTTATTCATTTTTCACGTACGACGAACGGTTTTAACATAAACAAGCGATTGAATTTCATGTTGACGTGTGAAAAGACCTTAAGAGTCCCCATGTTGCCAATGAGAAGCAACCTTGAATAGTAGCTGTAGTCTGTGGACCGTTATTGTATACCTACGAGCGTCAGTATATGGCTGTGCTGTGCGTTGGTTTTCAGTGAGTTAAAATATTCGGGGACCAAGTGTGTCAATATTTTCGTAAAACGTACAGATAATAATCATTACATTGATAAATCCAATGGCGGAAAATTGTTTTATATATAATGAACCGCTCTCCAACGCTCCAACTGTGACTGTAGAGCGCGGTTTAAAAACTTTAAATTGAACTGTACTTACATTACTTATAATTGATCTGTTTTTTGCTTCTTTTTTTATATTGAGCTCTGAGTCAGCACAAAACAAACGCAAATTTTTAAAATCGAAGGCGCTCGTTTTTTTCGCGGGGAGCATCGAGATGTACTAGAGCTCTCGTCGATACGTCGCTTTTTATATGCTTCAATACAGTTTTTATTAACATAGTCTATTCGACACCTCACATGCAAAACAAAAAGGTAGACGGTAACCGCAATCGAACCCATTACCTTCCGAATGCCAAGCAGGTCGTGTCACCACTACTTTACTTGCTCGATTCGGGCTCTCGTCGATGCATCGCTTTTTATATCCTTCAATACTGTTTTTATTAACATAGTCTATTCGACACCTTACATGCACGTTTACATATTTGACATTTGTTAAAAGTTCAATATGTTCAATATGTCTTAACACTTGACTCTCTTAAAGTTTTCAAATCGCGCTCTACAGTCACAGTTGGAGCGTTGGAGAGCGGTTCATTACATATAAAACAATTTTCCGCCATTTGATTTATCAATATAATTATTATTTTCTGTACGTCTCACAAAATATTGACACACTTAGTCCCCGAATATTTTAACTCACTGAAAACCAACGCACAGTACAGTTATGTACTGACGATCGCACATATAAAATAACGGTCCACACACTAAAATACAATGCGAGACAGCTGCTATTCAAGGTTGCTTCTCATTGGCAACATGGGGACTTTTAAGGTGTCTTTTCACGCGTCAGCATGAAATTTCATCGCTTGTTTGTGTTAAAACGGTTCGTCGTACGTGAAAAATGTATAAGACCATTTTTATACATAATTTCATGAACTTTCCTTCTTGTAACCATCTCAATTGACCTCCGAGCCATGGAAAACGAGATTTTTGCAAAAAAATGATTTTTGTGACCTTTGACCTTGAATAATTTTTTAAGCCTGGCTGCTACCGTTCTCTATTTTTAATATGTTGTTTAAAACAACAAAATGAAGCGATTAAAAAAAGTGCTGCCACTATTTTTTTTTTTTGCACTAACTGCCTTTTTTAAGCTAAAAAGACTGAACTATATAAAAAACGTATTTTATAAGACCTAGAAGCACTTTTTCTTTTAAAAACTCCTTTTTTTGAACTTGCGTTCGTGCTTCAAGACTGGTCTTATGACTCGTATTTTAATATACTATTTTGTAATTATTACAAATTAAAATATGCTAAAAATAGCCTTTACTAAGTCACCAAATGCCACAATATAGGTAAAGCCTATTGGTAAACCAATAAATTAAGATAATTAGCGGTAAAAGCAGAAACTAACAGAGCGATAATTCACGCAATTTTGTATAAAATGGAAGCAGAAAACAAAATATAATTCGATGTTTGGCAGTTAATTCATAAGTATGACGGTCATAAGTAATTAAGTATAAACTCAATTCCTTACGAGTAATAATTATTGTGTAAATTATTCCTTTATCATGCAAGATCATACGATATAATCCTAACATTAATGTTCACAACGGTTTTTTTCTTAATCCCACCATGCATATACAGGGTGAAACTGAAATATGTTAACTGCATATAGGGGACTCATGGTAATTTCAAAAACCCCATACTTGATGGATATTACTACTTTAATAACCAAGATGCAGGGTGTTTTATCTACTTTGCAAACTTCTTGCTTGGTTCATAACTTTCTAACCACACTGTATATTTTCTTGTTTCCTTCAAGATGTCCAATCGATTAATTTATTTACAGTAAGAGAGATCCAGATCCGAATTAAAAAAAATTACAAAATATTCCGACCAAAAAACAACACCCTGTATATCGAGTTTGTCGAAAATGGATTCTGTATTTGAAAAGAACACGAAAAAATGGATTTAGTGATGTACTTTGCATTTTCGGCAAAATGTTTTTTCTTGTAAACTTTTTAGTTCGAATTCTGAAATGGTGGGAATTGTGAGGGCCCAAAATGAAAACTAATTTTTTTTAATGTGATTTAGTTTTAATGAAGACTATTTAACCTAAGTTGATAAAATTTTAACATTTAAGTATTTCTTCATTATTTGTGATAAATAATTCACTAAAAACATTCGTCTTTAATTAATGAATAAATAACAAAGAAATCACAAAAAAACAAATAATTTTAATTAATGAAGAACACCAGAAATTAAAAAAAAACAAAAATTTACAAAAAACTGAGACAATTAATCAAAATTACCACCTCCTTGTTTAAGGCAAATTCTTGCTCTTCTTATAATATGCCTCACTGACTTCATAATCTCGTCTAGGTTATTGTCCATTTCTTGAATCCGTTCAAGAAGTTCTTCCCCGCTATTTACTTCCACGTCGTAAACTTTGGATTTTAAAACTACCCGAACATAATATCACACTACCTTGAAGGCCAGACATGTTGAAAGTATATTCCACCTGTATCCATATTTTCGTCATCTAGCAGTACTAGTCAAATATTTTCCAGAAAACCTAAATACACTCCACCGGTTAGGCTAGGAGGTATAATATGTGGTCCTATCAACTTATCAAATATGTCACACCATACATTAACAGAAAATTTATGCTGCGAGAGAGCCTGCCTTGTCGCAAATGGATATTGCTTTGCCCAAACGTGTGAGTTCCTCAGATTGTATACTCTGCCACTCATGAAGTGTGCTTCACCCGTGAATAGACACCTGTTTACAATCCTTGGGTTTCAGATGATCCACCTGCTAAAATTGATCAGGGTATTTCATCTCCAGCTACTTTTGTACTTCCTCTACATGGTAAGGTTAGATGCGATTCTAAGTATTAGCTACACAGTAGTATGCGGAATAAAGCATGACTAATTCGTCGAATACTCACTTTTGGATTGTTCTCAATTAAATATTCTTCGTTGCTGAATTTATGAGGCATATTATTAGTTCTTAATGCAGAAATAACCTATGAAAACTCAAAGAAATCAGCTGATGCAGACTAAAATGAAAGAACATTAGGTATTTTTGACAGTAGTTAATAGTTTAAAACTGTTGACAATCACCGTATAATGTACAACAAAGAGACCCCTGTTATCGCCATAGCCTCCTATGTTAATAATTGCTTGTAGGAACAATAAAATTATGAATCCAGTTTAGAAAAATCTCATATACAGGCTGTTCATTTTGTGTCGGAATATTTTGTAATTCTTTTTTAATCCGGACATGGGTTTCTTTTATTGTAAATAAATTAATCGATTGGCCACCTTGAGGAAAATATGCCGCCCAAATATCAAGAAAATATACAATGTCAGAATAACGTTTAAAACTTCATGTCAGATAGAGATTAATATACAGGGTGTCCAGAAAGGTGTGGTCAAAACTGCTAGGACGTGTAGAGGGGCTCAAAATAACCCTAGTCTTCATTTGAATTCTTTTCTTATCTGTCTTCGTTATGGAGTTATCAACCGTCAAAGTCAGAAGTTAAAAATTGAATTTCAATGATAATTTTTAAACCGCTTCTTTCATTACCATGAAATTTAGATACGCTAACTACCTCATAGAAAGGCATTTTTTGATACTTAACTGGAATTCATTATACCTTTATTGTGCAGGTAAAGTCAAAATTAAGATTATAAATTAACACAATTGACAGTATTGACAATTTTGGAATTTTACTAATAGTAGTTTCATTCCGCTATCATTTAGCAACAAAAAAGGTACTCTTGTGCGAAATCGATATCTCTTACCGTTTTCGAGAAAAATGCATTTTAGTGAATCCATGTAAATTGCATGTGGTTTATACATGATGGTGCGCCCCCCTCCCCCCCACTTTAGTAGAAATGCGAGAGAATATCTAAATAACGCATTTCCAGATCAATGGATAGGCCGAGGCGGTCCAGTCTCATGGCTGAAATATACTGTGGAATTAATGAATTTGGATGATGTCCTAATTCGTAGCTTTACGCCCGAAGAGGATCCGACACAATATATGTGTTAGAAGCATTGGGCTCTGACGTATTTTTACTTAACATTCAAAAGTGGCGTTCTCTGCAACCTTCTGTGGAGTATTTAGGACTATCTAATATCTAGTACCGTTTCAACCTAGTAAAGCCAAAGTCGAAACCTTAATCATATCGCCTGTACTCGCATCCGCTAAACAAATTAAACAATTAATGGGTCTATCGGGATACTTCCCAACGTTGGTACCCAAGTTTGCCAGCAGAACCGTATGTACAAGGAGATTGATGTTTTGTTTGAATGGGGCGCGCAGCCTTTACGGTACATAATAGACAATTTGACATCATGACCACTAAGCATGGTATACAACCGAGGATTGTCGACTGAACGATGTACCGACGTAAGTAGTATTGGGTCTATTCTGATCCAACTGAACACAACCGAAATTAGTAGCGTATTTTAGTAAAACAGAGCACCTGAACTCATATGACTTGAAACCATGACAGTTATTCAATCATTGAAACCCCGCTCTCACGCTGCGCCGTTTAGTTGCGTTAGTTGCGCATATTGTTGGGATTTTCACGGTTCCTCAAACTATCTTTAATTCTACTTTTCGTTTTCGGTGGGGATACACCATCAATAGTGTAAATTGACATCCAGCGCACTCTGCCTGGTATTTGCTTTGTCCTTGTGAACTTACGTGTTTGGACAAGGATTTATAAAATGATATGCTCGTGTTCTCTTGGTAATAGTCTATTTTTAGTTCTGATTTTGTTAGCTGGAAGTTGAGAAGGGTTTCTGACAACAAAGTTACATTGTTACACTGTGAAGATAAGAGCTGCAATTGACTTGCCAAACGTACTGGTTCACAAATAGCAAATAGGCGCCAAGCCTAATACGTTATATCTGTTAACAACACAAGCTCAGTGGCGCAGTTATAGTGAATCTGGTGGCGCGAACTACTCCAGGCGCATAAGTATTTTCAATTTAGCTAGTAAACTTGAAAAAGCTTTGATAAATGAAATTTAATTATGCAAAAATGTACTAAAACCTGTGGTATAGTTGGTAAGAATGTTTAAAAACGGAAGTATATACTGGGTGGCCAGATGTCGTCCAAATTACAGGTAAAGTATTCGAAATTGTTTCAACTGTATTATTTTTGTACAATCAATTATATTTCTTGTGCTTCCGCCCGGCAATACTAGTTTACCAATCCTCAAAACCGTCCAACCCAGGCCGGAAAAATGTTAGTTCTTTGTTTGGCACCACTGATTTTTTATACTTATATATTTGCTGGCAGCTGTCGTTTGGCACGTTGATGTTCAATGCTGCCAAGATAACTTCAGTTATGATAGTGTCACAAAAGAAATTAAAAAAAATATTTTTAATCAATTATTAATTTCAGCATAAAAATATTGTATAGCACGCGTCCAGAAGTATTTTTGCGAGTACAAGTAGAATTACATGCCGAGGCATTAGCTGAAGCCTCTAACTGCAAAAGCTATTTCTTCTGGTCTCATAATACAAATAACTATTCACATTTCGAGTACCTATATTTAACGTTTTTGAGAATTATGGGCTTTTACCCGCAGTTTGAATAATGTTGATACATCTGAAATAAAGTATATTGTCGTATTGACTGTTATTTGCGTGCTCACATACCATATCGACCGCCTAGTGGCCTTCGCACGGACCACTACGAGGATTGTTCGTTAACTACGTAACCTAATACAGAGATGGCGCGAATTTGGAGGAATCTTGTTTATCGTTTTGTAGAATCATCTTTTATTAGGTTAAATATGACAGTACAAAGTGATCTGTCAAATTAGTCTGTTTTTGAATGTACTCCAAAGGGAACGTCTCGTGTCATTTTGTAAACAATGGACAAAACTGAGTTGAGAGCATTTGTAAAGTACTTTCATTTGAAAGACTTAACACCAAGAAAAATTAAAGCAGAGTATTGAATCCAACACTATTGGAGTCCGCTTCTTCATTTTCACTGGTTAGACACTGGGTTTCCGAATTTAAACGTGGTCGTGTGAGCATAAATGATGAATCCAGTATTGGACGTCCAAAAACTGCTACTGTTCCGCATATGATTGAAAAACTACACGTATCGGATGCACAATGTATGGCGCGTTACTCACGCCGGTGCAAAAACTGAATCGTTGGAGTGCTTGTCGCGTCCATTTGGAATGCCCCGAAGAACTTTTTGCACCGTTTCATAACCGCCGATGAAACCTTGATCCAGAATTATACTCCCGATACCAAAGAACAGTCCAAACAATGAATACAAAGCTGTTCCGCTACCCAAGAAATGGTGGACTACTTAGAAAAGGTGAAAACAATAATAATAGCGACAAAATCAAAGAGAGACGGCCTCATTTAATAAAGAAGAAATGTGTTTTTCCATGGGGATAGCGCAGGTGTCCACAAGTCTACTATTGCAATGACCAAAATTTATTAATTGGAATTTGAACTAGTGCTCACATAGTTGTCAAACAATGCTCGTATGTGCTGGCCTGTAAGGTAGTCTCTTATGGATAGGGATCCTAGCCTAAGTTAACTGAGGTAGAACTTCAGTGGTAACCAGTTTACTTCCTAGTCAGTTAAGAAACTGATATGATTGCCTCGGACCTCCCTCATATTAAGGTATGGCCAGGATTAAAACAGACACAACCCGTTGTTGACCATATAAGTAAGGAATGGCGGATTGATACGTGAAGTGTTAGAGGTATGTATGGGAATAAAAGACAGCTCGACATTCTGTGTGTATCAAAGATAAAGCGCAAAGGAAAGGGCGTTGAGAAGATGGATAATATTAGTCTGGCGCTATGGTCAGCGATTTCATGGTGCAAAAGGAGTGATTGTAAGTGGTATTTCATAAGATCTTTTCTATTGCATGTTCGCTCCGGTAAATGGAGAAAACGATCAAAATGTGAGAATTTCTGAAACGTATGTAAGCCAAGTGAAAGGTGAATATTATTGGGACTTTTCAATGGACGGCAGGCTGCACAAAGTAACATACGGAACGCATTCTAGAAAAGTTTGGAGATTAAAGAGTATGAATATTTGTATAGAAAGAAATCTGTTGGTATCTAATATATTGTTTAAACAGAAGGCGTTTATGTATGAAAATGTAAACTTTGACCATTATTACACATATTTAAAATACTTATCTTTTTGGGCTTTTTATGCTTTATTTTATATTTAAGTTATACAATCTAAAATACACCACGAAACCCAAAAAGATAAGTATTGTAAAAAGTGTTCATATGTTTACATAGCACAGAAGTAAATCGAAAAACAGGATTGACCTGACCGTTTATGTGGATCGGAGTGCGGAACAGATCACTGTTTGGTTGTATCTAAAGCATGCTTAGGACAAAGGGGTATTGAAGTGGAAAACTGGTATCTGACGATGTAAGAATGAGGTATATAGAAGATGAACGTGAATGTGTTGTCAATTATGCTGCACAGATATGTAGAAGAGCAATTGCGGGTAAGCAGCAAATAGAGATTAGTGAAGTGAATCTGTAAGATAAAAGCAGTATGTAAGAATGAAGACACGTACATGTCAATGATTGCTACAAAAAATGAAGCGAAGAATATGACGTTATATGAAGAAACAGATTCAGAAACAAAGAAGCGAACGAGGCTGTAAGCAAGAGTAAGGAGCAGTTGGGGGAGAGAAAGTGAGAAAAATTGCGAAAGATTTTGGCGGAAATAAGGAACTTTTCTGGAAGTGGATAAGAAGTGCAATACGTGTTGCAAGGTAGGACGCGGAATAGTATGAACGAGATAGTTTGGGATAAATACGGATTGAGTAAGCTGACTCAAACTTATGGGAATTATTTAATTCATGTATTATGCGTGAAAAAGTACAGAGTGATTCAACGATACAGTAAAGTAAGCTTAAAGATATTCTGGACTATACAGTATTCCAAAAAAAACAGGGCAAGACAAAGTTAGTGTTTTTTAATGGAACACTCTGTACATCATTCCATTCTACGTGGACTGATAAAATTTTATTTATGTAAGTTTCAGGCCTGTAAAATTTGCGATTTTCGAAATAATTCGAATATGGTATCGAAAAAATCGCATTTACAGGCATAACTATGTTTCGAAAAAGACGTATTGGAGACGAATGCTACAGGGTCTTTAAAATATATGTGTAAAACTGCGAAACTTGAAATTCAACAATATAACTTTTCTCAAATAGAGCAGCCTGTATATTTTTACACTGTGCTAAGAGAATCAAAAACCACAAAATTCTTCATATATATGTCCTACCTATGTCTCACTGTTTTTGAATTATTTGATTTTTCTGTATTATCAATATTTCATTGGTTTCTCTTATGATTATTCGTAGTAGCCATGAAATTTGAAAACACGAGAGACAAAAAGTTGCATTAAATACTAAACACTAACAAATATATAAATTAACTCCAACAGAAAATTTATTACGCTATCATAAGAACTTGATATAAAATTAACGAACATTGTCAATAATTGAATAATTAACAGTTACTGATAAGATCCTCTTAAAAGTTGTCCCTCCTGCTGAATACACACATTTAGTCATTTTAATATGTTTTCCGCCACGTTTCCCAGCATCTCCCCATAAGAAGAAATCTAATATGGTAAGATCGCACTGGACAAAACCTCCACGCCCAATCCATTTTTGAGGATAATTATCGTTTAAAAATTCACGTACCGAGCGGTGATAGTGTAGAGGGGCACCGTCCCGTTGCAGCCACATATTCTGTCGTTCATCATTACTAAGCAGATTAGGTTAGGCAAAATTTCTTGGAGCAATTGAAGGTAGATAAGACCAGTCAGAGGTGTGTTAAAAAAATACGGTCCAATAGTTGTATTGCGGAGAATGCCACACCAAACATTTATGGACCAGTGGTTTTGGTTTTGCATTTGTCGGATCCAAAATGTATTGTCTAATGCGTAATAGCGTATATTATGACGATATGCAGCACCACTGCTTCTAAACATAGCCTCGTCAGAAAACATAATATAAGTTTAAATTAATCTCAAGTTGGGAATAATCCGCTGGCAAAAGTTTACTCATCTTTCGAAGTCATCATTGCGTAATTCATGGTGTAATTCAATATGATAAGGATGATACTTATATTTTCTAGTTATCCGATTGACAGTTGATTGTGACGTTTAACATGATACAACTATCTGACGATTACTGACATGCATGTTTTCTTCAATATGAAGCAGAATCTCAAGTCCTTTTTCTTGGTTACTGGTATTTCTATTCACTACTTTTCATTTTACATAATCCACACTGCCAGAAGAATCTTATCTCGCCATCAAATTTTCAAAAGTGTCCCGAGTGAGTTAGCGTTGAGCAGGATACATCATTTTATAAACCCTTGAGCAATAAGACAATGTTTGAGCCTCTGCTAACACATAAACGGTATCAATTAATTCACTATTAGAGTAATCCATTATTTTAATATTGAACACAATACTTTCACAACCTTAAATCGCTATCAAAATGCAAGAAAAGTTTGACAGGTCAAATATTTGTCATGTAGTAAACTGTTTTCATCGCTACTACGAATAATCGCAGAAAAACCATTGAACTATTGAATAATGTAGAAAAATTTAAATAACTTAAAAACCGTGAGAGATAGAGGATATACTTATGAAGAATTGTGTGGTTTTAGATTCTCTTTAATACGGCGTAAAAGTATACAGGTTTGAACATAAATTTTGAACACCCTGTAGCATTTAATAGAACTTTGTTTTTCCTTGGTCCAAATACAAAAGTTTCCTTAACAAAACACAAGATGGTAGATAATAATAAAGTTAGTAAAGTAAATTTTACATGCATGAAATCTATTTGAATAAAGTTTTATAATGGCACGTAAAATCCAAAAATATGTATTATAAATGAAAAAAATGTTTTATTAAAAAATGCTAACTTGTCTTACCATGCTTTTTTTTAAACACTCTATAGTCATGAATAATGTTAAAATGCGCACACTTACTAGCCATATAATATGATAAATTCATCTTATTGGCAAAGGTTGCCCATAAAGCACCCGTTTATTTTTCTCTACGTTGACTCACCCTGTACAGATCGATTGAAAAAGTGTGACTAGTGTTACACCTTATAATGGTGTGTATATTTTGAACACCCTGTCGTATTTAACACTAATATTTCTTCTTCATAGTATAGGCTTAAGCTTGGTTTTTCCTTGGTCCAAATATAGTTTCCCTAACAAAACATAAGATGGTAGATAATAATAGAGTTAGTTAGTAAAGTAAATTTTGCATGCATGAAATCTTTTTAAATAAAGTTTTATAATTAAATGTAGAATCCCAAAAAAAATACGTATAGTAAATAAAAAAATATGTTCCATTAAAAAATGCTAACTTTGTCTTGCCATGCTTTTTTTCAACACTCTGTATAATCATGAATAATTTTAAGATGCGCACACTTACTAACCATGTAATATGATAAATACATCTTATTGGCAAAGGTTACCTATAAAGCACCAGTTTATTTTATTTTGTCGTTGACTAACCCTGTACAGATCGATTGAAAAAGTACGATTATTGTTACAAGAGCAATCGTGATTGTAAGAACTAGAGATAAATTTGTTCAGTGTACCTAATTGATGAATTTATGTATTTGGGTAGAAGGTTCACTGCAGAAGGTTAAATTGATCGGCGCGTCAATTCAGGAAGGACGGTAAAAGAGGAAGGTATGGTGTATTGCAATCATTACATATTATGAGACACTTATTCTGTGACTCGTTAATTTGACAGCTAGTATGAACACTCTGTGTCCTGTTATTTCGATTTTGAAATTTCATCAGCATACCAGATATAATTAAGTGGTTATTGAATGTGAGAGTACTGCCAGGAATTGTTTTGAAAAATCCCCATTAGCTCCTTACATTGCTTTATGGAATACTAGCGGAGCTTCCGTGGTTAGTTTAATTTATATTTAACGAAAGAACTTTCAAATTTTTTGGTACTGTGCTTAGTAACTTAATACGTGTAAATGAATAAGTATTTATGCGGTGGGGGTTAATCTTATACGTTAGCAATTCTCAGTAAGATTATTGATTTTTGCTTTTCATATTGAAATTTTGAATATACATCTCAATTAACGTTACCTTTTGAATTTGATATTTTAAATTGTATTACAGGTTAAATTTTAAGCTTTTGTTTCGTTTTTAATTGAGTAACTCCTTGTATAGGATTACATTATTTCTAATAAAGATAAGTTAAAGGACGATTGGTTGAATAAGTTGCTGAACCGATGGTTTATTTTTTTATTCAGTGTGAATTACAATATTGTAATTTATAGATGACAAGTTATTTGCAATTGGATAACCTTTACTTTAAAGAATGAATGATAATAATTCTAATGAAATCTATTTGGATAATCATCTATATGGAGTTGAGTCAAGTTTTATCGTATTTATTGGTGGTTTGAACTAACGTAAATATAGATTAGCCTAATTTTGAAATTGAAATCAAAACTTGAAATATTTAGTTTATGTTGAGAATACAGAGTTTTAATAATTTTTTACCGACAGAGTTACTATTCCAACTTATATCTATTTTAAAAGTATGTCGCATGAAAAGTTGGTACGTTGTATACATTTTCTGAATTAAAATGTCCGTTTACGTGAACTGAATAGAAATGACAGTTGATGCACGGGGAAATGAACCTGCAAGAGGAATTTTATTCTACACAATTCCGTTATTATCTAACTGAATTCATTTTATTTTTAAATTATGAAGCCTTTGGCTACTTTAGTCTTTATTGGATTTCCATCCATCATCATGTTTTAGAGTAGTAATGTCTACCTCCGTGTGAGCAAGTATTGTAGATATTTGTACTGTAACTTTGAAGATTGATACGTTGTTTCATTCGTACGTCCAATTTTATCCGCCGATTTCCTTGGTCAATACGAAAATAACGTTTGAAAGGTCACGTATATTTTAGAAATTGCATTAATTAGCCGGACATTGTAAATCTTTTTTTTTTTTGTTTGTATCTGGTATCTTGAATCTGAAATATATTTTTCTTACTTTACCAAAGTTCATACTTCTCACAAGCGCCCATTCCGCCAACAATCATATGTTGCCTTTGCTGTCAGATACAAGTAGTTTCGAGCTTCATTAATGAAATACAAATTGTGAAAGTTTTCGGGTATGCGAACCTTTATTTTCCGATAACTATTTCAATCTCCATCTTTTGTTAACGGATACTGAAAGTTAGTATACTTCTAGAATTTATTGCATCTATAGGCGCTGTTATTTATTTAATGGCATACTACACCTAACTAACAAGGTAGCTTCAGTTTTTAATATCTGTTTTATAATGTTGATACCCTGTTCGCGGAATTCTTTGACATAGAATGTAGCAAGGTAATATGCTGAAATCTTCTAGATTAGTAAATGACCCCATAATTTTAATTTATTTTAGTTAAACAGAAGTAAAAAGTCTTTAATTTACATTTTAATTCTTAATTTTATTATAAAAATCCGATTGTTTACAACTACACGTTTTGATTTTCAAAATCGTCTAAAATCTAGATCATACCCACTTATTTTTTGTGCTTCCATTCGGCAACACTGACTGTCTAATTCCCAGAATTGTCCAGAAACTCATTCATTGTCTAGATCGACAAAGTGTTAAAATATTTAGTTTGTCACCGCTGCTTTAAATTCATGAACGTTTACTGACAGCTGTCATACATATTAGAGCCGTTGGGCACGTTGTTATTCAGTGCTGCCAACATGACTTAAAATGTATAGGCGTCACCAAACAAATTTGCAATAACATTGTTTTTCTACGCTTACTTCGGAATATGAATGTTGTGACATCACTTTTTAACATGGAATTACCTATATTCCATACACTGTTATAGAATGAATTCATTCCATCACCGGTTTCAATGATGGAATTAACAATGGTGTCGCCATCTCTATGTTATAGATGTTATTGTTTTTGATCGACGAGCGACTTTTCAATCCACGTTGACATATTTCACCCTTTATTTAGAGGGCTATTTAAATAAACTGAGGAATTGCGATGGTGATAACGATTTATTATATAAAGAAAAGCATAAATTGTCACCAAATTTGTAATTTAAATAGTTATAAATAGTTCGCTATTTAGATTTTTCTAGTTGATTGATAGGTATGCGACGGGCGTTAAAGCGTGAACTATGGGAATGTGAATTTATCAAGGCGGAACAAATAATTGATTGTTCTGTCATTAGCTATCTGTCATTGCTTAAAGTTTTCAGCGCATTTTTGTGAAATATGTCTACTGACAACAGAGAAACGTTTCAAAATACTCCTCCAGAACTAACCAAAAAGGCAAATAAAACAACGCTGGATTTACTACCAAAGAAATTTATTTACAAGTTTATCGACAGTTTATGGATTGGCGTAAAAGCAAAAATACAACTTCTTCATCTGAGAATGTTATATTGGCATATTTTACTGAATTGAGCGACACAAAGAAATCGTCCACATTGTGGAAGACTGATTCCATTCTTCGTACAACTATCAATATCATGCATGAAGTTGATCTTTCAGAATACGCAAAATGACGTGCATTTTTGAAGAAAAAATCTAATGGTTTTCAAGCGAAAAAGTCAAAAACGTTGACAGCTGAAGAAGTAAATAAATTGTTATTTGAAGCACCTGATAATCTATATCTTGGAACAAAGGTAAAAACAGCAATTATAGCGATGTTCTATTTATTGTCATTATTTTTACTTTAGGTTGCTCTAATTATGAGAATTATGGGTGCATGTAGAAAGCATGAATTATACCAGATGAAAATTCAAGATTTTGAATATTTAGGCAGTACAATTATCATATCTATACCAGACACGAAAACGAACACTCGTAGATATTTTGCAATAACAAGGTATTTTTCCCAAATAGTAAAAAAATATGCTGACCTTCGGCCCAAAAATGATGACAAGGATAATTTCTTTTTAAATTTCCAAAAAGGGAGTTGTACTAAGCAAGTTATCGGAATTAATAAACTCGGTGGTATGCCTAAGCAAGTGGCGAAATTTTTGGGACTTCCTAATTCCGAGTTATACACCGGCCACTGTTTTAGACGGACATCCGCTACGATGTTAATTGACGCCGGTGGTAATATTACTACCTTAAAGAGACATGGAGGCAGGAAATCAACCGAAGTGGCAGAAGGTTATATTGACAATTCGTTATCTAGTAGACTAACTGTATCTAATAAACTAATGTCACACATTACTGAAGTTGAAAACTCAATCCCAGGATCATCAACTGCTGTTTTGAATTTGAATTATTTAATCAACAAAGAAAATTTAAATATTGCACCAAATCTATTATTCCAAAACTGTAATAATATTACAATACATGTAAACAATAAATAATAAAACAAACTTTTATTCGTTCCTACTTATTTGAAGTTCTGTACAATTTTGTAAGCAACTTTTTATAAGCGTAGAAAAAGTATAGCCTGGAACACGTTTGGAATTGCATATTCCGCTTCTCGTGAAACCGTCACAGTCGCCTTCGGCTCGTATGACAAACTTTTCACTCGGGCGGAATATGAATTATTTCAAACTGGTTACAGAATATACTATTAATGAATGAATAAAGTCTACAGAATTGTGTATCACATGTTCGGAAACTATTTTGCCGAATATTCGTAATTACAGTGGCGTTGGCTAATGACTCGGCCGGAAATTCTGCTCATACTCGCAAAAGTTTCTGTCCAGTGATAAAGTTTGGCACCAATCATTTTTCATCCATAAACATTTGCTGACAGCTGTGATACATATTAGAGTCGCTTCTCGTGCTGATGTTCAGTGCCACCAACATAACTTTAAACATGGCAAGAAATCAAACAGATCCCCTATAACAGAATCCTGTCTAAAAAATGTTAATAAACTGTTTCCAAATTAAAAATATCTACTTTTGGATGTGGCGAGTTAGCTGAATGCAAAACAATGGAAATTTAAGTAAGAAAAGGATAGTATAAAAAATTAAAGCAGCATAAATTAATATAAGAAAACATTTAATAATAAATAATAAATGGAAATTAATTAACGATTAATGGGCAACTCTAACAAAATGCTAAAAAAACTGGAAGTATCTAGAAGTGAAATTAATAGGAAGAAGAATCCAAGTTATCCGTAGCTAACAGTTGTTAATTTGTCATCGAGGTACCAACCTTAAAAGAAGAGAAAATAAGAATTTATGAGTAAGCTCAAAAATCATATGCTGTATTATCGAACAAATTGCACCAAGTAAGGCAAATTACATCTTGAAAGCTATGCTAATACAATCGAAAATCTTTTAAATCAGTCAACAATATCTCGGTCAGAGGGTAATGTAGAATTAATAATTGTTTTAAGAGATATGAATGAGAAATTAGCAATAAATAATTATTATGACGGTTTAAGTGTTGATAAATTGAAGATAATCGTTATAGCTAGGGATTGTAAAAGTTTGGAAGTGGTGATAAATGTAGCAAAAAACCAACAATTCAGATATGTCATTTAATACATATTGAAACAGAAATTATAAATGTGAAAGTTACACAAGAAATTCTTTTAATCGAAATAAATTTTGTAATAATAATTTAAACCAAATACTTTTATAGTTTGATTGTAATCTCATTATATTTAGAATTTACATCAGTTCTAGATACATAAAGACAAAATTTACATCGATTGGGGCTTGTATGTCGATAGCACAGTTGGTTAGTGCGGTACTCTAGCAAAGTACAGGTCGTAGGTTCAAATCCTACTCGAGGAAAACATTTTACTTATTTATTTATATATTTATTTATTTATTTATTTATTTATTTGTTTATTTATTTAATAAAATTAATAATAATTTTCAATTTTAATAGTGGGATCTATAACGGTCAGTTTCAAAAAATATTTTATCAAGTTTAAAATAAAAATGAAAATGTAAACGCACACTTTAGGTACAATAATTGTGAGTACATTGAATTTTAACTTTAACCAGAATTTTCATGTGAGTGAAAAATTTAAAGATGACAGGCAGCATAGAAGGGGATTTTTTTAGAATATAACGCGATAATAAATTACAAAAACTGTACTTGAAGTTTACAGTCTGTATACAACTAGCATCAAAACATAATTTTGAAACGTTAATTTCATCTAGATGTGGAGAGAGACACAAAAGAAGTGTGTCGTTTTACCGAAAGAAGTAGCAGATGCAGTTTTTACAGAGTAGTTAGCTAGCTGTAAAACAACAAGATAGTTTAAACGCAGTTACATTTTTGAATATTCACGACACCGGAAAGCGACTTAGGAATTTTAAACTTACGCAAAGTATACCGATGTGTTCCTTATGGAACGGGATAAAATATCGAATACAAATGTAGGTCAAGAAACCGTTATGGTTAAAATATGCGAAACCTGTACGTAGGAGACAATATAAACTACTATACTATATTATATAAAGGTTGTATAAAACGTAAAATCGAAAGCATTATCAAGGTTAACTTACATGATTTAAAATGAAGTAACATTTTTATAACAAGGAATCCAGTTAGAGAGCAAAATAAAGAAGTTGAAGCTACAGATGGGTTTGCTAGTACTACAGATGTAAGGCCTGATCTCCCATATATTTTACAATTATTGAAGAGACTGTAAATTCGATAAAAAATTAGTGTAAAAAGTACAAGAGATGAAAGGAAGTTAGCAAATAAGAATATTGTAAGGTTAGGTAACATTTTATATGGCACAAGAAAGCGAATACGTTATATAACGCAATATTGTTTAAGAGCTCATTACCTAGACGCTGAAATTCGGCATTTACGGTTATTATTTAATATATGAAATTCCAAAAGAAGGAACAGAACGCGATAATACAGCAAAGGTATGTACGTACGTGTAAATTCAAACAAATAAGTACTTCACAAGAAGGAGAAAGGGAAGCAAAAAGGAAAATGACCAGAAGAAGAAAATAATGTATTAAAAAGGGATCATATTAGGGTATGTGTCATATCAAACACTAAAAGCACAGACTATAAAGAAAAGAGACAGTTAATAATAAACGACATTCATATATTACCAACAGGGTGGGAAAGCAGGAATTAATAGAAGATATCTAAATATATGGAAATATTACATTTGCTAATTGTAAAGAATATTCATTAATAGATGTAGTGTCAAATACATAAACATTCACAATCATGTAAAGAACCATTAACGATAACAAAAGCATTGTAAGTACTTGAGACTACTTTTTTAGATTTTGTAGATCAGGATAATAATAATAAATACATTGTGAGTTAACAATATTGGTAGAGGGTTATCCAATTGAGAATAAAAGAAACGGTAACGGGAGTATTTGTAAATAATTTTATTTGAAATATATTCCAAGAAACATAGTAACAAAGCAAGGCACGAAATGATTACGGAAAGTTTTTGTGCAAAAATTTTAGGCAGAAATCAAGTAAATTCAACATCACATCATCATGAAACCTTAGAAGTCATAAAAATTTCACTGCTTATTTAAGAATACAAATAGCGAATTATGCACAAACTTGGGGTACGTGGTGGGGCTTTTAGGTGTTTTTCTTTCAGTAATACAGTACAGTGCGAAAAATAATACGATTCGGAAATACTTCATCTAAATATCTCCGCATATTTAGAGAGTTGTTGAATTATTCAATGGGGATTTTGAGCCGACCAGTAACGACAATTATGTCTATTTACCCTTCCATTTAAATAAAATGTGACCTCGTCCGAAAAGAATATGTTGCCTAGGAAGTTTGGATGATTATTGATGCGCTCCATCATAAGCTCACAAAATTCCACACGTCGGTTATAGTCACCTTCAGTACAATAGGTTTATATGAATGCAGATTTCCTCGTTCAGTATACTATGTATGGAACCATTACTTAAGTAGTGATTTACAACTAGGTGATTACCGATTGAGTAATCGGTGCTCGTTTTGGATCAACTTTATTAAAAAGTTCTTGCTGTGTCCTCTTACGGTCTCCATAACCGACCATTATTAAAATCTGGATTTTCTGTGTTTCTGATAAATGTACCCTAGTATTGCACTAGCACTACTTTCAGAAATACACAGAAATTTAATGGTTTTTATTTGTGAAAGAAGGATGTTTTATGTGCAAAAAGCTTAGTTGGTAGGTTTTATACAAAAATCTGTGAATGTTACCTACTTGATTTCAGTTGTGGACTCCCAGACTACTTTTTTCCATATTTTCAATATATCGTTTGGTAATTTGTCTTCTATCCCTCGAAGAATGCTTTCCAGTTTATTATTACTTTCACTCTTAATTACTTTCACTTGGTCATTAAATTTATACTTTCTAATCTTGATTTAATTAAATTGTCTCTTGCGTAATCTACATTTTTAATTCAGGTAGTTATCAATGCCGGGTGATTCACGTCGATGGTACCTTAGACGTTTACGGAAAACAAGACATGGGATCTTTTTGGAAATTTGGTCACTTGCATGGCTGGCTCGGATCTATCGATCTAAAATATTTTCAGCGTTGCCGCTTATGTGGAAAAGTGGCATCACCTTTGGTTTTTTTAATGAGACGCCCTGTATATTATTGCATTGTTGGGTTCGCTGTTACCTTTAAATTATTTTTGCATCACACATCCCTATGTCTATCTTCAACCGTTTTTGAGTAATTAATTAATATCATTATTTTTTAGCCAAAACATGGTTCCAATCGAATGTTCATTATTGTAGTGTTTGAATTTGTAGAAAGTTGAAATTCTGGATGCACTCTATGAATAAGCTGTTCATCAGTTCTGCGTAACGAAATTGGTTCCATATTGTACAGGGTCGTTCGAAATTCGGTACGTTTCCGCAAGGTGCAACAATGCAGAAAAGTTCATCATTTCAAATGGGAGGATGGTTTATATGACACCGGTACTCACGAAACAAGACCTGCGTCAACGAGTTATCAGGAGCATTGAAGAGAGCTAGATCCCACAGAGATAAGGCGGGCCACAATTCCATCAAGGATTATTCGTATTCTGAAATGTTTGGAAACCAACGGTCGTCATTTCGAAAATTTATTGTAAATGCTTTCTAGTTTTGTTAGATATTGTTTGATATTATTTACATTGTGATTCATGTTTAACTGAATTTGTTATTTGACGCTCTTTTTTTATAAATAACAGTAGGTATGAATAATTAATGAAATTATTGTATAATCGTTAATCGTGCAAACTTTCTTTTGTCCATTGGTCGCAAATTAGGATACATTTCGTTGAACTTCCTGCATGTTCTCGCCATAATTTGGTCACATTGTCCATGAAAAATAAATAGTTTTATCAAAACTTGAATTGTGTAGTAATTTCCTACTATTTTGACCCTTTTCAAATTTCTCCCGTTAATAAACACCCATGTTTTATTATTACTGCACCAATTGTGACAGAAAGACAGAATAGTGCGATTTTTATAGGAACATGCTTCTATTTCGGAAACCTTACTGTTTAAGTATAGGAACATGATATATCATTTTAAAGGGACTTCAATTGTCTATCAGAATATTCGATAATACACAGGGTGTCCCATTTGAAATAATGAACTTTTCTGCATTTCTGTACCTTGCGCAAACGTAACGAATTTCGAACGACCCTGTACAATATGGAACCAATTTCGTTACGCAGAACTGATGAACAGCTTATTCATAGAGTGCATCCAGAATTTCAACTTTCTATAAATTCAAACACCACAATAATGAACATTCGATTGAAACCATGTGTTGGCTAAAAAATAAGGAAATTAATTAATTACTCAAAAACGGTTGAAGATAGGCATAGGAATGTGTGAGGCAAAAATAATTTAAAAGAAATAGCCAACCCAAAAATGTAATAATATACAGGGCGTCTCATTAAAAATATCAAAGGTGATCCCACTTTTCCACATAAGCGACAACGTCGCAACGCCGAAAATATTTTAGATCGATAGATCCGAGCCAGCCTTGCGAGTGACCAAATTTTCAAAAAGATCCCATGTCTCGTTTTCCGTAAACGTCTAAGGTACCATCGACGTGAATCACCCTATATATATATATATATATATATATATATATACGCTCAGAAAGTAATGGATAAATTCATTATTTTCGAAATCCTTAATTTGTGGTCAAAATCCTGCGACACGTCGATTTTTTATTTTGATTGCGGACTTTATGCTGTGTCGCACAAGTATATGGCGCTGCGCACTTTCCGGATATGACGTCAAAGTTTATATTTTTAAATGGCAACCCTGTATGTTCTTCGTGGAAATCGATGCAACTCTTTCTCCTGAGTTCAAAAATGCCCTATTTATTGGGATATTTGAAACAGTATGCGTGATATTAATTACTAAACGTGGCATAATTCGAAAGGTGGTGGGGTGTTAGTCAAGAACGAAACTGGTGTGATAGAAATGTAGACTTTTGCCAAAACAACAAGCAACTCGGTAACACGATATGGAGTTTATTTTTTATTTTCAAGCGGCCGAAAACCACATATTCATGTATCGTTATAGGTAGACTTGAAGTACGTATTTTTGTTACCGGAGGACATAATCCCTTTCAAGTCTTATTTTATGTTTGTTTTCGTTCAGTTTATGTTTATTTTAATAAATGTTGTGCACTGTTTAGTACCCAGATTCTTAATTTAACGCAAACATTGACAACACTAAGACCGCATCACTTTTCGAATTATGCCACATTTAATAATTAATACCGCGCATACTGTTTCAAATAATCCCAATAAATAGGGCATTTCGGAATTCAGGAGAAGGATTTGCATCGATTTCCGCGAAGAACATACATGGTTGCCATTTAAAAATATGAACTTTGACGTCATATCCGGAAAGTGCACAGCGCCATCTCCATGTGCGACACAGCATAAAGTCCAGAATAAAAATAAAAAATCAACGTGTCCCAGGATTTTGGCCACAAATTAATGGTTAATTTATTTATCTAAATGTTTCAATACAATTGTAGTACATTAGATTATATTCTGAATTAAAGGACTGTATTGTTTTAAAATTGCACCAATGTTTAAATTTTTTTGATTTTAGATACGAATGCTTTTTTTGTCGGAAAGATATTGACGGTTGGGATGTACGTCAAGCGATGAACGACCTTTCTGGAATGGATTATATACCTGATCCTCGCATTATAATATCCGCATTATATGCTTGTCGCCGAATTAATGAATATGCAGTTGCAATAAGATTTCTGGAAATAGTAAGACATAAGTGCTTTTATTCTGGGAACTTTAAGAAACTATACCCTTACATATTGCAAGAAATTGGCGCTACCCTTGAAGAATTGGGTATAGAAACTCCTGAGGGTTTAGGATACGATGAACCTGAATATTTCCTTCCAGATTCAGATTAAATCATTAAATCCCTTTCCATTTTTGGTTTATAAAAATTTTTCTAAATATAAATTAAAATATTGAAATAGCTTATTAAGTAATTAAAATACAGTGCGATCATCATTGTTTGACCGTGCCGCTCCTAGAACAGTACTACTGTTCCGCATCCTTAAAATGAAAATTGTGCTATACCCAGTGGCGTAAATGCAGATATTAAAATAAATATTACCATAAATGACAAAAACTTTGGTGAATGACGAATTGCGTATTATGTAGACGTACAGAAACTTCAATAATTGTAATTTAGTCTTTCTTAAGACTAAAGGAAATTGTTATAAGGTATGTAAAAATTATCATTTATTATTTTTAATTGATATTACAGATTTATTGTATTAGTATTAGTGTATTAAACCAATACATGGTATTTACTCGTCAAATTCAAGTTTTGTAAGTGCTTTTATATACTAAAAGTAATGTTTAAAACAAATTTTGGTTTTTAACCTCAATTTGGTTACGAGAATAATGTACAGTTTAGAGAGTAAAAACTGTTTAGATGAGCGTTTAATGATCTTTTTGTTTATATTGACATGAGTGGTTTGAAATAGGCAATAATGTATTAATTTTGTTGCCAGGTTGAAAATGAATAATTGAAAGGTAATTCATAGCCAAGGGCGGCAGATTATCTACAATGTGTACCAATTTATGAAAAAAGAAAAAGAAGGAACGATGACAATGCCATTATCCCAATTACAAGAATGTGTTGCTGAAGAAACCGTTCTAGACAAGCTACTAGTTGAAAATGGTCATGCTGTTCTTCGTCTCCCTTTGTACCACTCTGAATTAAATCCCATTGAAAAATCGGATAGCAGTGAGGAATGTGACATTTGAAATGGAAGGTGTTAAGCAATTGGCAATGAAGAATTAAAAAAAATTTCAGCTGAGAACTCGAAGAAAGTGTGTGAATATGTGGAGTGATATTGGATGATGTTACCTTTACAATGGCATTAAAACATTTAAATGAATTTTTAAAATGATTTTGTCATTAATCAGAAATCAATGTATGATATATTTGTTAAATAATATTAGTGAAAACAAATTACATGTATGACTGGTTAGTTTATTATAAATGCATACAAACATATTCAGCACAAGTCAGGTACACCATTTTTGCTGACCACCTTTGAATGTACACTGGTGAACATCACAAATACATTATAATGGAAAAAAAGAATTTATTTAACTTAATGCTAGATATCACTTTTGCATTGCATTCTAATTTCTGAACAAAAACTTATTTCAGATTATATACCACTGATTTAGTCCTTCTCATATGGAACTAGTCACCATGTCTACTTTATGATGTACCTATTGTTTTTTAAGATAACTCAAATCTGTATATATTGATCTAAAGTACAGCAAATAATGAATTAATAATGCATTGTTTTTTTAGATCTCAAACGTGCATGTAAATGAGATCAATTCAGCTAAAGTATAGTAAATAATGAGTAAAGATTTTCAATTAGTGCACATACTATTTACATACAAATATAACGATATCGTACATTTTCCACTACTTCCTCTGTAAGTACAGTTGTGCGACCCGTAGATTTTCCCTTGCAAACACTACCATGCTCATGAAAACGACTAACAATTTTTCGAATGTGTCGGCATAAAACATCATCATCTAATTCGATGTTCTGAAAGTGATGTTGATATTCTTCAACACATAATCGTACTGAATACTTCCAGTTTCCATCTACATCTTTTTGGCCGTTTCGGAAATAAGCTTCCAAAATAAACTTGCCTTGTTCCACAGTAAAAGGCATTATAACCTAAAAAAATTTATTTACGAAAAAGACATAAAATACACGAATAAATTTACCTTGAAAGTCCTGGTTAATTTATTAATGAGTTTTGAAAAAAACTATTTTATTGTAATACAAATGTAGATAAAGGAATAATTGAAAAAGGAAAAATCTATGTAAGTTTATGAAATGTCAATCGAAGATGAAATAAATATTTGTGCCTAATTTCACTAGTAACTTGGAATAAACTTTTGATAAAAATTCTGTAAAAAGCAGTTTTTTCTCGGTCATTCATTGTTGATATCCCGGTATATATCATGTCATAATGTTAGAATTACCGGACGAGTGCAAGTTTGTAAGCGAAGCGTCGTCGAGTGTTCCAAAGCATGAGCACGGCAATACACATTATGAAACACTTATAATACAGAATTGTGAAACGTGGTTTTATATAATTTTTTCTAATTCTGATTGTTATAAAACAAGTTTAGAAATTGCAATTTACTAATTTTCATTAGGGTCAGATTGAATTTTTGTATGTTGGCTACACTGATAGTAAACTGGCATTTAGAAATTGACAGAAATTGACAATTTTTCGCACAATCTTTTAAAGGTTAGGGTTTACAGCTGCCTGGAAAATCTCAAAATCCAATGTTGTCAATGACATAAATCGAATTATTATCGTTCTGTTTTCGCCCCAAAACAGAACGATAATGTAAACTTTATGATCCAGAATTTGAAAAAAGTAAATTTTGAACTACGGATAACAGAAAGAGTACATTTTATGAGTTTTTACTTATTATGATTACTACCTTATTTTAAACTATAATAGAAGCTATAGTGTACTTCAATTTCCCTTATTTATTACAAAAATTTCACAGTATTGTGATAAAGCATCTCATTTTCGCCTAGTCATATAGGTGCATTACCAAGACAATCGATTTCATTGATCTGCCGAAGGATCATCAGGTTTTAATTATTCAGTTAAGGCTACTGGATAATACAAAGAAAAAAGTTAAACCCCCGGCAATTTGCTTCCCCCCCCCTTTCCCATTTTACCTTGCAACATAAAAAACAAACAACATTTAAGTTATATGTACGTTTTCATATTTTGCACCCTTCCCTTTTCCCCTCCCATAAAAACAGATTCCTCCCATTTTTGAGTCGCAGCTCATTTGCATTAAAACCAACCCAAGTCTACCTGCAAAACAAAAGAACTATAACTAAAAAAGAGTGTAATAAAATGTCTTGTGATAAAACTTCATTAACTGATTTATGAGCGTATAAAATACGCGATTCCATTTTGCAGCCACAACTCCTTTGTAATAAAACTACCACCCACCGACCTGGTAAAAGAGATAACGATCGTTAAAACGACCTGTTTTGCAATAAAATACCAATTTATTATTACATATTTTATTGTTTATTTGCATGCCAACTCCTTGTGAAAAGATGTAAGACTTTACAAGATGCGCACTTTTTGATTTTTAAACTGCAGGAAACCTATCGACTACAAAAAAAATGTAGGGCGTCCCATAACGTAATGTCACTGTTTAGTATACGCAATCTTCACTCCAAATAGAGCAAAAAGTTCTAGTAAAGTTTTGCCTTAAACTAAGCCGTTTTCATAATACAGAGGGTTAAATTGTTATAATTCAAATAATTACAATTTCAGTTTAAAATCCAAACTATGATGTACTATGGAGAGGACTTTATTTAGTTGTCAAACGCTAAAGTTGATTTATTTGGTAGTGCTGATTGACAGTGTTCGAAATGTTTACGTTTCCAACGCAAGATATCCCATACATCTAATGTCTTTGCGATGGAAACCCAGCGCCAGCTGTGCGAGAGTAGGCATTAAGATTTCCATACCGTCGAATACCAGAGCGACGAATTTCCAAAAGGTACATAACCGCTGTAAAATGAAGAGATCATTGATAATAATCCCAGCACCTCTGTTCGCCGAATATCTGCGCATGTATAACGTATCTCGAATGCGAGTTTGGAGGACATTAAAACGTCTTGGTTTTCATCCATTTCATATCGAGCCTGTTCAAGCTCTCTTACCCACAGATTTCCCTAAACGCATGTAATTTTGCCGCTGGATAATTTAAAATCTAAAAGTACACTCAGGTGCAAAAGCGGGCTATGTTTGTTTGTTATTTTGGATTTTAGTTTACAAGTTTAATTTTTTTATCGACCAAGGACCTCCTCCTGGACTAAAAACGGACAGAAGAATATGTTAGGTACTTATTCTCGTTTGAAATGAATAATAAACATGATAGAAAGTTCAGATTGAACCGTTCCACTAATTCAATTAGAGTGCCTGTGTTTTTGCAATTGTTTCGGTTGCTAGGCGATTTGTTGTCAATGTGACAGACTAATTAATTGTTAATTATGGTTCTAATTGCTAAAGATTGTTGGTAATTATGGTGCTAAGTGCTGAAGATTGTGCTAAAGCAGTAGCTCTCATGGAATATGGTCGAAGCCACCGGTATGTGGCTCGGTTACTCAGCGTTAGTAATTCTACTATTCAAAGAGTACTACAACGTTTTGGGGAGACTGGTGCAAACACACGAAGGCAAGGTAGTGGTAGAAAACGGGCAACTACTGCCCTTGTTCTTAATTCTCTATGGGATCGTCATTTGATCTCAGTACAGATAAAAAAAAAGATCGAGGCTTGTGGTAAAAATATAAGTGGACAGTTTATCGAATATTACATGAAGTTGGATTGAAAGCTTTCAGGCTAGTAACTGGGTCTAAGTTACTCCCACGTCACCGGGTAACGAAAAACAATTTGCTCGTGAACATATCAACTAGAATATTGAGCAATGGAGTAATGCACTGTTTACCGATGAATCTAGGTTCTCTTTCCATTCACCAGACGGACGGAAACGAGTATGGAGACGAACGGGAGAACGATTCGCAGAGTGTTTTCAGTCCCAGGCTTAGTCATAACGGAGGTTCCGTAATGGTGCGCGCAGGCATATCAATGGAGGCCTCTATGGAATTAGCGTTCATCGATGGGGACTTACTGACCGCACAACGGTATATTGAGGAAGTTTTGGCATATCAAGTGGTTACATTCGCTCCATTTATTGGTGATGACGTTGTTCTGATGCAGGATAATGCCAGACCACATTCAACGTCATTTAATATTTGGTAGAAGTTGGCATTCGAAAAATCAACTGGCCAGCATGTTCTTCGGATGCAAATCCTATAAAACATGTTTGGGACATGTTAGCTAAACGTATTAGATCTGGTGCAATAGCCCCAGCCACCTTAAATGAGCTTCGTGGGACAATATCCCGCAGAATGCAATTCGTGAGCTCATTAGTGGTCAGTCACGCCGTATACAAGTAATAATTAGGTCTAGAGGAGGTAACATGAAATATTGAAGTTTATTTTAAGTTTTAAATTTCGTTTTCTGTGCCCATAAAATGTATTGTTGTTAACTTAAATTTTGCTAAATATACACAAATTTGTTTTTGTTTGTGTTTATTAAGACCAGAATAAAGTATCATATTGTTTTTTTAATAATCCAGTAGGAAGTCCTTTTTCAATAAAAAATCAAACTTGTCAACTAAAAACCAAAATAACAAATAAACATACTCGATTTTAAAAAAAATTATAGGTGGCCCGTTGTTTTTTTTGCACCTGAGTGTAGTTAATAAAAATTCACAGATGAGTCAACATTTACAAGGAATGGATTAATGAATAGAAAGAATAGCCATTTAAGAAATTTCGAGAATCCACATGAAACCACACAGTCAAGTCGTGAATATAGGTTTTCAGTTAATGTTTCGTGTGGAATTATTGATCACATGCTCATTGGCCATTTAACCGCAGACATATTTAAATTCTCTAGAAGATCATCTAGGAAATATATTAAAAAATGTCCCTCTAGCCATGTGACAAAGCATGTTAAATCAGCGATTTATAGCACATGTAATTGGTAGAGAAGATCAACACCCCTGGCCCCCAAGATCTGCAGACTTGGCATGCTTAGATTATTATTTGTGGGGTCGCATGAAGGATATGGTTTACCAAACACCTTCAAAAACTGTTGAGGATCTTAGAAGATGCATTGTTCTGATTCGGAATAATAATTATGTGTTACGTAGGGCAATTAGATCTCTGTTAATGGAAAACAGACTATGTGTCGAAAGGAATGACCGCCATTTTGAGCAATTTTTATAGTGAATTTAAACTGAAATTGTAACTACTTGAATTATAACAATTTAACCCATGAAAACGGTGTACTTTAACGCAAATCTTTATTAGAATTTTTTACTCCATTTGGACTGAAGATTACTTATACTAAGTAGTCACACTACCTCATGGGATACCCTGTATACTTAACATGACCGAAATTAACTGTTTCGCATTAATATATGCAATACATTTTGGCAAAAAAACATGTGCTGCGATGTCTAATCGCCTTATTTTGATGGCCAAATAACAACTAAAATATTTTTTTTGTTTTGAGTACCTTACTGAAACTTTTTATTTGGAGGCCCATTGTGTTGAAAGGAATTATTTATTTTTGTGCCTTTTTTGTTTGATGTTGACCAAAGGTGTGAGACAAAATTGTTCACTACTCGTTTACAGACGTGTGCATATTAATAAAAATTGGTTTGCCACCAAAGTGTAATAGTTTATATTTATAATTCGTTTCCATTGGAATTTATTACAATTTAGAGTTTTTAAAAATTATATATTTTTTATAATAATGGAGTTAGTTTAAATTTAAGTATAAATCAAGATGGAAAGATTACTACAATTTATTTAGATTGCGTGATTATCGCCAAAAAGTTTAATTGACTTAAACACATATGTCGCAAATGCATAAAGTAGTGGTTTAGATTATAAATTTTAAATTATTTGTTTGTAAAAAAAGGCAACTAAAATGGCAATTTGGAATTACGAATGGAAATAACAGGTATATCGGTAATAGCGAAAATAAACGTACTATACTAACGTAATTTCGCAATACGTGTTCACATTTCGGGTCAGAGCACGGCGTACTCTATACCAGGCGGGGATATAGAAGTGTGAGACATGACGTCAGTAGGCCTAGAATTGTAATGAAATGCATTCAGTAGCATATATAAATCGTGAAGTTTTAGGGCTGCACCAATAAGTTATAATAATATAAGTCGGAAAATGATTCGCAAATGCCATTTACTGGATTCTCGAAACACCTGTCATAGTACTACTTTACTTATTGTTACAAAATATTGCATTGCATAATTATAAAAAATTACGAAACCTCTATAAATCAATTGTGAGCGTCTAATTAATGGTTGTATTTACTGAAACTGCAGTTACATATGTGTTTTTTAAAAAAATACATGAATATTTTAATAAACGTGGTTGATTAATAATAGGAATAGGATTACCAGCTATTTACTACAGTGTCTATGAGTTAATGAATCGATATAATATCAATGAAACATGAGGATGCAATTTGTTCGCAATGCACGTAATATTGTTTTGTCTAACTATGTAATTGCTGACCGCAAAACAAGTTTAGCGTCAAAAAGAAAATTAAAAACATTGAAATGAATTCCCGACTTTTTTATTATTCGTGTTGCATTAGTGTCAATTAAGTTAAGCAAGTAAATTATAGAAGTTACACTTAAACATTTAGTATCCTAATCACATTTACATTAAATATAAAGAACAACAAGCATCGTTCAATTCTAGGAACATTTCTAAAGGAAACATTATTACTAAGATTTTTTTTGTTTGGATTGTTATTATTAAAAAATATAATTTTCGATCATTTGAGACCAGAGTCTTGGAGCTACTTTCCCGCCTGGTATAGAATACGGCGTGGTCAGAGAAGTCCTTCGAAAAATCTATGTTTCGTCAACAAATTATTTCTGTCAATATTGAAATTTATTAGTAATGGTAAATTTGTACTTTTTAAGTTTATGAGAATTTAAACTTTCACCATTATTACACATATTTTTGTATTTATGTTTATATAAATGTAAACGTTTCGATAACACTTACAGTTATCGCCTTCAGTAGTAATATCTACTTATCTAGTAAAATCTTTTTGAAGTGTCATAAACAAAGAGCAAATTTAACAGAATTTAATCAAACTATGATTTAAATGTACAGTTGTGAAAAACTTTAATTTGAAATTGATAAAAGCATTGACAAATAGAAACTTGACATATCTATTAAAAATCCAGTCAAGAAAAGCTTAGTATTTTATTTGAATTTGGTTTCTTTTATTGTGGAAGTAAAAATTACAACATTTTTTTATGGTGTAAAATTGTACAAGTAATCCAAAGAAAACAAGTTTAATAGGATTTTTGATCAAATTTTGAATCGACTAACTGAGATAGTAGCCTCAAGCTTTATTTGATTGAGTAATTAATTAGTTACAAATAATTATTTTATTCTCGTGTTCTGTTTCGGATTTGTTAGTAAAGTAAGGATTATTTTATTTAGAGTAAACAAACAATTTTTATTAACCTGGCCGGAAAACCTATGGTTTATAGTTTAACCTAAATAAATTAAAAAATTATAATTTGCAAATGAAGGTTCAGTTTTTCCAAGTTTTTAAAAACAATTTCAAGTAATTCATATTACGCCCAAAGTATTTTTTAAGTCCATTTATTTGACACTAAAACTTAGGGCATTATTAAAGCCGTTAATACATTTTGTCTGCTTAGGGGTAAGGTACTCGAGAAACAGTTTTTTTAAAGTATACTTATACATGTGTTTATTATAGACATTTTTTTTTCCTTTTTCCAGTTATTGATTATGATTTGTGGAAGTAATCACTTGATATAAGTTGTACAAACAGTATTCTACGTGTTATATTGAAGTCAATATTATTTATTTCTCTTAACGATCAGCTTTCTAAATGTTAACGTGAAGTTAAAATCTTCCAATTATACATACGTTTTTTTTTTTAATTCAGATTAAAAGTATAAAATAAAATACAATAATTGACCTTTTGTACAGAATAAAGAATTATTCGTCGCTTTTAACGCATTGAACTGAAGTCTGTGAAATTATTTTGACGCGCGGGGAATATATAGTGTTGTGTTGTGCGCAGAACCCATTGTTGATAAAGTAAGAACGTTAGTTTGCATATTATGTAAAAGGATATTTAAACGTTGTATAACGATTTATGAATTAGAAGTATTACATTTGAATGAGAAATTATATTTTAGTAACACCCCTGTTGAGACATTAATGAATGCCATTGTATTTGCTTCTGTATTTTAAGGAAGGTGAGTTTAAAATTGATGTAAATATGTAACGTGTTAATTAACGATATGTTGATATTATATTAAAGCGTAGTGGAAGAATATATTTGTATATTCTACTTGTATACATGAGTTAGTGTTTCACAATGGAAAATTTTATATATAATCAAGGGCAAATTGTGTTGAAATTTACTGAATCTTGCGAAAGAGAACGTCTCGTGTATGTGAGACTTTCATAAAATCTTGAATTTAGTTCTAGATGTTGTACTGTATTAGTAGTGGGGGTTTCGAATTTGGTTTATTCGAAGAGTTATTACGATTTTTGTAAAAAATTCAAGATGGCGTGTAGAGTGGTCTCGAATTTTGCGTTGGAGCCGTTTCAGATGTACTCGGCAAAGATGTGTGATTTCTCTTGGATAGGCTGGTTTTGTTTTGCCAAGATACCCGGATCTGTATAGGAGAACGAGTGAAGATCCCCGTTACCATCTACTCTGTATGAGGTTTTATCAGAGGGTTTCCTCATGCACACATAGCGGCATAATCACTGCGTATACGCACATCATGTGTGGCTGTTTACGCCAATGTTGGGGTTGTATCTACCCCCTCAGAACCCTAACTCAATTCCTTCTGATCAATCCTATCCTGACCGCGCCCATCCTTAATTCCATTGTGCATATATACGTAATGTATATATGGTGCTAGGAATTCATCGCTGTTGTTAAAGGAGCATGGAATACTCAAGCAGCCCGCACTCCCCTTTTGGGAGGGAATGAAATACGTTATTTACCTCTTCCTTTCCTTTCCAGGGTAGCTGACTGAAAGATAGATAATGCACCATCGCGCGCGCGAGTTTAGTTAAGGAGCATAACGACCTGTGCTAACTTATGTAGTAAACAAACAGTGCCGCAGTTTTTCTGCAAACACCCAGATTGGGGATGAAGTATTTAAAACTTTTACAATTAAAGTAATTAATATGAGTTGGAAATTGTTATAAAACTTTCCCCAGATTTAAATAAGATGGTTAAATATATTTGTGATAAACAGCAATCGTTATATTAAGAAAAATATTGTGTATAAAAGTCGCGCGATAGAAAAGAAACGTTTGAAGTGATCCTTTTTTTTAACTAAACTTGCATTGTAAATTGAAATATTGAACATTAATATGACTGAGCTAAACAGATATAAATGTAATTAAAATATTCTGTGACAAACATGTAGGGGTTAATTCAGATTGCCCAATTTTTACACGCGTTAAGGAAGCAGACATATGAGTAGTGCTAATAGTGGCGTGAGTGCTACAGAATATATATGTAAGAATAATATATATATATATATATATATATATATATATATATATATATATACAGGGTGTCCCAATAGTGCGTATTCGGTCGATAGCTCCTTAGCCATTAAACTTAGAAGATAAGTTTAAATACGAAAGTTGTCTAATTTTATAAGCTGCATAATCTAAAAATAGTTTGGTTTCTACAGGGTGTAATATAAAAGCGGTACAATATAGAACTTTTGATTTTTAAATAGAACACCCTATATATTATTTTATTTTTCGATTCTCCTTATAATTTTACATCTTTTTTATAAGAATTACTTACAAGCTAAATCTTACAGTTTTTGAGATATTTGCAAAGTTAACTAAAACTGACATTTTATGTAGATTCAAGTAGGCGTATCTCAGTTATTTTTAAAGATAAAAGAATAATCTTTGGTATAGAATTTATTCATACATGAGCTTACTTTAATCTATTGTCAAAATTGGATTTCAATATGCAGAGTGATCACAAAAATTAATTCAATAACATAAATTTGAAAATGCTATATCTTCATTTTTTAAATGGCACACCCTATATTTTTTAATGCCTTGTCGTCGTCTATTAATCGGCTTTCATTTCTGTTAAATATGTTCTATACCTATCTCTAATAGTTTCGGAGATATTTAAGTTTGTTCAATTTTTTTCGTTGATAACACTGAAGAAGAGTAAAATAAGTCTGTCAAAGCAAGCTATGAATACATAAGAAACTAAAAAACATATTAACTGAAATACAAACGCTTGAAATTATAATAAATGATCAATGATGAATGATTTCGTTGGGAGCGAGACTGTCCAAAGTTTGTGTTATTCGAAGTCTCAAATCATCTACATTGCAAGCTGGTGAATAATAATTCAAACCTTTTACCCTATCCCAAATATAAAAGCCTAAAGGTCTGGAGATCTGGCGATCTTACAGGCCACAAAAATGGTCCTCAATTTTCGCCGCCAACGATCATCAAACAAGGATGTCGATTTAGTATCAACAGTTCTTGTATTGTGCGGTGGTGCCATGCACGTGCTGTTCTGACTAGCGGAAAATTTTCAAGAAATGTTTCTGTTACATTTTATAGAATTTCTAAGTATATATCACTATTTAAAACACATTTATTCGAAATTGTACTTGATTTTCAACTTCGAGCACCATGTGTGGAATTTCAGAAGCCCAAAAATGTCGATTTCGCCTATTGTAAACTCCCTGCTGACAAAAATTTGCCTCACCAGTGCAAATGATGTTTTCTAAGAATCCCGCATGCTTTTATATTTTAACTAATAAATCCTCAAAAAGCTTATCCTACGGGGAAAGTCACCTGGGTGTATGTAGTCTTTGCAGTCTTATGATTGAAAACGTATGTAGCTTATGACGGTGTAAAATGGTTTATATGAAAATCCCAATTCCAAAGACGCCGTTCGTAGTGGGGCTTGAGGATATGATTCAAAATATTTGAGAGAGGTAATTTGATTATATTCATTGCGCGTTAGTGGTTTCAGGTGTCATGCTTGGTATGTTAGGATATTCTAAATTAAACTCACGGACAGTCCGCTAAATATCTTTTTGACAGACGACATGGATTACAAAGTGTAACACAACTTCGTTTGGATAATGTTGCATTTTTGAATCAGTTTTATTTATAAATTAGCAGAATTCGTTTTCACTTTGACATATTATGAACTACTTATTTACAATTGTCTTTTGTTTCCATGGCATACTCGAATAAGTAAACAACCTCGGCTATGTAAGGTGTTTCTTGATTTTTATTGAATAAGTCGATAGAGTTTGTAGTTAGGTATAGGGATGCTTAAGTAACTCCCTCTAAAATTCAATTTTGTTTTGAAATAGTAGGTACCATTTGAAAAAATGAAGTTTTTGACAATTTTTTAATGCGACTTTTGAAAATCGCCTGTGGCCATATGGTACAAAGTGAAACCATCGATGGGACGTCAAGCGTTGGACTGGACTTCCAGCTAACTGCTCTACAAATTTGGTTTCCTAACTTAGCACTGTTTGCAACATATTTTTGCGTTGACTACTGCGGCGATAAAATTATTTACAGAAAAATCGACATATGTCAAAAACTATAATAGATAAATTAGCATACCTTATTATAATATATAAAATAATAATAATTTTTAATTAGCTTACGTTAGGTTGTCTAAACAATTAATTAGAATTAGAAGGCGAATTGAACTATGTGAGACAAAAATTTATGTTTTCATTTAAATTAAAAGGTTGGTACCGAATTTTGGCACACCCAGTATAGCTGGAGGGATAAATAATTTTGAGGTAGAACGGACATGATTGTGACAGCTTTGTACTAAGGTAAGTTTAGTTAAAATGGCTGATATTACCCAAAGGGACATGTGGTAGGATTTTATATGAATATTGTGACACCAGACGTCCTCTTATGCCGGACAAGACATCTTTTTGCTTATAAAATTTGTAAAGAAAGAAACGTAGATTAAGTTATTAGGAGTAAAAGTGACAGTTTGTGAGGCTGGACATTTTTAGCAAGTAATGCAGCATGGACACACAAAACTATTTTTATTTCGAACAACAAACACTGTCTTCAAACTTTATATACCTATAAAACAAATAAAGTATTTTATTCTGCCTGGAAATATTAACTTTTCAATCCTCAAAATTGTCGATAAACTTATTGTTTCAAGTCTAGCCCAGCAAAACGTTAAATTCTTAGTTTGATGCCACGAATTTTTCAAACATGAACATTTACTGACCAGCTGTTATTCATATTAAAGTCGTTTGACACCTTCATGTTCAGTGATGTCAACATAACTTAAAATATACAGCCACCAAAAAAAGTTTCAAACGTATTTTCAATAAATGAATAACGTCAGTTGAAAATTCTGGAACACTGAAACTGTGGCAAGATCTGTATCAACCTAAATACACCCACGTACCACACAAAAATTAAAAAATACCGAACGCGTTTCCATAACTAAGCTATCATCAGCGGTCGACTGCTGATGATGAGCTTAGCTATTGAACGTCAGCACCAAAAAATTTGTGTATATACGTCCGGAAACTATTTTCCCCAGTATTCACATTTGGTCTTACTCGCAAACTGACGTTTATGACCAAGAGATAAAAATAACTATTTTTGGATGTCGTCATGGAAATTTGCTGCTTATCATATTAATGCACCATGACATTTCAGGCGCAAAGTTGTCATTTTTACGGCCTATGTTATTAAAGTTTCATTCTTTGGGGCACATCTGCAGAGATTGTCAAATTAAGGCTGCAGTGAGCCCTACAATTCCAAAGTCACAAAAGTAGGTTTAGCTATGAATAAATTTTTTTTCTAAAAAAATTAAATTAAGCTCACTTAACACCGTTATCATGTTTTCATTTTGATTCAATCTAACTAACTTTAGCGTGAGCAAAAAATTCCAAACGTTTTTAATGAATTAATAACACTGGAATGTAGGCCCCTAATTCTGCTTATACTTGCACAGCTATCTATTCTACTCTAATGATACAAATAATGATAAGGTTAAAATCGAGGAATTTAGAAAAATGAAAAATCTGAAAGTATTGTTGTTTATTTCTAATTTCAAAAAAATTTCTGTTCTGCCTCGCCAATGTGTGGTAATTAGTATAGATCTTTTAGAAACACCCTGTATAGTTGAACAAGAATTTTTAATTGTTGCTGCAAGCTACTGTTTCAAGTTAGGTTCTGTACTTAAATTTTGGAACTTCAACTGTAAATCAACTTTCCTTCGGACACTCAATTTACTCTAGAAGCAAAATCGTGGTTAACGATGGTTAACGAAAACTATCTTTCCAGCTTGTTGCAATATTTAAGCAGTCCTACATTTGAAGGATTCCAATAAATATTAAAATGCAAACTTTCACAATAAATTATTAAAATGAATAAATAACTTCTACAATTAACCAATAAATAGAAAACTGACGTATGAAGATTCATACTCTTCGGTAATGAAGTGTTTCGATAAAATTATAGTTTTTAACACTTGTAATGTACTAGTTTTCCACTAACTTCTTTCGTATTTGCACTTTGCACTGCAAACTAGAGTTTTGTTTTTAACATAAGTTTTACAACAAAATGGAAAATCAGGTTGATTCAACAGAACGACAATTTAGCTCATTATTTCCGTTCTCTTAGTCAGTTCGAATTCAATAAATCAAAGCATGTTTAATTGAATAAAGAATTATTTATTTGCGTGACAAAAATTTTTATTGTAAAATACATTTTTATAATGATAAGCATTAATTTTAGAATTGTTAGACCGAAACGAATACTATAGTACTCATATTGCATTACTACAGATCAGTGGACCTACTATTTGGACCAATGTACTATTAAACTGTGACGAATTTATTTTTTTTCATCAATGATGTATATTATTTTAAATTATAAATGCCTTTAAGTCCGTTGTATTAATTAAATTTTGAATCAATAAAAAGATAAAATATTAAAAGTGCGTTGTGCCTTGACAATTTTCAATATCGGTGAATGAGACGACAAAATAATAACGGTGCTAATTTGTCAATCACTGTAATATACCAATATAAGTTTAAACAAAAAACATTAAATGTATCAAAAAAGTTATTTAAATGTCAAACTAGGCTGTGAAATTTCCCCAATAAATTTGAGGGTAACTTACAAGTGTCGCGTAAAGTGCTGTTGTCACTACCACCTGCACACACCAACTACTAATTGTAAATAGTAATCAATTCTATCAAAACCCCCTGCCTATGTTTCTGTAGGGCCTTGGTACCTATGCCGTCGTCCGGATGTTCTTTTGTCCCAGCTTCCGGGAAAGCATCAAATACGCGGGGTCAGTGGATGGTCATTGCTCACCAATAGAGTATAATAAACTTCTGCAATTTGATAATGTGCTCATTTTGAACTCTGATTTTTTTTATTATAAGGTCATTTTATTTGGGATTCCATTCAATGATTTATCTTCTTGGATTTGTACTTTTATCCTACTTCTTCCTGACATGTAGATGTAATTAAAAAATATTGTTGTTATGTTGACATACTCGTAGTAATCTAGTTTTAATTTATTAATAAGGAACGTTTTAAAATAGACTATAATGTTAAGAAGAGTGTTGATCTGCTTGTTGTGAGAACTCAGATTCGTGTATGACTAGCATTTCAAAGAAAAGCATCATTTTTGTGAGATGTACCTTAGAACCTTTCGCATATTTTTTTTTCTACGGAGGAAGAACTAAGCTCTTGTGTACCTACTTCCACGGGTACTATTTGTGTTCACTAAAAGCGATGGTTTATTTTACTAAATAATCCATATTGCATACCTACCTAGTACGCATTTCAATCATTTCAGAATCTTCATTTTCCAAATTCTATAAATGCTTTAACGAAGCGGCCAAATCCCAGCATTATCCTTTGTTATTTAAAAAATGGCTCTTTCTTTAAAATGTGAGAACTAAATAAAATGTAAAATAAAATAGTTGATAAAAATTATTATAATTTTATTAAATACATAAATAAAAAGTGTACCTTGAGTAAGATTTGAACCTACGACCTGTACAGGGTGATTCATTTATCATGGGAAATGCGATTTTCTCGAAAACGGTTGGAGGAAAATTCCTTCTGTAAAAAGCCTGTTATTTCGGCACCGCTCCTCTCGAAGTTAAGGCAGAAATTTACTAAAATATGAAACCGACGCTGGGCGTCGCGACGCTTCGAAATTTTTTTTCCCAGAAACATACCTTTTTGTTGGTTATTTTAAAAGGCCGATCAATTCTAAGAATTGTTTCTTATACACATTTTTTTCTATTCCTGACCGTTAGAAAGTTATAAGCTAGTTTGTATAAATACTTTTTTCTTGACTTTTTACCCAATTTTATAAAATTGGGTTTTTTTTTATTCTTTTAAATAAAGTAACTATTGGAAAACAATCTGCAATAAATAACACTCAATCTGGATCATAAATTTATTAATTTTCACTCATAAAAACACAAAAAACCGAACAAAAGTACCTAACTTAAAACCGCGGCGAGGTTGAAACAAAAATAAAAATTAATTAAACCGCCATGTTTTATTATACTTACTCGTTATTGTTTTCAAAACTTAAAGTAAAATGCCTTTTTACTTCAATTTTTGTCATCCTTTTTACAATCTCACCCAAACACTACGTATTATTCTATCACATTTTTCGATATTTACCTAAATAAAAAATAGTAGGCCATGGAAATAAATAGGCATTGTTTTCTTCTTTTTTTTAAACTGTCAGTTTGTCAGTTTACTTTTTGTTACTACGGTAATAAAATCCTTAAATACTTAAAAATGTTTGCACATAATGAAATAGTTGATATGTTGTTGGTATATGGAGAGGCAGGGAAAAATTCTTTGGCGGCAAGAAGATTATGTTCCGAAAAATACCCAGAACGCATTCTTCCAGAGTACAAAATATTTT
Source organism: Vesta saturnalis (assembly GCA_036346205.1). Lineage (NCBI taxonomy): Eukaryota > Metazoa > Arthropoda > Insecta > Coleoptera > Lampyridae > Vesta > Vesta saturnalis. The sequence goes on along the minus strand of JARFJB010002305.1, from coordinate 485,019 downwards.
CAAGGCTAGCAACTAATTTAAGAAAAAATCCTGAAGCATTTTCATGTATTCTATGTAAAATAATTTATTTTTTTGATTTTATGCTGTTTAATCATCATTTTCAAGTAAGAAATCCAAAAGAAAACCTATTACTACACTATTGCTGGAATTTTAAATTACTTTGAAACAGATCCAGATGTATCGATAAGAGAAGCATCAAGGAATCTAAATTTAAAATATAGCACAATTTAGCAAGTTTTAAAGAGCAATAAATATCCCGCTTACAAATTATCTTACCTACAAAAATTATCTATAAGGGATTTTGATCGTCGAGAGCATTTCATTTGTCAGTTTTTGGTAGCGTTGGATGAGGATCCTAATTAGATTTACACATTTTATGGGCCGATGAAAGTCATTTAATAAGCCACGGGCAACCTAATAGAAGGAATACGCACTATTGGTCTGACGAAAACCCTCACAAAATTAAATCCCATCAAAGGCAAGGCCATTTTGGCATAAATGTGTGGTACGGTTTAGTAGGTCATCACTTAGTTGGCCCATATTTTTATGAAGGCAGCCTAATAGGGCAAAGGTATTTGGATTTTTGCAAAATCAGCTTCCGGAGCTGCTAGAAAATGTGCCTCTTCAAATTAGAATAAATATGTGGCTTCAATTAGATGGTGCACCTTGCCATAATGCTGCAATTATAAAAAAATATTTAGACACTGAATTTGAGGATTGATGGATAGGAACTAGAAGCCCTTTAAAATCTCCACCAAGATCGCCAGATTTAACGCCACTGGATTTTTTTCTTTGGGGAAATCTCAATCAAGAAGTTTACAAAACAGAATGGAACAACATGGAGCATCTCATACAAAAAATCGAAAATGCGTGTAATGGAATAAGCGGCGAGATAATAAAAGAGTGACAAAAAAAGAAGTACGAAGGCAATTCGGTTTGTGTTTTGAAATAATGGCGGCTATATAGATCTATTAAAGTAGTTTGATTAATTTTTAATTTTGTTTACTTTTTTTCTGCTTATTCGAATTTTTCTTTTATGAGTGAAAATTAATAAATTTTGTGATGCAGATTGGGTGTTATTTATTGCAGATTGTTTTTCAATAGTTACTTTATTTAAAAGAATCAACAAAAAACGCTTATTTTATAAAATTGAGTAAAAAGCCAAGAAAATAGTATTTATACAAACTAACTTATAACTTTCTAACGGTCTGGAATAGAAAAAAATGTGTATAAGAAAAAATTCTTAGAATTGATCGGCTTTTTAAAATAACCAATAAAAAAGGTATGGTTCTGGGGAAAAAAATTTCGAAGCGTCGCGACGCCCAGCGTCGGTTTCATATTTTAGTAAATTTCTGCCTTAACTTCGAGAGGAGTGGTACAGAAATAACATGCTTTTTACAGAACGAATTTTCCTCCAACCGTTTTCGAGAAAATCGCATTTCCCATGATAAATGAATCACCCTGTACTTTGCTGGAGTACTGCGCTACCAACTGCGCTATCGAAGTACAAGCCCCCAATCGATGTAAATTTTGTCTTTATGTACTTCGATAGCGCAGTTGGTGGCGCGGTACTCTAGCAAAGTACAGGTCGTAGGTTCAAATCCTTCGCGAGGTAAACTTTTTATTTATGTATTTAATAAAATTAATAATAATTTTTAATTACATATTTACCTTTGAACTTATTCGTTCATAACAAAGCTTACAATGAAATAGTTGATAGTTTACTTCCTGTATGTACAACCCTAAGTAATCGGCTGGTAGTAAAATACTTTTTGTCATTCCGAGATTAAATATATTGTTCCCAGTGGTCTAGTCGTAAATTTTCCAGTATAAGAACGCTCACCTCATCTCTGACAATTGACTAACATCGGGCGATCCAGAATCCTCCCCCCCCCCCTCCCCTTACAAGGGGGTTCTCGAAGTGCTCAACCAATTTTTAGCCTTAACAGTGCAATGGTTATATTGGTTTTAAGCTACTAGTAATAAACTGTAACAAAGTAAGCAGGTAGTATTATCACTGGCCGTTACAATTTAAATAATTTACTGTTTTAATAACTACTCTAGTAGTTTCCAAGTCGCTTTAACCTAATGTAAATAGACGAGATGGGTGGAAGTGGAAGAGTAAAACTCCCGTTACAGTGAACACTTTGATTCATTACAGTTTACAGTCAATAACAGTAATAACAGTGACCATTCATTATTCAAACAGGCTACATCTGAAATATCTGAATCGATTACAAGAGTTGCGCAAACCTATCTTCATCTTCTGTATCAGTGGTAGTGTTATCAGGCTTGGCACGTCGGGTTCTTGTATCATCAGCTGTTCTATGATTTCGTAGCCATATTTTAACATATGGCTCTGGTTTCCAGTTTTGAATTCTTGGGCGATTTAGTTTGATAAAAAGCAGGGCTGAAACATGTGTTATTGTCAGTCTTGTTCTAGTTGGCGTTATTATGATATTCAGGTGGCTAAAGCCTCGCTCGCTTTCTGCAGAACTGCATTGTATGAGTTAGGAAACAATTCATAATGGACATAAATCCTTCGGTACAACAGAACTGTTTTCATGATAGTCTCTGAAACTGTTCTTTATTTTATTTTCATTCAACTTGAACCTTGCACAAAGTTTAGAAGTCTCAGCGTCACCGTATCCAATGGGTTTTGATGTCGGCCATTTGATACTTTCCAGTACTTTCAGTTCAGAGATAAGTGAATTGTATTCTGCTTTTGCTTTGTTGATAAGATGGGCCTACAGATGATTTTGATGATTCGTTACTGCTTCTGGTTGTTAAGTCAAACTTGACAACCGTTGTTGGTGGTTAATAGATACCATTTAACTTTCTGTTATGGGGATGCCACTAAAGTTACCTTCAGCTAGTGCGATTTTAGCCCCAAAGCATTTAGTCCCAGGTTTATCTTTAAGTAATTCAAAAAACCTCATACTTCTTCTAATGATTTTGTCTGCACAGACGACTGTTGTATTTCGGTTTTGGAGGCTTGCAGATAACATTGAAAGTTCGGCTAATACGCCATACATGATTGCCAAATCAGATAAGAATTGGGACGATGAAATACGTTTAACTAACCCAATATACATGGCTCGTTCGGTTGGACGTCTACTTTTACCATCTTTTGCTTTATTGAAGTGACAGTATAAAGCTTGATATCCGTACCATACAGCAGTCACTGTCTTGAAAGAGCTGGCTATCCATCTAATCCCCAATATGCGTCCAATTTTGTTTATTTGCAGGTCAAGCTCATTGGCACATTCAGCTAATTCTCGTTGGTTTTTGGAGGATTTGCTTTAAATCGAGTACAATTTATCCATAAACAATTGGAAGTAGTGGTTGATTGCCCCTACTTCACTGATAGAATCACTCATAGCTAGTTCTATTTGATGGTTCATGCAGTACGAGGAACTATGTTAGGATATTTTCGAACTAGCTACTCTGCCACGCCAGATTGTTTCCCTAACATAACACTTGCGCCATCACTTGCAAAAGCTACCAAATGTTCTTTTAAATAGCCATCACTAAATCCATGCTTATTCAAGCAATCAATTAAAGCATTAAAAACTACAGTCTAAAAATAAGGATTGCGGTGGAAACTCTTTACTGGTCTCACACTTTAAATAAATAATCAAAGTAGATTTTGCCCCCAAACTTGTGAATTCGTCAGTGATGACTGATGTATTCCCCGAAACGTCTAAAACCTGTTGGATTATTCTTTTTTTCATTTCGTGTGAAACGTGGCATAAAATGTCCGTGGCACTAATCTGGATTGCAACCCAATCCCTTTATCCTCGCCATTTTATTTTTGAGGTTTCAACAGCTCAAAATGATCAGAAAATGGTGTATTATTTTTCGCTAAGTAGTATGCCGATCTAAATATTTTCATAGTTGATTCCAAGTGATATGCATTGAGTTTATCACAAACCGTTTCAATTGTTTCTGATTTCGCCTTTTTAGATATGGCCTCTGCTAGCCCGTGACTTGCCGACATTTTATGTAAATGTATTTTTTTCTCAAGAAAATAAGCTGAGCAGATTTGGTTTTGCCACTAAAAGTAACCGATAAAAAACACCGCTCCTTTGAAACCGCTGTCCTTTCCTTTTTAAACGGGGTCGCGTCAAAAGGACGCGGGAATTTGTACGCACGACAAAAGGACGCGGGAATTTGGACGCCCGACAAAAGGACGCGTGCGACAAAAAGACGCCGGCGACAAAAGGACGCGTGACAAAAGGACGCGCGACAAAAGGACGCCCGACAAATGTACGCGTAGGAAAATAATATGTCTTAGGTCTCAAGATTGTATTTAGTTAAAAAGCTGAATAAAAAGTAAGCTTTAGTACATTGGCATTACCCACAAATTACAAATGCTACCAATCGATCATCAAAAGGCATTTCTTTAAATATCATTTTTAAGGCGCAAAAATAAACTGTTGAATCAAAACCTTCCTTCACACTTTATCCAGGCTTAGGACTGGCAGCACATTGCTGGCGTGTTTAAAAGTTTTTTAAATTAAATTTTTTTGTATTTTAAAATTTTTAATTTTTTTTAGTTTTTCTAATTTTTGGCTTTTTTTAGTTTTTCTTGTTTCTATATGTATTATTATTATTATAACTATGATATTACACTTGAAGTTGGAAATTGTGGGCAATCCCTCGCAAGTATTCTAATGTTGGCCTGTTCTGATAATCTGCTACGATGACCTTTATTCGATCTGCGGTGTCTTTATATACCTTTCTACGCGCTGGCACATTTCCTGCGATATACTGTTCAATTTTTACCATATTCAAACTGTCCTCTTTTTTCAGAGCGTCTATAAATTTCCAAATATTAGGATGTGCTGCATTAAGTGTAGACGAGAAGCTGTTGTGCCATCCTTCAACAGCATTATTCGTGCGTGGTATATCCTGTTCTACCATATCATAGCAAATCCACAGGTTTCGAGAAAACAATGGCTGTCTTCGAAGCCCTCTTCTGTCGAGTCGTCCTATCCATGTATCCTCAAAGTAATTAATCAATGGCAGCAGCAAATTCTCATTTTCCGTATAAAACTGGCTATCAAGTAGATCCTCGTATGCAGCAATAACGTTTTCATCTTGGAGGAAAGCAAGAGCAGCCATTTGTCGCAAATGCAGGGCGAAGTCAGCATCCTCGGTATACCTTGCTTGTAGTCTTGCACCTTGAACATGTCTCCAGAGGCATTGCGTGAAATGGGAAAAGCAGCCACGGATTCTGGAAATAGGAAATTCTGCTTGTAGGGCATTCATAGCAGCTCGTTCGAAATCAACCATAATTGTTGAAGGTCGCAATCCTGGTTTTAACACTTTTAACTGTTGAAACAGGCGTGTATGTTTGCTGAGTTTTGTTTGGAAGAAGAGCATAAACTGTTGGGATAACGTTACTGTACCGTACCCCGTGAATAGTATACAGTTGACCGAACAATACTGGAGTTGCGAGAAATGTACCATCTTCATACCAGTGTTCACACTGTTCCATAAATGTTAAGTTTCTTTCTGTCGAAAATAACAGAATTCGTTGTTGATCATCTGGACTACTATCAAATAAAAGGAAAGGTTCACCATCGCTGTTTACTGTATATTCAGTAGGAAGAACAAGCTCTGCCAAACTGTTAGGGTTTGCCGGGACAGCCTCGTTCTGGCGACGTACTCGTTGTACCGTTCGTTTTAGACAAGAGACCCTAGGTAGTTGCCCTGATACAGCCAAAGGAAGTCCTTGTGATATATTAGCCACTACAGCTTGGGTGGTTACTCCAACTTGTTGAGCTGTTCGTTTCATATCATTGACAGCTATCTTTGCGTTTACCCAGCATCAGCAACGTGGTTATGGGCTGCACTCTTTACAACTTCATCTCCTACTGTATGTACTCTTCCGGAACATTTGCACTTATTGTAACCGGAACATTTCCAAATAGTTTTATCTCCAATGACTCGTTCCTTTTTATGAATAAATCCATTATAGAGCAACATATTGTTGCCTTTTTGACTTTGCACAAAAGTTAACACCATCTTTACAGACCGAGAACAGTTTCCGTAATGGACATGACCCTAAAATTGCGCCATATATACTACCCCAGAACCACATTCTTTTCTCTAATAACTTCTTAATGTTGCTTTCTTGGAAAATAGTAATTAAGTAAATACCTGCTAATGGCTTTTATTGTCCTATATTGAATGCATTCCAGTTAAAATAAATTTTGGGAAATTATGTAAATACCTGTTAATGGCGTATTTGTCATATTTTGAATGCATTCCAGTTAAGGAGTTTCTAGAAAATAAGCACTGGCTGTGAGAACGTTTATTATCACTTGCGGAATCTTAATTATCAATACTTTCTAATGATCCATTTGTAACATTTGTAATTTGTGGGTAATGCCAATGTACTAAAGCTTACTTTTTATTCAGCTTTTTAACTAAATACAATTTTGAGACCTAAGACATATTATTTTCCTACGCGTACATTTGTCGCGTGTCCTTTTGTCGCGCGTCCTTTTGTCATCGCGTCCTTTTGTCGCACACATCCTTTTGTCGCGCGTCCAAATTCCCGCGTCCTTTTGTCGCGCGTCCAAATTCCCGCGTCCTTTTGACGTAGATTCTTTTTAAACGCACGAAGGTGGGAAACGTCTGCACACAATTTACAGTCTATTTTACCATTTTTTGCAAATGAGCCAAGGAAACGAATCCTTTTTACGATCCCATACTTCCCTACTCCTTATGGAGGGCCAACCAGTTAGGACCGTAATACCGTCTGGTTAAAGGTGCGATTCCAAATCACTGTCAATAGATATAGATAAAACGTCATATTTTTTTTACATTAGGCTCAGGCTGATGATTTCTGTCATCTACAGATGACATATTAGTTTCAGTATCCAGTTCCAAGGTAGGCCTACCATGTTCAAATATTTTACTTTGTGAACTGAATCAACTGCTTCTGAGGTTGATGCCTCACTTTCGTGTTTTTAAAAAACCAAACTAATGTTTTGTGTGTTTTTTTAGATGTCATTGTAATAAGTAGTCTACATTAAAACACTTGTACAAAGATACACCAACAAACTTCATGTTTTAAACATTCACCACGGTAAAACACTGCTGGTGAATTTACAACGGTACTGTAAACATATAAAGCAACAAACTTGACGCTTTAAAACATAGATCACTATAAAACACTGCAGGTGAAATTACCGGTACGACTGACAAACTGACTACCGCCTCTGAATCCTTTTATAAACTATTAAATCACAATTTAAATTGTTATAATGTAATACACTTTTCATTAATTTTTATTTAAGTATAATTTATATAATTTATTTAAAATCGTTAAAACCCATTCAGCCATTGTTGAGTTATGACTCGGGTCGCCTATTAATATATAGGATTCTTGGATAAAGCAGAGTGGGAATGCCGTTCCCACGCTTTCCCACCCCACTACACCACTACCTGATGGTTCCGGTCCCTGTTTGTATGGAGTATGAAGTATCACTTTTAGTCTCATGGGATTAAAAGTAACGTGTAATCCCTTGGGACATAATGTGAAGCAAAACCTTGGCAACTAATCAACCTAGATATCTAACTAGATTCCTAATGATGAATTGCGCGCCATTTCGCGTCTGGGGTTTTAAAAATTCGGGATTAATTTTGGTATATTTAGTCTTGAAATGACAAAAAGTAGCATAAATACTGTGGGACTGAGGAATCTTTTAATCCCACGAGTGATTGTAACCCTCGATTCGTCTTGAGCTACAACATTAACTCGCGGGATTACAAGTAATTCCTCAGTTCCTTAATATATAATATACTAATTAATATTTTGTTGTGTTTTAATCAACATTCATTTTTTTTAACGGAGTTTCATAAGTTTGGTTTCTAAAATCAAATTGCTTGTGCCTATCTGCCTCTTGTTTCCGTTTTATCAAGTGACCACATGGGATATATTACGAGTTTGTGGTCTACGTTTCGATCGCCATAATACTTTTTGAAATAATAAAATGAACCAAATTGGACACATAAACATTCTTAGCGTACTGTAGAAGCAAACAAAATTTGAAAGTCGAAGTTTTTATTATTTAACATACTCTACTCTTAATTGGATACATTTATTGGAACGAACCTGCAACGATTCTAGACCTTGCAAAAAAATTGTCTGCAAACCATGTATCCACAGCTTCTATCACCTCTTCTCTGGAAGAAAATTATGACCTTTTAGACTTTTTTCAGTTGAGAAAAGACATGATAGTCGAGCGGAGCCAGATCTGTTGAATAAGGGGGGGTGTTCGAGTAATTTGAACCCTAAATCACGAATTGTATGCATGGCAACATGCGACTGTGTGCAGGGGCATTGTCCTGCAAAAACAAAATACCTTTGGACAACTTTCCGCGTCTTCTTTCCATATTTTTTCTCGTAGAGTGGTCATTGAAGTCGAATAGTAATTCTCAGTTATTGTTCTATCCTTATTCAGAAAATCAATCATAATTACTCCTTGGTAATCCCAAAAACTGAAGCAAGGACTTTTCCAGCAGATTTTCGAACACAAAATTTCTTAGGCCTTAGATAACCAGAGTGTCTCCATTCAATCGAGTGCTGCTTAACACGTTTCAAAACGAGCACAGGTCGAACGCGATTCTTCTACCCTTGCACGTTTCTGGTCGATATTCAGATATTTGTGGATCCATTTTTCAGAAGTTTGTCTCATGTTCAAATCGACACGTGAACTAGGTATATGATAGATGGTTCATATGAAATATTCAGTGCCTCAGATATTCGTTTTAGTCTAATTTGACGGTCTGATAAAACCGTGTGATGAACTGCATGGATATTTGTAGGGGTGGATACAGCAATTTGCTTCTTTTGAAGCTTGCAATCCAATTTTTTACACTTATCGCCAAGGGTATTAAGCATATCTTCGTAAATTTGCTTACCCCTTAACCCCTTCAAATACAGGTACTTGATGATGGCTCGATACTCCAATTTTTCAATTTTCACAATTCCTTTTTTTCAAATTTTATTGCGCAACTCTGGTTTGACGTGATACTTTACAATAATACTTCTAAGTTATTCTTCGTTGCTATGATAACGCAATATTTTCTTTATTCACGGAACCTATCTAAGCTAACTAGATATCAATACATCCTCGTATATTTTTTTAAACGAAAATTTAACACTGATTGCGAATTTTCTATGGGCTTTTTTGAAACATAACCCAGACCATATTGTAGAAAAAATGAATCACACTTACAACAGTATAGCTGCAGTGGAGAAAACTGCTCCAGGTGCGCAAGTACAGGCCCGCTCCGTGAGCTGAGGTCGCTTGTGTTTAAAAAGTACTGTGCCGCCCGTGCAAGTTTATATGAGGCTAATAAAAATATTTTAATTTCTTTTATAGAAAACTCACTTTGTGTTGTGTTAATAGTGAGCTTGTATTTTTGAATAGCTTCCATAAGTCTTCTGAATTTGTAGTCGTGATCTTCTTGATCTCTACCGCATGCTGACTAATCATCGAGATAAGTATGTATTCCTTCCAGATTTTCTTTGTGACTGATCGAATTTAGCGCACGTTGGAAACATGCTACACCAATGGTCACTCCAAATGGAATGCGATAAAACTGGTAGAGGTTGCCATAAGCCTCAAACGCCGTGTAAGGTTTATCACTTTCAGCAATTGGATCTTCAATTAAAGGTAACGGTAAACATCTAATTGGATAAAACGGTTGATCGTTTGAGAATGGTCAATTACCATTCGTTACTTATGATGTGAATTTTTGGTATCAAGGACTTGAGCTCGCCGAGGTGAGTAATGTTCTTATATTATTTTCTCGTCCAATAGTTGCTCGACTTCAGTTCATATATATTCTATGTCTTTAGAATATTTTTTAGATTTTATGGCAACTGGTTTGCAGTTTGATGTAAGGTTACTGAATAAACGTTGTGGTTCAATGTCTGCTTGAGACAGGGCACATAATTTCAGACGTTCTTTAGATCCTCTAAAATAAATTTTTACGGCTGAATATGATTCCAGTAGATCTTGACCTAAAATCACATCTACGCTAGGATTATTTAAAACGAGCATCTTGGCATGACTTCTGTTTCATTGCACCATTAATTCGACTTCACAACTACCATTAGAAGAGAGTCACCACCCCCTCCACTTTTTTCCGTCACAAGCCCCGCCCACTGGGGCACCTTCCCCACTACTTTTACTCGTCTACGTGTGAGACGGTGTTTTTCACCCCTATTATTGGCGGCTTCTTTTCGGAGGCCTTTTTCAACCCTTTATAGAATTTTCAACCCTAATTACGGCCTTTTTGTTTTTACTCGCCCACGTGTAGGATGCGTTTTTTCACCCCTATTTCTGACGGCTTCTTTTCGGAGACCTTTTTTAACCCTTGATGGAATTTTCAACCCTTTTTGGTTGTATTAAGAGCCTTTTTGCTGGTCGTTTTTGTCGGCCCTTTTTGTACTTGCTCACGTGAGGGGCACATTTAGGCCTTGGGATCGGTCTTGGACTTGGGGTTGGGGCAGGATGTTGGCTTCTTTTCGGGGCCTTTTGCAACCCTTGGTTGGAGTTTAGCCATTATTTAAGATCCTTTTTGTTGTATTAAGAGCCTTTTCGACAGTTCAGCCTGGAGGTTAGACTATTGTGCGTATTCTTTTAATTCCTATCTACAGATTGTAACCTTACGAAATTTTATTTATACATTGGGGTTGTATTATAATAAGGGGTCCTAATGCTAACTTGTAAAACCGGTGTAGGCCCTCGCCCCATTGCCGTGGCTCCTTGGTGTATATAAGCTCTAACCTAATTTTATAAGACAAGTGTAGGCCTTCGCCCCTGTCGCGGCCCCCTTGGCGTATGTATGTGAGTCCTAACCTAATTTAGACAAGACAAGTGTAGGTCTTCGCCCCCTGTGGTGGCCTCCTGGTTGGAAATGGTATTTGTTTTTGTAGGTTATGACTGGTAATTTGAAGTTGTATTCTAATAAGGAGGCCTAATGCTATCTTGTAAGACAGATATAGGGATTCGCAACTTACTGTTGGGACTTCGCCCTTGACCCCTTGACGTAAAATTTGAATTTGCATTCTAATAAGGAGACCCTATTACTATCTTGTTAAGACAGGTGTATGAACTTGTGTTAGGGTTTGATCTTGCGTGGGGAATTTGAATGACAGTAAAATTTAATTATAGAACACTTATTTTTTATTGCAATTATCATAATTAAAAAATCCTCAGTGAGTTATAAAAAATTACTGACATTCAGATTATTCTCTAATGAAACAAAAATTTTTATTAAGTTGATTAATTACATAACAGTTATTACAATATTGTTTTCTAACTGAATATTAAAACTGATTGTTTTACCTGCATTGAATGCATTGAAATATGTTTAATATCCATCCGATCGTTGTATATTGTACACCTTAATATTTTTAAAGAAACTTGTTGTTACGTATAGATTACATGTGTCTTATAGCTGTAATTAAAAATCTGTACAAGTAAATAAATAAAGGTTACAAGCACACTTACCAGCTCTGTATTGAAAGAACATTTTTGAGGGACTGATCCATGAGTGGTAGTCACTCGTCTAATCAAACTAAATCATTTTCTATGTTTTACGTTTATGAACAACAATATGTAGTTAGAAACCACTGTACATGATTACTTTTAGCTAATTACTGTGTAATTATATAATCCCGTTAAATTTAATAGTCTAAAAAATTGATTACCAATTTCGAATGAGTAACATAATTTCTTTTAAAAAACCACACTCTATTAGTGTTCGAGCTCATATACACCAAGGAGCCACGGCAATGGGGCGAGGGCCTACACCTACCTTACAAGTTAGCATTAGGGCCCCTTATTAGAACACAACCCCAATGTACAAATAAAATTTCGTAAGGTTACAATCTGTAGATATGAATTAAAAGAATATGCACAATTGTCTAACCTCCAGGCTGAACTGCTGAAAAGGCTCTTAATACAACCAAAATGATCTGAATTAAGGGCTAAACTCCGACCAAGGGTTGCAAAAGGCCCCCGAAAAGAAGCAAACATCCTGCCCCAACCCCAGGTCCAAAAAGGGTTGACAATTCCATCAAGGGTTGAAAAAGGCCTCCGAAAAGAAACCGTCAGAAATAGGGGTGAAAAACACGGTCTCACACGTGGTTGAGTAAAAGTAATGGGGAAGGTGCCCCAGTGGGCGGGGCTTGTGACATGAAAAAAGTGGAGGGGTGGTGGGTCTCTTGTACTACTACCCTTTACTTCAGAAAAGTATTCGTTATTAACCGTAGACACATGTTGAGAACAGCTTTTGATTCGTAGATTATATGGTTTGATGAGTTTTTGATCTATAAGCGAAGCAGTACTTCGAGTGTCTACTAATGCTTGAGTTTTGTAACCATTTACCAGTATGGGTATAATGCATTTACTTAAATTTGTACCAGACACAATGCAAGATATGGTTTCTATTTCTTGACCAATTTCTGTAGTAGAAATTGCTGCGGATGTTTTATGATCAGTTTTGCTTTTAAAAACCTTAGAAAATTGTCCCTTTTACCACAAGAACTATACGTAGCATTTAAGGCTGGACAGAATTTGCGAAAATGACGTTTATTACCACAAAAATAATATATAAGAATCACTATTCAACTGAGCTAATTCCAGTGAACGGGCTTGCTTATGAGCATATAAATCCAATTCTAAGTTATTTTCCAAAAGCCGTTGGCGAGTTTGTATAGATTAAAGACCCGCAATAAAAGCATGTCGTATGTGGTCATTTTCATCTTGCTGCGCTGTAGTTGCTAGAAAATAACAATCTTTTACTTAAAGTTTGAGAGCTCGAAGGTATTGATCGACAGTCTCGCCAGAATGTTGTGTGCGTTTTGCCAATGTATGTGTAATGTTTCGAGGTTTTATGAAGATAGTGTCTAACCTGTTTAACGCTTCAGTAAATTCACAACAAACCTTAATATGACTGTACACATTTGATGATAGATGGTTTACTAATAACTGGTACTTAATTTTATCGAAAAGAGGTTGTTTGATCGTTGAAGTAGCTCCCAGAAAGTTTTCAAAATTGTTTTTCCAGTGTAGATGACAGTTTAATACGCCAGTGATTTTCATTTATGACAACCTCTGACATTTGATAAGCTTCAGCTCCAATAATCACAACCGATTTTACGCAAATATGATGACTTTGACGTCTGTTTCTAATACGGCTGTTTTTCTCGCGTGGCTTGCGCATTGGTGGGTACAGTTTTGACGCGTGATCGGTCTGTCAGTTATCAATTTCAGTTAACCTAAATGATAAACTTAAAACACATTAGAAGTGAATAGAGGTTTTATGGCCTAAATAATGTTAAGGTAAGTTTAATTACACTTTAAAAGATATTTCGCTAGATAAACAGATTGTTAAATCGCAAATAGATTTAAGATTAAAAGACGTTTTTTCTATATTTTGAACTATTTATTATTTTGTGAACAATTATTCTACGACTACTAGTACTATTTGAATTCTCAACACAGACATTCATAATTTTTTTTTTTCAGAAATATGGCTTCCTCATTACCTATAACAAAAGTACAACTGCTGGAAACAGATGTACCAGGCGCGTCCTTTTCCTTTAAACGATGTATTTTTCTTGTTTTCGGCACTCATTTTCACAAATCTTATAATACAGTTAAACTTTACATGGAACCTACATTAAATGGAGTTAGCGGTTTTTTGCTTATGTGTTTTGGACTTGTACTGGCAATATAAATCCAGATTTGAAACCCTAGAGAACCCTGTGCTAACTGAGTGGCAGTCAAAAAACAGCGATTTTTTCGCACTTGTTTTGGTTTTTCGGCAATATCTCGTAAACTGTGCATTTTTAAGAAAATTGTGTATATTCCTTTTTAAAATAGATAAAATTTTCTTTAAAACGAGAACAAAGTCATTCTTGTAAGTTCGAATATAGAGCATTTTGTGCAAAAAATGCAAATTTTAATTTTTTTTAAATTGCCAATTTGAATACCTTCCCACACTGAAAGTCATTAGAATGAAATTTATGGAGAATTTAAAAGGATTTAGTTAGAGCCTAGGTAGGTGACGTTAGCTCTAATAGTCTAGTCAAGAATGAGAAAAAACCAACGGATCAAAATATGCTTTTTTAGATAAAAATTGGGTAACATTGTTTGATGCACCAATCAAGGGGATTTTCTTGAAGGTTCTCTTCAAAAAAACAAGTGATCACGATAACTGTCTATTGTTAAATTCATTATATAAAAACATGATCACAAATATTAATAAAACATTTCATTCGAGAGGTTCCAGGAGTAGGTTCCAATAGTAAAAGTGGAGCCACTGGTGTTGGCAATTCGATTTCTGCCTCTTTCAACGCATCCTCATCTTCAGTGGAAGGCGAATCGTCTAGTGTCATAGGTAGGATTTGAAGCACATTAAGGCAGGATTTCCTCCGCAGAATGTACACAAATCAGAACATTTCAGCCCGACTTTGTGGCAGCTGCAGCCTCCCGCGCTGTCCTTCTTGCATTCGCGCGAGATGAATTGCAATAGAGTTTGTGGTCATAGTAATAGGCAGTAGTCCCATCTCGCCCATTTTCCACCCCCAGTCTGTTGGGTCTTTCGGCACACCCAACCACTTTTGTATTTGTAACAAATGAAATACATTGCTAATTTCGAAACACTCTGTACACATATTACATGATATATAAATATTTATAAAGTAGCAAATTTTAAATATTATTCAAAGTAGCCGCGCTGAAAACTTGGTTGTAAAGTTCATCACTTTTGGTAGTTTTGCAATACGTGGTTTTGTGGAGTCAGGAGTCAAGGCAACTTATAAAAACTAGAGACAAAACCAAAGTGACGACAAAGGAGTTCCGTCAGCAAATAAACTAACCATGTTTTTCTTTCTGTACAACTGCTAAACGCATGTGCACTACGATATACTAAAAAAAAAATTTACAGTGCCTTCCAAAAATGGCAACCATGGGTAGGAAATTTTTCCCTTTAAGCTAACCAAAATCGATAAATATTTTTCTAATTGTATCAAAATATTTTACCTCCGCCCAACAAGAGTAAACAGGGTTGCAAGACTAAGAGAAGAAAAAAAGTAGGACATGAAAGTTTATGTGTACAGAACACTAAAGTATTGAAAATACCAGTTACAGAAAAGAAAGTACAATGACATACCTGGTGACATGCACGATATGCGTGCTGTTTCGTAGCATCCGTAGTTGGCGGCAAACGGGCCAGGTTGACTTTGGCTCTTGCGGCAGACCTTATGAAGTGGAGGTACCTTAGGTCGTTGAAGTTTGTTTTAGAGGCTCCTCCATACACTGCAACGAGGCACTTTTCCCCTGCTGCGGCGATTTCCTCATGGCTGGCATCTGGGCGAAGAAAAACCTCTGCATCCCTAATTAGTTCTGGGTTTTTGTGGAAGGTTGTGACAAACTTGTTTTTTCCCTGCCAGAAAGGGGCAGAGGTAGTGTTACATCCACTAAATGCATGAATGAACATGATGAAGCCGGGAGGGCAATCAGAGCTTCTGCCAGTAAACGATGTGGAACTATACTGGACGTCTGGATTACCTCTACCACCTTTCTGGAGGTAAATATTGTCTATATTAAATCCCAAGCTAACTAGTAAGACAAGCAGGTACCACATATTCTCCAATAATAATGACCTCTGTGTAGGCAGCTTTGGCGACGGCAGCTCTAACGATGTCAGCATCAACGTCCTCTTCTAAAACTTTCACTGTGATACTGTGATGCTGCAATCCAATGCTCATTAACTCTATCGGCCTGCGCTTGTTATTTTCGTTCGATAAGAACTTATCTTGTGTAACGCTGGTATTTGTTGTGGCTGACAAGACCATCTCACTGCACCGGAGAGCAGAGTAACGTCTGACACGCTCGGCACTCTTGGTACTTTTTTGAGCGGCGTCCGCAGGGTATCCGTCGAACACCGCAGTAACATTCATACCAAAATGGGTTCTGACATAATTTATGCATCCCTCAATGATGGTCTTCACTGAGGTGTTACGGTGCCATACATACTTGTGAAGCAATTAGCCACCATCAACAACGATGTGGGTGGAAAAGCGACATGGGGTAAGGAGCCAATTCGTATTTGAAGTAATCCTTCAATTCTGCATTTTTTCGTAAAGCTTACTCGCTAGAATATTGTTAGAGGTCAGTTTGAATTTTCTTGTCTCTCACTTTTATGGCATTATTGACACTTGCCAAGGTAATGACTCTGTCTTTACGTTTGAATGCAACTTTTCCGAATGTCTGGTTTTCTATTATTTCCCATGTGTTTCCAGTTTCTAGGTCCTGTAGCAATTGACTTCATCGCATCCAATAATTCCGCTGCTGATGCTAACGATTTTGTCCGAGACAAGAAAGGGGGGATGCTCCTCGAACCAGTTTTTCAATTTCTCGGCATCTGTGTTGTTACGGGCAACTCAAGTTACTCTCATATCGACGTACTGTTCAGAGGTTGAACAGGATATTTCACAAAACCGTTCCACTTCATCACAAATGTTTACCATATGCACAGTTCAAGGGTCCACTTTCCTAACACGCTACTTGTAATTCCACGACCTATCAACCCTTCTTTGATTTTGAAGGATCTCATCAGGGTTTGTTCGATTGTTAAGTCTGACCAAAGGCCACTCCAAAAGTTGTCACTAGGACGGATGGTAAAATTTCCGTCAGTAAACTTTAGTGAACTCGGCAGGCGTCATCTTTTGTTTGAGAGCAGCCATATCTTACAGGTACATCCGGGCACTTTTGGCGTAGAAAAAATGACCTGCTGCGTGGAAGTATGGAAGCTTTTTGGAAACAGTTTGCAAGTGAAGCTGCCAGTCTCCCATCCGTTCGGCCTCTATGAACTGTTTTATGAGGGCAGTGAGATGGAAATACTGGATCCATAGCTTTGATGTCGGTCCATTCATTTGTTTAGTGCACTTTTGAACTTGGCCTGTAAGACCTGGAAGGATTGCCTTTCTCCGGCTTTCAGCACAAAAGATCTGTAAGTTTCACGGAGCAACATTTCAATTCCTTCCTCCTCGTTCTCTGTGATCTGCACCTCGTTCAAAATTAGTTCGCACAATACTAAGTTAGCTAGTGTGTGAGCTCGGACTGCTCTGACATAGGCGTGACCACTGAGCATTTTTTCCACACTGTTAGTGGCGTAGATCTCCTCACCTCACATTAAAAGATGGAAACCTCCAAGTCGCACTACCACGTTGCCCCTGTGTGTTTTCAATTATATCCCTGGCTTTCATATAAAAGGTATGGTCAAAAGTGACGAAGCACGTTTTTTGTCCATAGGCTTTAGTGTTTTTATTGGCTTCCACAAGAGCTGTCAAGATAGTGCTATAATCAGTGGGTGGAGCACGGATAAATGGTAAAAAAATTACTCTTGAACGTTCAAATGGAAGGTCATCAGTTACTTGTTGCATAAAACCATTCCATCCTGGTATACCTGGTATATTACGCCATTTTCCGAATCACCACAGTGCCGTGGGAAGTGTTTCAGCAGTGACTGAAAAATCTATGAGTCATAATTAAAAACAAAATGGCGGAGGAATTTAATTGTCATAATTAAAATCATTGAACTTTCACTGGGCCACGCGACTACCCCTACCCCGGGCTCCTGCGTGCGCATTTGCCTGCCGTCCAGGAGCTGGACTGCCAAAAAGGCTCTTAATACTGCCAAAAGGGTCCTAATTAGGGGGTAAGGACCCTAAATACGCCATCAAGAGGTTGAAAATGGCGCCAGAAAAGAAGCCGGCTCCACCTTCACCCCCACTCCTCGCCCCACCACTATCGCCACGCCTTCCTCCACCACTTTTAATTAATTATGAGGTCATTGTCCTGTGCGAACCCCTTTCTACTTACATCTAGCACTTTTTCTCGACCCCACCACTCGTAAATTATATTTCCGGTATGCAATATTGTATTTTACAAGTTTAACCATCACATATCTGCAACGACTCTTCCCACATTTGCATTACTGCGGCATCAGAATAGCCATCTTTACTTATCCGCTGATCGTATTAGGACCCCAAATATCTTCAATTGCATTGAATTGACAGTGATATGACGGTAGTCTAAGTATAAAGTGGCCATGTTCTCTAATTAGGTTATCCACCATATAGTGCTTCTCATGCTTGTGTTGCTTAGCCAGATGTAGAAGATCTATCTTCAAATCTGTTTTCGAAAAAGCAATATTTTTCATCGTTAACCACTTTTGTAGCTCTTCTTTTTTCCAGGAAGAAGGCGTCTTTTTTTCAACTAGACGTGAATGGTAAGCGGCGTTCTCCATCACACTTAAAGATGGTTCCTATAGGTTAGGTAGCAGCTGATCTTTCAACCACTTTTCAAAATTTGTCGCGTCCATATTGTCATGATAATCAGACGATTTTGAGTTTGCGGCGAAGATTAAGCTGCAATTCTCAATAAAACCATCTTGACTTCTGGCGTGTAAGATCATAAACCTTTTACCATTTGAAGAATAATTACAATTTTTACACTTTTTGGAGTACCGTCTTGCCAAGGCCTTTTTTGTAATCCTCTAGCGAACACTCACGTTTCATCTAGGAATATAACTGGTAGAGGCGATAGCGAGTTCAGATTATCTATATATTTTTTAAAAGTTACATCAGGTAAAGACCTTTTCTAATGATTATATTTATAAATGTGTTTTAGTGCTTTCCTTTCAATGCTGTGCGTAATTCATTTTTGTATGTACGGAAAAAGGTTATAAGTAAAACATGTAGAGAGTCACTGCACTACGCTTTTAGATGGATGTTTACCGTGCCGCGTTAAACTTGACTTGACTATTGCTATCTCTTTTTGGTGCAATTCAAAACGCTTATAACATAGAGCGTGTTTCTTAATTCACACCGCCCCCGCTTAGGAAAATTAGATGCCCTCTTACCTTCTAGCATTAATGCCTTTTATAACAACGGGAAAGGTGTATAACCGCATGAGCAGTATGAATATAAGCACTAATCCGATATTCACATTTACTCATTTCACCAACTGTAGCTCGCTACTGTATGTGTTAAATCATTGTCATGCTTTAATGACTGAATAAACTCAGTTGGTGAAGCGTTTGCTTTGTGACTCGTTATGATCACAAACCTTCTTAACGAATATATTTTCTGGTATGCTAAACGCTGCTGTATCGTATTTCGGAAACAATACATAATTTAATATACATATCTGAATTTAAAAAAATGAAAAGTGCAATGTACTGATTGTATTATCTCGTAATTGCATTATATAGATGTTTTTCATCAGTTTTTCACACTTTTTTATGAAACTCGTGTAATTTCGCAAAGTAATATTATGAAATGTAATTAATATTTATATTCGGTAATAAAAAATAAAATAAACTGTTGCTTAATAAGATTGCATCATTATAATCATGATATATTGTTAAACAATTTTAGCATGGTTTTAATATGGTTGTACCTAATTGTCTTAAATCAATACTGGTATAAATATATTGGCTTCATATTTTTAGTGAAGTAAATTTTATTTATTGTACTGTAGCAATTTTAATTATAGGCTGTATTTCATGATCACCATAAATGCAAATGTATCCTCGTTGTGACAATGCTTTCATAGACAATCCTTGAATGTTAAATCAGTTCACTAAACTGTGTTAATTTTTCAGAACTAATTATGAACCAAAAAATACCTTTTGTTAAGGTCGTAACTTTATGCTTATACATACAGTAATAATATAAGGGTTGAGCTTTAACAAAGGCATGTACCTGAAAATCCTGTTGCATTCTTTATTACACGAATAAACTATTTAGCATCGCATGTTCGAAAATTATATAAACCTTTATTTTTGTTTAATCTATAGTAAATACTACATTACTTTTACTAATCCAGAACCATATAATTAGGTGCAATAAAATTGTGGAAAATTGTAAACTAATTACAATGATGTAAACTTTAATCCTTCCTGCTATTCCAGAATAGCCATAAATTTACTATTCTGGATATCGCAAGAATGCCAATTTATTTAGTGTTGAGTTGCTATTTTTAACAACACAATTCATTTTAAAAAGTCCTTTGTCTTTCAATTTGTCCTTTATTACATTATTAAGTTTTTAGGCCATTGCGCGTCCTTTGAATGTAATTATAGGATGGTCATCTCGTTCTCTTGAAATCGTACTCAGAGTAAGGAATTAGTTATTTCTACAACTATAACTTGTAACGTATTAAAACCGGGAAGCCATTGTCATTATTACCTTAAATATTTATACACTGTAGTGTCCCAAGGTATCCTATCCTTAAAAGTGTAATTTGAACTTATTCGCAATAATGCATGTTTAAGAAAAAAAAAGATCGCTAAGGGATGTATCTTGGCTTTACTGACAATAATTATATTCTTACTCAAATTAATTGCTTCCCTTACATTGACTTTCCTAGCAATAATTAAAACGTTAGAATTTATTTACAAGTCTGATATTCAATTACTCGCAAACCTCAAATCTGATAGAAAGAATTAGCCGTCTGTTGGTAGCTACCCCGTGTTATGTGAATGAGATAGGCTTGGATGAGGTTAAGTGTTGCTTCATGTGGGACAGGTAAACAATGAAACTACTCAAATTAGACTTAACGAGCTTTGCCCAATGATGGTTGAATCCGTTAATGTGCTAAATTGAGAAAGAACCACCAAGAAAACCTAATTTATTAATAAATTAATAATTGCACAGGTACATTAATAAGTCAAAGAACAAAAAAAAACAACGACAGGGTTCAATATGCCAATATAATAAAATACGATTAAATCAGGTTAAAATGCGTACGAAATTATAAAATTTAGTAACGAAAAAAATTAATAAAAAGCAGTTTAACTACACATAAACAAAAACAAACAAACAATGAAATCACAATCACAATTGTGTCATAAATAAATCAGAATAAAAATTGTAATATCAAACATGTGGCCCTTATACAACCGGCCTTTAAGTTAACACCGAAGTAAATAAGAAAATAATAATGCAGGTTAAGGTACACATAAAATACGATAAACAGTAAAATTGAACAGGTAACAATGCAGTTTAACTGCACTTAGATAAGAACAAAAAAAATAGGCAAGGAATTTACACATACAAGTTTACGACAATTATGCTCTGTCGTATTTTACGCATTTCACTGTCTTTAAAACGTCTAAAATCGGTAATGTGTCAGAAAAAAACGCTAACAGCTCACTCGTGTCGTATTATATGCTATATATAAAACAAACACTTAATATGCGTATAGGTATTTGGGTGTATAACGAATGGGTTTACACTTTAAAACAAGTCCATTAACCTAGAGATATGTATTATAAATAAAAATACATAAACAAAACCATCGAGATATCACCACAATTATTACATTGATAGCTTTCTATGTAAGTTAAATCACCTAGTTTATCTAAAAGGCGGTGTTAGTAACTAGCTTCAGTATTGGCCATTTCTAAAATTATTGTAAATCTAATTCATATGCCACAATAACAAATGATTATAAATTTATAACCAATATATGGCGTTCTCCTTGTAACACAGACACATGATTTCGATAGAATTTCATCAATATAACAAATAAATAAGACACACAAATACATTTGGAACATGACACGGATGAATACGCTTGTAATAAAATTGAAACGATAAAAAATCAGAAGTCAATCTCTTTAAACAGCATGTTCAACCATTAATATATACAACATAATATACTAAACAAAAAAATGTATTGATCTTCGTCAACCACCGCAAGAAAATATGCACAAAATGTTTACCTTGGATTTGGAACGGCCTCTTTGTTATATAGACACCTGGGGAGCTTATAACATGACCTCGGCGGCAGCGTGGGCGATATGATTGATGTAACTACGCTCGATTCTCCCTCGTGAAGGTTTCGTCTCCCAAATCGCGTTTGGACTAAAATTTCAATTGGTTGTACGTTACACTTATGTTTATATCTAATAATATATTATTTTTAAAATAACGAAAAGCTTATTTATTTACAGCAAGTTAACTACTACAATGAATAGTGAGAGCACGAGGTTAAAAACATTCAACACCTTCTTGGAAACTCGACAAAGTCCCTTTGGACAAACTGCACTTAACGATAAATCAAGCTCGACTTAATATGATCCCTACACGGTTTTGTTCGAGGATGAAGGTCCTACTGACGGAAGTTCTTTCAACGCGGATTATAGACAACGTCGTTCCGCCGTACTCACTCGTCGCCGTAACTGTAACCTGTTACGTTACGTCTGTTTCTCGTGAAAAATTCATTTGTCGCAACATTGGGTTTTTAAATCCCTACTATTAATTAGCAATCATAAAAAGTTTACTTACATTTTTTAATACGCCCTCATACGAAACAAACTCAAGAGCCGTCCGAAAAATTGCATCACCAAAAACATTTCACAACCTTATCTGTGTAATCAATATTCTCTAAATTAAAGATTTCTGGCCCTTAATGCCTCGTACCGAAAAACTAAACTCTTTGTTTAAACGCAAAACTTTTATCAAAATTATCTGCCAAAACGTCGCCTAACACATCTTAATAAATGGCGAAATATGATTTCTACACTAAATTTAAATACAAAGTAACAATTTTAATGCATTCTGTAATTTTCCTCTGACGTAATTTTAAGGGAAATGATTATATGTAACGATATTTATAAAATTACAAACTACTCTTATTTACAAAGAAACCAATTAATTTTTCCTCCGAAATTAGTAAAAGGGTTTCACTAATACTGGTTACCAATACGTAAATCATATTTTCATTTTAAATACCCGTCTTAATTTGGTAAACAACAAAAGTTGTATTTCGTTTTTACAAACAAAAAGGATTCTAAATGCGATTTCTACTTTTCAAATACGTAAAAGACAAAATAAAAACGTTACAATCAAATGCTTTCCAAACATTTCAGATGTACGGCTTTAACAAATAAGTTATAATTTCGGAATTAACGACCGATATTTGATAAAATCACGGCCACGTGACAGTCTTCGAAAAAATAAAGGCCAATTACTCCATTTTGAACCAAAATTTGGATTGACTGCCAACTGCTGTAGAATCCAAGCCATGAATGTTTGACGCAAACGATGATCAGCAAGTTTGAGCTCTTGTGTAATCTGAATTCTACAGCCTTTTAGGTGAAGATCAAAATGTAAATTTTCCACGTAGTCATCTGAGAAAGTCCGAGTTGTTGAGAACGACGTGATACAGAGACGTTGACTATAAATTTCTCACAATGCACGTAATGTTTATAGAACCCAACATACAATTTGATAAAAAGTTTATTTCAACTCGCTGTTGAATACTGTAATGACTTGACAGACAGTACTGTCAACTACAGTGCTAACCTAGCGTCGACAATGTAAATAGTGTTGCCAACGTTACATTCTTATTGGTAAACCCTTTATAATTACGTTAACTTAATTTCAAAATAGTGATTAAGAAGAAATGATCAGTTATCAACATTAATATATTAAGTACATAGTGATTTGCTGATAATGCTGGCTAACGGGATGCAGGGTGCAAGAGTATTTGTTGGAGGAAAATTTTCTCGTACAACGCTCGAATACATCCTTAGCCAGTATAATCAAAGCAAAGGAACTATGCACGAAATATACTTCACTTGACTATTGCATAAGTGTAATAATGAAAACTGTGTAAAAAATTAATCTTGTCTATCGAGTAGTTTCAGTTTATAATTACATATACAATTTAATTTAATAACTAATTTTTTTTTGTATTTATTTGTTATAATTACCTGCGCTTTTTTGATAACACGAAAACGGTAAGTGTTACGTAACACATATCGATAAACTAAAATGTGATTGGTTGAAAATTTTAAATTAGAGTTATTTCATTGGTTGATGGGGATGGGTGACGCACGTATGCAACAGTCAGTGAAATTAAATTTGTAACTTTTTTAATTAGCAGGTCAATAAGACGCTCCGGATGATGGGTGTCTACTTTAACCATTCAAAACCTCACATACTTGATTAGATATAAGTAAGTCTTTTAATCTACCATTAAAATTAAGAATCTTGTCGAATTGGATAAGTTCGAAAAAGCTCATAAAATTATTTATTCGCAAAGATTAGTGCCAGTATCATTAACATCATAGGAAATATTACAATCGATTTGAAAACATGTAAATCAAGGGAAAATGTACAGGGATGCCAAACGAGGTAGGGATAGAAGATTGTACAAAGACGAAATAAGTTACAGAATGAATGGGTACTACATTTTAAAAATATTTTTGATCATACGGTGTGTTTTATGTTGTTGGAGCAAACTAAACTTATATTTTTTTAATGAAACACCTTGTGTATTATTACATTTTTGGAAAGTCCATAAAATACGCTTTCATTTGATATCAAATTGTATGGATCTATCTCCTTTGGTTTTAGAGATATTCAATTGTTTTTCTAAAAAATTATCGCACTTGCGGTCGCCGGTCCTGATTTGTTAGGCGACTTTTGTTTATTTTAAATTGACAAAAAAATTTTGGTGGTCTTGTAGTATTTTGAAATATCTTAATTTTCAGATTGTTTTTAGAATGTACAGGGCGTGTCACTGTTTGTAAAAGCAGCTTTTTTTAATTCTTTTAAATGTACCCCCCCCCCATGATGTTCGTGTCATTCGATGCTTTGTTTCATATTCTTTTTTTTTTATTAAACATGTCTTCTACCTAAAATTAATAATTGTCAAAATATTTTCAGTTTATTTGTGAAATTGCGATTGTAACACAACAAGACTGAAAATAGAGGTATCAAGTTGGCCATAGGGTTGTAGTTACTTACTAAAAAAAATTTCAAGGAAAAATAAGAGTTAGTATAACAATTGATTGAATGAATTATTTCAAATTTAACAGACTTTTTTGAACAAAATTAATGCAGAAAACACTGTTGCTTTAGACAAATTTAAATTAGTCCTTAGTAAAATTTCTGAAGTACTCAATTGGACTATGTTAGATCAACGGTTTCATTTTTTACGTCTTTTTGTAAATGTAAACGTATAAAGATGGCCGTGGAATTGTAGTTTCATTCTGAAGAATTTTTTAATCAAGTTGTATTAATTTATAGAAGAAACTTTGGCGTTCTTAAATATCTAAGTTTTGAGATACTCTCAATGTAAAAATTCGAATCTTGGAAAGTATTTTTAATTTATTTTTTTATCTATTGGCATTACCAAATTTGTCTTAATATGGTAAATTAACTATGCATTGTTTTAAGTAAATTAGGTTGGTGAAAATAACTGTTAAATATGTATTATTTTTATATGCAATACTGTGTAATAAAATTGACAAATACAAATGACAAAATAAAAAGAAAAAAAATTAAAAATCAATTTCTCATTAAATGCTCGAATGTTCTTCCTTCAACTTATATATTTATTAACACCTCGCACAAAATTATTTTTCACCAACTCAATTTCGGCCATGTGATGTTTTGAAAAACATTTCTAATTCGTTCCTTCATATTTTCTAGTGTGGTTGAAACTTCTTTATACACATAATCTTTTACGTAATCCCACAAAAATAAAGCGAGTGAGGTCAGATCAGGTCACCTCAGTGCTTCATTAATATTTTGAAGGCGGTCTAAAATTTAAATACACCGCTCGGTTAGAGTATCAAAAAAAGGACCTATAACATAGGACCCAATAATCCCCTATTTAGTGACAACCGATTTTGTTGGCCAACATGTCTGATCCAATAAGGATTTTCAGTGCTATAATAATGCATGTTATGTCTGTTCACTAAACCATTATTTTTGAAGGCAGCTTCATCACTAAATAATATAAAATTGAGAAAATTACGAACTTCGGCAATTTTTTTACACAAACCAGTTTGCAAAAACTGAATTTCTATATGATATCCATGTCATATTTGTGAAGTACTTACATGAGGATTTTCTTGGATTCCAAGTAAAACGGTACGTTGGTTTTCATCATTTGTCACTGCTTTGTTAGCTACTTAGCGTTTTTCAAATTTAACACTACCCGTTTCTTTACATCTTTGTAAAAATTAGGTTTTTTTGATATTCTCCAAGAATAAAAATCATTAAAACCATTTCAACACTGAATAAATTAAAACACAAATTAGGTTTAAACTGTATAGAACCAATTGTTACAAACAATTTTTCTTTTTTAACGCAATATTGTCATGGCTACCTTGTTTTTTAATTACGACTTTAAACATTAATTCCAAATAATCTTTGTTATTTGTTCAGTAACCAATTTAAATTTACAAAAAGACGTAGACAATGGAGTTTCTTTTATAAATTAATACAACTTGATTAATAAATTCTTTAACATGAAACTACAATTACATAACCTTCTTTATACGTTTACATTTACAAAAAGACGTAAAAAATGAAATCGTTATTTGGTTCCTCAAAATTATTTAGATAACTGTTTGGAAACCAAAGCCGACTTGTTTTTAATCCACGCAACATGATGATAAGTTTCATTATTGTTAAAATGCATTAAAAGATTTACCGGTGCTCTGTCGCTTTGCTGATTTACTCAATACAAAGGGTACAACATTTTTTTATGTTTCACTTTAATGGCGAACTCCACTGAATCATAATTTAAAACGTTAAATCTGAACTATTGCGATATTGATGAAGCTTCTTCACCGCCAGGATCTGGATATTTAGCATTTGGGTGATGTAGCTGATTCCTAAAGAGTAGGCACGATTTCCTTAAAACTGATATCGGTTTATAAAAACTAGTACGTTTTAAAAAAAAAACAGATCAAAAACAAATCATAAACAGGTCAAAAAGAGGAATCCCTTTCTCAGAAACAGGTGGTATTATTTTTACCATATGTTCAGGAAAGTGTGAAACCAAAAAAATATACTAAAAAAGTAAACTAAGCTAACATTATTGTTTACCTGGATGAATAAAGCTGGTAGGGGGTTTATACTTAAATCGAGTCAAAAAGAAAACAAACTATAGTCATTAATATTTCTTTATTAAGATAATATTTAGTCAAAGCTATACATTAGGTAAGCAGGGTAATAATACAAAATTTCCATTAAGCATACAGTGTTATGTGAATTAATATTATACTTTGCATTTATGACATCTTCAATGTCTGTTTAAATGTCGTCATCATCATCACTACCATTGAATTCTTTCTCACGAAAATGACGGTAGTTAACAACAAGATTGTAGGATTCAAGAAATTCCAATCGATAGTTTATTTCCTTTCAATTCTTCTACACTACGAACATTCAATGTGCAAGAACAGCAGTTGTAGTTTGCTATCATAACAGTTTTTAAAATTCTGTCACATCCTTTAATCAATTTCCAATTGTAATAAATACCAAGATTGGCAGATAGAGATTCATTATCCTAATCATAGACTATATCTTTTTTTTTTTGGTTTACATTCAATTTGGTTTTCAATTTCTTGAGATAGAAAAACTTATAATTCTATATATGAATGCCATTTTAGAAGTTCATTCATTCCACTGCGTCTTACATCACATTATTGCTTTGATCGTAGTTGCCACACCCTACACGCACTACTGGTACAAGATTGAGGTGTGTACTGTATCCAATTTCTACATGTTTTGCATGATGCGTATCATTCGACAGTTTATAATAAACGAAATCAATTAAGTATTCCTTAGCTGCTTGTTTATACACTCCTGATAAATCATCATCTTTTTGTTGAAATGATAGCCACTCAGTGTTGTTGTTAGAAGAATAACCATCATCTTGTTTCTCTTCATTTTTATTTTTACTACTATCACTACCATCACCATTTTGACAGCACCAACAACACACTTTTAAATGATTATTATTATTCATATTGTTACTGCAACTATGCGGGGTATCCATATATTACGGCGAACTTCTGAGTTTTGATCGTTCCAGAAATGATTTTATTGCTGGTTCCATTATGCTTAGATAACGACTTTACTTGCTCACAATTTCACTATGACTAAACACTGTTTATGAAATCATTCTGGTTAATTTACATATGGTGGGGTTGTACAGCGTGATCCAGATTGATTGTAGGATTTGTTACTCCGCTATGGTAATATTGTTATCAAAAATATATTCTAACACTGGAAAGTGTAAATTGTTTATCAAAACTTTCATCCGCTGGGGTCATTAGCGTGCGTAAATACGTATGTATAAACTGTTATAATTTTATTCATTCCTTCTGTTCTTGTCGTTTTATATGTCTTTTTATTGTTCCTGTAATTCACGTAAAATCTGTCTTTTTTCAAGACAAAAACTGCACATACTTGATTGATTTATCTGGTAAGTAAATAAATACAGAGCTCTGTTTAGAATAAAAATAAAATGCGAATAATTTTAAAAATGTTGTGTATGCAAATCGTTTGCATACGGTTGAGAAGTTACAGAATGCCATTGTCAACGCCGATAATACAATAACTACACAACTGTTAGCAACCGTCTACGAGTATATTAAACATAGAGTAAATTTATGCTTAGAAAATAATGGACATTTTAAGCACCTATTATAAGCTTTCGGAGACTATAACCTCTCTCCATCAGTCAAGTTAAACCTAAATTGAAATAAAAACATTCCATTTACTTATTGGAATTTTTAATAATAACATTAAGATGGGGGTAGTTCAACAATCAAGGAATACAGACTATTTATGTCATTTACAATTTTGCTGTATTTATTGTTGATATATCAACTTTTGAATTTCTCGCCCAATCAGTAATACCCGTATGTACACCACTGGAAATAGTTGGGATCACTAAATGAGATAAGTGGAGAATAGCTTTTTTTGAAGTAAGCCGATCACTTCAATCAATCTAGATCACCCTTAGTACTACTATTAAAAACAAAATGTTATGTTTGTTGTTTTCCAGCCGCCCCTAAAATACTAAGCAACACATCCTTCATGTTTAACAACGTTCTCCATGCGGATTTCTTGTTTGAAATAAAAGCGCCAAGGTAATACACATTTAAAATCAGCTGTTTCCAACACTATACATTCACCATACTTAGTATTAATTACAGCCACATCTATCACTTTATACTTTTTAGATATCTCGAGGTTACACACATTTTTAAAGGGTTTGCAATAGGTGCTTTGGTTTAACCCTGCTATTCCATGTTTAATAATTACAATAATTACTACTGACTGACTGATATCAACACACTACACTGAGGTTTATAGAAAAATGTGTCCTTTACTTTGAGTGCCTACCTACCAGAACAAATTTCAACTTGTCAAATACACACCTTGACCTACTTTTACACAACTGTTTTAACTTGGACTCAACTTAACCAATACAAAAATCATTTAACCATGACCTACTTTTTAGCATAAACCTGTCATTCTTCTTGTTTCCACGAACTGATTCTATTTTTTAGATTTATAAGAATTGTAATATGATACCCCTAGAGGTCAATAAATTTTGGCCTTGAAGAACTATTTTTAGATTTCTCGCCACTAGATGGTGAGTGGCCTTGAACTGAGTCAGGACCGGCCCTACATGACTAGGGACGTGACCTTGTTTTAAAAATTTCCGGTGACATTAAGATTTCCCCGACAACACACGACTGAACATTTTTATAATTTAAATTTACCGCCAAAAGTGGTCCAGAACCGGCCCTGTACACTGTGTTCAAGACAAGGATCCTCGCTATTGGGATCTCGGAAATGGTAATAGGTACAACTTCGGGTAAATGGGAAAAAAGTTCTGTAATTAGGGTACAATAAAATGACACAAAAAATCGATGGTGTGATTTTTTGTTTTTGAAATATTTGAAAAAATTTTAATTTTTGAAATTTCTATTTAATTTTTTTCTGGCGTTATTATAAATGCTAGAGCAAAAATTCAAATACTTCGTCGTGGCAACTTGTTACGGGCTTTAATTATGGCATAGTCGGTTTTTCAATCGGATCGCGTTTTGAACCTTTTATGCACCATCATCACGAAATTTTTGAATAAAGACCTGCATTTTCAAGAAGTTAATACACACACCATAATAAAGTTTCCTAATATTAGAAGTTAATATCAACAAACAAATTCATTGTAAAAGGAAAAACTACTAATTTATTTCGATTTTAGTGTAAATTAAAGTAAGAATTACTTATGTCTTATAATAGTTCAATAGTTTAAAAAGTTCTCCATTATTTTCCAAATACAAATAACACCGTTTTACAGTTGAATTCAAAACATTGGGAAGCATTTGAGGCGTAATACTTTCAAATGCTTCGAGAATTACGTTCGCAATGGATGTTCACTTTCAATATTGTGTCGGTAAATATAATTTTTGACATACCCCCGGAGAAAAAAAGTCAAGAGGCGTTATAATCCGGGGATCGCGCTAGCCATCTTACTCTCAAATATGTTCCAATCCATCTTGCTGGAAACCTTGCGCTAATTATTCCTGGACGGCTCTGGAATTATGTGCCGGTGCACCGTCTTGTAAAAACCAATAATCTTCAATATCAGCTTGAGGTAAATCAGCTAAAGCTGCTTCTACTTGATTTTCTAATAAATTTTGGTAGCGTTCAGAATTTAAAGGTCCGTTATAGAAAAATGGACCTATTATTCGCATTCCGAATATTGCAGCCGCATATTAAAATCGAAACGGTGTTGGTGTCTGCGCACTTTATAAACTGTAGGATTTTCTTTCGTCCAATAGTGAGTATTTCTTCTGTTGAAAATTCAATTATTGGTAACCTGACTTTCATTCGACCAAATGATTTTATATGAAAATTGTTCATTATCTGCACATTGCCTGGTATACCATTCACAGATCTCTCTGCGCCTCGCTGAAGCCCTTGGTCGATGTCCCTGACAAATTCTAAATGTAAATGGACCTATTTTTTCTTTTTGTAAAATAAAATGAGCAGTAGAATAGGCCACTCCAATTGTTAGTTCAATGTGTCGTGTAGAAATTTTTGGATTTTCCGTAACAGCTAATCGTTTTACTTCATTGCAAGGTTTTTACGGGAATTTACCAATCGGTCAGTTCGGGTCCAAGTAGGGAAAACCTCAGATCCTATCCAACCTACTGCAGGCGTACCGCAAGGTTCTGCCTTAGCTCCGATCCTCTATACTATCTTCGCATTCGACATTCCCGAAGTCACATAACCCGGAGTAGTCGTTGCGCAGTTTTTGGATGACACGGCCTTCTGGACGGTTAATCGGAACAGCGAAACGGCCTCCCACCTCATATCCAAAACGCTTCGGAACTTCTCCAACTGGGCGAACCGGTTGAGTCTCCGTCAATCCCTCCAAAACCCAAACAATACTCTTCCGACATCCTAATTACACCGAAGCTCCAGAAATGTTTCCCTCACCCTAAACCAAGAAAGACTCACACTCCAAGACGAACTCACCTACCTAGGAATCCTCTTTACTAGAACCCTCAATTGGCTCCCCGATGTAAAAAAACACTCAATAGGATTACAAACCACGCAAACCTACTGGGCGCCCTCCGGGGTAGAATCGGAGGTTGCCACCCTAAAACACTTCAACACACCTGCAAACCATACATCCGCCCTGTTACGGATTTCCGAGCACCAATATAAACCCCAATCACCTTTCCTTTATTACCTCCTGTGAACGCCGAATTTTTAGACGCATACATAGGTTACCCCACAGGTACCCTAGTGACCTCACAACACAGCACGCCAACATACCACCAATCACACACAGAATCCAAACACTTCAGAAAAACTTTGCACATAAAAGGATTTTCAGCGACACTATCCCTACCCAAGAAATAAACGCGCAATAAATGCGCAATAAACGCCCAATAAACGCTTAATAAACGCCCAATAAACGCACAATAAACGCACAATAAACGCACAATAAACTCACAATAAAGGCACAATAAACGCACAACAAACTCACAACAAACACAAAACTCCCAACAATCTCTTAATAAACTCACAACAATCGCACAACAACCGCACAACAAACGCGCAATAAACGCGCAATAAGCGCGCATTAAACGCGCAGTAAACGCGCATTAAACGCGCAATAGACGCACAATAAACGCACAATAAACGCACAATAAGCACACAATAAACACACAATAAACACACAATAAACACACAATAAACACACAATAAACACACAATAAACACACAATAAACTCACAATAAACTCACAATAAACACAATAAACACACAATAAACCCACAATAAACACACAATAAACGCATAATAAACGCACAATAAACGCACAACAAACGTACAACAAACTCACAACAAACTCACAACAAACATACAACTCACAGCAAACTCACAACAAACGCACAACAAACGCACAACAAACGCCCAATAAACGCGCAATAAACGCGCAATAAACTCACAGTAAACGCGCAGTAAACGCGCAGTAAACGCGCGATATACGCGCAATAAAACGCGCAAATGCGCAAGAAACGCGCGATAAACGCGCAATAAACGCGTAATAAACGCACAATTAATGCATAATAAGCGCACAATAAACGCACAATAAACGCACAGTAAACGCACAATATAAGCGCAGTAAACGCTCAATAAACGCACAATAAACGTACATTAAAAACACTTTAAACGCTCAATAAACGCCCTATAAACGCACAATAAGCGCACAACAAACTCATAACAATCCCACATCAAAACCCACACCAAACTCACAACAAACGCACAACAAAACCACAACAATCGCACAATAAAGCACAATAGACAAACAATAAACGCACAATAAACGCGCAATAAACGCTCAATAAGCGCGCAATAAACGCGCAATAAACGCGCAGTAAACGCGCAAGAAACGTGCCATAAACGCTCAATAAACGCTCAATAAACGCCCAATAAACGCACATTAAACGCACAATGAAGGCACAATAAACGCACAATTAACGCACAATAAACGCGCAATAAACGCGCAATAAACGCACAATAAACTCACAATAAACGCACAACAAACGCACAACAAACTCACAACAAACTCACATCAAAACCCACACCAAACTCACAACAAACGCACAACAAAACCACAACAATCGCACAATAAGCGCACAATAAACGCACAATAAACGCACAATAAACGCACAATAAACGTACAATAAACGCACAATAAACGTACAATAAACGCTCAATAAACACACATTAAACGCACATTAAACACACAATAAAGTCACAATAAACGCCCAATAAACGCACAATAAATGCCCAGTATACGCCCAATAAACGCCCAATTAACCCCCAATAACCGCCCAATAAACGCCCAATAAACGCACAATATACGCACAATAAACTCACAATAAACACAATAAACACGCAATAAACACGCAATAAACACGCAATAAACGCCCAATAAAGGCCCAATAAACGCACAATATACGCACAATAAACTCACAATAAACTCACAATAAACACGCAATAAACGCGCAATAAACGCGCAATAAACGCCCAATAAATGCCCAATAAACTCCCAATAAACTCCCAATAAACGCACAATAATTACACAATAAACACACAATAAGCACTCAATAAACACACAAGAAACACACAATAAAAACACAATAAAAGCGCAATCAACGAACAATATACGCCCAATAGACGCGCAATTAACTCCCAATATACGTATAATAAACGCACAATAGACGCAAAATAAACGCACAATAAACGCAAAATAAACGCACAATGAGCGCGCAATAAACACACAATAAACACACAATAAACAGACAATAAACACACAATAAACACACAATAAACATACATTGAACACACAATAAACACACAATAAACACACAATAAACACACAATAAACACACTAAACACA
This sequence comes from Vesta saturnalis, assembly GCA_036346205.1. NCBI lineage: Eukaryota > Metazoa > Arthropoda > Insecta > Coleoptera > Lampyridae > Vesta > Vesta saturnalis. The sequence continues at coordinate 451,159 of JARFJB010002305.1, read as the reverse complement.
CAATAAACACACAATAAAGTCACAATAAACGCCCAATAAACGCACAATAAATGCCCAGTATACGCCCAATAAACGCCCAATTAACCCCAATAACCGGCCAATAAACACACAATAAACACACAATAAACACACAATAATCACACAATAAACACGCAATAAACACGCAATAAACACTAAATAAACACTCAATAAACACTCAATAAACACGCAATAAACACGCAATAAACACGCAATAAACACTCAATAAACACTCAATAAACACGCAATAAACACGCAATAAACACGCAATAAACACGCAATAAACACACGATAAACGCACAATAGACGCAAAATAGACGCACAATAAACGCGCAATAAACGCTCAATAAACGTGCAATAAACGCACTATAAACGCAAAATAAACTCACGATAAACGCACGATAAACGCACGATTAACTCACGATAAATGCACGATAAATGCACGATAAATGCACAACAAATGCACAACAAACTCACAACAAACTCACAACAAATAATTGGCAGACTTTTCGAAACACACTTTTTGAACTCGGAGAACCTTAAAATGAATTTCCGGTGTCAATTCAACCTCGAACTTCGATTTAGAGCGCCCACAATCACTTTTCCCTGTATGGATGAAGTTAACATTGTGGGCCTTGTTTTTAAGGTAGATTCTCGGTACGTATTGTTTAATGCAATGAAAATGTGTAGGTAAGTAATTGTCGAAATTAGCATACTTCGCTGCACCTACCTAAGTCTATTTTTAAAAAGAAAAAAAAGTTATCGTTATAAAACGATGACGCTCAAATTGAATATAATTCTGGTTTATTTATTACACTGATTAATAGATTGTTTTATCGCTGTATTTAATTTACTTGAACCTTGTACCATAACCCGCATATTTACAATAAGAAAATGAATACACATCCTGCAAAAAATATTTTTTTTTACAACTGCGCACAAATATAATTAGAAAATTACAATTTAACTGACTATCACTAGCAAACAACATGAGCATTATGCAGACAATTTATAAATATTAATAAATATGTGATACTCCTAACTTTAATTTAATTTATTATGGTAGTAAACAGAAGCTTGTTTTCAAAAAAGTTGAGGGATCATGATTATGACTAATTATTCTATGTTACAATGATGGTCTCTATTGAATTCATAAATCAAATCTACCATTACCAATAAGACAAAAATTAGTAGCTACCATGTATCTTTTCTTGACCATGGCCAATAATTCTACACAATTGGTATATGAGTAGGTGACGAAATTATTATTAATGTAACACAAATAGTACTACTTTTATATGTGAGCTTTCAATGTATAAATAAATTACATTGCAACCACCTTTTCTATTCTAGTCAGTTAAATCACTCCTTAAACTTGTGTTTAAATAATGCTCTTCTACTATACACAGTCGTTATACGAAATATAATCTTATTTGTAATATATCGTCAGTGAAAAAGCAAAAGCAAAGAAAACGTGTTTCATTCTCTCCCCAGGGATAGGGCGAGCTGCTTGAGCTTTCCCAGCTCCTTCAGCCACAGTTTTGGATTCGCTACATACATTAAGTATGTATGCATGATGCGATTAAGGATAAGTGCGGTCAGGATAGGATGGTAAGGAACGGAGTGAGTGTTCTGAGCAGGAAAATACTACCCCAGCATTCGCCTAAATAACCGCACATGATGTGCGTATACGCACTGATTATGCCGCTATATGTGTATGACGAAAACCCCTTGAAAAAACGTCATACAGGGTAGACAGTAACCGGAATCGAACCTATTACCCGTCGAATGCTAAGCAGGTCGTGTTACCACCGGTCCACTAGCTCGGTATATCATCAATAATCTGATCATAAGCATTACAATCACGTTTACTGTTTTGTATGTAAGCAAATGTTTAGACGTTTAGACAAACGAACGGGCGTTTATTAATATAAATATTTGAAAAATGTATAACAACACCAATTACATCTACACCATTACATCTATTTCTGTGTTCCGAATATCAACTAACGGTTCATCCTAGACCAACTTAGTAAAATATGTGAACTCGTAAAAATTTAAACCAGATATGAATATTACATCTATGTAAAAAAGCCTACTATTCTTTTTATTTATTAAATCCCGTTAAAAACAAAAATTGTCCATATCCATACACAGTACACTAAGTCGAAAAACAATGAGTGAATATCGTTGTATCAGCCTAAATACTGCACTAATATAAATATGTTATTCGAACAGTCCAAAACGGCGATACGCCTAAACCTTGTGGATATGTTTATTAGTAAACACTTAATTTTGGATGAATAAAACTTTAGCAATTGTTTGGCCTTGTAGCGAATTACAAATTTAAGGAAAGTCTTAAAGAAAAGATTTAGCTTAAAAATAATATGTCGCTGCTTAATACCGTCTGAATAAAGGTGGTAATTACTTTTCCTTTATTAAGGCATTGCTTGCATATTACTAAGTTTACTTGACCCAATCCTTACATTTACTTAAAAGCATTTGCAAGAGGTGGTCGAATTGATTTAGTATAGCGCAACCATATCGATTTAGCCGCGTTCGCATGCATCCTATTTTTTGGAAGACAATAGTGGAAAGCGTGGGGAGACAGTAGTGAAACGTGGAGGTGGCGGCTACAGAAAAAACGAACATTTCCCTCCGTGTTGTGTCTGATCCGAGCTTTCAGAATGCGGTTGGAGAAAAGAAAAAGAAAAGACAGACGTATTTCATTCTCTGCCTAAGAGGAACGGCTCCTTCAACCTCAGTAATGGATTCCCAACATATATACATAATTAAGTATGTGTATGTACATTGTGAGGTTAATATTGAATAGGAGGAATGGAAGTTCCCCTAGCGTTCATGTAAACAGTCGCACATGTTGTGTGTATACGCACTGATCATGCCGTTGTATGTGAATGAGGAAAACCCCCTGAAATCATATAGAATAGGCTGTAATGGCAATCAAACCCAAAGGCTAAGCAGATCGTGTTACCACTGACTTGCTATCTCGGTGGAGAAGAGGCCGGTGTTCATCACCACTGTATCTAAAATATTTTAGAAATAAAATTTTAAACAAATCTAATACATGGATAAAATTTTCCAAGACACCCGGCGCGATTATCGAAACTAAAGATATATGGTCGGATAAACAGCAATTTGCCAATGTAATTGGTGGATCGACTGCACTCACATTAAGATTCTCAAATTCGTAGATTTGGTGACGAGTATATTAACAGAAAATGATTTTGCAGTATAAATGTTCAGGCGACCTGTAACGGTAAGGAAATATTTACCATCATAGACTGTCAGTGGTCAAGTTCTGTTCGTAGCAAAATTTTTAAAAACTCCTGTATTTATAATGAGTTAAAAAACGTGCTTTACGACTCCGTGGAAAAATCCATTGACATCTGCTCAGCAACATTATAATAACGTATATGTAGGTAACGTGTTACAATTGAACAGTGTTTTGGATAATTGAAAACTAGATTTCCCATTCTACAATATAAAAAAATCCTTCAATTATTTGGTTGTTCTACATAACATTATAAAAAATTTTAAAGGGCGTGTACAGGGTGATTCAAACTCGATGCCTTAGCCTTATTGAGTGAAAAAGGAAGAAGATCATTAAAATCTGATTGAGGGATCTTAAATGGTTTATGTTAGTCCATAATTTGCACAAAAAAATAAATTTGTAAGAAATTTAGAAATTCAGGTTATGTTTTCCAAAAATGAACAGAAAATTTTATTTTTTAATACATTTCGAATATTATTTTTCTCAATTCAATCTGCTCAAAAACTCTGTTCTACCTTGTTGGGTTCAAAAGTTACAGGGAAAATATATTTAATAAAAACTCAATAAGGATGATGGATGCCAATTTCGGTTTAATAAAAACTCTTATTAATGTGATGGTACTCAAACAAGTCAAAAACTATATTTCTTGAAACTAATTATACATAAATAAAAAAGGCGTAAGATCTGGTGATTTTCGCAGGCCATATTAATGGTCAATTTATACGTATGCGCCTATTTTAAAACTAAATAATCCTTGACAATTGTGCCTGTATGCGGTGGGGCTCCATCATGTTGAAATACCAATAAAGGAGGAGGCTCCTCTTTTGGAAATCTTAAATAGTTTCTGCCTTCAAGATTATAGTTATAAAAATGTAGACTAATTAAATTTTTACCACCGCAAACGTTTATGCCAAAATGTCCTTGGTTTTAATTTAGTTTATTACGTGGGGATTCGTTCTCAACCAATAGTGAGAGTTTTTACGATTAAGCTTGCCATTATAAATCGACTCTCATCGGTGAGATAGTCGTCATTAACCACATAGTAGAAATAAATACAGGGAATGACAGTACAAAGAAATTCATTTTAACGTATAAATTCAAGGTAAAAGCTCAGACTTTGAGTGCGACTCGAGCAATCCCTTGACTGTAAGGTCATTTTCAACCTTCAGAACAATTTGTCCAAAACTTACACTCCAAGATAAACCAATTACATGTACAGATTGATTACAAAGGAAACTCCGTACAGGCTGATACATATATATATATATATATATATATATATATATATATATAAATACAAGTACAATATTAGGATAAGAGTGGATAAGGAATCTACAGACTTATCTTAATGACATTCATAGCATTACTGAAGAAGTTTCCCCAAAAATTATTGAACAAATACTTACAGAAGTTACAAGTGAATGTAATGATGTATTTAACAAAAAATCATAGCCATTCCTGATACCTGCAGTCTACAAACTATAGAACAAATCACTCCCGTTTACATTAAGCTCCGACCAGTTTCCTTCGCCATAAGGGACAAGCTACTAGATTCCTAGGAAAAAAACAGGCATTATTGAAAACTCATTCAAAATGGGAAACACCAGTCCTACCAATACCAAAGCAGATGGTTCAGTACGAATTTGCGCTGACTATAAAGTTCACTCAATTCACAATTACAGGATAACAGATATCCAATTCCAGTTATTGATGAGTTATATTCCAAGCTTCAAAATAGTAAAACATTAGATATACATAAAGCATACTTACACGTGCCTGTCGATGAGAAGAGCTCTGAAATGCTGACATTATCTGCACGCAAAGGTCTATACAAAGTAAATCGCGTATTCTTTGGTACAAAATCAACCCCAGGCGAGTTGCAAGAGTTTACAGATGACATAACTAGAAACTTGGAAGGCACTGTAGGATATTTTGACAATTACATCGTATAAGGACGTGCATTACAAGAATGCGTTACACGGTTGAAAACCTTACTTCTTAAGCTTCGTGAATACAATTTGCATGTTAATCTTGATAAATGCAAGTTTCTTAGAAGATCAGTATTGTATCTTGGTCATAAAATTCGCCGTGATAGATTAAAAAAATCCCAGTCAAAGGTTGAAGCTATTCTTAATGTTCCCCAGCCAAGAATGTAGTTGAAGTACGTCAGTTTCTGGGCATGGAAAATTATTACTCTAAATGTATACAAGATGTATCTTCGATGTTATCCCCTTTAAATGAACTCCTACTTATAAATAAAAAAATTTCATTGGACAAAGAAATGTGTCTTCATTTCAAAAGGCTAAAACGGCAATGGCCAGCGATCAAGTACTCATTCCATTCAACAGAGATTTGCCTGCAGTAATGGCAACGGATGCAAGTCCCTGGGGAGTTTCGGGAATTCTATCCCGCATCATGCTACATGGTTCAGAACGTCCTGTTATGTTCATATCGCAATTTCCAACTAAAGCAGAAAAGCAGTACAGCCATTTGGACAAGGAGGCCACCGCGATATGTTGGACACTAAAGCGTCTTTTCCAATTTTTATACTCAAGAAAATTAACATTGGTAATTGATAACAAACCTATATCATCAATCAATACTACTTCCAAATAAAAATTTAACAGTTCTTACAGCAACGCAACAAGATTATTACGCTATGCTTATTTCTTGTCTGGATGTACATATACGATTCGTTATAGAAAGTTATCTGAACACATAAATGCTAATTATCTATCTCGCTTTCTATTGCAAGAAACTGAACCTCCCGACAACGATAACAGACTCCGAGACAATTAATCACAAGTTCAGTGGACTGCAGCAGGGAAGCAAAGTTGAATAAGTAACGATAAAAAATAGTGAACTTGGCTTACTAGTAAAAGACCGAGCCGCACACTCAGGTGAGCGTTTACTACATACTAATATAGTAATAAGAGGCACAATAGTTATCATTCCTAAGAATAGTACTAGCAGAGTTGCACCATACACGTTGGACATGTTGGAATCACAAAAATGAAAGTAATTCCTAGAAACTATTGCTGGTGGTAAGGAATTGGTAGAGAGATCCAAAATTAAGTAAAATCATGTAGACCTTGTGGAGAAGGTACCAGCAAAGGCTTCGTTACACTAGTGGGAAAGTCCCAGTAAACCATGGACTACGCGTGATCATATTTGGGTCACCATTTCTTCCTAATAGTGGACGCCTAGAGTAAGTGGCTTGAAGTTTTCTATACGAAAACAACCACCCACACATCAAGCACTTATTCAATCAATTGCTTACGAGAAGTTTTTGCAAGATTTGGTTTCCCTTCAGTAGCAGTCAGTGATAATGCAAGTATTTCTAAATTAAATGAGATTCTCACATTCTTAAAAGCTTGTGTCTAGCTTTATTGCACCAGAAAATCCGTGAACCAACGGACATACAGAACTTTGTGTACACACCCTGAAACATAAACTAAAGGTTATGATGTCAACACCGCAAAATTTTCATATTCAACTGCACAGCTTTTTACTGAAGCACATATTAACTGCCAACAACCGGAAAGTCTCCAAGTGAACTATTATGTGGCATTAATATATGCTAAAAATTGGATTTACCGAAACCACATGAAAACGATAATACTGGACCTGTCAATCCCTCCATTGTAAGAAGCTTTGAGGTCGGCAACCGAGTACAATCAAAAAGCTGCACTGATTACAAATAGTGGGATTTCGGTGTCATCACCTACAAACTAGGGAAGTTTCATTACAATGCCTTATTAGACAATGGCTACTCCATAAAACGACATTGTAACCAATTACTACACACTAGTTTCGAACCCATATCGGCGTCTACGCTCACATCCCCGGCCACTGTTGCCTGTGGATGGCGAGTCTCCAGTCGATGGCATGGCTCCGAACACGAGAGTCTCACGACAGTAACATTTTTGGCTCTCATCGAAACGCAACATCAATCTGTCTGGAAATAAAAAGAAAAACTAAAATCTACGGTAAGCTAGGATCCTCTCAATGGACTACCGCAACTTGGATCCTAGGTTACAGTAGATTTTAGTTTTCCATTTTTATCTCGATGACCGCCAAAAATTTTACTGTCGCGAGACACCCGTAGCCGAACCTGCATTCAGCCAACTAAGAACAAACCGAAAGAGAACCTTCGCAGATCCCCGAAACCCCTTCAGTGAGATGATCTGTCAGGTTTAGGCAACCCACAGTGAGATTGGATTTATGAGTGAAAACCAAATAAAATTGTATAAAAATAATTTTGGATTCTTTCTTATGTTAAAGTACATAATTTTTAATTAGGATAGTTTTTCTTATTATGTAACGTTAACCTTGAAGTATGTTTTCGCCTTTGTTCTATACTTATACCTAATTCAAAATTATTTTCTTCAAAATTGACGCCCGGGCAATTGTGGTATTTAGAACTTCGTTCTTAAACGAATGAGTTTCACACTACTTTCCCTAGTCATAAAAGTTCTTAATTTATCAAGTATTCAAATTTTAATTTTTCCAATATGTTAAATTTGAGAATACCAAAATCCTACGCAAAGGAACAAATCATTTCAAAAGACTTACTTAAGAATCTGGTTACACGTAAGATTTAATTATTCTGGAAATGATAATAAAAATTTTAACAGCCTTGTTGGAGTTTGAAAAACTCCCGTAATATTTTTTTTAATAAAAAGATTCAATAAGTATATGATACGTAAAGTAAATAAACAAAATGAAACCCTAAAATTCCCAGGTAAGCAAACCTGTTGCATAGGTAACGTAAACCGGGTGGAACGATTTTTACACATTTTTCTAAATAATTTCGCTTGTGATTAGAAAAGTATAATTTTTTTTATTTAGGCGGTTTGAAGATTATTTATACATATAAATTATAATACTGTGAATGAACCAGAGGGCCAATTGCTATTTATTTTTAAAATAATTCACGGTTCCATATAACCCCATATGTTGGGGATATATGGAACAACAACATTTTTGGATATAAAACACTTATAAATTTTATACTACCTATATAACTTAGATGTATAACCTATACGGAATGATTCTAGACCTAAAAAAATGGCAATTTTGAAATAAAACTTGTTAATTATATGGTGTCCTATAAACCTCTATGGAATGATTATAGGCAAACATAGGGAGTTTAATCTTTCCAACAAAATCTCAAAATGAAAAACCGGAATTTAAATAAAATTTTATTGTAAAGAAAACGTTCTTATAAACAAAAATACACTCTTTTATAAAACAAAAAATAAACTCTCGACATGAATAATGTATTATAATAAAATATCTTGTTCAAAGGTATAAATGCCTGTGTAACTTTTAGGAGCTGAGAGACGAAATTTAATTTGCTCTGGAGGCACTGTATTTTTGTCATCAATGTTAGGAAAAATAAACTTATTTTTGTGTTCTTTGAAACTTCATAGACAATTAATAATAATACTCTTCTCATCTCTTATTTCTACTACTTCTGAAACAAATTGCTTAGAAGTCTCTTTTTTAGTTTTAGCATTATAAATAAATTCACAAATCACAAAACTGCCAATAACAATATCACAAATCTGTTGCACAGGAACTTTGAAGTTTCGTTCAGTCTGAGGTTCGGCTTCAGTCTCATCAGATTCAGTTTCTATTTCTGAGTTGTTATCTTCACTACTTCCAATGTCTTCTTGAAGTGACACTTCAAGTTGGGTATTCTCGGTTTCAATATTTTGAATGTCTTGTATATCTGATGGTGCAGGTTCATTCGAGGTATGCAAATCTGCCAAAGATATTGATCTCCCTGCCGGTACGTCTATTTTTTTACTACGTTTTTTGTTTGGTATTTCTGGGATGGGATTGCGGTGTTTTTTTGCATTATAGTTTCAAATGATTCAGTCATAGCAAGCTCATTTATTCTAGGCCCTGATGGAATGAATTTGTTCAACACTTTCTCTCTATCAACAGGAATAATTCCGCATGCTTTAAACCCTGCTTTAATATTATTTGCCATAGTTGGTTTCAGTTTTTCTAGTAGTTTTCTTAGTAAGCCAGGGTAAGCAGTTTTTGGTAATACTCCACGGTGTCTTTTTTTCCAGTCCGTAAGTATATTTCGCCAAGCTGTTTTAACGGGGTGAAATACGGATACATCTAAGGGTTGGCAAATATGAGTGCTATTTGGTGGTAAGAATACAAACGCAATATTGTGTTGTTCGCATTCTCTGATAACTCGTTCAGACGAATGGCTTTGTAGATTGTCACTGACAATCACTAGCTTTCTCTCTTTGTCTCTAAAATAACGCAATACAACTTTGATGAACCATTCTTCAAATATTGCACCATCAAACCACCCATTTGAGGAACGGTTGTACAGCGTGCCAGTTGGTCTACCTTCCAACCACTCTGGGTATAGATTTCTCGATTTATATACGACCTATAAAGGAATCAACTCTCCATCTCCAGTAACAGTAAACATTATTGAAGTAGACGACTTTGAGTTATCCAAAATTCTCCTGGTATGTTTATTGCCCCTCTTCACGTAGACTTTCTGCTTACCAGGATCATCGGTAGTATTGGTCTCATCGTAATTGATAACATTTTCTGGTGGAACACTCTGCATAGTAATTTGAAATTCATCAAAGTATTTGTTTATCATTTCAGGTGTTACTTCAGCTCGACTACGTTTAATATTTCTGAATTTCTTTGAGCTAGCTCACGATTCCGACTCAAAAATGCTTTAATCCAGTCTTCGCCAGGCACGTTGTCTTCAAAACACCTAATTATTACACCTTTGCGATTTAAATATAGTTGAACGAATTCTTTGATGTCTTGCTTTGTAAATGGGTACCCATAATTTGCTGCTGTTAGCATGGCCTTTGAGACATTTCGTTCTTCCGTAACACTTAACACAGTTGGTTATCCAAGTTTATCAGAATATGTGCCCCTATGTTTATGGTAGAGAGTAGTTTTTGGTCCTCCATACTAGTCAGCAGCTTCCCCAAATGACATGCCACGTTTCAGAATTGCCTCCAGATCCAACTCTATATTTTCTTGATTGTAATTTCTACGATATTTTGTTCCCAGAACATGTCTGTGTTTACGCGGCATCGTTCCATATATCCCCTGTGAAAGACCAAAATATGTAAAATTACATTTTTTGCCTTTTGTGATTAATTATTGAATTCAACAAAAGTCGGAATATAATGTTAAGGTTATGTTCTAAAATAAAGTTCATTGGGGTTATAAGTTACCTAGCTTCACAAGAGAGCTACAAAAGAGACTATTCGACATATCTAAATATCGAACAATTTTATTTTATAAATATAACCGAATAACAAACTTACTGTTTGAATATTTGCTGCTTGGACAGGCTAGTGCCATTTGACAACTCAGTCAACATAACATACTGAAAAAAAATCACTAGATGGTTAACCACTGCTAAAATATCGCGGTATATTTGAAATGTCTACCTCTTGTTCCGTATAACCCCGGCTGTTACATATATACCCAGTTTACGGTACCTATAAACAAGTTTCACAACTGCAAATAATTGAGACTATTTTCCGCTGAACATTCGGCAACTTTTCTGTTTTCAGTATTTACTCTTGTTGCATTCTAATTAACTTTAGTTGCTCCAAGGGCAATCGTTAGAGTTCTGCTATGTTCAAATTTTTGGTTTCATTTGCCTCCGGTAGTAGGTTTGAGACTTTATACTTTTTAATAGGTGGCACAAGTGGCTGCACCTTTGTAATTGAAATGAATGCGGTAATACACGATTAAGTGGTTATTGCCTAGTTGTCGTTTCTTTTGTAATCTCCACACCTACAGCTAGTGCCCCTTGATAAAAATGAAACTCATGGACTTACTAACAATTATTTCAAAGTATTGAAAAAAATGGTGAGTTATATACATATATTATACCTGGACTTTTTCGGAAAACAGTAATTCTATTATGCGGTCACGTTTCGGTGAGTCATAATTACTACTGCATCAGTCGAAATGTAAAGAATAAATTTTACCCAATCTTAACATTATATTCCAGCGGATGAAAAGTTTGATGCTCAAAATGTGACTTTATCTAGATCACGACTGTGGTGATCTGCCATGTTAGCGATCTGGTGGATCAGTGATAACATGATCTACTTACCATTCGGGTGGTAATGGGTTCCATTCCCGTTGCCTTTTGCTCTGAATGAGTTTTTTACATAGAGTTTTGGTCATACAAATATAGCGGCATGATCACTTCATGTGCGTACACTATGTGCGAGTATTCAAGTGCATGTAGGGGAGTAACTTCCTCCTCATAACTCCAAATCCATTCCTACCGATCCTATCCTGACTACACACATTGATTTTTCATTTTTTCATTAATCTAAATAATATTACACTATCGTGATCACAGCTGAAGGAAGCTTGTCCATGAGGACCGCATCTGAACAATACAAAATACCTTTCGGTACGCTTAATAGCAAATTCCATGGACGCAACATTAAAATTTCTTGGGGGGCAAACAACATTCTCCGAAATCGAATAGTTGGAATTTTTAAAAGCCGTGGCAAAATTTGCCGATTGGGATTTTCCGTTTTCTACGTTGGAACTAAGAATGTTCGCAAGAGCGTATTTGGATCAGGCATCTCGAAATGTTCTACGTTTTGAAAAAAATTTGGCTGGGAAGGACTGGGCTAGGAGTCTATTGAAGCGCTACAAAGATGCCGTAGTACAGCGTGAACATAAACAGAGCACGGACAAGTGTTAGCAACGACACCATCAGCCACTATTTTAATAATTGAAGTGATGCGATAAACGACATTTAACTGCTATGAGACTACTGTCAATAATGAACCAGGATAGGGAAAGTATATTTATAGACGTAGCATAAAATACCATCATGGTGTGAGGATCAGCTGACGTACGTTATTTACAAGAGCGAACATTTCTACAATACTTGGCGAGCAAATGGGCCCAGAGGATATCCTTGCTGTAATGAGGCATGCTGTCGTTCTGAATGCAGGTTCAATCGCACATCCCTTGGTTGAATAAACGTAAGTACGTTTCAAAATTGATTTGATTGCAGCTTCCTACCCTATGCTAAAAATTTGAAAGTCAAAATAGTTTTCATAGGTCACAACCTGGCGTCACATTTCAACGAAACCCTTGTCAGTCTCGCATGTGTGTCTTACGCCTCATTCGACACACATTTGCCAGCCACTTGACGTGAGGTTTTTTAAACCAATGAAAACAGCATGTAGAGCAATCCTACTGAATTATAAAATGAGATACAGTCGTCAAACAGGACTACCTAAGGATGTGTTCCCGACGCTCCTTAGGGAAACAATAAAAAAAATGTGCTTGGTGTCCGTTCAAACGGAACATAAATCCGACGACACAGAAATTTCAGCCATCAAATGGAAGCTATTAAATGGATTTTAAGCTACAGGCATCTATCCTCTGAATGCGCAATAGGTGCTTCAGAAAATTCCCAGCAACGATGACCCATCACAAACAGTACATGAAGTACTGACTCAGTTTTTGAAAAAGAACGATACAACTACGATTCAAAACAGGCACCGCGCAGAATAAAGACACGACTGGCAGCCGAACCTGGAAAAAGTTTGATGGATTCCAGCGGTTCAAAAGAAGACGTAGAAGAAAGTTCGAGGGCGGCTTTAGATGATGAGGACATCGTTCAAGAAGAAGCTCTAACTGAAAAATTGACCTACATGGAGCCTAGTTTGGAACTTCTAACACCAGGCACGTACGTCTTAGTGCAATTTATGTTAGGAAAACTTAAATGAGTCACTTACAAATATGTGTGCGTAGTGAAAGTACAATTTTCTGCAAGAAGAATTTACGATTGTCGGAACGCCGATCACAATTTGTTTCGCCTTGTAAATAACGATATATCTACAGTGTCAGTCAAAGATATTGTGGCCACTCTGCCACAGCCATCAGTTGTAAGTGCTGCAACTGCTGATATGCAACATCAGTTTCCAAAAAGAGTGGAGTCGACCAAAGTGGCTCCACTTGAAGTATGTCAGCAACAATTTATTCATTAATTTTAACATCAAAACTAAAGTTTTTCGACTCTGTACATTATTATGTGTGTTGGACAACACGCTGCATTTTTTTTACGTTAGATCTCCGCGCCGTTTCTGTATAGATCAAGATACATTTTGAAACTGATCAATATCACCCCACTTTGCCGCACTTATGCACCGCTGACGATTATTAATCTCCTGTATACCTTCTGCCTTAAACGAATAAGATTTTTGTGTGATATTTGAGGTTTACTTTAATACTTCTATTCTGATCTGACTTCATTCATTTATCGCAGTGATATAAAATACGTGAAAGTCCGGACCATATTGAATGAATCGGTAATTTATATGAGTCACTGCTAATATCCTCGTCTTTATCCAAGTTGATAACATTATACCCATAAGAGCTTGGGTTAACAATTTGCCTGATTATAAGATATAACTGAATTAATTGAGAACGTTGGAAATTATGAAAATAAGGAGACGCACGTGTGCTATTCTGGCACAATTGTTAACCATTGTTTTGTTATCTTTAATAAAGATAAGGCAGAAAATTACTAATGCATAATTGTAATAAAATACACAAAGGATAAGTATTCAGCCCTCTCTATAACGGTGAATATATCTGTGTTTATTTTATGGAAGTTCAATATAAAAAAAGAACACCGAAAGTAACCCAGTTTTTAGAACTCTATGCCTGTTTGCTCCTATTGGATATACCTAGTATTTTTTTTGTAACGGTAATAACATTGTGCTTTTATAATAAAGCATTCATCAGACATTTGAACACTGATTTAATCTATTAGGCCTTATGTAACAATTAAATAAAAGGTACTCGTACAAATGATCACTTCTTGTGTGTAACCTTAAGCATGTCGAATATACGGTAAGTGCTCAAACTGCCGACCTTCTCTTGCTGGCGTATTTCCTAAATAATCACCAAACATTAATAACATACGGACTGTTGCATTAATAATAATTTTAGTGCACTCAAAACGTGGCGCTTATGATGATTGCCTTATGTTTTATCTGTTACAGATTCGATTTCAACATTTAATTTTCCACCTTCCGACAAACAGAGAGTACAGAATTATATTACAAAAAGAAACGGGTACGTGAGGGAAGAAGCAGAGAGATTAAGGGAGGAGGCAGTAAGTGTAAGAGAGGACATAATAAGAAGAGATAGGGACGTACAAAAGCAAGAGAGATGTGCAAAAATGAAAGAATTTAAACACAATGTAAATTATAGAAAGATTAAAGGAGAAGGGATACCAGAGTACCTGAAAGGAGAAGGGAAGAAAGGAGAGAAAAAAATGATAGCGAGGTACAGATGCGGTAATGAAGAGTTGGGAAACAAATATTGGAGGAAAGAGGAAGAAAGGATGTGTAGATCATGCGGAGAAGGGGTGGAGAATATGAGACATATGATAAAAGAGTTAAGGCAGGATGATAGGAGTTTGGAAGAAATACTAAAGGAAGGGGGAAGGGAAGCGGAGTGGGTGGAGGAAAGGTGGAAAAAAAGGAGAAAAATTATTATGGGAGATGGGACAAAAGGGAGAAGATAAATAGATAGAAAAAAATGCACAATGCATTCAATTGAGAATACGATCGAGATGCTTTGAGTCAATCAGTACAAATAATGGCCCCGCTTTTGAATCAGCAGTAGAAAACTACATACGACAAATTGATGATAACAGTCAACGACGGGTACGAGGGAATCTTCTTCTTAGATCCATACTTCATTAGTAAATTGCACCAATGCGAAGCAGGGTTGGGTCGCTAGTTATTAATATTAATACTAATAGTAGGTAATTAATATTTGATTATGAAGCACGTAAACATGTTCCATGCTCAACTAGTAGTAACGTACGTAGAATATAGTATATAAAATACAATAATTACCGTCAGTTTTGTTTTAATCACTTTCAGTTACTGTTGAGATTTCTGACAGTGATATAATGTAACTGTGAATGTTTTAAAGTATAACTGTTAAAATGTCAACATTTGCCAGTGCACAGGCAAACACGTGAAGTGTGTACAATAATTTTATTTATCTTGCAACTCTATTCCCAAACGAATCGGAACAAGAAATTAAGCAACGTGTTCATGGTTGTTCTGGAGTGTCAGTAAGAACGATTGAACGGATTATGAAGCAAAGGTAACGGCTGCGGAAGATAATGGAAATCCAGTATTCTGTTCACCGAAAGCTGTTGAGCTACAATTGATAATCTCCAACAAAAATAGGAAACTGAACTACACTGGACAGGCAAAAGGTGTACGTTGTACCGACTACTGAAGAAAATTGGATACAAGTGGAAAAAGACGCAAGACAACAAGAAAATTCTTGTACAAATAATGATATACGAGCATTACGGGTAAATTGTTTACAGAAGTTGAAAAAATTTAGAGTTGACGGCAGACCAATCGTGTACTGAGATGAAACGTACATTCACGCTGCACAAGAAACTTCCAAATTTTGGAGTAATGAAACATCGTCCGGATTATTCATACCAATTTTTAAAGGAAATACGTTAATCATTGTTCACACTGGTGGAGATATGAGATTCATTCCGAATTGCCCGCTTATTTTTAAATCAGGATCGGAGAGCGTCGATTGCTACGGTGGTATAAACGCGAAAAATTACGAAAAATGGTTGAGAGAAAAATTAATACGTAATTTATCTCCCAAATCAGTAAGCAGTGACTGATAACGCGTCTTTTCGTAATGTACAAGTAAATAATGATGGAATGACTTTCTGACACAAGTATAACTCATTCATCAACTATGTACAAATTCCAACTTTATGAGTTAATTAAGCTCCATAAAAAGCAGCACGTTGCCTACAAATTCGATCAACTGTTAGCAGAGCACGGTCACACAGCTTTACCACTGTGTCCATATCACCCGAATTTAAATCAGGAATAGTAAAAGGTGATGTGACAAAACGCAGCACTGCATTTAAACTCGACTATGCCAAAATTTCAATGGAAAATTCATTTGCGAAAGTTACTCAAAAAACACAGAAAAAGCGCTGCAATCATTGATTGCAACTGAAAATGATACTTGTACTTCACATTACAATTGAACCGTTCATTATACAGATTGGTGAAAGTAGCAGCAGTGACAGTGTACCTATTTAATTAATTAGTACCATATTTATTTTTAAATGTTATTTTTTATACCTCTGTTTCATAGTAATTTTATAGTTATGTTATATTAATTGTATACATTAATAACGGAATAAATAGTGGTTTTGTTCAACATTCTAATATAATTGCCGGTTTACATAAAAACTGTTTTACTTTTGCGTACACCACTCAAAATAGTATGGTGGGTGGGTGGGTGGGTGGGTGGCTGGGTGCGTGTACGTGTGTAGAGGTGTGTAGTTGTATGTGGGCGTGTGTGGGTAGGTTTGCGTCTGCCCGTCGGTGCCGTGCGTGCGTGTGTGTGCGTATGTGAGTTCGTGCGTGGGTGCGCGCGTATGTATGTGGGTAGATACGTTCATGCGCGTGTGTATGCGGGAGAATCCTTCGCCTCTCCATATTTTTTTATTGTTTCCGTCATCCTTTTACTACCTTTTCTTCTCCATATTCCCACTCCGCCGCGTTAGATTTTTTGTATCCTCTGTATTGCCTACTACCTACTTGTTTTATTCCTTCTTCTTCACATATTTCATATCCTTTCTTACTTTATCTTCCATCTCGTTTCGGTCTTTGCTCCCCCTTCAGCAAGTTCCTTAAATATCTCCCATTCCCGTTTGTCCATCTTCTCCGCTTTTCTTTCTTCAAATATTTTTTCCGTTCTTATATCCTTTATCTGCACTTCCTGTTTCATTTTGTTTTCTTCCTTTTTACTCTCGCATGTTTTCTTGTATTTCGTTACTGTTTCTTTATATTCTTTTTCTACATTCCCTTTTTTCTAGTCTTAGTGTTCTTCTTGCCTTCCTCTTGGTCTCCTTACATTCTCTGTCCACGTCCTCTTCCAACCCGTTTTCTACCCCTTCCATCATTTAAACTTTCTCCGTTTCGTCCTCCATCCTCTCTCTTATTTCTTCCACACTTTCCTGTACCCCCTTATCTTCCCTTTTTGTTTTTCTCATTTTCTCTTGGTGCCCTTTTATACTCTCTTCTGTCCATACTTTCTTGATTATGAATTTATCTTTTTTACCATCTCTTATCTTTATCTTCCTTCCATTATAGTCCCAAGGGTTGTTGGTCCAATTCAACCCTCTCTCCTACCCTGTACGCCTTCACCCTTTCCCCAGCCTCTGCATTCCTTATTACATAGTCTATTATGGACTTCTTCCTATCTACGTATACTCCCAATTTCTCTTTCTTCTTTATTTCCATTCATTATTTCCCACCCCCTTTCATAGTACACTTCCAGCAGTTCTTTTCCTTCTACGTTTAGCACTTTATCCCTTGTGTGTATCTTCTCCGTCCCTTTCTGTTCTTGTATTCGCCCCTCTTCTCCGATTCTCGCGTCACCTCCTATTATTATTCCCTCCTCCCTCTCTTGTATCATCTCTTCTAAATTCTCCTTGCCTCTTTCATCTTTCTACAATATATCGTCATAATTCTTATTTTTTCTTTTCCCCACTGTACATTCCTTTCTACGATTCCTCTGCTTTGTTGCACTTTTTCTTTTTCTGGTTTCAACCATTTTCTTCTTGTTCCCGTTAATACCCCTCCCTTTGGCCTTCCTTTTCTGTTGTCCTTTTCCGCGTACTGCACCACCGTGAGAATTCTTCTGCCAACTCCCTTTCCCACCACTCCCGTTCTTTTTCTTCCAGCCATGTCTCTTGCAATCCTACCACGTCCTGCTCCCTAGTGAACTCCCAAAGATCTTGGTCTTTGTTCTTTATTTCCGCCACATTCCAGAACAGTATCTTTAGCTTGTTGGTCTCTTCCTGTATTATTTCCCTACTTTCCTTTCGTTCCCTTTGTTGTTTTCTCCTTTTCCGTTCTTTTGCCGTTTCGTCGCCCTTCTTTCCTCTTTCTCATCCACGTTTTCTTTTAGTTTATTGCCCTTTGATTACCTCTCCTCTCTCCCCTTGCACTGCTTAACTCCATCGTTCTCTCATTCCATACATATCTTTGTCTAGCTAACTCCATTTTTCTGTATCATACCTAAACTTTTCTTCCCTCCGCTCTTCATTCCGCCGCTCTGTTCATTATTTCTTTTTGTACTCTCCTTTCTTTCCTTTAGGTCGTGCTGTATATAAATTCTTGTATCCCTCAGTTTTCTCTTCTCTGCCATAACCTTCTGCTTCTCCTCCCAACTCTCCATTTCTCCCACTATCATCTCATTTCCTTCTAACTGTTTATCACCGTCACTTTTTTTAATTTTACTTATAAATTTAATTTCTCTTCCATCATGACTTGTAACTCTTTTTGTGGTTCCTTGCTTCTCTACCCTTTTATTACTATATTACTTTTTCTTTTCCTCCTCTCCACGTTCTCCACTTTTTTTCTAATTTTTCTATTCTCTCTATCAATTCTTCCTTTTCTCTCTTCCATTTCTTTTCCCTCTCTCCCATTTCTTCTTTCATTTCTTTGATATCGTTCCTTATTCCCTTCATGTTTGAGCTGTTCCCTCCGTTTTCCTACCCTGTCGTTTTCCTGGCTGTTGACCTTATTAACTTCTTCTCTTTTCCAAATACTCTTTGCCTTTCCGCCTCCTTTTCTTCCCTCTCCCTTTTATTCAGTTCCCCTTTCCCTTGTCTATATAATTTCTTTTATTGTCCTTCCGCGTATCTAACGTCCCAAATATAGTAATTGTACATTCACTACAAATTAAATTAAAATATTTTATGTCAACAGATATAGGTTAAAGGTTATCCTGTATCTCTAATGCTCACGATATGTAATGTTTATGCAAGGTTTCAATGCTATTTACTTAAATTAATATCCACTATTTTAAAATGTTTATAAATAAATTGATTTCTTGTCCTCTCACCTCTCCTCCGTCACTCATGCCCTTCCCTTTCCTACTTCACCCCAAATAAAACTTAAAAATTCCCTTCAATAACTAATTTAACGTAAAAATTGTGATCTATGCAAAATACGTCCTTTTTCGCCCAAACACAACACACGAATCCTCGATATTTTGTATCTAAGCTTCATTTCATTTCTCCTGGAGCTCGTTAGATTGTGAAAAAAATCCACTGGCGGAGAGGGCATAGTTTTTTGTTTTTATCAAATATTTCTGGAACACTCGCATATTTCAAAGATATAAAAGTACCTACATATAGATCTTAAACATATTAATTAAATATAATCTGTGCAATTTTTTGATTCAATGCGTAATTTGGGGGGAAGTGTTTCTTCAAATTTTTTCAATATCTGGATAACGATTAACTTTATAGAAAACTATGTAAACATATTTTATAAAGACAGTTTAATTTTGCATAACTTTTAAGCTTAAGGTTTCTTATTGCAAAGACAAACAAGTCTAAAAATTAATTAAATAGATTAAAAATGCTTAAACTGTATTATCCACATTTTTATTAACTTCTATTAACTTTTATCTGACATGAAGGTTTAAACGTCTATCTGACGTAGATAATTGTTGTTTTTACAATGTTGTCTTTTTCTCGTTATCAACGTATTGCAAAAGAGGTTTCATAATTATCCTTAAGAAATTATTATTAAAATTGTGTAATTTCTTTTAATTTCCACTTTGTAGGTAGGAAGGTCGTGTTTTGCTCCACTGTCCATTATATTCAGAAACAATCTTCTGTCCATCAGGTGAGAAAGAAAGGTGTACTGTTAGAAACAAAAACTGGATAACTTCTTGTTAAACTAGAAATGAATCTCGAAGAAAATAGTGATAATGATTGTATATGAGTTGATTGATTGCTGCTACTACTATAAAATTTTTTGCACAGTCGAATAAAATAAAGGCGTTTTTTTATTTTTATAATTCATCCCAGTCAGAGCACCTATGGGTAAGTTTTTTATATAATATTTAGTTGTAAAACCAATACTTGAATAAGTTCCGGAGGGTTTTGGATATGAGGCGGGATGTCGTTCCGCTATTCCGATTTACCGCCCAGCAGGCAGTGCCAACCACAAACTGAGCAACGACTACTCTGGGTTGTGTAACTTCCGGTCAAGTAAAGCAAGGTCCAATGAAGGTATAGGGGGCATCTGCCCGTTATACCGTAGTCCTACCGATTAAAATGAAAATGAGGTGTTTCCTGCTTTGACTCGAACTGACCAATTAGTCAGGTACGAGAGCAGGAGTTTGGAAAAGGTGTCGGGTATGTTTAGGTTGGGAATCTTGTGCAGGAGACCGGCGTGCGAAACCCTGTTAAATGCAAGCTTAATATCCAGAAACACAGCCAGATTGCATTGCTCGTGGTTTCTGTAAGCAGCTTCAGCAAGGGATCGTGACACTGATATACTTTATTTTAAGCGTATTAAATGATAATTTCTTGCATAATAACTATTTAACGTGTGCTGCATTATAGGAATAGTGGCTTACAGCACAAGCTGTTATGTAACCGTGGTTCCATTCCCCGAACCCTGCAAACTGAATGTTATTTCGATTTCATTCTTCAAAATGTATACTCTGCTCCTGCTCTTAAATCTTTTTTAAAATTGATAAATCTCGATTATTGTAACATTAATAAAAATAAAAATACCCAAAATCTGCTCCACCACTCTTATCTGTTAGAGAATATACATGTATTTTTATTAAACATATTTGTGGCAACTAAATTTTACCTGATAAGGCCGAAACAATTGTAGTTAGTTAAATAAATTTGGTGGAGCAGATTTTGAGTATTTTTATTTTTATTAAATGTTATCAAATAACTCCACTTTGAGGATCAAAAATGGATCAATTTAATTACTCGATTATTGTATTTTTGTTAGTTTTTATTTATCGAACGCTGCAACAATATTTGAATTACAGCAACATTGTTTGTTATTCAATAAAAAAGATCAATCCTGCAGTAATATCTTATTAAAGGTGTACCTTGTGAGGGTCTAGGACATTTCGCCGCGGCCGATTCGCCGCTGCCGTTTCGCCGCGGCCGTTTCGCCGCCAGGCCGTTTCGCTGCCAGCCGTTTGGCCGTCGGGCCAGTTCGCCCTCAGAACAATTTTAATATTTGGAATAACATATACACCCATTACGAAGATTTCTCTGGGCGTATTAAAAAAAACAGCACGTCTACTGCTGCCTACAGCAATTTTTAATCATTTTAAAAAAATATTTTTTAACGCTTATTTTGTTCTTTAGAAAATTAATATGGTAATGTTTATTTTTTATAAGGTACATTATCTAAACTTTCCCTCTAATTTAATAAAAAAAATTCCAAGAATCGATTAACCTAAGTTGATGTCTTGTTTACTCAAAGATATTACAAAACGGAATTAATGTAGCTAATTTAAAAATTATTACCTAGACAACTAGGAATTTACATGGGCTATAAAGGATAATATCTAGTATTATTTTACTATTACTGTTAAAACAGTGTAATATAATAAATAAAAATATATTACTAGTACATAAATTCTTATTTGGAAATATTCTAAAAGAACAAACATCGGCGTTAAAAACACATTTTTTTAAGAAGCATAAAAAATAAGCGTTGCCATATTAATTTTCTAAAAGTACAAAATAAACTTTAAAAAATATCTTTCTAAAAAGATTAAAAATTTTTAATACGCACAGAGAAAGCTTCGTAATGGGCGCATATGTTATTCCAAATACTAAAATTGTTCTGGCGGCGAACTGGCCCGGTGGCGAAATGGCCTGATGGCGAAACTGCCGCGGCGAACCGGTGGCGGCAAATCGGCGGCGGCGAATCGGCCGCGGCGAAACGTCCCATACCGACCTTGTGACACACTTAAACATTATTGCATTTCAGTACATGGTTTTTATTAAATTAAGTCTTAAAGATCGATGTTTCTCAAATCGACGTAAAGAATCGCGTTTTCTCAAACATATTTCGATATACTAATTCGCTAAATTCAATAAAAATTATTAAAATAGGTTATCTCGCACATAAATAATGGCGATTCAGATAAAATTTGTTTGATAAAAGTATGTTTTTTTGTAAGATTTTCTTCTTGTCTATTGCCTAGTTTGAATGTCCTAATTTCAATTGTCTAAGGCATGTTAACTGCTGCAGGTTTTGTTACACGTCCAAACCGCACTAGGCGTCGTGTATGCTTACTAATGTAAGCGGGTTGCCAAGCCAGCTAACAGGGAGATGGGCGTGGTCGAAATAATAAGTAAAATGAATGATTACTACGCTCAAACACCTTACACCTAAATTCAAACAGCTCAGTCCGGGAAAATATGTCTCTAGGCGCCACCACAATCGAAACTTTGCTAAAATAATTGTCTTAAGCTGGGTGTTAATTAACCCTACTTGATTGTGGAAAGTAGGATTGTGCTTACTCAGTAAACTCTCACACGAGGGTTCTAAAACAAACACTCGTCTCAAACAATTCAACTCAAACTCAAATATATTTAGTACTACCCAGGTTATTAGAAACTTTTTGAATACACCTTGTATACATGTAAAGTTAAGTTTCTACTTACTAATGAATAAATAGTTCTTCATTCAATGGTCGATAATTAATTTTTAAAATTCCTAATTAAAAGAAAGCAATGTCATCGGCTTAATAATTGTTACTCCAATATAATAGTGATAAAGTGCTGCAAAACAGTCAAACGAGAATAATCCTTGAAGGTTTAATATTCCTAACATGAACGATATCTTTTAAATTTAATTTAATTTTTATAATACTTCTGAATCGTATTGGACATTCGTAAATATGTAAGTTCTCAAATCATCTCTCTCAGTTATACTTAATGAAATTTTAATTAACAGCTGATCCGTCATCAGTGTACTGCGTTAATGAAACTAACATGAAAATTTTTGCAATCAACCTGGCAAATATAACCTTTCAGGTTGTTCATTAATCTTGAAACCAAAATATGCAAAATCTACATTTTAACTTGTCAAAAACTAGGTCACCAATTAAGTAAACGTCACAAATGTATCTCATAACTGGCTAAATAAACAACAGAATAAAAAGGTAACGATAAATATATATTGTCCTGCATAAAATAATAAACAAATGTTTACATACACAACAGCGTGGTTGAAAAACCACTCCACCACGTTACTGTCAATACAAACTTGCGCTTCTACAAAAATTCTTACTGCTAAAACAACCAATACAACATAACTCGAGACGATTATCTTTTTCCTTCAACAATAATTAATTAAATTACCCAACAATACGCAAATCACAACTAAACAAAAAGATAATCGTGCTTATCTGAGTTTTTAAAATCCTTAAATGTAATTCTTACTTAAAATTGTCCATTAATCCTACGCTTTTCTTTCTTCTTTCTTCCCGTAAATCAATTATTTGTAGTCCATTTGTATTCCTTAGATTGCCTGAAGGCACATAACAAATATTTCACAATTCCACAACCACTTATTCCTTTCTGCACTCGCGATTAGTCCAACTATGCGAGGTTATTACTCCAATAACGTAATAATCTATACACGTTTGGTTGCCTCTATAAAGTTTCTCGCAACCTTTAGGACAGTTTAGTCCTTCCTTAACACAAATAAACTTTTAATGTCATATAAAATTACCTTAACATTGGCTCAATTTATTACGAAAATTTCGTTTACTTAAAGGTGGTCCCATAAATAATTTTAACTAAATATCGTTACAAGAACACGCGCCGCACTCAACACTCTAACGTAATAACTGTTATCTTTTATAAATCTGCTTACGCACTTTTTACTTTCTAGAAAATAAACTAACTGATTTTATCTTCAATCTCAATTTTATTAATTGTTTTATTTATGAATGTCTTATACCATTCATCCCCTTTCGGGTTCCGCAGTTGTTTAAACAATGACTGCCTTCAATATTATTCACAAATATAACTCCAACTCAACCCATTCTGATTTCACACATCACCTCGCGCGCGTCTCTCACCGAGCTCTCACCAAAAGCCAAAAGCTAAAAGCTAACTCTCTCACGTCAATCTCTGACTTTCCTATTTATACCTTAAGCCATCCATCTTTAAACATGTCCGACTTCCTTGCTATATTCTCCAATGGTATTCATTCAAACTTTCTTAGTGCCGAGAGATGCTACCATCTGTACAACCACGCTCATAACTACAATACATCGCCATGTTGGTTCTTACTTGCAAATTTTACAATTACTTCATGGAGAAACCAGTTCTCGCCATCACATTCATTCAGTGGCCACTCTGGACCATTACACAACTTTCAAGGTTTATCTCCCACATGCGCTCGTCCTTCTTCCGCAACATTTGCAAAAATAAGTACAGTCTAAGGTCTCAAATCCCATATACATACACGTATTCTCAAACTGATTGCACAACATTACGAAAACTTTCTGAAATTAACACTTAAACATACCAAATCTTTCTCTACATATTTTCTAAAACATTCTACACTTATACACTCACATCTTCTGGCAAAGATTAGTCCTTTATCCTCCAACATTCCATTCCTTACAGTAGCAAAACAGTAGCAAACATTATCGTCCCATCGACAAATTTCTTTTCACATTTACATTCATCAGAATCTATTTATTCCAACACCAAAGTCTCTATAACATTCAAATACACGTATCTGCATACAGAATAATATTTCTCCTAAATTTCCAGTGGCGTATCACCCACCCACATACATTATGCATATACACAAAAAAAAATTTTTTTTTTCGTTCGAACTCAATACACTCGCACTCAAAACACGTAATACACGTCATTACAACATCCTACATACAGGGTGCGTCATCGCAACCTTACAGTTTATCTTGTTAACTCACTGCAAAATCTCATAATGTTCTTTACACTCCGGTTTTGAAGCATCGTTTGATGGTTCTAAATGTTTTTTAAACATTTTCGTAGGTTTTCAAAAATTTAAATTATGATTAAGATTTTTTCAATTCTGTTCGTAACTTGAAAATCTGGAGCACTGGAACTTTCGCAGGGCCTGTAACAAACAAAATATAAACACGGGTTTCATTAGACTAGTCGACCGCTGATGATGATATCTTAGCTATTGAAACGCATTCGGTGTTTTTTTGTGTGGTACGTGGGTGTATTTTGTTTGTTCTGTTCGTAACGTTACTTATGGAACGAAGGAAAACAGTACTCGGGCTAAGCATTCATACGGATACGCCTAACAGGTCTTATTATACTGTTAATTTCTCTAAGAGAATAACTAGTAGTAAAGTACATGACTTCTTCAAGCTAATTACTCTTATATAAAATCTGATTGCCACTTTACCTTGATTTCTATTTTACCACGGCTTTTGCTTAGAGTTTCGGAAATTAAGATTGGTTGGTTAGTACATAAATTAGCTATCTGTCACCACACTGATATTTTTTGGTTTTAAAATGGCAGTAACGGTAATAGGTGGAAGACATGTATACCCCATGCCGCCCGCTGCCACGTTTACCGTGGGCTCCTTAATATTGGTGCTCCAATTTTCTGAGTTCGGTAAGGGCTGCCGGTCATATTCTCCTCTATTCCTTATGCGTGGCGTTTTAACGGCTAAACTCTTAAAATGACGAGTTCTAAAACAGACGCTATACCCCAACTGAGTAGGGCGAAACGCCCACACTCTCACATCGATTCGTAGATCCGTCTCAAGGATTCTGGGGGGGGGGTCGTCAATGCCAAAATCAAGGCTAAGAAGAACAAGATCTGCCAGGAATAAAACTGCCTCATTCGGATGCCCAGGAGGGCAGTACTCAAGCGACTTCGGTCATCGAAATTACCAACATCCGGATTAATTACTGCAACATACGTGGTATCAGGTCAATCTTAATGCTGTTCACCAACACCTCGAACAAGTGCAACCGGAAATTCTGTTTCTATCAGAAACACAAGTCTCCCCTGGAAGCACTGATTCGCCTGACATGAAATTTCCCAGAATACAACCTCCACTCTAACTTTTGCCTTAAAGGCGGAGTATGTGCGTATACCAAGGACAACGTAGGTTGTAATAGGATATCCACTTTGGAAAACAACAAATTTGACGTGATTTGGTTTAAAAATTCTGGGCCCCAATTTGTGAAATTCTACTGTTGTTTGTATAGGTCTTCCAATGATAGCAACTTCCAAGATCTTTTTGATTACCTTAGTCTGAAAATAGACTACCACTTATCACAGTTTCCATCTTGCGATATTTCTATTTTGGGAGATTGTAATGCCCACAATTCCAATTGGCTTCATTTTTCTTCTACTACTAATCTCGCAGGTCATAGTGCAGAAGCATTTGCTGTATCCTGTGATCTCACACAAACCAACTAGAATCCCTGACAACCCTAACCATACTCCACATCTGCTTGACCTATTCCTTACAACTAACCCACTTGTCTATAAAACAATAGTCATTTCCCCACTTGGTCAATCAGACCACTGCTAATCGAAATAACTTCCTCTACACCCAATCCCACTGAAGTTATCCTGATGGGTATATTATACATTCCCAAAAAACATAATCGTGTAGGTCATGCCCGTTCCCAACCCTGCTTTAATAGGGCTCGCACTGATGCATTATCGCAAAAGCATAAACTGTATACTAAATGGAAATCAAATAAATCTATCGAAAATCACGCCAACTATATTGCCGCAAGAAATAGTTGCAAAAGCATCATCACCAGGACCAAAAAGATGTTTGAAGAACGTAAATGCAAAGAATTGGTCTCACGTCCTTTGGGTGGTCGTAAATTTTGGTCATTAGCTAAAGTCATCAGTAAAAACTTTAATACATCTTCCTTTCCTCCCATGACGTCTCGCGACGGAGCTGTAGTAGCTGATCCTGCTGAAAAAGCCAACCTCTTTGTCGATTACTTTACGTCAAATTCATGTCTCAATGATTCTGGTAAAACTGTGCCGTCGCCCATATCTACTCCATATGCTATTAAACCAATCCACTTTCATTACAAACTTGGCGCAAACAAGGCGACTGGCCCGGACGGTATTCCAGCTATCGTCCTTAAAAAATGCTACCCTGAGCTAGTACCTGTATTGTCGAAATTCTTTTCGATCTCCATGTCATCTGGAAAGTTTCCCTCATCGTGGAAGTTAGCAAATGTCCAGCCTATTCCTAAAAAGGGCGACAAAACCGATCCCTCAAACTCTCGACCAGTAGCTATCACCTCCATTCTGTCGAAAATCATGGAGAAAGCCATCAACGACCAACTACTTTCGTTCAGTCCAATAAACTCTTAGGCGACCACCAGTATGGGTTTATACGGGGTTGTTCAACGGGCGATCTTCTTTCATATGTCACCCACTTTGGAATAACACTTTAGAGATGTCCAGTGAAACAGTCGTGGTAGCTTTAGATATTTCAAAAGCTTTTGACCAGGTTTGGCACGAGTGCCTACTTGTCAAGCTTACTTTGTTCTGCTTATCTGATACACCCATCAATTGGATATCCAGCTTTCTTGACAAAAGACGTACACGCGTTGTCGTCGATGGCTTCTTTTCGAAAGAAACTACTATTAACGCGGGAGTACCCCAAGGATCAGTGATAGCTCCCACACTTTTCCTGCTGTACATAAATGACCTCATTTCCTTAACAACTAACCCGATCCATTGCTTTGCAGATGACAGCACTCTACGTTGTAGTTCTTCTCAGTTTTCCCACAACAATAAGTCTAGACAGGATGTTAATGTGAAAATGGCAGCCTCAATCAACAGTGACTTAGAACATGTCCTTGAATGGGGAAGGAATAACCTACTCACGTTCAACACCGACAAAACGCTGTGTTGCCTTGTGTCCGCCAAGAAAGACCGATCATGTCCTGGTATAAATATTGAATGGCTTAGAACTCAAGTTTTCAAACTTTATTTCTATGTTAGGGATGTCCATATAATCGAACCTCTCATGGGTTGACAACCTTTCGTCAGTCTGCAAAACAGCTGCCCGTAAACTCGGCCTTCTATACAGATCTAAACAGTAGACATGTGGTCGTTATCAGTTTTACGTTATAACGTCATATGGCCTTCAGTACCTTAATGTAAATATTAAGAAACTAATATCATAAAAGGCGCTCTTATCGTACTAGTCCAAGTTTAGAAAACCAGCCACGCAGCTACGAATTTTCGGAAGAACGAATTTGATAAGGCATCTTATAAATTGAGCTTCTTATATTTTTTCTATTAAGAGAAGATTTTTATATAATTTTTTTAAATAATATAGCTTCCAATGCATCAAGAGAATTTTTATATAACAGCTGCTAGTGAAAGATGTATTATATTTCAAATTTGAATAAAACTTTTACATTTATTCTAATTAATTTCATAAATTTTTTAAATTCAAAATAACAATGAGTGAAAAATAATTTGCAACGTACTTCACCAAAGAGATAACGGCAAATTGTTATAATTGCCGCTAATGCGTTGATGTCTACTAAATCGAAGGATCGATATCAGAAATCATATAAAACATTTTTAAATTGAACAATGAAGCACCAAGTAAATTCGATTACAAAAAATGTCTGAATAGCTTATTTTGAAATGATGACAAGACGAAATTTGGACATATTATTTCAATGCTAAGCATTAAGCAAATTATTGCCATTTCTAAATTTGATAAACTACTCGTATTAAAACATTTTCTAAAGCATATGAACGGAAGAAATCAACAATTCGAGATTTTGATCAAATTCGAATTCAAATTTCTCAGAAACCCCAACAAAACATCCCTTGACATAAAAGTAACTAAAACTTTTTCTCTAAGTATTAATGTTACAAGACATTAATGCTAGGTGTTGTACAAATATGTACGATAATCTTTATGTGTATTTCATACTGTATATTAGTTCTGTGGTAGTTTAGTAGTCACAGCAACAGTTAATACATAGTTACAGACAAAAAAATATATATTCGGCTGTCACGTTTCTGTCACGTTCAATTGCAATAGGTAATAAAAAGTTCATAAAACCACTACGTTGCGATTTCTAGTTCGGCGGCAGTTTTTTTGGTCCTTCGAGTTCGGATGATCTAGAAGAGAAGCAGTTATACTTCCTAGAAGTAAAAAATCTGAACGGATACTTAATTTACGATAGTAGTTAGAAGCTCAAAATTAGGTATTACACGTAGGTTAACGACTCATTTTTCTGTGCGTTACTGATCAATAAATTTGTCATTAATAAATTTTATATTATTCAAGAACTTCTCCTCAATGGTTAGATATGTCTGATTTATCAGTACTGAGTGCACGCGGAGCTCTTAAGGCCAAATTAACACGTATGGAAAAGCTTGTTAGTAAATTTACGATTCAGCATGAGTCTCGGTTGAACGTATTAAAAGAAATTGATCAAATTCAATTTGAAATTTAAAGGATATGTCCTGAGGCGATTGAGTCGGATGATTTTTTTTAACAAGTTTATTAAAAAATTTTAGAAATTAACAATTAATTTTTATATACATATCACACTTAAAACTAAGTATAATAATAAATGTGTATTGTGTTGTATTGGTGGTGCGCTGCTCAGGAATCTTCTTCCTCTTCAGCGCATGGATTGCGAAGTTGTTGGGTTGCGTATCGTGTGGATTGCCTGTTGACAGTGTTGTGCTTTGCATTGTTGGTCGTTCGGAAAAAAATAGATGAGTTGTGGAGATGTGATGATGTTGGAGTATGTTGTGTGGACTGTCCTGTTGTCGCTCCGTTGCGGCTGGTTGCTGATGCCCTGCGTATCTGAAATAAATAGAAACATGTGTTGATTATCCGAAAAGGGCAACCACCTCTGAACCGTGAGATAAGATCACTCCCCACAGGTCCATCGCAGTTTGCGCCTGAACGAGCGCCGCTGCCACCTTACTGATGACAGGTAGGGCCTTCTCCATATCGAGACCTCCGAGGAGGCCCAATATGGCGTCGAACCCTAAGGCGGGTTGGGCAGGCGGGATAACGACAGCGGCGGGAGCCGTTCTCGGTACCTCGGCCTTCTCAACCTTGCCTGCTGTCGCTCGGGCGTAACTGACGCCGGTCCGGGTTGAAGAAGGCGCCGCCGTCGGCGGTGTCCTCTTCGGTCTCTGATCTCCTTCCGTCTTCTTCAGTTGCGGAGCTCGAGGGAACTTCGGGCATTCCCTGTAGCTGGCGGGGTGGTCCCCACACACTTTGCCCGGTCTGTACAGGGTTTTGTGCATTCACTGCTGTGTTGATAGCCGGCGCACTTGACACAGCGTGCTGCCGCCCTGCAGCAACGCTGTGCGTGACGGAAACCTTGACACCGGTGACACTGCCCGATGCCGGATTTCCGCCGCAAATCCTCGACGGTGACTCGGAGGCGGGCGACGTGCTGCACCTCCCGGATCTTCATCCTGTCGTCCTCTAACGGCAACTCCACCATCACGAGGGGGATCGTGCGTCCTCGCTGCTTCATCCTAAAAACAGAGAGAGCATCAATACCTTGAGTTTTTAGCGCTGAGCTAACGTCGACCTCGGATAGCTCTACGGGCACGCCGCGTATCACCACCTTAGCAAATCGCTCGCTCTTTGCCTGGTAGGTGTGATACGGAGTACCACACCTATCCATATACCTAATCAGTCTGTCTCGGTCCTGGAGTGAGGCAGGCTGAATCTGGATTCCCTCGCTGTAGGCCTTGTCCCTCGTGAAGGCGATCCGCTGTCGATCCATTTCACGGGAGAACGCGATCCAGTTCTCCTTCTGACGAAGGATTGCCGGAGGCACGTTCTCTCTGGCGTCTTCTCTTGCTGCCTGCTCCATCGCTGCAGGGCTGTCCGTGTAGGGTTCGAGGGCCTCGAGCCCGTTGTCGGTAGGCGGCGGCGTTTGGCTGGCGAACCTTCGGCGTCTTCTTTTTCTGTGTCCTGAAGTCGTCATCGGTGGATCCCTGGCTCTTGTCTTGTTCTCGAATCGGTGCGGGTTGTGCGGCGGCGGACGTCGTCGGAGCCGTTAGTGGGACCACCACTAACAGGGCGACGTCTGTCGACGGCGTCTTCTTTGCTCTTCTCCTCTTTTGTCGCTGTGGAGATGGTAGGCGGCTAGGCATGGCGGATCCATACCAAATCGGCTCGTCGGTGCTCGGTGTCCCTCCGAAATCGATCCAGATCCCGTCGTCTTCACACAATCTGCGCGACATCGTGATAACGACGCGGGCAAATTGTTATTTTTTTTGAAAATTTATTTAGCTTAAGCCAAATTGTCGAGTACTCGGATAGCTAGGTAGAGGCTTACGTTTGAATGCTCAAACCGCTCTGGGGTATATAGGAAATCAATGTTCGCTTTGTAAAATATCATTTAAAACGGATAACTCAAATGGCACATTTAACTTTTGAGGAGATGCTTACATTGTTATGTCGTATTGAAGCTTGTTTGAATTCGCGTCCTTTAGCTCCATTAAATGATGATCCAAATGATTTGTCGGTGTTAATTCCCGTCGATTTTCTCATCGGTGAGTCGTTAACTGCGCTACCAGAAGCAAATTTAGTGGAACTTCAGAAGAATCACTTGTCACGGTGACAGCATGTCGAAAAAATACGAAAACACTTTTGGGATCGCTGAGCGCGTGCATATCTCACGCAATTGCAGACTAGATCTAAATGGCGCTTAACGGCAAGAATATTCCAGTTGGGGCTTTAGTAGTCCTAATAGAAGAAAGCGTACCTCCTCAACAGTGGCGGCTCGGCACAGTTGTCCAACTTCATCCTAGCAATGACGGTGTCGTGTGAGTAGTGACGGTTAAGCAAGCTTCGGGAGTGTTTATAAAAGTACAATATCCCGTTTATGTATGTTGCCAATTGACGATTAAATGGAAAGTGGCTGTTAAGAAGACATTCTTTAGGTTAAGCACTAGATTTAATTTATTTGTAATGTTTTAATTTAATTTAAGTTATTTTAATTTCGTTATTTACAGATATTATTATATCTATTCAGTTAGTGAACCAGATTCGTTCAAGGGGGCGGCTATGTACAAATATGTACCATAATCTTTATGTGTATTTCATACTTTATATTAGTTCTGTGTGAGTTCAGTAGTCACGGCAACAGTTAATACATAGTTACAGAAAAAATATATATAATATTCGGCTGTCGCGTTTCTATTATAATACAAAAAATGTTCAATTGCAATAATAAAATGTTTATAAAACCAATACATGGCGATTTCTAGTTCGGCGGCGGTTTTTTTTTGTGAGGAATTAATTACGCCGGCGTGTTGGTTCCCACAGGTGGTATGGGTTATTCCGGTGCTTTGAGAAGGAATGAATTGACATTATCGATGTAGATTTTAAAAATGGCATAGTTTTGGTATATATGCCCAAAACAAAAACAAATGTTCAATCATTATTTGCCATAAACTACCATAATGCGATAACCTTTATTAAAATGTATATACACAAGTAGTATGACGGCACCTTGGTCGCCATTTTGTGTTTAGTGACGTTATTTGACCTTGGCCACACCCCCAGAACGAATCCAAACAAAAACAGTTACCCATGCCATAATGACAGTTAAACTTCATGTTAGAGATTAATAGACATAAATACGTGTTAAGTTAAAAAAAATACCAAGGCCATCTTCTTCTATAAGATATCAATAATACAGTTTAACCATTTTGATTCATATTTAATTTTTAAATTTACCTTGCGCTATATATCTGTAATAATTTTAATAACATTACGAAAAATAAATCACCTTTTAAAACAAAAACAGTTATCCATGTCAGAATAAGACTTAAACTTCAAGTTAGATAGATAGAAAGACATAAATACCTGTTAACTTTAAAAAATACAAAAGCCATCTGCTTCTTTAAGATATCAATAATACAGTTGAACCATTTTCATATTTCATTTTTAGATTTAACTAACGCTATCTATACCTGTCTTGCGAGACTAGGACCTCTTATTAGAATAGAATAGAATACAAATTCAAATGGGGGGCTCTGACCCGAGAACAAGTTCCTATACCTATCTTACAAGTCAGCATTAGGACCATTGCTTAATTTCAAATTTCCCGCGAAGGACCGACCTTGGCTAGCCCAAGGCCGACTCCAAGGTCACGCACGGGGTCAACCCCGAGACCGAATCCGAGGTCAGCCTCAAGGTCAAATCTAAGGTCAGCCGCGCGGGCGACCTTGAGAATTCCCAAGTTCAAATGCCGCCACAAAAAACAAAACGGCGGTCAAGGTGCCGTCTTACTACTTACACATTAGATCAACTCACACAAATTGTCGTTCTTTCTTCTTGAACTACTGCAATATAAATTGTAGAAATCGACCGATCGATATAAATAAAATATGGGAAATTGTAAAAGTAAAACTACCTCATTAAGGACTGTTTTCGATGCAGTGCTGTAAGAGATCACCTGCTTCTCAGTTAACAAACCATGGTGGCGATCTACTAACAATTAAACAAGATGGCGGTTAGAAATTGTTAATTGTCGCAGAAAGTTAAGAAAAAGGTCACCATCCCCTGTAGCTTCGTGTTCACGATCACTTGTGCCATTGTTCACTCGACGCTTGTGGATATACATGATGTACAAGAGCAATCAGTAACATAGTCCAATACTAGTGTACAGCGTACTGTTGCTAGAAAAAAAAACTGCAGTGAATTCACATGAGCATAATTAATTTAACAGGCGTAATGACAAATCCAGCAGAGAACTGGATTGGTAATAATTGATTCGTTAAAATGGTAGTCGTTTAATTTTTTTTTATTCGTTTAATTTAATTTCTTTATTTGACATAGCCTTGTTACGAACACATAATTGAAATAAATCAAATGAAAGCATGGAATATAAGTTTTGGTCATTGCTACCTACTTAAAAACAGTGATACGTAATGGCACTGTAAATAATTGAAAACTGGCATAATCAGTTCATTAAAAGAGCGAAATAGCAAAAATGTATTACATGCAATGTTTTCGTTTTACTATAATTTTACTTCCTAAATAAAGATTGTACCGCTAATCTACATTAATGTTCCATGACGCACATTGTTTTAACAACTAATAATGCACTTACGGATTTAAGTATTCGCTTGATAATTTTTTGTTTGGATGCGGATGATTTAATTTAAATTTCATCACGTCAGTTTGTAAAGTTGCTAAATATATCAATTAAACGGTATTAATCATAGCAGAATTTTGGGCCGCTATAAAATTTATATGCCTCCTGACCCTATAAATTTCAATTACACAAAATGGCCTGTGCGTGTCGGTTTGTATGTGTAAACAAAATTCCGGAACAATTATTTTTGTAAAAATTGGTCAACGGAATGATGAACATTACTTGAAAGCAATTTACTTCTTTCAAATTTTCCTCCAAACCGTCACAACCATTTTCATTAAAGTTAAAATTTTGAAATACATTTAGACAAAGAGGCAAAAACGGCCTCCTCGAATATTCTCATCAATTGTGTTGAAAAGCACTTTGCTATTGTTGAATTTAATAAAAGTGTGATTGTGTTAAAAAACCGAAGACCTGCGTCAAAACGTATCACAGAAAAGAACGTGTTAAAAACCATATTTTAAGTCGTCAGTTTTTTTTTGTCGAATGAATACATTACGAGAACACGTAGGTTCTACTCTTAAACACCTTAAATTCTTGAAAAAACTAGAATGGTTTCAAGGGCTCAATATTGTTGTGCTCAATATAGCAGTCAAATAATAACGCAATCAGATGCAGGTCGTAATTTGTTTCGCTTAAAAGGTTTTTTCTGTAACGAATAATTTTAGTGCATTTTTAAGAATAAAAAAAATTCACCATTGTTAGCACTTTCTTTGCGGTAATATAATTTTCAGGGTTGAACTGCTATTTTCCAGAAAGAACTATTGACCTGATACGCCAGTCATATAGTACAATAAAGTCACAAACTAACAGCTAGTTCTGATTGTTTAATATGTTGTTACGACCACTACCAGTAGTGTATATCCAAGTTTGCAGTTTCGAAGGACTTGTGCTAAGTTCGTAGCACTCGAAATCCGCGTAATTTTCGCATTTTTTTTTTGTTTTGTTTTTCACTAGAACTCGTAAACTATGCGTTTATAATAAAACATGTTATTAACGTGTTTAAAGCAGATTACATTAGCTAAAATTTGAAACCAGAACCAGCTCTGTATGTACAATAGTTACCAAAATAATAAAAAAAAATTGGCATTTTTTCCAAAAAAGTGAAATGTTAAGAGTTGGTCAACTTTCGACCCCGAAATCGCGAAAAATACTCATTTTACGGGTCAAGTCATAGGGGACATTCAGCGAATATAATTAGTTTTAATTTCAGCACAAAACGACGTCTGTAGGCCCGATAGTTTCCTCACAATGCTAATAAATTAAAAAAATGGGAAAACTTCATTTTTCGCTAATTTGCTCTATTAAGTTCTCACGGCGGTTTGAGGGTAGTTTGAAAGGAAACCCCTTTCTTGCACCCGCATGATAGAAATTTCGTATACACTTCGTGTATCATTGTTATTTGCATATTTTTCCACCCTCAATCACATCTGAACTCGATAGGCGTAGAATGTTGCACCATCTTCCGTTGGGGGGCAACGGGCGAGATCAACCTTAGCCGAGGCGGCTGTTTTCACAAAAAAATTATAGCGCAGGCGCTGGAGCGCATCCTCAGTGTAGTCTCCTCCATGCAGCGCTACTAGGCACTTGGCTCTGGCATCTGTGGTGGCTTAGTGGATTGAAGTAGGTTGGGGGAACGCTTCAGCTGTCGTGATGAGTTGAGGGTATTTCTGCAAGGCGCTCCACAGTTTAATCTTCTCATACCCGAAAAGGGCAGTGGTGGTGTCTCATTCAGTGAAGGCGTGGGGGAAATCGATACAATAAAACAAACCATGGATACTATACTCAGTAGGAGCTCATTATGATAGCCTAGTTTGGTAGCGAAATGCAACTAAAGCATCAGCAGTGTAACTTTTAAAAATTCACCGAAAATATAAATGTAAAGAGAAAAGTCATGTTATTGGTATTAAACTGTACTGGTTTTTTAACGATCGTTAAATTTTTTTTCCAAATATTGCATTCTATGGCTAAAAAATTGGTTGTTGGGCACCATTTTCCAATATGATGGCCATAGCACAAGTTTTCTTTCGACGACTTTTAGTATGTTATTCCGGAAGTATTAATCAATATACACACCAAGTCTTATGCTTATACGAGTTTTTTACGGTAATGGAGAACTTTTGATTTAATATAATTACACTATTAGTCAAATAACCCTCAAACCACCGTGAGCAACAAAGCAAATTAGTGAAAAATGCAGTTTTCCCATTTTTATTTATTAGCATTGTGAGGAAACTATGGGGCCTACAGACGTCATTCTGTGCTTAAATTAAAGCTAATTCCATTCGCTGCAACATTTCCTCCTGTGACTTTACCCGTAAAATAGGTATTTTTCCCGATTTCGGGGTCGAAAGTTGACCAACTCGTAACATTTCCCTTTTTTCGAAAAAAATGCGAATCTTTTGAGGGCCGTGTCTTGGTAATTATTGTACCTACAGAGCTGGTTGTGATCTCAAATTTTGGAAAATTTAATCTACTTTAAAAACGTAAATAACATGTTTTATGAAAAACGCATTGTTTAAGAGTTACAGTGAAAAAAAGTTAGCACAGGTCTTCCGAAGCTGCAAACTTGGATATATACTACTGGTAGTAGTCCTAACAACATATTAAAAAATCAGAACTAGTCGTTATTTTGCGATTTTAGCGATTTCTAGTGTACTATTTGACTGGCCTATGAATTGTGTTTTATTAGACATCTTATGCCCTGAGGTGATTTATTCGGGCAGTTAGGAAGTCGTTTTCATCAGGATCATGAATGAAAGAGGATATCAACGGTTTTTCAGATAAAATTTGATTATTTCGTACAAAAAACTCCGTTTAACGACAAATATCCCAAGGGGTTAACGTACACCTTAGTTTTGCACTTTTCACACAACTTTTGTTAGCTTAACTTCTAAAATTCTTTGTAAAAGTACTGAACGTTAAAAAATAAAATTCAAGGGTTAGAATACCATATTACGTTAATATGGATATGAGTTAAATACTAATGTCACTTTCATATTGCCATGATTTATCAAAAAGGTTAATAGGATATCCACACACACACGCACGCGTTTACTTACCCACACCCACGCCAACGCACACACACATGCCGCACGCAACTCACCTACCCACACACATACGTACGCACGCGCACACACACACAGACAGATAGACTACGTGCCACAAATGGTTCGTATAGTATACGGAAATGTAAAAATCTGTGGCCAGCACATAACTTTCTTACACATACTTACTCTTATTAAATGCACAAAAAGTCTTGTATTTTCCATCTAAACAATTTAAAAATCATAAAAAGATACACTTGATAAATTTTTTATTGTAAGAAAAGGAATAAATTTCATATAATAATACTATGTATTAATATGATGTAATCATTTCTAAGTAGAATAGTATCAAATTCTGTTCACGGGACTTCTTTGCAACATTTCCATGGCGTGAATATTGTTTTAAGTTGTCATGGGGATGGAGTTATACAATCCCAAAAAACAAAATCGTATAGGTCATTCTCTTTCCCAACCCTGGTTCAATAAGACTTTTCCTGATGCAATATCATTTTCGGTACAAGCTCCTAGAATCGCTTCTCAGTATGGTTGATCTCAATAAGGCGACTAGCCCGCACGGTATCTCAGCTATTTTCCCCTGAACTAGTACCAGTCCTATCTATGCTCTAGTCGATTTCTACGTCTTCTGGGGAATTTCCTTCATCAATGAAGTTAGCAAATGTTCAACCTACACCCAAAAAAAGCGATAAAACCGATCCTCCGAACTACCGACCATTTGCCATCACTAAAATTCATGGAAAAAGCCATCAATCAGCAACTGCTCTCTTTCCATGAAATTAAACTACGTAGTGACCACCAATATGATTTTAGGCAAAATCGTTCAACAGGTGATCTTGTTTCATATGTAAGCCTAGTTTGGAACAATACATTAAAACAACCCGGTGAAACAGTTGTAGCCGCTTTAGATATCCTAAAGGCATTTGACCAAGTTTGGCATAAGTGTTTGTTTGTAAACTCACCTTGTTTGGGTTAAATGATACGCTCATCAACTGGGTTTCTATTTTTCTAAATTAAAGACGAATGCGTGTCGTAGTGGATGCGTTTTTTCATAAGAAGTTGGCATTAACGCGAGCATGCTACTGGGATCAGTTATAGCGCTTTTTCTGCTATACATAAATGATCTTATTTCTTCAACAACTAACCGGATCCATTGCTTTACTGACGACAGCACCCTTCATTGCAGTTCAGCTTAGCCTACTCATAATGGCAATCCACCTTCCATCTCAAACCAAGATATTAAAGTTGAAATGGCAATTACAATCAACAAAAACATTCAACGTATCCTCAAATGGGGATGTAATAATCTAGTTAAATTTAGTGCTAATAAAACAGTGTTGCCTTGTGTCCGCAAAAAAAATACGATCATAAGTTGGAAATGACCGTATGTTCAAATGTATCATGGGTTGATAATCTTCTACCAGCTAACAAAGCAGCTAGGCTTTTCGTACAAATCTAAGCAGTACTTTACCTCCCGGCAACTCTTTCTGCTGCCCAAATTCTACCTTATCTAGAATATAATTCTCGCCACTGGGTTGCTGTGCCCCAATACACTCTCGATATCGTCGACCATATTCAAAACAGATGGACTAGGTTTATCAATGATCCGTCCTTAACTTCCTTGTATTATCGGTATTACAATGGCTATTGCGCTGCTGAATTACATTGTTTGATACCATCTTGGGCTACCTTTGCTAGGAATACTCGGCTAGCTCATTCACGCCATCAGTACGCAGTACAACTCTCAACTTGTCCTACCAAACGGGCACAATCCACATTCTTCTACATGGAACTGTTTTCCTCTCTTATGATATATATGTATGTATGTATGTATGTATGTATGTATGTATGTATGTATGTATGTATATATATATATATATATATATTTATATATTTGTAAAAATATGAATATAAAAATGTACACCATTAAAAAAAGTATTTGATTTGTGTGTAATACTAGTGAAAGTTTACATTTTCATGGCAATATTAATTTAACTTTTTATACACATCAGATTTTTCAATTAATTACAGTAGTTTTTAAGGCTTATATAGTTTCATTTAAAAAATTTTATGAGAATCATTCACTTAAAATTGAATTATCTTTAAAAAAGTTGTGTATGCTCTTTGCTGCAAACTTGATAGTTTTCGAAGTTTCATTAAAATTAGTTGCATATTTACCGTAGCTACGGCAACACTCACACACATACATACACATGCGCACCTATAAACTCGATATTGATTTTTTTCACGAACACAACACTTTTCTTATGGGTGCAATAATACTTCTCCGCAGGTTTAGCATTTCATTGTGTGATTCCTCTTCATAATTTTCCAATTTTTTTTCTGATGACCAGTCTTGCATGCCAACTTCTATGAAATCTTACTCTTTTTTTTCATAACTGTTCTTGTAGCCTGGATGGTTAGTTTGATTTTCTTTTTCACATTGTACATAATATTCTTCAATAATTTCTTCATCAGGTTCTGCTAGGATCTTCATCTTATCTTGTCTTTTATTTTCTTCAATGACGCTTGATCTATCGTTTTGATAATCACGCAGTCTGTTAAACTCTTGTCTATTTTTAATTATTTCTACTTAATTTTTTTGTTTTTTTTATTTTCTTATTATTCGTTTGTTCCAGCGGTTCTTCACGTGTGTATTTGGAGAGCTGAGTCAGTATTTTAAGTTTAATTATTCCGACATTAGAAGTTACCCTCTTTTTGACATTCTTTGTCTTAGGTTTATTATCTTTAGCCTTCTTTTTCTCGGTCTACTTTTCAAGTCTCAGCTTTTTTCTCTCTTCTTTTTCAAGTAGTTTCCGTTTTGTATCCTCTTCCTCTTCTTTCCTTTTAAGCCATTGGTCCGACGTAATCGTCGATGGTATTTTTTAGTTTTTCCTTTTACTCTTTCGAGGAGGAAATCGAACAATGTTGTACTATTTCGTTCGATTTTATTCCCGTTTCAGAATCGTTTTTTAAATATCCTTGTTCCTCTGTTCTAGACATCGTGGCTTGTGTGCCAGTTTGGCTTATTGTAGGTTCTGCAGTATCAAGCTGATTTAACGAAATTTCATCTATCAGAAACAGAATAGGAATATTATTTATATTAAGCTAATCCCAGCTGCTTTTCTCGTTAATCGAATTTACTTTTAACTCTTTGATTATAACATTTTCTCTTAACGGTTGATTCGTGTGTGGATATTTAACATTCTCATTATGTTTATCTTGTAATGGAATAGAGATGTGCAAAAGCAGGAAAGATGGTCGAAGGTAAAAGAAGGAAAATACAATGTAAACTACAGGAACATTAAGGGAGACGGGATATCGAGAAAGAAAGTGATAGCGAGATTTAGATGTGGAAACGAAGAGGGGGGAAACAGGGGCTGGAGAAGGGACGAAGAGAGAAAATGTAGGCTGTGCAGAGAATAGATAGAGTCGATGAAGCACATGCTGCAAGAATGCAGGGAATTAAAGGGGGAGGAGGAGGACGGTGGAAGAGATAGTAGAAGAAGGAGGAAGGGGAGCGGAGTGGATGCAAGAAACGTGGAACAGAAGAAGACAGTTAAGGGGTGAAGAGAAAAGAGAGAAGAAGTTAGTATAAGTGAAATAAAGAAAGGAGAGACTGTAAAAAGTCTAAATAGAGATGGAAAATGTTGCAAGATAAGTCTCAATAATTGGGCACTAGACTTTATAAAGGATTTTAGGTTATAATGTACCATAATAACAAAATTTCATCTAATGTATTATGGGAAAGGTATTTTAAATTCATTTCCTAAAAATAGGACATGTAAATATTTAGAAAAATCACTTACCAGTGGGAACGCTCTTGTCGGAACACACAATATTTGCAGTAAATACAGCTTATTCGGTTCATTACCTCCTAAACCGTTACCTATGTGCGAAACTGGCGGAAGAATTAGTAAACCAGATATTAAACGGTGTTACCGGTTTGTGCTGATATTCACAAATACAATATTAATATTACTAATTCTTAATCATTTGTGTTTTAATACAACGGGCAATAACTGGATGCTAAATAGGAAAACGCCAATTAGTGGGTGGTTTACCCTATATGTGTGCATACGGGAATGTTGAGTGGAGACTCTCCAGATTAGGTTATACAGGGTGGTCTAGATTTAGTGTTAAACATTTTTTTGGGTGATATAACAACATAAATGTGATTCAAATAAACAATTAAAAGCATTTCATTTCATATGCCCACTTAAAGAAAAATTATTTTGATTTTTTCAAAAAAACTGTACATTTACCGAAAAATTAGGAAATTCTGGGATATTTTGAAACATTCCTCAAACTTCTATCAACATCGTATTCTACATTAAACTTCAAGTAAACTGTGAGGTTATCATTTTCTTTAAAAAAAAGGAAAAAGTTTACACGTACTGTTAGCACCCAGTGTTAATAAATTAATTTTGTAAGACATTGTATATGTTAAAAAAATGTATTAGTAGGCGAATGACAGTGGTATAAAAAAAAAGATTGATTGAGTGGTTGAATTTAATATCAGAGAGATAGAGAGAAATTTTGTAATACTAAATTAAAAATTTATTTACAATTTATACACTGGTTTTTATACAGCGAGTCCCAGAAGTTATGACTAAACTCATTTAAAGTTGAAGGGTCTAGTTTTTGGAGAAACGCTCGGACACGTCGATTTTTATTCTTGATTGCGGTTTTTTTTAGTGGTAAAATTTTTATATAGGGTGGCCCAAAAATTAATTACGACTACCAACTTGGTTTTGTCAAATAGAAACACCTGTTTTTTATTTCAATTTGTGAATCTGCTTTGAATTCTGAGTAAATCTCATGTACCATGTCCTATTCCTATAGCCAACAGATATTTACGAAAAAAAAATATTGTCTTTATAAAACTATCAAGAACACTTGCAAAATAATCGTATCCAAGGTGATCCATAAACAATAGGCACATGTCTTCATTTCGTTGTGTATGTCAGTTTATTCCTGACGTCGAATTTCAACATTTGTCCTTTCCGAAATGGTGAAGTTAATGGAACGAGAAAAAATTGAAATTCTCTGCATGATTGGATTTGGTGATAGAACACGTATACAAATAGAAACTGAACATTTGATTTGATTTGTTGTGTTTTTTGAATAAATGGTTCCTTTTGACAGAAAACAAAGGCCGCCTTCCTTAATACGGTCTTAATTGTTGATACGTTCAATTGTAAATTCCTCGAGATCTGTTGACTTTAGGTATAGAACATGGTACATGAGATTTACTCAGAATTCAAAGCAGACTCAGAAAATAAAAAAACAGGTGTTTCTATTTGAAAAAATCAAGTTGGTGGTCGTAACTTATTTTTGGGCCACCCTATATACAAAATTTTACCACTAAAAAACCGCAGTCAAAAATAAAAATCGACGTGTCCGAACGTTTCTCCAAAAACTAGACCCTTGAACTTTAAATGAATTTAGACATAACTTCTGGGACTCACTGTATATTACCGAACTTAAGTTACATAACGGTTCCACGAGCCGGATAATAATCAATTTTTGCCGTTCTAAAAGTATATATTCAGTGGTTGTTGCTTGCTGGTACGACTGGAATATTTTTGCAGTTGCATATTTAAGGAAGTATTAGCGAGTACTTAAAGCGGTAAATTAAAAGTCCGCCAATCTGTGAGTATTTCCGTTTCAGCTCTATTCTACTTCTTCTCATATCGCAATTAGTTATTACTAGAGATGTTTATTGTTTAATTTATGCTATAGTGTGTAATAGGGTGGTATTATACAAACTTATTTTTTGAATTAAAAATTATAAACTCAGAATTTCTTGTAAATCAAACAGTTTATAATCTATATTAAATGTCAGATGAACATAAAAGACGGGCTATACGAGGGACAATCTACAATTATTGAGAATAGAAAGATTGATACAAGTTTTTAGAATTTTTATTTTAAATATGCTCAAAGTAATTGCCATTTACAATAATCCACTTAAGCATTCTCTCCTTCCATAGTTTAAAAGCGTTCAACCAGCTGTCTTTAGGGATACTATCAAAAAAACACTTAACGGCGATATTAATCCCTTCTTCTGACTGGAACCTTTTCCCTTTCAAATGTTTCTTGAGCTCAAAAAATAGCCAGAAGTCACACATCGCCAAATCCGGTGAGTAAGGAGGATGTTCGATAATTTTGATTTTGTTTTTCGCTAAATACTGAACAGTTGTCCCTGCTGTACATAACTTTTATCATTGCTCGTTGTTTTCACCATCGTAGGGGTTTCCTCATCTTCATGTATCCAGATTCGGCTTTCTTGGCGAGTGGGAACATCAAAAAACGGTATGTACGTTTCATCGCAGTTACAATTTTAGAAATAATTTGATAGCCTCCGGCATTCAACATATCTAAAGTTTGTTGGCAAATTCTAACACGTCCTGCTTTTTGTAAATCTGTCAGATGATGGGGTACAAACCGAGTTACAACCTTTTTCAAATGTAAATGTACGTGCAATATTGATCTCACTTGTTAGGATCCAATCTTGAGATTGGACTCTATCATTGCATAGGTAATGCGGTTGTCCTCTTCCACCATCTTCTTCACCGCAGCAATGTTTTCGGGGTTAACAGCAGTTAAAGGAGGGCCAGCTCCTTTTCTGTGTACCACCGACTTGCAACCTCGTTCAAATTCTTTATACCATCTATAAACAGTAGCCAATGATGGTGCGAGAACCCCAAATGCCGACTTTAAACTTTCCTCACACTCATACGCGCTCAAGCCTTTCTTGAAATCATAGTAAATCATTATCCGAAAGTTCTCTCGTGATAATTCCATTTTTTCGATAACAGAAGCTTAT
Source organism: Vesta saturnalis (assembly GCA_036346205.1). NCBI lineage: Eukaryota > Metazoa > Arthropoda > Insecta > Coleoptera > Lampyridae > Vesta > Vesta saturnalis. Next base: position 406,856 of record JARFJB010002305.1, on the reverse strand, counting down.
TCTATGGACTATTTCTCAGACACTATTCAACCGAATTGCACAAGCTAAACTGCAATTGACAGATAAAATAATGCACTATTTAATAAACAACAATTTGTTTTGCACGGGTAACTAGATTTTTCAATTCTCAATAATTGCAGCTTATCCCTCGTAAAAGGCAAAGTACAATTTTTTCTAAATTTCTTGCTCCATTTTTATGTATAAATGTTGATAAAATTAATTTCCAACAACTATTTGACGAGTTTGAGCTATTGTTCAATGAATTTGATAAAATCAGCTGCAAGTTGCGTTGTGCATTACTGGTGAGAATGTAGATGAGCATCTAGATAATGAAAGGAAAGAACGTGAGAATTTTGAGTTATTGTTTTATGAACAATTGCGTTTAGCTCAAGATTTACTCTCAAAGTTCAACGTTATAAACCACTGTTTATCTACATCCTCCCATAGTGCGGCTGGTAGTATCCACTACGAGCAAAATGATTTGTCAAACTTACTGAAATTACCTAAGTCATCGTTACCTACGTTTGATGGTAAAAATCTTCAATGGCTTGAGTATCGCGACACTTATGAATCTCTAATTCAAAATAATGAAAGTCTAAGCCTAATACAGAAAATCCATTATTTGAGGGCATCACTGGAGGGTCCTCCTGGGGGTGTTCTAAAAACAATGGAATTTTCTGTACAGGACTATATTACGGCTTGGCAAAGCATTAATGAGCGATACAATTGTCCTTGTTTGTTAATTTACTACCATGTCAAAGCACTACTTAATGTTGCGCAAGTTAAAAAAGATTCCTCACTCGAGTTAACAAAGTTAAGAGATACACTTATGACTAATTTGAGAGCCCTCAAGCAGTTGAAACAGCCAACAGACAATTGGGACATGTTAATAGTTGCATTGGCAGTAGAAAAGTTAGATAAACCTACAAAATTTGAATGGAAAAAAATTAAGACATCTAAAAGCACTGTTCCAACGTTTGAGGGTTTCAAAAATTTCTTAAAATCTAGGGCTGAGTTGTTAGAATCACTTGAACAGAATAGTTTTGAAAAACATAATGAAAAACACTTTGAAAGTCGTATATCTAATTCAACTCGCGGTTTTCTTGTCATAGCAACTGATAAGAAAAACGAAAATATTCCAGTTTGTCAAATGTGTATAAATTCGCATACAAAACTGCTCAGAGTTTATAGGTTTATCTACTGAGGATGGGTCAAGAAAAGCAACGGCTTTAAAACTTTGTATGAATTGCTTACATTTCGGACATTTTTCAAAAGTTTCTCAAGGTTCTACATGTCGAAAATGTCACCGAAAACATCATACATTATTGCTTTGTGGTACTGCACCAAATCAGATTAATTTCAAAATCCTGCTAGTCAAAGTGAGACAAATACAATTTTTTTTCAGCCAATGGTTTAGTAAATGGAGTACTTCTACCAACTGCTTCAGTTGATGTATTTGATAAATATGTACAGTTGAATTCTGTTAGAGTACTGTTAGATAGTAGATCGCAGTCAAATTTTATCTCCAGATCACTCTGTACCAGATTGGATCTACCGGTTGTAAAAACATCTATTTCAGTTAAAGGTTTGAATAATTCTATTTTTTCTATCGAGTATAGGTGCGAGGTTGTTGTAACATCACAGTATAACAATTTTGTTTAGTTTTGCTCAAAATTACAGAAAATTTATCTTGTGTAAAAATTGATGTAAGTTACAAATTTCTGTAAATATTAAACTCGATTTGGCTGGATTGTTTCAGATCCAATTAAACATCTTCAGAATAATTCTGTTTCATGTCATTTTTCGCAAAGTTTTGAATCCCAAATACAAACCCAACTAGCCCGGTTCTGGGAAGTTGTCAAAGTAGTATTTCAAGTAAAATGTCATAAGATGAAATTCTTTGTGAAAAAGATTTCGTTGATAGTGTTAATAGATTATCAAGCGCTCGGTTTGTAGTCACACTTCCTTTGAAGGATTCTATGAATAAGCTTGGTGAATCATATTCTCAAGCAAAAAATCGTTTTCTAATTCTTGAAAGAAATAAATTGCAAAAAGATCCTATATTTCGAAAGCTGTATTGTGAGTTTATGGATGAGAACCAAAATTTAGGACACATGAAAAAGGTGTCAAATATTTCTGAAAGTGTTGAGGTTACATATTATCTCCCTCATCATAGGGCCCTTCGCGAAGACAGTCTCACGACCAAATTACGTACGGTATTTAATGCAAGTGCCCCAAGCTCACTAAACCATATTCAACATAAAGGTCCTGTACTACAACGAACACTTTTTTCCATTCTCCTTAGGTGCAGGCAGCATTCTATAGTGGTAACTGCTGACATTGAAAAAATGTATAGAAACGTGGATATTCCTCCAACGTATTCTTTGGAGAAGTAGTCCCGATCAAGAACTCGAAACTTATGAACTGCAAACTGTTACATACGGAACTACAGCTGGTTCGTTTTTGTCTATTCGTTGTCCCATTCAACTTGCTAGAGAATATGAAAAGTCATTTCTAAGATATTGTGACATAATTAAGTCGGATTTCTATGTAGATGACCTTCTCACAGGTGCGGATAACGTAGAAGAAGCTCTGCGTATTTGTAATGGCGTTTCTCACATTTTAAAACAAGGTTGTTTTAATTTTAGAAAATTTGTATCAAACAGTCGTGAAATTCTATCTGCAATTCCTAAAATTGTGAACCTTGGTGAAAATGAAAATTCCAAAACATTAGGTTTAATTTGGAATCGATCTTCCGATAAATTTGTATATCAAATAAATTCCAAATCTAAAAATGAACTTGTAACTAAACGCGAAATTCTTTCCCGAATATGTATTTGATCCTTTAGGTTTTGCTAAGTCCCTGGATAATTATTGAAAGAATATTGATCTGGTTAAAAAAATACTTTTGGGATGAGGGTTTACCATTGCACACACATACAGCCTGGACTGTCTTTAGAGATGAGTTGCCCCTATTAAATGATTTGGAAATTGACAGTCGAATAATTTTGTAATATCCGTTCAGTAAATAAACAAGGCGATGTACAGGTAAAATTAATTACTCACTTCCAAAAATAAAGTTGCTCCACTGAAAACTGTTACAATGCCTAGATTGGAACTTTGTGGTTGTTTGTTACTGTTTAGACTAGTAAATGAAGTCACAAAGGCATTAGAGCCTTCGATAAGATATTCCTTTGGACTGAGTCTACGGTAGCACTTAGTTGGTTGAAAATTGAGCCTAGTCGATTGAAGTGTTTCGTGAGCAATCGGGTTGCTAAAATTCAAGAGAATACTTCAACTTATTGTTGGAATTACGTGCCTACCCGGCTTAATGCTGCAGATTTGTTAATTAGGGGTGTACGACCTAATAAATTAAAGTAGTCTAGTCTTTGGTGGTCTGGACCTGAATTTCTGTTTCAAAACATGTCTCAATGGCCTCATTCTAATGTTGAGCTAAACAATTTACCTGATGTTCGTAAACCAGTTACATTTTTATTTCAACAAACCCTTGAAAGTTCAATAATGAATAGATTTTCAAGCTTTAACAAACTGAAAAGGATTGTCGGTTATATATTACGTTGGAAAAGCATTGTTAAGAAACCGAAGGAATTGCGTTTTATTGGAGTACCAACTGTATTAGAGTTGAATAATGCTTTAAACGTTATTATTAAAATTTCGAAAAATGAGACATTTTTATATGAAATCACCAAATTAAAGAAAAATAAATCGGTTAGTAGTGATAGTAAAATTTTAAATCTCATTCCGATTTTAGATGAATTTGGAATTTTACGCGTTGGTTGGCGTATCAGCGCCTCTAATTTTAGTTTTGAGAAAAAGCACTCTGTAATATTGTCAGAAAAGCATATTTTGACAAAATTGATATTCAAAAATGAGTATATTAGATTGTTATATCGTGGTCCCCAGCAATTACTCGCGTCGGTACGCGATAAATTTTGGCCGATAAAGGGAAGGTCTTTAGCAAAAAAGGTGGAACATAACTGCATCAAATATTTTCGATTTAATGCAGACATTTCTAACCCAATCATGGGCAATTTACAACAAGAACGACTAAATTCAAGGCATCCTTTTGAGGTTATAGGGGTGGATTATGCGGGTCCTATTTTAATTGAAAATAGAGTGCATCGTGTGAATTGCATTTCCAAGCATTATACAGGGTGGCCCATTAGTGAGTGGACGGCAAATAACTTAAAAAGTATTAGAGATAGAGAAAAACTTTTGTTCACAAAAATTGTACAGTTTTTAGATATGCACAATCGGAAAATATTAGTAAGTATACAGGGTCGTCCAAAAACGTGAAATTAAAGATTAATTTCAAAATTATTATTAATTTTATTAAATACATAAATAAAAGTTTACCTCGAGTAGGATTTGAACCTACGACCTGTACTTTGCTAGAGTACCGCGCTAACCAACTGCGCCACCAAGGTTCAAGCCCCAATCGATGTAAATTTTGTCTTTATGTATGTAGAACTGATGTAAATTCTAATTGTAATGAGATTACAATCAAATTACTTATATTAATGGAATGTGAGCCTGCAATGTCGCAAGGATTCACACATACCAAAGCAACTTGACTAATATTAATCCTACTCGAGGTAAACTTTTATTTATGTATTTAATAAAATTAATAATAATTTTTAATTACATATTTAACTTTGAACTTATTCGTTCATATACAATAACTTTTAATAAAGATTAATTTAGTTAATTACAATTTCAACAATAGTTCTGATTATGTAGCAAAATAGTACATATGCTCTATTTTTCAAAATTTCTTTCAAATTTTGAGATATCTTTATTTTTATTATATAGGATGTTTCATTAAAAAAATTATATGTTTGGTATGTCACACTTTTATGGACGACTCTGTATACTTACTAATATTTTCGGATTGTGCATCCCTAAAACTGTACAATTTTTGTGAAGAAAGTTTTTCTCTATCTCTAATACTTTTTAAGTTATTTGCCGTCCACACACTAATGGGCCACCCTGTATATGTTTGTTTGTGTGTTTTGTCACAAGAGCTATACACATAGAACTTGTGACTGAATTATCGAAATATTCTTTTATGTTAGCGTTTCGTAGATTTTGCGGACGTCGTGGGCGATCTTCTGTGGGATTCTCAGATAATAGAAGAAATTTTGTAGCGGTAAAATCTGAGTTACGAGAGTTAGGTAATTTTATTACAGATAATCAAACATTCATTGAGCAATGCGCTTATAAAGCAAATATTACTTGGAAGTTTATTCCACTATATTCCCCGCATTTTTGGGGGAATTCGAGAGTCTGGTGTGCCATTGAAAACGTATTGTAAGAAATAATTCTTTCACTTTCGAATGCTTATACACGCTTTTAGTCCAGATCGAAGCTGTACTCAATTCTCGACCTCTCTCACCGCTTTCATCTGATTCTAACGATTTCACTCCTCTTACTCCTGCTCGCGCATCCTGTTTCAAATAATCCCAATAAATAGGGCATTCTTGAACTCAGGAGAAAGAGTTGCATCGATTTCAGCGAAGAACATACAGTGTTGCTATTTAAAAATATGAACTTTGACGTCATATCCGGAAAGTGCGCAGCGCCATCTACATGTGCGACACAGCATAAAGTCCGGAATCAAAATAAAAAATCGACGTGTCGCAGGATTTTGACCACAAATTAACGATTTCGAAAATAATGAATTTACCCATTACCTTCTGAGCGTACTGTATATTCCCGAACTTAATTTACACGTACAATTCTTTAAAAAAAAAACGCTGCAAATACTTCCACATCAAAAATTTAAATTATGTTGTCAAAATGACATTTACATTATTTGTTGTACCGAAAAATTATAGGGACAGAAATACTCACAATTAGATCAATGTCATTTAATTTATACCAACTTAAATGCCATAAATATGGAATGGAAAAATTCAATACAACAGTATTGCCAAAACCTGATTGCGTCTATGCCTAGACCATTAATATTCCTGATAAAGAATGGAACTATGATTAAGTGAAGTTGTTAAATTTGTTACTAAATTCTAAAATATAAGTTGTTCAAATCTATTTTTAAACTGACATACCGTCAAAACATTTTAACCTCTTTTTGATAAATCGTGTTCACACTAACTTCCACATATTAGCAAAAAAACCATAAATTGTAAAAATCGTTTTTTTTGTAAATAACTCGAAAACTATTAACTTAAAAAAAATTACAAGTATTCTTTTCGATCACAAATTTGATTTTCTATATGCCAACATTTAAAAAAAATCGTGTGGACGGCTACCAAAATCTATTTTTTTGTAAATATTGTAAATTGCAAAACACTTTTGTAAGAAATTTTATTTCCTATCTAATGGTCTTTTCACTTTTTGAATATGTTAAGTAGTTCCGGAGATATTTAGGAAAAACCTGTTTTTTAAAGTGACGGTTTTTTGCTAATATATTGTAAACCGTTTGTTGTACAGAAAAAATATAGGGATAAAAAATACTCACAATTATATTACTAATTACATATTAAAAGTAAAAAAATACAAAAAATAAAAATTTGCAAAAGGGGTACTTATCCCCCAATGTTACCCCTTTCCTCATGCCCCATTGGTCCCAAAAACAATCAGTCGCTTTGGGTAGTTGACGTCTATATGTGTGCCAAATTTCAAGTTGATATGCTAAGTCCTTCGAAAGTTATGGAGTACACACAAACAAGATTTTTTTTGCTCAAATTTTGTTTTTAGACTTGTTCGAACATTTTAAAGCGATTGAGGAAATAAAAATTTTTGAAAATTTTTTTAGCGATATCATCCGTTGTATGTGGAGGTTTTTGATAGTAGAGAATAGCATACATACATACATTATGTATATATGTATGGTGGGATTAAGGATGGGTGTGGTCAGGATAGGATCGGAGTTAGGGTTCTGACGGGAAAAACACTACCTCAGCATTCGCCTAAGCAGCCGCACATGGTGTGCATATGAGGAAAACCCCTGAAAAAACCTCATACAAGGTAGACGGTAACGGGAATCGATCCCATTACCTTCCGAATGCTAAGCAGATCGTGTCACCACTACGCTACCAGCTTGGTGCAAGTGTTATAAAAACTGCTTCAAAATCTAACCTTTCAGAAGATATTCATTACCATTAAAGTACAATTATGCCAGTTTGAATAGTATAAAACGTGGATTGCGAAAATAATAAGTTAACTCTTTTAAACTAAGAAGACACGCATGAACATTTTTATTATCATAGCTGTAACGTTGAATCATGTCTTCTGAAAGCTTAGATTTTGAATTAGTTTTTGTAGCATTTACTACTCTAGCAATTTTGTTTAAAGAATTGTGTCTTGTTTTTTTTTAAAGAAAATGATAACTTCACAGTTCTAATTATTTTAATCAGTAGTTCTGTAGATGCAGGCTCATTATAAGCTATCCATCTTTATTTGAAATTTAATCTAGAATACGATGGTAGTGCTAAAGTTTGAGGAATGTTACAAAATATCCCAGAATTTCTAAATTTTTGGGTAAATTACAGTTTTTTTGAAAAAAATCTAAATAATTTTTCTTTAAGTGGGCGTGTGAAATGGAATTTTTTTAATTGTTTATTTGGGTCACATTTGTGTTGTTCTATCACTCAAAAAAATTTTTAACTCTTGGTCTAGACCACCATGTATGTGTTTTCTATAATTGTTTAATTAAAAGTAAGTAGTATTGATATTATATAGTTTTACATACGTACATTTAATACAATAAGTGATATAAATTCATTCGCCAAATTTAACTATTAAACTTTTCAATATCAAAGAGGGAGTTTTTCGAGTTGGTTGACTATTTAAGTTATCAGAATGCCGCGTTTCATTTAGGTAAAACCAAAAATAGATTTTCTCGATTAAAAAAACTTTACAACTAAATTTTATTTTTACGTAACTTGTAGGAATAAGAATCACTGTGTGCCTACAAACTAAAAGTATACATTTTGTAGTATTTTATATTTGATACGTGAACAATACAATAGTTACGACATGTGACACAATGATGAATTAAAACAAAACTTGTGGTAAGCTGGTAATCCTTCTAGATAAAAATTACTGCAGTGCCCCATAGAATTTTAAAATGTGTGTCATTGATCAGGAATCGAATTTACAAACAGAGCGTTGTTTACATATAAAAATGGTAATTGGCGATTACCTTGACCTTTTTACTTGAGTGATTAATAACTTTGAATACCAAAATATTGAAAGAAACCACTTGAGGAATTTAAGATTAATAGCATTAATTTTTTATAATTTAATTTAACAGTAAGGAATTAAATTATAAAATTCCGTTTAAGTAATGGTAGCATATTTCAGATTTTGTGAAAACCCATATGATTTTTTAAAAAGTAGTTACGCTAAATGTAGATTCACAAACTTGTATATTTACAAACCATGCCCAGAGGTTTGGCAACACCGCATCTGCTGCTGGATGTGGGCCGATCGCCATCCGCGGTTATGTTGCTTTTAAGTTCCATTATGTAAACAAGTATGCTAAGGTATAAATAAGAAACAAAAAAATGTTAATTTTTTTATTAAACTACATAAACCACATACTAACAACACATTTAGTTTATTTAAACGTTTGTAATTTTTTAATTGAATACTCTTCACATCTTTCTTCATCTTTTTTGAATGACAAGCTTCATGCTGCTCATAATTTTTATTTTTTACATAACTGTTTAATAAAATATTTGAAAAGACAGAGCAAATCATGTTTAGTACAATGTGATGAGATTTTCCACTCAAACAAGTTTCTACAAAATCTGTATAATAAAAATCTGATTTAATACTAGCCACAGTTCATTTACGGAATACAGTTTTTTGGTTTGCAGATTTTAAAAAAATGGACTCTTGCTTTCTATTATTAATTATATAACTAAGTATTGAAAACATGTACAAAAATAAAATTTACACTGTCTGTGGAGATTGATAGACCACTTCTTTGCAGAGAGTCAAAATATTCATTATTAGCGTATTCACCCTTTTCAGCAGTAATTAAAGATATGCATATGTTACAGTTTAGCTTTTTTGATTCTGAGTGGGCTACATAACCTGATACATACATTTTTGCCGATGGGTCTATTTCTGTCACTTCCAAATAATTTGTCCCTAATATAAATAATAATTGACCGACTAACGAATCATCCAGAGACATTATAATTACACCCACACAAAGAACGATACATTCCAAATTTTTTTTCAAGATTTTCTGTTGTAAATTCACCAGCCAAAATATATTTTGGGGAGTATTTTTTGGAACAATAGTCAATTAAATCTATTAAAACTAATGTACTTTGACGCAGTACTTTATATGTATCCCAACTTAAATGCCCATTATTATTATCAATACTATGCCACTTATCTAACCACACAACAAACTGCTTTAGAAAAACAAGTCTGCTGTCACCTGAGCTTCTAAAAGGCTTATACCAGTCGTTCTTTTTCATGCTTCCTTGTATAATGCTGGTATTATTGACTATATCTATCCCACCATTTCCTGATAATCTCTAAAAATTCTGCAGTATCCTTGTACTTTGCATTATTTTTTAAAGTAGCAATTGTCGATTGATGAAATATATTATCAGCCAAGTGCACCTTTTGTCGCTCAAGTACTGAAGGATATAAAGACTTATAATTTCATTTATACGCTTGTTTTATGAAACAGTTTTTTTCTGTTTGGTAAACATCTTTAACATGTTTAAATTTAGCATACTTCAGTTCAGATAAACAAAAGTTTGGTTGACATTTTTTAAATTTAACCAGTTTTTACATATGTTCTTAAATTTATGTACAAAATCATACACAAGAAATATTAAATTGTCTGCATAATTAGGGTTTATAAAACTATAAGCTGAAGACGAAATTGTTTTAAACATGATTCTGTTTATTGAATGGTTGTCTGTTATTACACAAATTACTACAAAACCACAGTCTTGAATAAAATTAATGATTTTTGTAAAAAAGCCATATCTTCCCCCTTGTGTTATGTACTGGTAAAAGCTTTACAATTTCCTTAAAACCACCAAAAGCACATGATATCATAAAAGATAATACTGTTTTTGCTACTTCATTATCATTAGTAGCTAAGCCAATAATACTTTTGGCTCTGTAATCCAATCGACGTGTTATATAATTTCATCGATTAACAGTGCCACAACTTTTTCATCAGATAATGATTTTGATCTATTTACAATATAATTTTTGTTATTATCATCTGAACCAGGTGAAACGTGCAAAGAGGACGATATCAATTGCAAATATCTTTTATGAGGAAGGACAAAAAAATCACACAATAAATTGTAACAACTTGACAACTGGCAGTATAACATAAAACGCATTATGATAATTGCAGTGTTTTTTTGAAACAATTATTTTTAATTGGTCCTTTATTACGGCCAACTGCTTGCGATATGCAAAATCATCCTCCTCTTCACATATTTCATAAGCTTTTTCAATATACTACAAACCTTTTTCAACTAAATGTGTAACAGATGGTTTAATATTATTCTCCGGTTCTAATTTATATCTAGATAAAATATTGACCAGTTCAGACCATCTGCGTAACCTTAAATCACATAACAGAATCCACTTTAAATCATTATATGACAATTCGTTTTTTTCCTAAATACATTTTAATATAAAGTTCCTTATCAATACTTATGCCATGCTCTATTGCCAAGGGCTGTTCAAATTTAATAATAAAATGATTAATATTAGTATCGGTAAGTTTTACTTCCGAATTAAAAACACTAACCTGTTTACTATAATTAGTAAATCATTAAAATCAGAAATATCATCTGCTTTTAAACACTTTAAAACTCGTTCAGAATGTGCCTTCGAGATGTTATGGCGTCGAGTTTCAGGATCCACTCTAGTTGGCTTGGCTGGAGTAGACAAATATGCTGCCAAATTAGGGAAAATGGAAGGTACAGCAACCTCATTTAACTTTGGGTACCTCAATGTAACTTCTGTAGAGCTTCCATCAGGCTGCAGAAACTTGTCAAAACGAATAATTCCATATCATTAAAATGTTTGCAACAAACAACAGAATTTGGCGTGAGAGTCCAATCTTTACAAGGAATAGCTCGTAGCCACCGATGTCGTATTTCTTCACTTTTTGGAAATGAAAACGTAGTGACACACTGCAGGTTTTCTTTTGATGTAGAATCGTAGTTAGCTTTGCAGCATGGGACGCAGATTTTCGTGGCATCTAAAACAAATACATAATAATGGTAATTAAAACATAACCTCAATATACATTTATGGTGTATTTTTTAAGTAATAATTATTATTAAAATTATTTAACTTACGGTAATTTTTAATTTAGTACTTTTATAGCCTTTAAGTACTCTGACACCACTTAAAAATTTTCAACGTTTCACCAAATCAACTAAAATAAAGCAGTAAACATACATTACTACGTGTATTTTTTTCAATTATCAGCCTGTCGGCAATGTTGCCAAATATACTATAACACTGTTTGTAAATATAGAAGGTTGCGATAGATTACTATTTTTTGATAACAAATCTAAAAATTAGAATAGTAGCGTCATAGTAATTTGTACTTAATATGAAATACTTAAAGAATATAAGAAGAACAAAAATTATGTTATCATTGCTAATGTACCATTAATTAAATTTTAACTCGACTCATCGTTCAACGATAATCTGACATTGAATCAATTTCAATTAAAGACTAAACTGGAACGTAACATTAACGTTACACGGACGCATGTAAACAGTAAAGGTTCACGTGCTGATAGCCACATCGGATACCATACAAGCGTGCTCGTGTACCTCCGATTAGTTTCTTCGTGTCTCCTTCTATCTGAGTTTATAAACTAAAATAAACTTTTCTCCAGTTAGTTAAATTTAAACGTTGTATGTGAGTATTAGAAACTTAATCATTTAAAATAAAACATGTTTAGCAACATTGCTAAATCTACATCTCGTGAAATTTTTCGTAAGGGTGTTTTAATAAGAAACATTTCAAAAACATCAACTTCATCTATTAATGAAGCTACAAGACAACCACAAACAAATCAAACAAAATATGCATCACGATGGACCAGACTGCGCAAACATTCTAATAGCAGGTAAGTCTTGAGAGTACAATATTGATGATTGCCATTTGAGTGCGAGGTGCTACGTGACGATCTCCACGTTTGCAACCCCTCCGGAACTCCCCCGGCCCTCAGCCTCATTTGTAATTATTTATCAGTTTAATTTACATCCGTTCAAACTATGCACTTTTATTGATATACGAGTTATATTAATTGTCAAATAAAAATATAATTATTCTATTAATGTTATCAAGCCACATATTTGCTTTGAATGAATTATTGAATTGTTTTGTTGGTTTTGTCATTTATAAAATTTTAAATAAAGCAGTTTTCTTTATGTAAAACACGTTTACATACTATGGCGTGTAAAACATCGTTTTGGAATTCCAAGACTGACATTAAATAAATAGGACTGACTTTAAAAGTAAATTTCACTTAAAAAAGCTTGACTCTCCTTATAGGTAACTAAAATTAATCTGAAACTGCTTATCGATCTATATTTATTCTATAGTAGGTATTTAAGAGGATAAGTATTAGGTAATGTCGAAACGTTTGTTGAAAACGTGAAAATAGATACACAAATTTCAAACTGTAATCACGGTACAGATTTGATGTGGCCGAGTAGTTGTAGTTTTATCAGTTTTCTGACAGTTACGTCAATTAGTAATTCTAATCACTACAAGTTATTTGGCCATAACGACACGTCACCGTGATCATAACAGTATTTTGTTACCGCAATCACGGTTAACATAATGGCCAAGCAGCAGTCCATGATATTTGAAATTACTTTTTCCAGAAACAGCCCTCGAACTACAACCTTTTTATGATCGATAGCTTATGTCGTGAATCCATTTGGAAAGTTTGTTAAGTGTCTCGTTATGAAGGTCAAGGATAAAATAAATACGGTTATGATTGCAAGTTAGGGTGGAGTGAACAAATTTGTTTTTAAAAATTTAAAACGTAATAGTCCAAAAAACGTTGCCTTTAGCCATGCTGAAACCACCACATACATCAATGAAATCAAAAAATGGCTTGAGGTGCCCCAAAGCCCTTAAAAAATTAAACTTTTACTAAAAAACTTTTGTCCTAATTTTTACAATCTTAAACAATAATAAGTATTTTAGTGGAATAGTGATTTTTATGCTTTGCAACATGTATATAATTCACATAAAAAAATTATTTTGGTAAAATGGCCCTAAGGCCATGAATAATTATAATTTTTACGAGCTGTGTGAAGCTGGCCCCCAAAGTTGCATATTTAGTAATTAATTAATGGCATTCGATTGACCACTTAATTACTCTATCTGATTGACCATCGTTTGACCATGATTGACCATGAATTCGATTTGTTTGACCACCCCTCAAAAAAAACTAATGTATACTTTTATATTGATTATAAGGCATGGTCAATCCTCAAATATGCTTTTTGAGGATTGACCCTCTTTTATTTCTTAATTCCTTCGAATTTTGGGGCGTAGTTTTTTTTTGCTATGGCGGAGGTTCTGTCATAATGTATTAAGTCATTTAATTTCTTTGAATATTTCCACTTTTTGTCTGCAGCTAGTCGCAGCCTTTTAATTCTATCGCAATCAGAGTCCTACCAAGGAATTGGATTTTGTTATTTTATCTTGTTTATCGATTTTTTGCGAGAGGGCGTGCTTAATTTCATAGCTTTAGTTACAGCTGAAATAAAGAAATCATACTTTTGGTTGGGTAAGAGTCGCTCGTATTTACGTGAGAAAAAATTGTCATATGAGCTTTGAAAGTTAATTTCAAATCTTGACCAACTAGTTCTGACGGGTTTAATTGTGAACGATTTTTTCTCGTACTTTTCTTTTTCAATTCCAACATTTATTAGAACTGGAAAGTGATCGAAATCCCAGGGCTCGTTGCTTACGTGAATAGCTAGTGTGTGCGCTAGGTTCGCAGATGAGCACACAAGATCAATGTTCGATTTGGTATTATGGCGTGCGTCTATGTAGTTTAAGTGTTGTCATTGTGTAAATATAGGTTATTCGAAATAATACATTATTAATCAAAATGCTCTACTTGTTCTTCTGGATCATTATTCATAGGAAATAAAAGATGGTTAATCCTCAAAATGCATGTACAAGCATTGACCATGTCTCAAAAAACATATTTGAGGATTGACCATGTCTTAAAATTCGAAATAATACATTATTAATCAAAATGCCCTACTTGTTTTTGATGATTATTCATAGGAAATAAAAGATGGCCAATCCTCAAAAAGCATATTCTAGGATTGACTATGTCTTAAATTTCGAAATAGTACATTATTAATCAAAATGTACTACTTGTTCTTCTGGATGATTCTTCATAGAAAACCTGGTTAATGCTCAAACAGCATATTCTAGGATTAATAATTTCCCAAAATACATATTCGATGATTGACCATGTCTCAAAATTCGAAATAATACATTATTAATCAAAATACACTGCTTGTTTTTCTGCATGATTATTCATAGGAAATACAAGATGGTCAATCCTCAAAATGCATATACAAGGATTGATCATGTCTCAAAAAGCAGATTCTAGGATTGATCATGGTTTAAAATTCGAAATAATACATTATTATTAATCAAAATACACTACATGTTCTTCTGGATGATTTTTCATAGGAAATAAAAGGTGGTCAATCCTCAAAAAGCATATTCGAGGATTGGCCATGTCTCAAAATGCATATTCGAGGGTTGACCATGTCTCAAAAAACATATTCTAGGAATGACCATGTCTTAAAATTCGAAATAGTACATTATTAATCAAAGTGCACTACTTGTTCTTCTGGATGATTATTGATAAGAAATAAAAAATGGTCAATGCTCAAAAAGCATATTCTAGGATTGACCATGTCTCAAAGTTCCAAATAGTACATTATCAAACAAAATGCACTAATTGTTCTTCTGGATGATTATTCATAGGATATGAAGGGTGGTCAATCCTCAAAATGCATATTCGAGGATTGACCATACCTTATAATGAATATAAAAGTATATTTTAGTTTTTTTTTCGTTTTTTTTTTTTTTGAAGGGTGGTCAAACAAATCGAATTCATGGTCAAACGATGGCCAATCAGATAGAGTAATAAAAATTGGCGATTTTCGATTTTTGATGAAGTTGGCCTCCCTCCCCCTAATCTTATTATTGCAATAACTTTTTAGCAGAGGGTGGTAAATGAAAGTTGTTGGTGGTCGTTTGTGGTCAATAAGTGGTCAATCGAATGCCATTAATTAATTACGAAATATGCAACTTGGGGGGGGGGGCAGTTTCACACAGCTATTTTAGCGGAAATTAACCAACTTTACACATTGTACTGATCAGAGATAATTGTTTTACTTTTATAAAAAAAACTGAGATATGAATACTAATAAATCACCATTGATGTTTTAGTTATCTTTAAGCCTAAGAAACATATAATAAAAGTAAAACTATGTGTTTAGAACAAAGAGTAATTATTGTGCGGGATATATGTTTTTTGGCTAACCTTAAGTTGGCACGCGTGCCACCTGGCTTTGTTTTGTTGTGCGACTTTCAGTGTTGTTGCCATCACATCATAAAGTAGTCTTTCTACGTTATGTTTGTTTGTGTTGTTACACCAATGAGTTAATTTGAAGTTGTTTTAAATTATTAAGTTAGTGTAGTGCTGTTTATAAAATAAGTGATATTTATCTTATTAAAAATGGATAGGGTAAAGACAAGAAATGTGACAGAATGTCCTATATTTGGTTTCCCTCAGGAAACATCTCTTCCAACGCGCAATAAGATTAGTTGTTAAATTAGAAAAAAATATGTGGAAGAGCTTCGCTTCCAATCGTTTCGCATAAGAGAATTTTGCAGCTAATACGGGCTTATCACGAAAAATATAGATGTATTATGAAGCCATTCAAGGTTCGTAAAGTTATCAGGAAAAGTAAAAAGGTTTCAAGATCATTCTTTAAACTTATTTGATATTTGCAGCTGTAAATGTGCCGACTTTGTTAAAAAATGCTATGGTTTCATAGGCAGAGAGGGATTTTCTTATTGATCAAAGGAGTTGATGTCACAACGAAAAAAATAATTAAGAGGGAAGAACGTGTAATGTAAGAAAAACATGCGCTTAACCCGTAATGTTTCATGTAATACGCCAACTGGCAGCAAATCATTTACTCATGCATGCGAATTAATGGAAGTCAATTCTAATGAACAAGAAACGGACTTAAATGAACAAGGGCAAAGTCAACTAAATTGTACTGAACCACAACCTGGATGATCCTATTCTGATTCCAACAACAGTGACAGTTTCTGCTAAAAAGTCACCTTGGCAGATGAGAATAAAGCTTCCGTCCTTAACCTTTGCATGTGACAGAACAGGTGTGTTAGATAGACCTGCTGCTATGATCGGCTTCAGCGGTTTTACGAGATGTTGGAGTCATCAGTAAAGACGATGCCACGTTAGTAGTCGATCTTTCTAAAGTTCGGAGAGAAAGATCAAAAATGCGCATAGATTTAAAGAATGTTGAATTGGATCCTGTTCTTGGTCTTTACTTTGATGGAAGGAAAGACAAAACCATCTCAGTAGATCAAAAGGGAGATAAGTTTTATAAGAAAGTAATAAATGAGTCCCATTACTTATCGCTGAACCAAATAGTGTTTATATAGGACATGTAACTGTTTTATCAGGGGAAGCAGAGACACTGGCAAGGTCTATTTTGAAACACTTGAAGGAAAATGATGTTGATTTATCACAAATGAGCGCAATTGGCTGTGATGGCACTGTTTTAAACACTGGACCCAAAGGTGGAGTAATTCGTCTTATAGAACTTTAACAGAAGAAATCCATGCAATGGTTAATATGTCAATTGCATGCAAATGAGTTACCATTACGTCACTTACTAACACATTTGTATGGAGAAACTACAGGACCAGAGGGGTTTTCAGGTCCTATCGGTAAGCAACTAAAAGAATGTGAATAGTTATTTATAGTAAATTTTGAACCTATAGATTCAATATTGCCAGTAGTTGATGATAAATCTGATCTAAGCACAGATCAAAGTATCTCTTTGATATGTTGACAGCAGTTACAGAAGGTACCTGTCCTGATGACAAATATCCAGGACACATGTCATATTCAAGGTGGCTTACAACAGCAAACAGGATATTGCGTTTGTATGTTTCTAGTGAAATTCTTTAAAGTACTGGCCACTTTTGTGGTAAAGGTTTATTATGTGGTTCGAAAAAAAAATCCAAAGGCACAGTGGAGCTAAACATGTTATAGTACTATTGAACAAAGTCGTTACTTAAGGACGGTTTAAAAAATAGTTGAGTAATTCAGCGTAATGCTTATTTTCGCACCGGAAAACTATGCATGTTAAATGAAAGAAGAATCATCAAGAGTTGGGATTCCCAGGCTTTTAAAAGCTCGAACTCTCCAACTCAAGAACACCATCCGTTCTTTTCAATTAATTGAAATTAGTAGGCCAAGAACTATGAAGACCTTATTGACTGGAACTCAGTAAAATTGACAGGCCCAATTTTAAATTTAACAATGAATAGTTGCAGAATATTGTATCCAGTGGTTTTACTTAAGTTTCCACAATTGGAACGTTTGTGAAGCTTTGAAAGCTTCAGAGGCTGTCTGCGGAGTTGAAGCCAAGAATTTCAAGAATCGATAGTTTCAAGAAAGAAGATGCCATGTTTTAACAAACCCAGTTCAATCTTGAGTAAAACTATTTCTTTATATTTTTGTTACTTTATATTTGCCTAATAAAGTAAGAATTTTTTGCGTATTATAATTACTTTTTCTACACCAACACCAATTCCTCAAAAAGCTTTATACTGGAAAAATGTAATGTTACTCAAATATTACATTTTATGATGGTTTTGGCACTCAAAGATTCATTTTACAAACTTATTTTTTTTACCTAAATATACCTATCTTAAAAACTTATAAATGTATTCCATTGAAATACTGTGAATATTTAAGATCACTAGAATTTATCCAACAATTATGAAATTTCCAACTTTTAAGTGCACTGGGGCACCTCAAGTCATTTTTGATTTTATTGAAATTTAAGTGGGGCAACTTTTTTGGACTGTTACGTTTTAATTTTCTAAAAATAATTTTTTTCACTCCACCCTATTGCACGTATAATAGCACTTTTTAACTTGTTTGTAAATTTGATAGTATAAAAATTGCACGTACGCTCTTCAATGACAAAAGAAGTATGTACGCACTGCAAAATGTATTTGCCAGTGAGCGTAGGTAACGTTATTTATTCTGTTCATTCAACAACGAAGCAATTATAACCGGTATGAAAAGAGCGGCCAGTTCTAGCGGCCTGTTTTTCCGAAGATTACCGAAGTCACCGTAACTTATAAATGAATTAATTTCACCCGCAAATCAAGATGACAATTTGATTTATTATTATTAATTAGATAGTAATAAAATCTGAAATTGTCATCTTGCGTGGGCTGCAAATTACTTCATTTATAAGTTACTGTGACTTCGGTAATCAACGGAAAAACTGGCCACTAGAACTGGCCGCTCTTTTCACACTGGTGTAATTATAATGTATTCGTTTAACACCTATGTGAAGTTAGCCATGGATTTCAGCCACATTTTTTTTAATAAAGTGCTGAATTTTATTATATTAATATCTTTTAACCCATATACAGGTTTGTTACGAAATTTCAATCCAAAAACTCAAAAAAAAAATGCACGCATACAATTACAGTTATCGCCTTCAGTAATGATACTAGTAAAATTAATTAAGAAGGCAAGTAAATATGTGAAATATTAAAAAGGCAAATGTAAGCTTGCTATAATAATTCGAGAATATATGTGAAAAAGCCAACTACGGAATATAGTTTTATTTTAGTAAAGATTACCTAGATCTTAAATAGATTGAGTATTACTACTTGAAAATGATAAATAAGAACACGCTATAACGAGCGAAGGCTAACATTGAAATTATAATGTAATTGTAAAGTTGTGAAAAACTTTAATTTCAAAGTAGTAAACGTATTGACAGCTAAAAACTTAACATGCCACTTAAATATCTAGTTAAATCATAATAAATGCTACAGAGAAATAATTTTCCGTTAATATTTACTCCCCTCAAGCTAACTGCCATATTGTATTTTCATGATCGAACCAATTCTACCATTTACAGCTCATTTGGAAGTATTTGGAGCTCTAGTACTCGATTTACCAGCCAACTCTACACAATTATAAATATAACCAACAACAAACAAGGATAAGTCGCACAAATACCAGAGTGATAGGGTCCTGTACTGTCCTTTTATTTTAGCAGATTTCAGCTTAATGAGGCCGCGTACGAATAAAATACCTTTGCAAGACAATGTTTGGTATTTAATATGTTATCTAAGCTGGTAAAAATGATTTGCTGTGAGCTTCGATTTATGTAAAAATACATACTTACACTAGAATAAATATTCTCTTAATTGATCACAGACACAAATCGTTAACATACACGGTTTAACCCCGAAAGAAAAGACAACTTAGTGTTGGCGAATTCAAAAGAAAAATGTTCACGCAAGAATTCTTTTAAAGACAAACTGTTTACAATGAAGGTATTTAATTAACCCCAAAATTGATCTGGCTCGATTGACAAGCTAACTGTAACTGCCCCCTCTGATTTCAAAACTGACTATATCTACTCCCGACAGCAACTCCTGTCTTTCAAAAGTAATAAAAAAAACAAGAAACATTAATTTATGTTAGAACAATTTCATAATAATTATTGCACGATGTCTTAATTTTAAAAATATACATTCGTCTGTAACAACCTTATATTTACATGTCTCGAGTTTCCCAGAAACAAAGATATCTTTTACTCGCGGTCTGCCCAGCCTTAACCAATCATTAGAGCAATGACATTTTTACATCAAGAGCGCGCAAAAGAAAAATTCCAATGGTTTGTTACGCCCCTTCAGTAAAGCATTTTTAAGCCTGCACCTACCACTCGCCCCCTAACATGTGTTTACATACATATTAGTTACAAACAATCCTACATTCCTTAGATAAAATATATAAATAAAAATATTTTGAAAACATTAGTAAATTACGACGTATTATCAAGATATTAAAAATCCTCTAGTTATCTTTTCTATCGTGGTAACAATGGCGATTTGACAAACGTTTATTACAATAATAAATTTTTCGCGGTTCGCTACCTACAATACTTAATTGGTAAAATGTATACTTCTAGGTCTACGAAAGCACAGCAAACAACATAGATATACCAACAGTTAAAATTAAGGCATAAGAACCATTTTGTCTTTTTAATTACAAAATGGCAAAACCTATTTATTTGGAAATTTTCTTCTGTCGGTTTAAATTATTTGGAGGTTTACATATTTTAATAGCTTCTCGCTGTAGACGATAATAATGGGTTCACAGTGATAAAATTTCCACATAAAATTTAATGTTATGATCTCTAGTGTCTCAAGGTAACCTAAACTTAAAAGTGTAATTTGAACTTATTCGCAATAATGCAAATTTAAGAACAAAACAATCGCTAAGGTATGTATCTTGACTGTACTGACAGGTAAACAATGAAACTAGTCAAATTAGAATTAACTTTGCGCAATGATAGTTCAACCCGTTAATTTACTAAGTTTGGAAAGAACTAAGAAAGCCCAATTTATTCATAAATAAGTAATTACACAAGTATATTAATAAATCAAAGAACAAAAAAAAACAATGGAAGGGTTCAATGTATAACAAAACACCATTGAATCAGGTTAAAGTGCGTACAAAATTATAAAATTAAGTAACAAGAAAAAAATAAAAAGCAACTAGCTAATTACACATAACACAATAAAAAACAAACAGTGTAATCACACCCACAATTGTGTCGTAAATAAATCAGAATAAAAATGGTGACACCAAACATGTGGCCCTTATACAACCAATCATGCCGGTCTTTAAGTTAACACCAAAGTAAATAAGAAAATAATAATGCAGGTTAAGGTACATATAAAATACGATAAATATTCAAATATAAACAGGTAACAATAAGTTAACTGCAATGCACTTAGGCAAGAACAAAAAAATAGGCAAGCAATTTACATGTTTACAATTGTGTGGTTAATAAAAGCACAAAAATACACACGTGGAATTACAATAAATTACATATAAAAAAGAAAAATCCGTTCGTAGACAAACAATTCTAAATAAGCTAGCTGAATCAAAGACACTTAAAAAATATCATTGAAACAAAGCCTTGCATGGGTAAGGTGAAAATAAATCATAACAAAGTGACCAATAACCTACCCGCCAGTTTGAGTGACTACGTTACAAACTACATCATCCCTTTCTCAGCTGCCATATGCATCTATACATTTCTCTGCATTTAAAACAATAAGAACGGGTTAGTTTAACAGTAACAATGGAATTCGAGCTGATTTTAAGGTCATCTGGACCCGTGTCTGTAAACCCCGGTGTCGTTTATAACAATTTAACTGGGATTTATCGTGTCACGTTTGTCCATGCCTTACTCTCTAAACGGCCGAAAATATTAGTGAACAGTCAACAACACCAACTCGTACATGCACTGAGGGAGGGGACACTGTACTGTCTGACACGGAGTCCTTTTACTGTAACAGATTTCAAATTGAGAAGCGTGCTTGCGTAATTAAATAGATACTTCTTTCAAGGCAATGATTAACTTCTTTTTAATAGGTTACCTAGGCTTGTTGAATTGTTTGCTGCGAGCTTAATTTGCATTAAAATACCTACTAATATAATCCTTTAATTAATCACTTATCCACCAATATTTAACGGGTTAAGATACGCCGTTTAAACCAAAGACGATAACGATTATTTATAGATATTGTTTACACGCTCACTTACTAAAACCCGAATATTTAGCGATTTATTTATTTATGCGGCCACTTTAATGTTGTGAAAAACCTACATGAAAAACCAACACAGAAAAGAAAAACACAATTTCACGTTTTTAGTTTAACTAAAATGTACACGCTAAAATATTTATAGGCAAAACGGTTTACAATTAGGGTTTTTAATCTATCAGATCGATCCGACTCACTCGAACCTCTAACTGCAACTCCCGTTTTTATTTCCCAAATCCACCCCGGTTTTTAAAAGTAATAAAAAAAACAAGTAATATTACTTGGGAATATTTTCACATTTATTACTAAAAGAATTATTCATTTTTAAAATATGCACTCGTACGTTACATCTAGGTCTCGAATTTCAAATTCCCAAACAAGACGTCTTTTGATTTATTATTAAACTAGTCACGTTTTTATACCAAAAATGTGCGTATAGAAATTTTCAACGATTCATTCGTCACGCTCCTCAAATATCAGTTACATACAATCAAATATTTCTTACATAAAACATATAAAATAAAATATCTCGAAAAACATTACGACTTATCAAGATATTAAAAAAACCTATTAGTTATCTTTTCTTTCGCGGTATCAATTGCGATTTGAAAATGTTTATTACAATAATAACATTTTCTCTGTCTGCTACCTACAGATTTAAATTATTTAACGCATGGTCAGTTACGGCAAACTTCCGTCGTTAATTGATAGTTTTTTAATTTTATCCGTAACGTTAGTCATAAAAGGAAGAAAAACTTTACCAACATTAAGTCTAAGCATAGTAAACTGGATGCTTGAAAAAGTACCATTTATAAAATTTAAAAACTGATTTAGTGCTTCTTGTCTCCAAATGAAAAATATGTATCTACATATCTGTACCAAATTAAATATTATTCAGGTACATATAATTTATTAGGTATTTCTTTGAAAATAAGTAGTATTACGACAGTTCTGCAATAGAAAAAAAAAGGGAACTTGAATAAATAGTGCCAACACTGATCATAATGTCATTTGTTTAAAATTATATGTTTTTGCAATGAAATGTTCAGAATTTTTTAATATGAAGCTGTATTAAAAATGTAAGATGTTTCATAAGGTTATATGTAGGAGATTCAATTGCACTGACAAAGGGTCTTAAAGGAATATTAGGTTTATGAATTTTTGGTAAAATGTATAATTTTGGTAGAAGAGCTTCAGAGCTAGTTTGTTACAGGCTAAATACTCACTAGAGCATCCAGCTCGTAAAGGCAATTTGTGCCACGGCATAGCTCTGTTGTGTGAGCGGGGTTCTTACTTAAAGGTCGTAAAAGGCACTCGTAGCAACTCCAATAATCGTCAAAACGGCGCCACCTGTTAAAATCATTTATACCGGAAAAACGTCATGAACAGATATATTGGCCTAACGGGAAACCAAAACGTTCACTCAAAAATCTACTATTTCGACAAAGTCCACTCCAAAAATATTAACGCCAGGTTCACCTAAATTTCAGTAAAGTCTTAAGCTTTAAATACAAAAGCCGCAAAATGCGAAATAAAGGATAAAACTCACTAAATATTTCGATAAACCTACGTCAGAAATTATTGGCTTAATTAACCCAAAAATAACTGATCGAACGGTAATCTAATTCTACAAATTAACAGAAAAATACGTCACCACAAAACTAAACAAACGCGATCAAAAAGCTGTGAAATCCTAAAATTTATCAAGAGTCGATAACGAGATGTAATACCTAAATTCGTCGTAAAATACAGCTCGTCTTCAAACAATTAACAAACTGCTTAACTTTTGGCAAATTAGGCATCAGCAAAGATTTCTACAATCGGTATGTCGATACCTATAAAAATGCTTCAAAAGAGGGCGACGTATCGCACTACCCTCGTATGCATAAAAATACAAACAGCTGTTCGGGTCAGTACTACATAAATTTACGTTACATTATGATTTAATATCTCTTAATAAATCTGCACTTCAATATAATTATTCTTCAGGAAAATCACTAATTATTTTACAACCATTCGCAATTATCTGAATCCACCCGGTATAAAGCATGATCAAATTAAAAAAAACCTAAATATTGCATTGAACCATTGAAGTTACGTTAAAATTTCAATAATCAATGATATCTTTCAAATGTAATTACTTTCTTCCTTCCTTTCCATACATTTGATTGATATTACAATTGGTTGCAATTACGCTAAGCACTTCTACGTCCAAATAATGTTACTACGACAAACGATATATAACCAGAAGAATAACTTAGGATGTGGTGAGCCAATATATTATCTCTTTTATTGGAAACGGAGATCATTTTCTCCGCGATAACTCGATACAACTCCAAATCTGCGCAACTCCTTCCAACCTCTACTTAACTACCCCTTTTGCAGATAATGCGCTGACCGCAAACAAACAACACGTGAGTCTAGTATTAAATTCCTAACTAGGCTGGCCATAATTATTCATTATACTCCACATTGATTTTTCAACCACCTCCACTCTAATTTGCCCAAAAAAACTTAAATATAGCACTCCGCGCATACACGAATTCTAACTCGTAAAACGTCGGGAGAAATTGCTTTGACAGCAATCCTGTTTCTACTCGAAATCTTATCTGAGAAATTTGATATTTAAGCTCTTATCAATCGTAACGGTGCCTATCTGGCGGCTAACTAGAACTTTTGCAAAAGATTGTACATTGTAATATCTGAATACGTTTTTTTCATAAAATTTTTTATATGACACAATCCCAACTTGATTTAACCAAACTAAAATACGAAATGTATTTCCACAAAACTATCGCTATTTACAAATACACTAATATAAAAAATAACGAGAACATTTGTTCTAACAAAAACTAATCTAACAATATTCTAATTGTCACCTGTGAATGAAACGTGATTCTACAAATAAAAATTTCCATTCATAAATATCTCCAAACCAAAAAAAAGTAATCAAATAAAAACTCACAAAAATTTACACTCTTTTAACTCGAAATTTAAAAAAAAAATTGAAGAAAACCAACTTATCTACTGCATGATCCCTTAAAATTTACCCACAGGGTGACAAGTTAATTTCATTTATGTTCTTTGAGGAATAGAAGATATTTTAATAATTTCTTTAGTTTTAAAAAGGAACTTCTTTGTAGAATCTTTTGGGAACTCACAGTATGTTTGTGGTTCCAGTAATAGTTCAATTGTAAATGTATAATCATTCATATTTATAATAAACGTTGCATTAGCTTTATCTAAGGGTAACACAATTATGTTCGTAATCATTTTTAAGACCTAGTAAAGCAGTTCGTCGACAGAAGGGTAAATTACTATTGGGGGTTTCACTTTACGCAATATTTCATGTGTAAGTATGAACTGCCAAAAGATCCCTTTGAAAACTAAAGAACTTATTAAAATATCTTCTGTTTCTGAAGATACAAAAATAAAATTTATGAGCTCTGAATGAAGCTCTTCCACCAAAATTGTGTGGTTTATCAAATATTCCCAAAATTTACCAAAGAACCGAATGTTCCTTTAAGATCCATTGTTAGAGCAATTTCATCTCCTACGTATAACCTTGAGATATATCTTACATCTTTATTACAGCGTTATGTAAGCAAAACATCTCATTGCATCAATTCTGAACATTTCATTGAAAAGATACGTTTTTTAATACACAACAAGGTGATATTATGGTCAGTTTTGACGTTGTATCACTATTTACTAATAACATTTTTCCAAAATGTCTTAGTAGTACTTATTTTCAGTGGAATAAAAAATGTTGATGGTGTAGCTATGAAAAGTAGTAGCTAATCATTGCATGGAAAAGTTTTAAACAAAATGCACCTAAAATGATATGTGGATGACACTTTTGTAATTTGGAGACATGGAAAAGAGCCACTAAATGAGTTTTCAGATTATATAAATGATATTCTTCCAAGCGTTCAATTCACTGGAAAAAGAAGCTAATGGAAGTTTAACGTTATCATTGTCTTTTAGGGTTTGCCGAAAACCAACACTCACCGAGAGGTGTCTTCATAGCCTATCAAATCATCACCCACGTCAAAATATAAGAGTAATCAAAGCTCTAGTTTGATCATTTAAAAACATCACTATAAACTAAGAAATTGATAATATAGGTCATATGTGACCCAAGTTTGGAACAATACAGTAGAGCAGTCCGATGAAAGAGTTGTAGTCGCTTTAGGCATTTGACCAAGTTTGGCATAAGTGCTTACTTGCCAAACTCACCTCGTTTTGGTTAAACGATACGCTCATCAACTGGCTTTTTTCAAAAGAAGTTAGCATTAACGCGGGCGTACTACAGGGATCCGTTATAGCGCCTACACTTTTTCTGCTGTACATAAATGACCTTATTTCTTCAACAACTAACCCCATCCATTGCTTTGCTGACGATATCACCCTGCACTGTAGTTCATCTCAGTCTACTCATAGTGATAATCCACCTTCTATGTCAAATTAAGAAATTAAAGCTGAAATGGCAAATTCAATCAACAAAGACATTCAACGTATTCTCGAATGGGGAAGCAATAATCTAATTAAACTTAATGCTAACAAAACTCAGTGTTGCCTTGTGTCCGCCAAAAAAGATCGATCATTTCCTGTTGTAAGTTTTCAGACTCTATTACTCTGTTGGGTATGACTGTATCTTCAAATCTCTCATGGGTTGACCATCTTCTGTCAGCTACCAAAACAGCTGCTCGTAAAATAGGCAGATCTAAGCAGTACTTTACCTCTCGACAACTCCTTCTGCTGTATAAGTCCCAAATTCGGCCTCATCTGGAATATAATTCTTACCTCTAGGTTAGTGCTCCCCAATACGCTCTCGATATCGTTGATCGTATTCAAAGAGAGCGATTAGGCTTATAAATGACCCGTCCTTAACTTCTCACATACAGTCCCTTGAGCATAGAAGGATGGTTTCAGTTCTTTCTTTGTATTATCGTTATTACAACGACTATTGTGCTGGTGAATTACATTCTTTGATACCATCTCCGGCTATCTTTGCGAGAAACACTCGGTTCGCTCAATCACATCATCAGTATGCAGTACAAATCTCCACTTGTCGTACCAAACGGACGCAATCCACATTTCGCCACTTTTCTTTATAAAGTTTCTTATTATGAAGCTAAAGAGGCCGTAAAAATTAATTGAATACGATTTAAAGTCTTAAGCTATGTTATCGATATTGTTATAGAAGCGGGCCGCTTTGGAATTTTTATTCACGTTAGCGTCTAGTTGTATATTGGCCTTTATCTGACATCAAGTTTTAAATGTCTATCTGACATTTAAATTAATATTGTTTTTACAACGTTGCCTATCGTTAAGAACGTACTACAGGAACGGTTGAATAATTATCCTAAACAATTGTATTATTATTAATTTCATTTAATTTCCATGTTGTAGGTTGGAAGGTCATGTTTTGTTTCACGCCAATACGTGTAGTTAAAGTATAGACCTACCCACAACAATTTCTGTTTTCCTAAACCAGCTTGTTGTATAGGAAGATGGCCATTTAAGCGTATGTTAATGTTACGATACAAAAGTTTTTCCAAACCTTTATAAGTAACACTTAATAATGACATTGGTCTGTAAGTTGTAGCATCATGTGGATTGTTTCAGGTTTTAATTCATCAAAGACTTTGACTTTTCCATACTCAGGCAGAATCAAGATGTTTGATGAATTCTGGGTAAATACCATCAAAACTAGCTGCTTATCGAATCGATTTTTAAGAGATTCCAGTTCCTCTATTGAAAATGGACTGGAAAATTCTTCAGACATGGAATATTTCTCCTAATCTTTAGTATTCTTTTGAATTTCAAAATTTTATCTTTATTTAATTTAACAGAATTCGATACATTCACGCCTTTTTAATTAAAATTTTAATTAAAAGCAGCAAGTATGCAAAATTTATACTTTCCATCAAAGAATTCCATTTTTCATTGCTTGCTTTGTTTAGCGAATTTAAAATCGCTTCTGTATTTTCATTAGAAGGATGTTCTTGATAATCTTTGTGTAAGGTATTTCTTTTGTCTGACCGACCAGGAACTGTTTACGACGACCTTTAGCAGTCCCTTTTATTACGCCAATAAATCTATGATAGTTTCTGATAGTGGGAACGATCCATCACAAGCTTGGTTCAATTTGCTTGCTTTGTAATTGCTTTTCAATTTGTTTTTTTGAAAATTCCGATCTGATTTACCGTTTGAAAGAATCAGCAAAATTTCTATGCGAATAAAAATTAGCGTAGGCCTACGTTTACTGAATGGAAAACCACCAAAACCAGAACGGTTTGTAGAGATCTAGATTATAATCCCTATTCCAACGTAGTGAATGGAAGGTTTTTCTTTGTTTTTCATCAAAGATTAGGTGCAGGTTATTCAGTTCCGTCCATGAAACTAAATTATATCCATTTGCGTCATTTTTTGCATATCCCCAAGTATTATGACGGCAGTCTCCAGTATATATCGTAGGATGCGAAAATGTACAAGGAAAATCTTCTGGCCAGTTTACATAGATATCTCTTGACGGGCAATGAGACTGTTTGTAGATCCAAATAACAATAATTTATGTTTGACGGGATTAATATTTAGTGAGTGCTGATGAGCATAGCAAATTAAATTATGAAGGTCTTCGTTCAGTTCGCGACTTTCTTGATCGTTTTCTTTAGAGAGGATGTAGTATAGCTGGGTATCATCTGCCTATACATGGTAATTACAAAATTTTAGCATTTTTAGGTGCGAGATGTAGATTGTTAATAACAAAGGACCCAGAATAGACCCTTGCGAACTCCAAAGCTTGTTTTGCTTTCATTTGAATAATCATTATCGACGACTACAGATTGACTTCTTCGCAAATAATTGGATAAGTGTAACCGGGGCTATGTTAAATGAACATTATGATATATCGTGTCAAAAGCTTGTGAAAAGTCCAAAGAATCAATACAGCAATTTTTTTCATTTATAACAGATAAAATATTATCAGTTACCTACTCTTAAAAGAACTATTTCACAACTATACCCACGCCTAAAACCCCACTGACGTTAAAAATCGCACACTTAACCAAATACGTTTTTACTTGGTTCAAAGGGATTTTTTCAAAAACCTTTCATAGAACAAGTATTGGCCAGAAAAGGTGTTTGGTGTCGAAATTTGAGTAACATATTGATTAATTATTGTCTTTTTCCAAATTTCTAGAAATAAAGAATATTCAATGCAGAAGTTAACTATGTGCATAATGATTGATATGATATACGGACAGCATAGTTTAATCATATTCAGTGATGTCAAGAAAACCTGAAACTGACAAGGTGAGTTTGGCAAGTAAACACTTAGCCAAACTTGGTAAAATGCTTTGAAATAACTAAATCGGCTAGGACTGTTTCACCCTATTTTCCCAATATACTGTTTCAAAGTTGGATCACTATGAAAGAAGCTTGAAACAGTATTGGTGGTCACTAAAGAGTTTGTTAGATTCTAGGAAGAAAGTAGTTCCTTTTCCATGACTAGACAAAATGAAAGTTATGGCAGTAGGTGGGTAGTTAGAGCGATCCGCCTTGTCTTTCTTAGGAATAGGATAACTTACATGGTGTACTAGTTGGGGGAAGATTTCTTTAAAACAATTGATGGGGATACCGTTTGGACCAGTCGCCTTGTTGAAATCAAGCGTATTGATGATCAATTCTTCGAGTTGCATCGAAAATGAATCTGTTTCATAGCCTATGAAGAATAGTTGACTAGTAGCACATCTTTTCCATAAGCATTAAGAGTTTAATGCAAATAAATCCACAAAAAGATGGATTTGTCTACGGAGGCAGCCATGGAAGGAAAAATTTACGATTATCTAAAGGACTTGTAGCTAGTTCATTGCATTTTCTTTGTTCGAACAACGTTTTAAACACTCTTGCGGGTGTTTCTAACACTAACGTTGGTGGATATCCATTTGGTATAAGATTTGTTTTTGAAAGATATTGCATCAGCACAGGTCGTATTGAACAAGGGTTGGGAATATATAATTTTTGGGAATGTTTCGTACATAAAAGTTCAAGGTCTCAGCTGACATTGGACCAGAAAACTCTCTCCAAGCATCTTGCCAATATGGATCATACAGACTTCTCAATTTATTATCCTCATCAAAAGATTGATACATTTCAATACCTTTAACATATCCCCATGGTTCATTTCAGCTTTTCAAAGTATTACTTATTAGCTTCCCAACTCTGGCTAGGTACAAATCGTGGACTGTGAGTAAGTTAATGTGTGAACAAATGAAGAAAAAAAATTAAAAATCTTCATTGCCACCTAGCTCATTTGTTGAAGGGCGCGCAAAGGAAACAATCTTCTGGAACTTACGTGGACAAATTATGTACAACTGAAATACATTTTTGGTTTTGTGAATTTATCATTGGAGGAATACAAATTTGGTGATATCATGTTTAGAAATGTTTTTTTGTCTCTTAAGGTTTATCCACAAAATTTAAAATCTGACCTGATGATATTATCCGGAATACTTGTGCTGATATGCGGATTTTTGAAGGACATTGTTGCAAAAGTGAAAGCAAAATTGATTACAGAACTTAACTTGCAATTTCGTATATTCGTTTCGTTTAAGTAATATTTGATTATATAACTTTGTTTTATAATTTAAAATATCAAAGTTCAAAGATTATAATTTACGTAGTAGCGACGTTATTTATTTAAGGTCATCTACACTTTATATCATTATAAAAGGATTTACACAAAATGCTGTACTTATGGCAATATAAAATCTCTACTTAAAATATTTCAGCTTTCAGAAGTTCATAACGTTTCTTTTGTGTTAAATAAATCGTTTATTTACGAACAAACATAAAGTATAACCTTTATACGTTTCGACTGCAATTGCAACTATCGACAGAAATTGCGGCTATCGTTGTTATTAAAGAGATAAACGCTTGTTAAATTAATTACCTCATGAAACTTCTGAATTTAAAGTACATATATTCTGTTGACGTCGATTAAGCTGGACCCACCCAGCAGCAGTCTAAAAAACCCGAAATTATTTTAGTAATTAGTTAACTATATGCTAATTAGCTACCCAATTTCCTGTGTTATTACTCAAGTGGATTAACGTAAATTGTACACCCAAAACCTAAAAAACTACATATGAAAATGTAAACTTTCACCATTATTATACATAATTAAAATGCTTAGCTTTTTTGGGTTTTTTTTTATGGTGTATTTTTATTTATATTTATATTTTACGTTTCAATAACAATTATAGTTATCGCCCTCAGTAGTGGTAATTCTTTTAGAATTGTTTAAGATAGAATAAATTTATGAAATATAAACCAAATTAATTTATTCTAACATTAAACAATTATTAACGAATTACTACTACTGAGGATGATAACTGTAATTATTATCGACACGTATAGATTTATGTAAAACATAAATATAAAAATACACCAGTAAATAGGATACTACCCCAGGTATATGTGTATGAGGGAAACCCCTTGAAAAAACCTAATACGAGGTAGACGGTAACGGGGATCGAACCCATTACCTCTCGAATGCTAAGTAGATTGTGATACCACAGGTCCAATTGACTCGGTACAAAGAATAATATAGAATTCCATAGAGAAATTTGTTGCTGCAAAATCACCACAAATATTTCAACAACAATGAAATCTCCTTTACGAGGGCCACTATTTATATTTTAAACCTTGGCAACACTGATTGCAGTTAGGCGCCGTTTTACGTTTCCATAGAAACGTCTGACGACGATCTCGACATTAACATACTTCCAACTTTTTTGTCAATAGCGTTATTAGTGTTGTTTACGGTTACCTGAAGATTGCATCAGCAAAGAAATGGAATTAAGTCGGGAAAATTTTCGTGCGATGATTTGTTACGATTTTCGTCGTGAATTATGAAGACAAGAGTGCATCGATCAACTTACTTCCACGTTTGGCGCTGAAGTTACATCCTTTGCCACTGTGAAACGCTGGTATAACGATCTTAATCGTGGCCGCCTTTCGCTTACTGACGAAATTCGCCAAGGTCGTCTAAAATCAGTTGTTATTCAAGAACACATTGATTCTGTGCAAAAACTAATAATGCAAGATCGCCATGCGATATACTTTGAAATTGAGGGAACCCTAAGCATTAGTTCCACCAGCATATAAAAAATATTACATGATCATTTAGCCATGAAAAACGTTTGTTCTGGTTGGATCCCACATAATTTGATGAAATCTCAGAAAGATGGTCGCGTCGATTAGTGCACACAAATGCTAAAGAAATACAATGGCGATGCTTCAAATGACGTATATAAGAATGTAACAGGTAACGAATCATGAATATATGCATATGAGCCGGAACGTATACAGCAGTAGACTGTGCGGCTGTTTCAAGATGAACCAAATCCAACAAAATTCGTTCGCGCTCGATGCACATCGAAACAAATGATCGCCTGTTTTTTCGGAAAAACCGGCCATGTAGCAATTGTGCCTTTAGAGGAACTTAAAACGGTCAATTTTGAATGGTATACAACCATTTGCTTGCCGGAAGTGTTCGTTGTAATTCGGAAAACAAACAAGCACCGTCGGATCGTTCTTAATCACGACAATCGTTTAACATAGAATTTAAATATACAAAAATATGTAGGGTGTTCCATTAAAAAAAAACATAAGAAAATGGGCCACCCTATATATAAAAAATATTTTTACAAGATGCCCCTCGTTGTTAACTGCAATAATCTGTTATAATATATTTGTTTTAATTCAACAGTAGGCGTAATCTTCCACCCCAAAATGGTTGGGACACCCTGCATAGGTATATGTAGGTGTGGAAGGTTATCAAATCGACTTATTAGCTCATTTTACAACGTTGGTAAAGTTTCGCCAAGAGCGACCATCATGTCTGTGTGTTTGTGTGGATGTATGGTAGCATGCACGATAACTCCACAACTACATACGTAGGTACTTCAAATTTCTTATTTTTGCCTTTTTTCATTTCTCCTGGAGCCGATTAGATTTTGAGAGAAATTCAACGGCGGAAACAGGTGGTTTATTAGGAGCAGTTTTTGGTTATTGTCACTTTGTAGGTTGGAAGGTCGTGTGTTGTTCCACGCCAAATATTTTATAAATTATGGCTAATCAGGGTGTACATATTATTGTTAAGCATGATAATCTTGACATTATTATGAATTATATAGTGATGCTCATATAAAGCACGGCATTTTCCTACTTAATATTTAACCATAACTATCGTACCTTTTTGTAATGGAGGTGTCCTCGAAAACATTCCATTTTGTGAAAATATTTGCTATTTTACAACAAATTTCTACGTGTCATTTTGTTACTTTTTGTTCTATGAACTTTTTTCTATTCGGGGGGGGGGGGCGCTCCCGTTAAACTAGCCCCACCTATTATACCTAATTTTCTGCTAATCCAATTGAGCATCAAACTGAAATAAAGCCATAAACTTGGCTAAAATTAAATAAAAATATGCCTATAATTTAGGACTAATTAAAGACTAATTCTTACCCGCAAAATTAGAAATTGTACCCGCTTAGTTTCGCCGGAAAACCGATTTTTAAGGTGGGGATGTTAACTTGAACTCAACCTAGCACCCCCACGATTCCCGATTTAATAGTTGCATTCAATACTTTGAATTAAAGACTTGTACATAAGTTAGTTTCTCATTGTTCAAACAATTTATAAATAAAAAGGTCAATTTTTGGAATTAATGAGTAAACGTAACGTATAAAT
This sequence comes from Vesta saturnalis, assembly GCA_036346205.1. Taxonomy (NCBI): domain Eukaryota; kingdom Metazoa; phylum Arthropoda; class Insecta; order Coleoptera; family Lampyridae; genus Vesta; species Vesta saturnalis. Next base: position 373,123 of record JARFJB010002305.1, on the reverse strand, counting down.
TTAAGACTAATTTGTACCATTTACATTTTTCTGTAAACAAATTATTTTGTTAAAACTTCAGCTTTTATTTAGCTTTCTCCATCGTTTGACGGCATCATCTTAAACTTTTAAAAAGCACCATAAATCTCAATACACTTGTCTTTCGAATTTAGGACTAATTTGTACCCAAGAGCATGTATTGTTAACTACCGTAAAATGGGGTTACTTTGATCAATTTTTATGTTAAAAACTCCGTATCTTTTGTATAAATTGGCAAAAAAATACGTTAAAAAACCAGAATATCGGTTTTTGTCTTTTACCCGAAACTTAACTTAAAAAACTATCAGTTTATTTAGTCTTTGCGAAAAAGAATAGCAGAACGTTCAATTTCAGAAATGTCGTCTTTAATTAATCTGAACGTTTTTTTTTTATTTTGGCACGATTTTAAACCGGTAACTACTAGCTGAGTGGTTTCGTTAATGTAACATCCATAACGATATATTCGGTCAATCTATTATCTTCCTCCTCATGTTCTTTCTCGTTTTCCTCTTCTTCAAATGTTTTCTCTATCTTCCGTTTTTTTTCTAGACTTGGCTAGGGTTCATATATTAAATCCGTTGTCGAAATACTCTTTCCAGGAGCAACATTTAGTCTTGTCTTTCTTTTTGCAGTATGGGAGGAATCTCCAAATCTTGTGGTTCTTAATAATTCAGTCAGAACGCTCACAGTTTCAGCCTTAACGTTACTATCCTCAGATGTTAAGCGTTTGTACACCTGATCAGGGTTGAACGGCAATATTCCTGTTGCATTAAATGTACTTATAAGGTTTCGTTTGATGGCACCGTTTTCACTATCCAACGGGGGCACCACAACAGTGTTTTTAACTTTTTTCGGTTTTATTTCGTTCATTCTTATAAGTGTCTTGTTGAGGAGATTCGAAAATGCGTCATTTGGAACCGTGGTCAGCCTTAAGTTCTCAAGTTTCCATTGCGTTAATGAACTTCGCCGTGCCTCTTTCATTGGACGAAACAATGCTACGTCCAATGGCTGAAGCAGATGGGTCGAGTTTGGCACCAAGCAAACAAAGTTTTCTTCACATAGTCGTAGAACATCGTCATCGATTTGAGAGGACAAATTGTCTCCAATTAACACCCATTTAGTCCTTTCGCGTGTGGCAAAAAACATGTCATGAACCAATCCCTGAATGTTACGCTATCAATCCAGCCACTTGTAGTTCGGTTATACTTAGTTCCACGTGAGCAACATGGTTCATTGCAACACGGTGAGCCACACGGTCCTCTCTCCTTCCAAGTGTCATCTAGATGTGTGCTCTTGTATATGACATAAGGTGGTAATAGAACACCATTTGCAAACCATGATAGACGTGCAACTCTTGGAGAAATTTATTATTTTTTCTGGATACTTGACTCCTCGCCGATATATATATATATATATATATATATATATATATATATATATATATATATATATATATATATATATATATAATAGCGTTTTTGCGTCATCACTTAAATTTGACTCGTCGTAGTTGAAAATATTACTACTCGGTACGTTTTTAACAACACTTTCCAAATGGTTAAATATTCTTCTATATTTTGTTTGGAAACTCCAGCTCGAGCCCTTTTTTTATTAGCTGCAACACGCTGACTGTAAGAATCCTGATGACACCGTAAAACCGAGTAGGCCCAGTCAATACCAGGCACATTATTGGAAAATTTGGCCACTATTCGTCCAGTTCGATCTAAACAACCTTTAGCGAACATACGCAAATCAAAGAGACTAAGAGGAAACCCCCATTCTGCACACTTTGCTACTGATTTAAGTATAGCCTTTTCTTGAGCGCCAGTGAACACAGTTTGGGCTCCAGGTTTATTTATGTGTTGTCCGTTATACCTATTGCATAGACTTCCACAGGGGATTTTAAATTCTTTTGCAGCGCCCGTGTAATATAGATTGCAGCGCATTTTCCATCACTACATCCGTATAATTTTTGTACTGTCGACTTCCATGCGGCTTTCTATAAGTCCTTGGCATTATTCTGTAACAAGAACAACCCAGGTAATACTATGCAGGGGTCTATATCGATATACGACCAACAGAATTTCAAGAATTTATTAGAGGTACGTACCTGGGAGTGTTCTAAACACGATTAAATCAAAAATTTGCGAATGATTCATATTTGATACATAAAATAGAAAATAAAATTGCTTTGAATCAAGCTAATTTGTAAACAATTATAATACGCGAAATCTCTTCTCCTCGCATATGACAGTATACAGTGTTGCCAAACGTGATTGTGCATTCGCAACGAAATAAAATTGAAATAAGAAAGGAATAAAAAGGAAAACTAAAATCTACTCTAACCTATCTGACTCACCCGACATCCTTTTCGCGACAGTTATCCTTAACGATTGCACATTCGCAACGAAATAAAATTGAAATAAGAAAGAATAAAAGGAAAACTAAAATCTACTCTAACCTATCTGACTCACCCGACATCCTTTTGGACAGTTATCCCTTAACGATTGCACATTCGCAACGAAATAAAAATTGAAATAAGAAAGGAATAAATAGGAAAACTAAAATCTACTCTAACCTATCTGACTCACCCCGACATCCTTTTCGCGACAGTTATCCTTAACGATTGCACATTCGCAACGAAATAAAAATTGAAATAAGAAAGGAATAAAAGGAAAACTAAAATCTACTCTAACCTATCTGACTCACCCCGACATCCTTTTCGCGACAGTTATCCCTTAACGATTGCACATTCGCAACGAAATAAAAATGGAAATATAAAAGAAAACGAAAATCTACTCTAACCTATCTGACTCACCGACATCCTTTTCGCGACAGTTATCCCTTAGTGATTGCACATTCGCAACGAAATAAAATGGAAATAAGAAAGGAATAAAAAGGAAAACTAAAATCACTCTAACCTATCTGACTCACCCGACATCCTTTTCGCGACAGTTATCCCTTAGCGTCCTTAGCTTTACAGTAATATACGTCTCTACATTCAATAACAAATAATTCATAAATTTTATGAGAGTACGAATAGATTTGATTAGAGGTGCATAAATTTAGTAGCTGAGAAAGTCGTAATAGGAACGTCTAAAGCAGGAATCTTCGATGGCCGGAAAAATCGTAGTAGGGAAGGTCTTATGTAAGGAAAATCGAAAGCCGGGAATGTCCTTAGCCGGGATTGTCTAGTGGCCGGGAAAGTCGCGATACGCTTCACAGTATAACTATATAAATTATCACAACAATATATGTGTTGCCAATACCGAAAAAGAAAACATTTGGCTGCGTTCAGGAATCTCATTATCCGTGCTTTTCAAGAATAAGTAAGCTGTTATCAAAATAACCCCGTAATATCAAAGTAACCCCTTTTACGGTACTTACTTTATTTAAAATTGAGTTCGTGGTTATGTTCCACCGAGGAATTTTAAACCTTTTCATTATAAAACGCAAAACATATTAGGAGTTCTTCGAGTTGTACTATCGTCTCAATTATTTTTGCGTTTTATAGTGTCAAGCGATCTGGAGTAAAACCAAAAATTCAAATGTCAACAAAATAATTTGTTTACAACAACATTCTCGTGGGTACAAATTTGTCCTAGATTCGAAACATGTTTCTCCAGTTTTATTAGGGTCCTAATATATTTTTTGTGCGATCGTTCATTTTTGTCAACTTACTGTCACTGTTTTGACAACAGTAGGTGGCATATTCTGTTTAATGAGTCTAACTGAACGGTAGTAATTTACTTACCGTTCAGCGAACATAAGTGAAATTCATAGTTTACTGAAACACCTGCCAGAGTTTTGGGTATAGTATTATTTATTAATATTAAAATTAAATGTACAATTGTTACAATTGGAAATGGTAATACCGCCGGTTTCAAGAAGATTTATATTCACAGAATGTATTGCTTGTTGAGACGTAGAAGCCACTGGTTCTAACACTTCATCATCATGCAGAATTTTGTCGCCTTGATTAGCAGAATTTCTGACACAATTATTTTACAACTGTCACATTAACATTCAGGTTACTAAGGAAACAATACATACGCTTGTGGCTCGGCTTGTGGTCATCTTTTAAGCAACTTTGAGATAAAATAAAATGTGTTTTGCCTACATTTTGCCATCAAGTGGTATTGTTGATCGCACTAAAATAGCATAAGCATTTCGAACAGTAAGGAGTTTACCGATCTCCTCCAATATTGGCGACTGAGCGAAGCGAAGTCGCCAAACATTATCGTCGATCGGTAAACTGTTCTTAATACTTAATATACTATTTTGCACGATAGGACGATTTTAGTTAGTTACCGGGTTCGTTGCGAGATCAGAAGGTTGTTTTTACTGGTGACTAGGATACACAAGTCGGGTAAGTAATTCACATAACGTGCATGTGGCACGGTAAGTAAAAATCTATATATTTCACCACAATATGAATAAAAAAATTTGGACATTTCTATTTAAAACGTCACTTTTGACTTCGTTTATTTAGTAGAAATTAAATAATTTCAATTGTGGCAAATTTAATACAATCGTGCAAAAATCAGTATGAGCATCACGAACATTAGCCTCCAAACATGGCCGTCGACCGGTAAACATCCCTTACTGTTCTTGATACTCTATATACTATTTTGCACTTCGTGGATTAAAAGTACTATTCGGTTCCCCATTTCGGGGACTGAAGCGTTACTTAATCTCTAGGGATAAAAATAATTTAATCCTCCGAGGATTAAAAATAAATAATTCATCTATTAAATAATAATTATATTAATAAAATTAGCAATTAACATTTAAGATAACATCTACTTTTGATTAACATTTAGGGATATATTTACATTTGTACAGTTATTAAAGTTAAAAAATTTACCAAAATCGTTGTCCTTAGAATTAAGAACATTATTGAATGATGTTGAAACGATAGATGCATTGATAGTATTTATTTGGTTTTCTGAATCAATTTTTTTTCATTTTCATGCCCAAAGATTTTTTCTGCTATAATTTTTTTGTTATTTATAGAGCTTTCAACATATCCCTCAGCCACTGAAGACGACTTCCAACCTCCGTGTCTTTTGAGAACGTCGGCATTTAGAATTGGCTAATAAAGACGCCGAGTGCGTCGAAAACAATGACCGGTGTATAAAGGGGTTCAGGAAGTTTAAAAAGTTGCAGTTCTTTGCGGCAGTTTTCCAAAGGTATTTTTCCAATGGGTTGAGTTGAACATCTCCGGTCTTTATATTGGACAAAAAATCCTGAATGGTTTGGTCAGGTTTTCTTAAAGCATAGTTTTAAACGAATACTCGGTCAATATTGTTCTTTGTATTTTTATATTTAACTAGAGTAACCCAAATCTGTAACATTGTGGATTGATAATTCAACTACTTCGTTTCCTCTACACGCTCCTGCTACACCCATGATCAGTGCAACCTAAAAATTGAACACAGTGTCAAAAAAATTATAGATGTTATATTACTCACCTTAACCATTAAAAAATCGTCGTCTGGAGCTTGAATTAGGAATTGATCGACTTGTTCATCAGTAAGAACTTTTGTCTTCTTTGGCTTATAGCCGTCATTTTTTCTTTTCAGAAAAGCTTTTAATTTCGGATTTTGGGTTATGTCAATATTACACTTCACCATTACCATCGATTTCACCATGGAATAATTCGCCCACAAGGTGGAAGCATAGACAGTTTTGCTTTTTTCATTGAAATATGCTAAATAGACATTTTCATTGGTGTGATTTTGTATCTTGTTTTGACGGCACCACGTTATAAAATCTTCGTAAGGTTTTTCATACATTTTTCTGGATTTTGAGGGAAATAGTTGGTTAACAGCCTCTTCATCCCCTGCTTCAATATCAAACTGATCCATTTTCGCAACTGCGCGTCGTCAACAGACTAAGTTTTCACAATGGCGAATGTTGTTTATTATTTATTTACTCGTTGTTATGGCATTGAATTAGCCTTGAATAGTGTAGCTTCTTGGTCAAAGTGACTTTTCTAATAATTTAAATTTATCATAGATGTAATATTTTAATTTTCAGAAAATAATATAATTATTTCTATTATTACCCCACGAAGTGCAAAAAATAGTGTAGATACCACGGGATTGAAGTTCCTTAATCCCTTGAATACTCTATTCGTAGGATTAAATGAGTCACTTCAATCCCTTATCTAATGTACTATTTTGCGTTTTATAATGGAAAGACTGATTCCTCGCTCACTCAATTTTTAATAAACTAAGTAGTTAACAATCAAATGCTAGTGGGTACAAATTAGTCTTAAATTCGAAACACAAGTTTATTGAAATTTTTGTTGGTTTTTCAAAAGTATGAGATGATGCCGTCAAACGCGTGGAGAAAGTTAAACAGACAGAAAAATGTTGGTGGGTACAAATTAGTTATAAATTTATACGTTACGTTTTTTTTTGTTAATTCCAAAATACTCCTTTTTTACTTATAAATTGTTTAAACAATGACAAACTAACTTGAGTACAAATTAGTGAAATCATTGAATGCAACGGTTAATACAGAGTGATCAATCTCAAGTGTATACTACGTGATCAAAATATTTAAGTTGGTACCACTGATAGTTTGGTAAGAAGCTGTATTGCTCTAGCTACTCTAGAGCATGGTTCGAGTAAAAACTACGATCAGTTTCAAATCTATATGAAGGTCATTAACTTATACATATTATAAAATATTATCTTAATTTAAATAATGACTATTTTGTATTTGATTAGACTGCATACCTATAAAATACATCAAAAGAAATAAAATATTATTTAATGATTAGATTACATCATTACAAAATAATGAATCTTAAGTATTTAAATGTTATAATTTCATTATAATTAAATAAAATTTACAGTACATGTTTATGGAATGACAATGTCTTTTACAAATTTTTTTTAACTCCTTAGGTACACATTAGTTATCACACTCAAGAAAGTACAAAAGTGAAAAACGAAGGTATAATATGACATAGACCGTCATAAACTAAAACGACTAAAACCACACTAAAAATCCAAAGCAGCCAACTGCAAAACACAACAATATTAACAACTAGGGTTTTTTGTCATACCACTACAGTACACTTGAGATTGATCACGTTGTAGTTTATTCGTGGGGGTGCTAGCTTGAGTTCAAGTTAGCACCCCTGCTTTAATAACCGATTTTCTGGTGAAACTAAGGTACAAATTCTAATTTTGTGGGTACAAATTCGTCTTTAATTAGTCCTAAATTATAGGCATATTCTTATTTTATTTGGGCGAAGTGGTGGTGCCAACTTTATTGACGATTGAAATAAGGTGACTAACACTTGAGCCTTAACTTAATACCAGCGCGAAGTTATCAACGGATGTTTTACCATCTACTATTTTCTTTATCAAATAAGCTCAAACAGAAAATTGTAAATATAAGCAACCGGAGATGGCATGATCTTATTTTCAATAATGATATATTAATCATATGTGAGCCTCACCAACACATGCTCTTGCACACATCTCCTGATACCAAACCTAAGACGTAACGATTTATGATTTTTGTTTTATTTACCTCAAATAGGCACATAATTGGAAACGTAATAACAAGAAACGGCGCTGTATTTTTTATAACGTCAAGAAAAATTCACAAGGTTCATGTTAGCGCCGTAGTTTTTTGGAGGTCCGTACATTAGCGAGAATAGCCTATTATACAGTGTGTCCATTTAATACGACTTCGTCCGATTAAGACTTTATTATTATTATTTCAGCCTAAAGTTGTAGACAATAGTAGCGTGTGTATTTTAAAATTAACTGTTTGTATACAGGGTGTTACGTAAATTCAGGAGACACTAAACTTGTATTATTTGAACGGTACACTGTATATTATTGCATTTTTTAATTCTGCAGTTTTTCTATTCTCACAATACAGCACACAGCGGGTTATACTGAGTTCCTTACAAATTAGAGCTATTTTTATGAAATGTTTTTGATGACTTTCAAAAATTTTGTGGGAATTGGTGTTTGATTCTTGTATTACGATAAAATGACATCTTGTGTACAGGGTAGGTCAAAACAGGTAGTCACATTTTCTCAATTATTTCAAATTGAACACTCTGTATATTATAACGTCATTTGCTTCTTTTGATGCTGTTCTTTCATTTTTATGTGCCTAAATACAATATTTTTCTAAACAATCGCAGCTTTCTGTGCAAAAAAATCATTTTCAATTAATTCTCAGTATTTTGAGCTGGCTGTGAAAAAGAAAAATTGAAAATAATATTTTTTATTAAAAAAATATTATAATATCATAATATATAATATTATAAATACGATGAAGCATAATGACAGAAGTGTGTTTAAAAAAATGATTAATAAAATATTTTCCTTTTGTGCAATACTAGAGTTTAGATCTATCTGTCTTTAACGATGCGAAGAAGAATTTATTAAAACATTCCACTTTTGATAATTTTCTTAAGGTAAAGCAATTTCTGATGTATCCTACGTTAAACTCAAAGAAAGCGCCGTTAACTATCCGCAGCTAAAATCATACTTTTAAAATGGGACATCCTAAATCACACATTTCTTTAGAGAATTAGAAAAACACTGTGAATTATTACAATTATCTGAATAATTGTTCAAAGTATCGATCATCTTCCAAAATATTGTTAGATTTTGTAATACCACACTTTTATTGACATGTTTCATTGTTTCCGAAAATTTTGAAGAACTACTAAGAAAAACACAGAAAGCGTTTGAAAAAGTATCGTTTTTTCTTAAAAGTATCATTTATTTATTATTTTTGTTCACGACCAGCCCAAAATAATGAGAACTAATTGAAGCTGGTCTATTTTAATTTTTAACAGAGCTCTGCAAATATTAAGAAATATATTCCATTTATGTATAGGGAATGATAAATAGAAATGACAGAAAAGCATCAAAGGAATCGAATGGATAACATACAGGGCGTTTCATTAAAAAAATGACAGAATTGGACCATCACATTTTTACCTACCGTGTATGCAAGATGGTCATTTTAACAAAGTCTATTGCCAATTTTCAATAAAATTAAAAAAATTTTTTGTTTACCTTATAATGTGTTAATATTAGGGTGGCCCATAAAAAATATCGTTTTTTTAAAGTTTCTTATTGAACCCTTCTGCTCCTATCTAGAAAACATTTTATATGTTAATGCTATGCAGTATTAAAAGCTAATCAACCAGACGAATGTCCCTGTCTAATTTTCTTCTGATATTCTTTTGTTTCTAACTAGCAATAAACGTCAAAATGACTGACGAAAAATACGAAATTTTGATACTGTTGCGTCATTATTGGAAACAAAACGTTTCTGCAACCGCCGCAATTAAAAATATATACGAAGTGGAAGGGGAAGGAATAGTGATGAACATTCTTACGGCGCAGCGCTGGTTTCGAAAATTTATTGTCGGAGATACAAGTCTCAAGAGGAAACAAAGTTTTGATCAGCCCAACTCGTTAAGTAATGCCGAACTTCGAGATGTTGTTGAAGCAAATCCATCGAAAAGTACCCGTAAGTTGTCAGCAGAACTTGGGTATTCCAAAGAAACCGTAAGGCGCCATTTGCATCAGCTTGGAAAAGCCAATAGACGCTGTAGAGAAGTTCATCACGACGTAACGCCAGCAATGGCAGAAAGGCGAGTTCAGGTTTGTGATCAACTGCTTTCCAATCCTTGGGATGAACGTTTCTTTAAAAGGATCGTTACTTGCGATGAAAAGTGGATTTACTTCAATAATCCTAGCACAAAAAATCAGTGGATTACTGTTGGCCAACCTGCATTGCCGGTTCCCAAACGAGAAAGGTTCCAAAGGAAGGCTATGCTTTGTGTACGGTGGAGTTTTGAAGGGGTTGTTCACTTTAAGTTGGTTCCTGATGGGCAGACGATTGATGCTAATCTTTAGAGTCAACAATTGGATAGGATGCATGATTCTCTAAGTCGGTGTTATCCTGGATTATTGAACAGAGGACGGGCAATTCTACAACAAGACAACGCCAGAGCTCACACTGCAGCTGAAGCTCAGTAAAAAATTAGGGAATTGAATTTGGAGCTTCTTCCTCATCCAGCTTATAGCCCGGACCTTACGCCTTCGATTATCACTTATTCCGATCGATAGCGCACTTCCTTCGTTGACGGCATTTTGCAAGTGTTGAGGAAGTTGAAGCTGCATGCCGAGAATTATTTAATTCCAAAGATGATACCGTCGTGGCATTGAAGGTCTTGCAGAAAGATGGCGAAAGATATTACTTTACCATGGTTTATACTTCAGTGAATAAAAGTTTTGATTTGTTATTTTATCATTAAATAAAGTTTTTCATTAAAAAACGTCATTTTTTATTGGCCATCCTAATATTACATAAATATGTCTTTTCTTTATAAAGCACTCAATGCAAACCCAGTGTGAGCCATATTGTGGAGATAAAACAGTGAACAGAATTCAAAAACGCAATAAAATACAAGATTACAACATTTGATTGCTTAATAAAGTAAATATTCTTTGAAGAATTGTAAAATTGTTTATTTCAACTTAGTTACATAGGTTCCGATTAAGTATTGAACAAAATATCCCTTAAATGGTCGCCATGACTTTACTGGCACATTCTTGCGCTTTTGATGAAATTTCCGAGAAAAATTTCGCACTTTTGCTGATCAATTTCTCCAATGACACGTTGAATTCCATTTTTAAGTTCATTTATTGTTGTCGGATGATCGAAATGTGCGCGAGAGTTCACAAAAGACCACAACCAAAAGTCACATGGCGTGAGATCACACGATCTCGGTGGCCAATTCTGGTTGCCATTGCGTGAGATCATAACGGTCCGGAAATCTTTCTTGCAACAACTGGATTGTTTCGTGTACAGGTTGCTCCGTCCTGCTGGAACCACATGTTATCCAGATCCATACCGACCAAAGCAGCCTACATAAACTCTCTTATCATGTTTCGATAACGGTCACTATTCACAGTAACTGCATTGCCGGCTTCATTCTCAAAGCCCAATCACTGCTCCAACCCAAAATCCACACCAAATAGTGACTTTTTGTGGGTCCCTTTTTTCTCATGAAATAGCCGAGGATTCCCAGCAGCCCAGATGCTACAGTCTGTGATTTCACATACCCTTCTAAGTGGAAGTGCGCTTCATCGCTAAACTTGATTTTCTTCCAAGAATCAACGTCCACTTCTTGGTTTTGCAATATCCAGTTGACGAATACACGGCGCTACGCATGATCTGCTAGCTTAAGTTAACTGGACCTTATAAGGATGAAAATGAAGATCTTTTTTCATAATTCGGAGTAAAGTGGTATTTGAAATTCCCAACTCTTGTGAACGTCTGCGAGTGGAGGTTTTTGGATTCTCGCCAATACTTTCAGTCACTGTGGCAATATTTTCAATAGATCATCCCGGCCGACGACGAATCGGTGTTTTTTTTTATCAACAACTGGACCAGTTTCCCCAAATCTGTTGATGACTCGCTGAACTGTTGAACGATTTGGCACGTTTTCTCGACCGAAACTTATACGTAATCTTCAAACTTTCCGCAAAACTTTCCCCATATTTAAAGTAAGTTTTCACAATTAAAAAGCGTTGTTGAATTATGTAACGCTCCATTTCTAATAATCGGGATTTGTCTATTTAACATTTAAGGTAATGCAAATGCAGCATACTAGATTTTAAAAAATTGCCGGGAAATTTTAAAGTTGCGCTCTCGTTGGACCACCGTTATTTGTATACATATAGTTAATTTTAAAATATACACGCTGCTATTGTCTACCACTCTTGTCTAAAACATTGTTTTACTTTAATAATAATGCCTTAATCGACCGAGGCCATATTAAATGCACATAATTGAATTAGGGAAAATAATAACAGGAAGTGTCTGTAACTTGATAATATTTTTCTTAAACGATTTTAATCCAATCTGATAACGTATTCGATAAACAGAAGTGATGACCCAATTGCCTTTTTTCTTGTAACATTCCGTGGTTCATAAACAGAATCCGTTAAATTATATGAGGTTTATTTGTTTGATCATTAAAAATCGCCTGTTGGCCATATATTATATATATATATATATATATATATATATATATATATATATATATATATTATGATAAACAATCCTTGAAACCATGTATGATCTGAATTGAAACTGCGTATGGGGGTATTAGGAATTGCGCACTAGTGAATACTACTGTGTAAACCTAAGCCGCCGTATGTGCAAGAAGGCAAATAGTTGTAATTATATAATTATTTGTTACCTCACTTGAAAAATTGTAGATTTTCTTTTAATTGTTTGCTGTCATTTTGACAAAAAGGCACTATCCAGCTTCTCATATTTCACTTCTATTAATAGTAAACTCGAAAACCTTGAAAAACGGAGGTTAGAGAAACGCTTTTTGACAATTACAATTGATATCAAAAATTGAACTTGGCAATTCTAATGATACGACTACGCATGTTCGCTTGTAAATTTTTGACCATTTTCGACCTTATTGAAATGTTCATTTTTTGTCTCGCATTTTAAACGCGTAGCTCATATGCTCTGGCTATCTAGTTATTAAGTAAGATATCTATGGTTAGCCCAGTAGAATTCGCAAGAGTGGATATCGTAATTAAGAGCAGGTAGCCATGTGGAAAAATTGGTCGCTTTAGTGATGAGGAATATGACATTCAAGTGTATCCCATTTTAACAACTGGTAACATTGTTTAAACAACGGTTAAATATATAGGAAAATCGGAAAAAATGATTTTCTTTTATTACACAATTTTTCTTTAAAAAATACTAGCAGCAGCCGCCGCACTGTGCTGGGCTCAAATATAAAACACATTCTCCCTCTCCCTCTCTCCCTTTCTCCTTTCTCTCTTTCCTCTCTCCATCTAACTCTTCTCCTCTCTCTCCTCTCCTCTCCCTCTCTCTCCCTCTCCCTCTCTCCTCTCTCCTCTCTCCTCTCTCCCTCTCTCTCCTCTCCCTCTCCTCTCCTCTCCCTCTCCTCTCTCCCTCTCTCTCTCTTCTCACCTCTACCTCTATCTTCCTTTACTTCTCCCTCTCCCTTATTAATATTATCAGTAGAATTGCATATGTATAATTATTTTTCTTTTATGCAATTACGTAGAATAGATGCACCATCCGCCATTTTGTTTTTTTGGTCACCCTTGGGACACCTTTGGTCGCCATTTTTATATATACCCACGTGGGGATCGTATTTTTTTCAACTGAGAATAAAAAGATGTTATTTAATCTGTTATTAATATTTATTAGGATTGTTTTTATCAAATATCGGCAGTCAAGACTCTTAGGATAGGTGCACTTCCCCTTATGTTCAAAATTAAGGGCAAGGTAATTTAACCTATCTGGATCTTCATAGAGAAGATCACTACCAGCATCAACTTCACCGTTTTCATCTTGAGCGATTATATAGCTTATTAACAAGTAAAACAGTTAATACCCTGATACTGCTTCATAATACTCACTCGATTATAATTATGCTTTAAAAAATACATGCAGCGGATAATGTACTATCTTTATTTGCCGCTATTACTATTACACAGATATGGGATTATTCTTAATTTTCCCACACTTCCTTGAAATACTACATAGGTCTTCAATTCTTCTTCGCCTTTGAAGCTGTATCGTATACATCTTTCTTGAGACTATCCAATTCTTGATCAGTAGCATGTTTTCTAATACAGACAGCGATCTTCAATATGCGGTGTTATAGCAGAAAAATGTTTTGTGTCTTACTTCTTTAAAGCTAATTTTGCTCTATACGATACAACTTTTAGTTAATCTGAATTACCTTTGTTCAAAAAGGATTATAATCAAATAGTTATCACCAGCAAATCTTATTGACTATCTTTTTAATCCTCAATTTTTTACCGATAATGTTTGTATTACTGTATCTATACTTAGACTTTTTACTGCATACATCCTGTTCTCGCTGAACTGTCCAAAAAGCTCTGGAGATATTATGTTGCTACAGAAACAAAATGTACACCACGCATAAATCTACAGAGAAATTTATAGGCATGTACATTTGAGTAACATTTGTTTTTGGAGTTATGGTGGACTTTTTGTTTCTGTAGCAACACTCTAATATCTCTCCTGGGTGTACATTTATAAATCTAAAATCCTTTTTGGACTGTTCAGCCAGACAGAACCTGTATGAAAGCCGTCTTATGTGATAGCATGGCATGACAGACCATTATCGGTAAAAATTCGAGATTAAAGATAGTGTTCTAATGAGCTGTATATTAATTTGATTATAACTGACAGAGGTAATTCAGCTAAGAAACTTGTATGCGTAATGCTTCAGGTGAAGAAGAATTGAAGACCTATGTAGTATTTCAAGGTGGTGTGGGGAAATTAGCTAATTTTAAGAATAATCCCATATCTGTAATGAAATAGCGGCAAATAATAGTACATTATTCGCTGCATGTATTTTTTAAAGCATAATTACAATCGAGTGAGTATTATTATGAAGCAGTATCAGGGTATTAGCTGTTAATATTTGTTAATAAACTATATAACCGCTCAAGATGAAAACGGTGAAGTTGATGCTGGTAGTGATGTTCTCTATGAAGATCCAGATAGGTTAAATTACTCTACCCTTAATTTTGAACATAAGGGGAAATGCACCCATCCTAAGAGTCTTGACTGCCCAAAATGTCTTCACACTAATATTTAACATAGGAGATTATGGATTACCTAGATTTGAGGATGTTTTAAATCATTTACTGTGGCACATTTGCTATTTCATGTGATCTACACAAATGATTTCTGAACCCACAAGAATCCCTGATAACCTAACCATACTCCACATCTTCTAGATCTCTTTCTTACATCAAACCCTCTTGTTTATAAAACTTCCGTTCTTTCGCCTTTAGGTCTTTCCGACCATTGTCTAATAAAATCATTTCTACTGTACTAATTCCACTGTTGTTCGCAAAACCGATAGAACCTTGTGGTGTTTTAAGTCAGCTCGATGGAGTGATTTACGATTTCTTTGCAACCTTTCCATGGCGTGAATATTGTTTTAAGTCGTCCTCTTCTTCGGACATCGCTCTTTCAGTATCTGAAGTCATCCTCATGGGAATGGAGTTATACATTCCGAAAAACAGTACCGTGTAGGTCATTCACGTTCCCAACCCTGGTTCAATAAGGCTTGTTCTGATGCAATATCTTTAAAAATAAATGTTACATTAAATGGAAATCTAATAAATCGGTTGACAGTCATGTAGAATACGTTGGTGCTAGAAATATCTGCAAAAGTGTCATCACTAAAACTAAAAAGTTGTTCGAACAACGAAAATGCAATGAACTAGCTACATCTCCTTTAGGCAGTCGTAAATTTTGGTCTTTAGCAAAAGCCATTAGTAAAAACTTTCGAACATCTTCATTTCCCCCCCTGACATCTATTGACGGATCGGTAGTTGCTGATTCTGTAGACAAAGCCAACGTTTTTGTGGATTTGTTTGCATCAAAATCGTGTCTCAATGATTCTGGAAAAGATGTGCCCTAGTCAACTCTTCTTCATACGTTATGAAACCAATTCATTTTCGGTACAAGCTCTTGGAATCGATCATCAGTAGGCTTGATCTCAATAAGGCGACTGGCCCAGACGGTATCCCAGCTATTGTCTTAAAGAAATGTTTCCCCGAACTAGTACCAGTCCTATCTAAGCTCTATACGATCTCTATATCTTCTGGAATTCCCTTCATCATGGAAGTTAGCAAATGTTCAACCTATTCCCAAAAAGGTGATAAGACCGATCCCTCAAATTACAGACCAATTGCCATCACTTCCATTTTGTCTAAAATCATGGAAAAAACCATCAATCAGCAACTGCTCACGTTCCTTGAAACTAAAAAACTCCTTAGTGACCACCAATATGGGTTTAGGCAAAGTCGTTCAACAGGCGATCTTCTTTCATATGTGACCCAAGTTTGGAACAATACAGTAGAGCAGTCCGGTGAAACAGTTGTAGTCGCTTTAGATATCTCAAAGGCATTTGACCAAGTTTGGCATAAGTGTTTACTTGCCAAACTCACCTCGTTGGGTTAAATGATACGCTCATCAACTGGGTTTCTAGTTTCCTTGATAAAAGACGAATACGTGTCGTAGTTGATGGCTTTTTTCAAAAGAAGTTAGCATTAACGCGGGCGTACCACAGGGATCCGTTATAGCGCCTACACTTTTCTGCTGTACATAAACGACCTTATTTCTTCAACAACTAACCCCATCCATTGCTTTGCTGACGATAGCACTCTTCACTGTAGTTCATCTCAGTCTACTCATAGTGATAATCCACCTTCTATGTCAAATCAAGAAATTAAAGCTGAAATGGCAAATTCAATCAACAAAGACATTCAACGTATTCTCGAATGGGGAAGCAATAATCTAGTTAAATTTAATGCTAACAAAACTCAGTGTTGCCTTATGTCCGCCAAAAAAGATCGATCATTTCCTGTTGTAAGTATGAATGGCTCAGTTCTTAAGTTTTCAGACTCTATTACTCTGTTGGGTATGACTGTATCTTCAAATCTCTCATGGGTTGACCATCTTCTGTCAGCTACCAAAACAGCTGCTCGTAAAATAGGCTTTTTGTACAGATCTAAGCAGTACTTTACCTCTCGACAACTCCTTCTGCTGTATAAGGCCCAAATTCGGCCTCATCTGGAATATAATTCTCACCTTTGGGTTAGTGCTCCCCAATACGCTCTCGATATCGTTGATCGTATTCAAAAGAGAGCGATTAGGCTTATAAATGACCCGTCTTAACTTCTCACTACAGTCCCTTGAGCATAGAAGGATGGTTTCAGTTCTTTCTTTGTATTATCGTTATTACAACGGCTATTGTGCTGGTGAATTACATTCTTTGATACCATCTCCGGCTATCTTTGCAGAAACACTCGGTTCGCTCATTCACATCATCAGTATGCAGTACAAATCTCCACTTGTCGTACCAAACGGGCGCAATCCACATTTTCTACACGGCTTCTAAACTCTGGAATGATCTCCTAGTTCCTGTTTTCCTCTCACTTATGATATGAGAAAATTTAAGGTAGCTGTTCATAGGCATCTATTGGCAATTCATTATCCCTCTATCCATCCTCCTAAGTGTTCCTGAGTGCTTTAGCACGATAGATATTTAGCCTGTTCAGGTCCACAATCATAAAAAAAAACCTTTTGCTACCCTAATCTATATAAATAAACAGTAGTTAATCTGTATTATAAGCTTTATGGCTATGAATATATTTTACTGTTTTTTGACAGAAAGTATGATGCCCCATATCAATAATCAATTTTACGTAATTTAGTCTGGGTTCTAAAAGTAATGCAATTGATTTTAAAAAATCATCCCTAAACTAAAACACACAATGAAGCGTAGAACAAACTACTGCAATGCATGTATGTAACCATTTAATGCATTTATTTTCTGATTAGAGCTTGTACACGTAATTTTAACAGTATACCTTCAATATTTACTTTTAATTAGTATGTGTATTAACTAACGTATTAATGCAATTTTATTTTCCACTTAAACCTTGAGCATATAATTTAGCAGTCGACCTTTAATATTGTACTTTTAATTGATAGCACTATTAGAGGGAGTACACCATGAAGCGTAAAACAGACTATAATGCATATGTGTAATCATTTATCGTGTTAATAAATGTTATTTCTGCTTAGACCTTGTACACATAATTTAACTTTCCCAAGGTAGAAATCGTTTAAAGCATGGCAACTGAATTACTTAATTCGTATATAGGTAAAGGCCACAACCCTCAAATGGAACTCAAAAGAAATGTAATAATAATCTTAGTAACAATTATGCAGTCTCCTTTATAATAAACCCTATTACGAAAACACATTGTAAGAAACAGTTATCTAGAACAGAACGATATTTTAACTCAGGTAGAAATTACTAGTCATAAATACAATATGCTAACCTGTGATATTGAAAAAATTTGAGCTAGCGCTTAAATGCGCTCTTAAATACTTCATAGTACATAATCGTTTAAGGACTAGGTTTTTTTATATCCTTGATAAAAATCAAAACAACCCTAATAAATATTAATAAACACAGATTAAATAACATCTTTTTATTATAAAAACGCTTGTCATCTTTATATGTCTTATCTATTAATTTTTACCCATTATTAGAATACAATTCTTAAGACAGGGGCGAAGCCCGAGAAATGATTCCCGTCTTACAAACTAGGACCCCTTATTAGAATACAATGTATAAATAAATTAGGTCACAATCTGTAGATGGGGTTAAAAGAAATGTAATAGTAATTTTAATAACAATTATATTTGATAAAAACAATCCTAATAAATATTAATAACAGATTAAATAACATCTTTTATTATCAGGTGAAAAGAAATACGATCCCCACGTGGACATATATAAAAATGGCGACCAAAGGTCACAAAAAACAAAATGACAAATGGTGCCTCTATTCTACTGGTGGGAAAATGAATTTTTAGTTGATCGTAACCGCGGGATGGAACTATGAGCCGTCGTGGCGCGCGGCGTGGAAAATTCATCGGCCGAGTTCAAACGTTGTTTAAAATCTGGGGTAGCTCGCAGAAATAATAACAACTGGTGTATGAGTTTTGTCAAAATGTTGTAGGAATTTGTTATAAACCATAATTACTGTAAAAATACATTTTTTGCGCGAGTATGCTCTATCTGGTTGTTTAGTTCGTCTGTTTCCACGACAGTAAGTTTTGTTTACTAATTGCTAAGAATAAGTACGACAGTAAGTATTTTAGCGTTCTAGAACGGTAAGTAAAAATTTATTCAATTTTAAAAAATAAGAATTTTTATAAATTTACCTATTAACATAAATATTGAAAGTACAATTATTACAATTTCCGTTTGTCACCGGAAGCTTATTTTCGAAAACAGATGCCGATGAAAAAATTTAAAAATTTAAAATTAGAAATCTACTGGAAGCTCGTGCGAATCTTGTGGATGAGTTTCCTTGTCGCTGCTAACTAACTAATGTACCCTTTCCAATAACCTGATTAATGCAATTCCCATTTCGATAATTTAAAATGAAATGAAATGATTTTGCATTTTTTGGACGGAGATTTTTTTTACAATGATTAATTCATCACGTTCCTCAATGTCTTCTATTTTTATATTATATAACTCTTCTCGTCTACATGCACCAGCTATTTCTAATATCATTCCTACCTATAAAAAATGTAATAATTTACTAAAGTATCTTTACTTTAAGATGGAATATATACCTTGCGTGCAAGAAATTTTTCAGATTCACTTAAAATATTCATTCTAGTTTTCAATGTTATTTTCTCAAAAAACCTGTAATGGCTGCAGTTATTTACAAATTTTTATAGCAACGAAATACAAATTTTTACAGTAAGACAACTTGATATAACGCTCCTCCAAACAGTTGTCTTCGATCGGTAAAATGTCCTTACTGTTCTAGATACTTAATATACTATTTTCGCGTATATTTGGAAAATTATACGTTTTAGACAAAAAGTTTTCAAACAAAACTTGTTTATTTATTTTTAAAAAAATACATATTTGTTTATTCTATCACTATTTTTATAGGATCGTTGTATAGCATGAAGAATGTAAAAAGAAATTCGTATCAAAATATAAATATTTTATAGGGATTTATTAATATCCATTTGTATGAAAAGAGTATGAAAATGTTAAAACCTAAAAAAAATGGTATATTAACACAAGTATCATAAGTCACTTTATTGGCGGCCGCATCCAATTACTTATCTAATTGGATTAGTATAAATTGAATTATTAAATCAAATAAAACTGATCAATACACTTGTACACATTAACAGTTTCTTATTAAATTAGGTTCATAATTCAAGGCATTCAAGTATCAAAGAAGACGTCCATCAGGTAATAATGTAGTTGTATCCCATTGAATTATCTTATAAAAAATTAAAACATATAGTATACTTTTGCAAAATATGGCTTAATTATACAGGGTTGCTGATTAGTGCGCAAAGTGAATTTGCGGCTAAACTGTGCACAGTACAAAAATAGTATATTATTTTATCCGGAGATAAAGTGATACTTTTTTGCGAATCTTTGTTTGCCAGCCGAGCGTAAGCGAAACTGGCAATTAGAGATGAGACAAAAAAGTCACTTTAGCTCCACATAAAATATGCTTCAAACCTAACCTAGGCCCAGTTATTTTTAAGAGAAATTGTTCCCGAAACGAGGATCTACCATTAACCTGGATTTGTATAGGTTGCTTTGCAAAACGTTGGACGGGCGTAGCTATGGATTCCGCAAAATATAACACGAATGTAAATTAAAAAACTGGAAGGGTTTTACAAATCAGATGATAGTGTAGTTGTATCCCCTTATAAAAAATGAAAATATATTGTATACGTTTGCAAAATATGACTTAATTGTATATTCTCCTATAAAAAAATACTTTGAAAATTATAAAACCATACCTATGTGTACAGGGTGTCCTGTAAATAAGTACCGTAAATTAGGGAAATGGTAGATCGTTCAGAAATATTTCAAATACGTAAATACAATTTTTTTTTTTTTTTTTTTTTTTTTTTAGTATGCTCATCCTTATGGTTAAAATTTACTTACTTATAGCTTATATATCTTATTAGTGGACTGTTCAGGAGTCCTTCTCCTCTTCAGCCCTGGTCAATCCAATGTTAGTTTGTGAGATACAGGCTGATAAGGGGTGCAGAAGAAATACACATTTTATTGCATTTCTTCACGGGGGATAGAAATACAAATTCAAAATTTTTTAAAGGTTATATAGTCTCTTCAAAACACATCAACGGTATTAATTTTATCAAATTCTAATACGCCAGTGGCATGGTACCAGGGGTTCGTACCATATTCTTGAAACACTCTATATTTCGAGCTAAAGACTTTTGTCTGCAATTCTTCTTCACTAAATGCATAAAATGCATAAAAGCTACTCTTTGTTGAATTCGCTACAACACTCCATTTTCAAGATTTTTAACTTTTTATTGCAATACATTACATTGTAAATTTTTTAAACAATAAATTTGTAGTAGTTGCAGATGTTTTCCAAATAATGTAAACACATATGTTTCTTAGGGGTTCATAGTTCTACAATTAAAAAGAGTAATTTGCAATTTGTTCACTTAATTTCGTACAGTCAAATAAAACTAAATACAAAATATTGTAAACGAAAAGCAGGTTAACTCATGAATACTTATTATTGAAACTATTTTGTATGTAATAGTTAACTACATTAACAAATGTTGTTATTTCATTAATTGTTCAAAATGACGTCCTTCGGCTCCAAACATGGCCGTAGACCGGTAAACGTCCCTTACTGTCCTTGATGCTCAATATACTATTTTTTTAAGGTTCAAAACAAATTATATTTATATTCTACTGTATTATAATTATTTACGAATAATAATACATGAATTAAATTAAATAATTATGTAATACAATGATTGGTCTATGTAAATTAATTCTAAGGTTTAAATTTCGATACACATGCACACATACGCTTATACATCGAAGTATGCATGCTCGAAAACTGGCGACGGTTTCTCAAAGTAACGGCTGAAATAAGAAACTTTAAATTGAGAGGTTTTTCCGGGACATTTTGGACCATCTGCCGCGGCGTTTGTGCAAGGTTATCGATTTGCACTGGCTTCTCTTATGATGTGTATAAAACATAGCATCAACTTCAGGTCGAGTACCTTATCATGTTGTTGCCTAGAAATTTTAGCAAGAGTTTTCCGGTCGCCATTATCTATTGTGCAAGAACCGTACCGGCAACCCATACATACGTTCATGTACTAACTTAGATGCCACGATTTATCCATTTTCCTGCCGAGTACCTTATCACGTGCATTTGATGCATCCAGCTCTTGGACTAATACATACTTAATGTACCTATCTATATATGTTGATTGTTGAGAATCCGTTAGTGCGGCCGAAGAAGCTTGGAAAGCTCAGGCAGCCCGCTATCTCCTTGCCTTTTCCTTTTCATTTTTTACAATGATTAGTACTTTAAACAATTTATTAGTCTTCAAATAAATAGGCACTATTAACAATATATTTATTAAATAAAAATATTTATTATTATTTTCTAAACAATTTACTTATTTGATACACTTGAATTGTTTCTCTAAAGCTAAACTATGACTAAAATAACTTACATAAACTTCCTTTAAAATAACTAAAAAAACATTTATTGTATACATTATTGATTATTAACCTACGCAAATTTAGAGGAGTAAATTTGCAATCTTATGCAATATGAAAAGGTAGTATGCTCTTTTTCAAGATACCACAATTTAAATAATTCTAATCAAAAGCTTAAAAAATTTACTAACGAATAAGTTCATAGCAGATGGGAGAATCTGCTGATCTGCTGATGTGGTTAGAGATGATAGCGAACCAGGAAACATGTTTACATTTGAGTAATCACATGCTGCTTATTATTATTATTAAAATCAACTTTCTGTATAAATATCTGTGGTTAATTTTAGAAAAATAAGATAAGTATATTAAAAGAGACGTTTTACTTGTACATCAAATAGTATATTATCTTTCCTTAAATAATGAGAATGTAAGAAAAAGATAAAGAAAGATTACACAACGTTAAAAAGAATGCGTAAATTGCTGTCATGCCCTACATATGTGTACAAATTAAATATTAGCATAAATAAATTAACATTTAAGGCAAACAGTATACATAGCCCATTGAAATTAGACAAAAAATGCCTAAAATTTATACTAATTCAGTAAAAAAATGGAT
Source organism: Vesta saturnalis (assembly GCA_036346205.1). Lineage (NCBI taxonomy): Eukaryota > Metazoa > Arthropoda > Insecta > Coleoptera > Lampyridae > Vesta > Vesta saturnalis. Next base: position 350,306 of record JARFJB010002305.1, on the reverse strand, counting down.
TTTTTAAACGTACCTCGGAAACTATAACCAATAAGGTTTCAAATTTTTCACATTTTTAGCTGGCTAAAAAAAGGTCAATCTGAAACCTGGTAGATCGAAATCGGTTAATAATTTACTTAAAAATTGTAAAAAAGTATAAAAATTTTCAATTATTTTTCGTCTCGTGAAAAAAAAAACTTTCAGTAATTATGTGTTTTATTGCCCGTAACTTACCACAATTTTTCCGTTAAAAATTCTAATTATTTATGAAAAATTGACAAAATGTATCGTTGAATTGGACCCTTTTTCCTCGGTTTAGAGGGTCTTCCCCAGAGCAATTTTATCTTTCTCGAGACATATTGTATGTATTTATTATAAGTTTTGTTCTGAACGAATAAGTTCAAAGGTAAATATCTAATTAACAATTATTATTAATTTTATTAAATACAAAGTACAGGTCGTAGGTTCAAGTCCTACTCGAGGTAAACTTTTTATTTATGTATTTAAAAAATTAATAATAATTTTTAATCACATATTGTATGTGTGTATATATATATATATATATATATATATATATATATATATAGACAGTGAAACTCAGTTAAAACGAGATCTCTGGGACTGCTAATTTTTGCTCGTTATATCCGAGAAACTCTAAAAATTAAAAAGGATACTACATTTTTAAAAATATTGTTTATTACGCATAAAAATACATTATTTTGCATTAAAAAGCGGAATATCTCTTAAGCATTAGGAGAGTTACTAAAAATTTCATTTATTTTTAGCTGACGTTTTGGTTTAAATTTAACATCATTGAGACCTACCTCTTAAATACACTTATAGATTTCAATATTTGCTCACTACTACCATTTTCTTCAAAAAACCACGTCAATAATACCAATGCGTCGCCTGCTTTAGCGAGTGTAACAGGCATGGGTTTATCACACTCATTACTGTCTACATCACCTTCATCACTTTCAGCTTCCCGTTCTGTAATTTCTTGTATAATTTCTTCGTCAGTTTTTAAACCCGAAGTAATCACATCAGCATCAATATCTACGTAGTCATCTAAGGACGCGCAATTTTGAAAATTATTAATGTCTCTACTTTCTAACCAAGTAGATAAAGGAAGATCGTCTTCTTCTTCGAAACTTTCATTTACAGCAGAAACAAAACCAGCTTTTTTGTAACAGTTCTGAATTGTTGTGGGGGTCACATTATTCCACGCATCACTCATTAGGCGAATTGCATATCTAACAGGCTTATTGTAAGATCCTGTTTATTTCCATTCAATCGATTAACTGTAACTCTAATAAGCGACGGTAGAATTTTTAAAACTTCTGATAATCCCTTGGTCCATGGGTTGAAGGATAGACGTTGTGTTTGGTGGTAAAAAAAAAGGGTGATGTTGGTTAAATTTTGCAATTCAGGATGCGATCAACCAATAATAAAATCTTTCGATTGTTACGTCGTAATTTATCATCTCATTTTCTAATTTCCTCTTCAAAAATTGTAGATGTCATCCAAGCTTTCTTGTTAGAGGTGTAGTCAACTGGTAGGCACTTAACATTTTTAAAACAGCGAGGATTTCGTGATTTTCCGATTACCAACAATTTTTTTGTCACTTCCCGTCATATTGGCGCAAATTAAAACAGTGAGACGATTTTCAACATTTTTCACCAATACATTTTCATTTTTAAATTTTAAAGTGGTATCTGGCGTTAAATTGAAAAATAATCCGGCTTCGTCGGCGTTGTAGATGTTTTCATCTTTAAATTTTCGTCGTAATTCCGGCCAAACACTTTTTAACCACTCACCTGTAACGTTAGTGTCCACTGATTCCGTTTCACCATTTATTTTTCCATACACAATGTTATTGCAGTTTTTAAAGCGATCAATCCACCCATTATTACACTTAAAGCCTGTATAATTGAATTGTTCCGCGAATTTCTCAGCCTGCGCTTTTAAAATGGGCCCATTAATGGGTAAACCGGCACTTCTTTAGTTTTTAAACCACACAATTAGCGCTTTATCAATATCATCTCTAGTACACTTTTTTAATTTTTTCACGTCAGTTAAATTGACGTTGACGTTGATATGGTAGATGATGGTAACCATATTTCTTGCACGTCGCGGAATTTTTTGCACCATTTTCTAGTTCCCGAATTATCTCAACTTTCTCGCGAATTGAAAGTGTTTTGCGTTTTATTGAAGCCATTTTTCAACCTCACGTTTTGCTGCAAAAGTAACAACTGACCAGAAACTACCTTGCATTAATTTGTAAAACAGGTACAATGTGTACAATTGGTAAGCCGGAAGGCATAAGCGAATTCTAAGCAGTAGGTAATCTCTTTTAATCTATTTTAAGTCTTTTAAAATGTGTCCGTCCTTTCTGTGAAATGTAATTACGGATATCCCAAAAATTGTTAACAAATATTTACTTAAAACGGCTTTTAGTGTGTATATAAAAACTACTACAAAATTTGAAATTTGCTCGTCTTTACCGTGAAACGTGAACGTAATAACCGAGAAAAATTAGTACGTAAACTAATACAATTTCAATTAATTTACCTACGAAACGTTCGTTATATCCAGAATCTCGTTTTATTGGTGCTCGTCTTAAGTGAGTTTGACTGCATATATATATATATATATATATATATATATATATATATATATATATATATATATATATATATATACAATGTCATTTAGTGAAAAGTCCCATATCTCCTTTATTTAAAGTAGATACAAAAGTTAAAAGAATATGTTCTGGTGCATATTCCAAAAATATTTTAATTATACAATGGGTAGATCATTAAAAAGCTGATAAAGTAATTTTAAATTATGTGTTTTAAATAGAAAACCCTAATTGTTATTACACTTTATTGTAGATTTACATACAATTTTAGACACATTTTATGATTATAATGTCCTATACCTAAGTCTAACTCTTTTGACAAATTTCAAATTTTTGTCAAAATGACGTTTGATAACTATAAAACATAGGTGGAAATCTTATTCTATTACGAAGCCTTTATCAATTAGTTATGGTTGGTATTCCTATGGAAATAGGACCTATCTCTAATGGGCTGTTAATTGATTAATTTTATGTAATAATTCATACAGGTGTCAATTTTTTTTTTAATGGAATACCTCCATTTTTTAAATTCTATTTATTTAATTGAAAAAGGGTGACTTTGTATAAGAGTGTAATCAAAAATTATTTGAATAAGAAATACGAAATTGTGATTATCAAAGCTATAGGCTAGATTTTTTTAAATTTTTGAAATCCTGTACCTGTAAATAATAGCAAAAATCATTATTTTTGCAAGTAACAAGATATAGGATTTTGAATTTATATTTTCAGATTTACCTGTGTCTAGTAAATGAAATTTTTGAATGTAACCATGTTACTTTGGGCTATAATGACATTTTTTCCATTTAACCATCTTCGTATCAAAACGGTTTCCAACAACGTTTCAGTTACGAACTGAAAAAGGCATATTAAAATATATATATATATATATATATATATATATATATATATATATATAAAATACAGACTGAGGAAATTAGTGTGACAAAGTCCATATCTACTTTATAAAAGAGATACAAAAGCTTAGATTTTCTGGTGTATTCCAAAAAATTTTTAATTATACAGGGTAGATCATAAAAGCTTAGAAGTAATTTTAAATTTTTTTAAATAGAAAACCCTATATATTATTACATATTTAGATTCTACCTACAATTTTAGACACATTTTATGTATAATGTCCTATACCTAAGTCTAACCGTTTTGACAAATTTCAAATTTTTGTCAAAATGACGTTTGCAGCCAAAACATAGGTGGAAATCTTTTCTAAACGAAGCCTTTATCAATTAGTTATGGTTGGTTTCCTTGGAAATGGGGACCTACTCTAATGGGCTGTATTGATATTTTTGTAATACATTCATACAGGGTGATCAAAATGGACAATAAAAGTAGATTCAAAAACCTATAAAGTCATTTTTTAATTCTATCTTATTTAGCATTAAAAATAAGGGTGACTTTGTATAAGAGTGTATATTCCAAAAATTTAGTTTTGAAATAATGACAATTTAACATTTTTTATTGTAAAAAGGCTATACGGCTTTCAAGTTTTGTTGTTAGTTGGCCGTGACGGCGAGGCGTGAAAATAATAGAGATCATCAGAAACGTCATTATTTATTGTCAGTTGATAATTTGTGATGTATGATTTTAGAATGTTTATTTTTAATAAGTTTCAAATTGATGGTTGATATGATTTTTTTTGGGAGCTAGTGATAAGAATACGCTCTTAGCAAGAAGACTGTATCAACAACGGTTTCCAGAGACGGCAACCTGAAAGAAGGGCATTTGAAAAGCTTTTGGAGCTTTTGAAAGAACTGTCAATGTGTTATATGAAAAAATACTAGGAAAAACGTGCACAGACTGAGGAAAATCAATTAAATGTACTATTAACAGTTACCGAAAATCCATATATTGGACAACGACCCATTTCTCAGCAGGTTGGTGTTGAACGACGTACGTACAGCGGATATTGAAGTCTCAAAAATGACCTACATTCAACTACTTCAAGAGTTGGTTCCTGAAGATTATCAAAGACGACTGGAATTTTGTCAATGGGCTCAAAACAAAATAAACCAACAAAGACATTTTGTTCATTTGATTTTATTTACAGATGAGGCCACATTTCACCGAGACGGAAGTGTAAACAGACACAATTTTGATTACTATTCTACCGAAAATCCACATTTTGTAAGATATACTTCTCAAACTAGATGGTCTTTAAATGTTTGGGGAGGTGTTGTCGGTAATCATGTAATTGGACCATATTTTTTGATCAACGAGTAATATGGGAAGTATACTTAGACTTTCTACAAAACCATCTACCTAATTTGTTGCGTCAAGTGCCACAGGATACGCAACAAGAATGTGGTTTCTTCATGATGGGGCCCAGTACATCATACAGGTCCGATAATAACTTTTTAAATGCTAGATACCAGAATGTTGGATTGGGAGGGAAGGGCCTGTTGTTTGGCCTGCTAGATCCCCAGATCTTACTAAAATGGACTTTAGATATGGGGTACGTCAAAGAGCAGGTTTATAAAATACCGCCTACAACAAAGGAAGACATGAAGATTAGGATTAGAAACTGTTTTCAAAACATTAGTGTTGAAATGTGTAGAAATTTAAGCAGCAATTTGAGAGACGTATTGTTAGGTTAGTACGTATTTGGCGTGTTTCTAGTACTTTTATCTGTATAATTAGTTACAGGTTTAGTTACATTAGAGGTGTTAAGTTTATGATTAGGATTAGGACATAATTTGTTGAATCAAAAAATATTGTCTTTACTTTAAGTTCGTTTAATAAAATAATTATTTATATGGGGTTCAATAAATTGTAATATTTCGATCTGAAGTGCTCGATTTTTTGTTTCGCCGCGCCCGCCGTCACGGCCAACTAACAACAAAACTTGAAAGCCGTATAGCCTTTTACAATAAAAAATGTTAAATTGTCATTATTTCAAAAACTACAATTTTTTGGAATATCCACTCTTATATAAAGTCACCCTTATTTTTAATGCTAAATAAGATAGAATTAAAAAAATAGGGGGTTTCCATTAAAAAAATGACTTTATAGGTTTTTGAATCTACTTTTATTGTCATTTTGATCACCCTGTATGAATGTATTACAAAAATATCAATACAGCCCATTAGAGTAGGTCCCCATTTCCAAGGAAACCAACCATAACTAATTGATAAAGGCTTCGTTTAGAAAAGATTTCCACCTATGTTTTGGCATGCAAACGTTATTTTTGACAAAAAATTTGAAATTTGTCAAAAACGGTTAGACTTAGGTATAGGACATTATACATAAAATGTGTCTAAAATTGTATGTAGAATCTAAATATGTAATAATATATAGGGTTTTCTATTTTAAAAAAAATTAAAATTACTTCTAAGCTTTTATGATCTACCCTGTATAATTAAAAATATTTTTGGAATATGCACCAGAACATATCTTACAGCTTTTGTATTTAATTTTTTGTATCTCTTTAAATAAAGGAGATATGGGACTTTGTCACATAATCCTGTATATTATATATATAATATATATATATATATATATATATATATATATACTATAATAATATGTATATGTTGATTGGTATTTTACTCCTCTAAAATTTCTAGGTTAATAATCAATAATGTACAATAAATGTTTTTTAGTTATTTTAAAGGAAGTTTATATAAGTTATTTTAGTCATAGTTTAGCTTTAGACAAACAATTTATGTATATTAAGTAAATTGTTGTAAAATAATAATAAATATTTTATTTAATAAATATATTGTTAATATTACCTATTTATTTGAAGTAATAAATTGTTTAAGTACTAATCATCGTAAAAATGAAAAGGAAAAGACATTAATTTGTTTAATCTTAAAGGAAATATTTCATTTTACCAAAAAAAAGTCTTCTGACCAATTATTGTATCAATTTTTTAAAACATTATATTATTCCTAAATAATTGTAATCCTAGAATATAAATATAATTTGATTTGAATCTTAAAAATAATATTTCATTTGTAACAGACGAAAAAAATGGGTTTAAAATACATTTATAATTGATCAAGTCTTTTAAATATATATTCTTAAATGTCACCTCGATTTAAAATTCATCATCACAATACAATATTGCATTATATAATATATTCACATTTTGAACTCGTCAAATGATTATCAATGTACTAATTTTTCGTTCCCAATGACATCTTGTTCTTTGTTCATTTTAACCTCAAACTAGGGAAAATCGAGCTGGAATCGTCTTTCGTTCACCCAAATTCGTCTAGTTTCATCTATGTTCGATTTTTTTTTTGCGTTTCAAACTGACTATGTAATCATATTGTTTAAAATCAAATTTTGGTTTGAACATTGCATGTCGAGCTGAATTTACATCGGTGATACTTTTTGGCTGGTGAGTACATGGCACATACAAATTTTTGTATCACTGCAAAAACTATCGTGCTATCAATCGAGTCAAGTACCATATTACCAAACGCCTCTTGATGTATTTCAGATTTACATAATAATTTATATGGTTTGATTTTTGCTTTCTTGAAAAATTATGGGTTATAATCGCAACTCATGAATGCGTGAAATGCCGGAAGTGCTTGACATAACTTTTGCCCTAAATCTTCATACAATTTGTTAACATCAATAAACCTAGCAGAATTGGAAACGACATAATGTAGACTGATTTGTAGATTAAAAATTATTATTAATTTTATTAAATACATAAATAAAAAGTTTACCCCGAGTAGGATTTGAACGTACGACCTGTACTTTGATAGAGTACCGCGCTAACCAACTGCGCCATCAAGGTTCAAGCCCCAATCGATGTAAATTTTTGTCTTTATGTAATTTAATCAGTTTACATCATAAAGACAAATTTACATCATTAAGACAGTAATTTACGTCGTAGGTTCAAATCCTACTCGAGGTAAACTTTTTATTTATGCATTTATTAAAATTAATAATAATTTTTAATTACCTTTGAACTTATTCGTTCCTAACAAAAACTTATAATGATTTGTAGATTACTTTTAAATGTATGCATGTTGCCTAATAAAATCATTAATATATCTGTATCGTCACATTGGATTATAATTTTTTCATCAGGATTAGGATTACAAACACAAAAAATAATCCTTATATCACCTTCTTCTTGCCTTGGTGCTATGTTACAAAGAGTTTGTTGAATGAATTCCTTTCATATTGGATACTGTGTACTAATGACATTCATCGTAATTGATAAAAACTGTTTTAGATTCAAAATATGTTGCAATTTCAAGTTGCCAATGTTCAATCAAAAATAACACTAAAGCTATCTTAAATTTGATGTAACACAATTCAACTGACAAACTCTTCGACAATCTCGTATGTTATGTTATCCGGTGTTTACGCTCGTCTGCAGAATTTCCATGTTGGCTGCTCTCACAATCTTTTATTGAAGGTGAAAAATACTGACCAAATATAAAATTAATTTAACGCGAACGACATTTGAGAAATTTTAGAATTTTCCGACACTTTCGATCTTCTGCCATAGCCTCTGTGCACGCTACCGGTCGGACGTTTTGCATAAGTTTCTGTATGTATGTATAAATTGCATAGAAAAAACGTTTAGCCGAGTACCTGATCAGGTTTTGAGGAGAGGTTTTTCCGACACTTTGGAGCTTCTGCCTCGGCGTTTGTACAAGGTTACCGATTTGCCGTTTTGCACAGGTTTCTGTTATGATGTATATAAAACATAGCAACAACTTCCAGTCGAGTACCTTATCACGTTTTTGCCTCGAAATTTTAGCATGAGCTTTCCTGCCGCCATTATCTATTGTGCAAGGGCCGTACCGACAACCCATACATACGTTCATATACTAACTTAGATACGACGATTTATCCATTTTCCAGCCGAGTACTTTATCACGTGCGTTTAATGTAGCCAGCTCCTGGACTATACACATGTTAGGATTACGAATGGCTGCGGTCAGGATCGTATCGTAAGGAACTGAGTTATGGTTCTGAGGGGGAAGTTACTAACTTAGCATCGCCTAAATATACGCGGTGATCATGCCGCTATATGACGTGAATCGAACCCATTTCCTCTCGAATGCTAAGCAGATCGTGTTACCGCTGACTTAATAGCTCGGTAAATTATCATACAGTTTGACGTACTTATAATCAAAAGAATAACGGTGAGAGAAAGACGCCCTCGGAGACGTCACATGAGTTTGGAAGAAATTAGAACCACTGCATTTGCGTTGAAAGTCACAGACTATACTGCCGGACTTGTGTTTCTGTTACCTTTTTAATTGCTGTTTATGTTGTGGTAATATTGTTTAACAAACTATGTTTATTCAGGATCGAGTGAGCATTTACGTTGACAAAATTCAGAAAATCGTGAAATCACATCATTTTACGTGATTTTGTAGATTGTGGGATTTCAATGATTTTCTTAAATGATGTGTAATTTCTATGATTTTATAGAGATCGCATATTATGGTTCCATAGAAGCAGATGATCTACGTAACTTTTTCGGAAGGCAAAACAACTTCTCGAATTTACGTTTTTTACCAAAAGATTTTAAAAAAGGACTAGGTAGTAGCAGACAATTATCACAGATCCGTTATCTCGCTTTTAATAAGCTTAAACGTATTTACTTTCTACGTTTTGTATGTCACAAACCAAATCACTTGACTAGAATGAAGAACACCAAACGCGTTTCAATAACTAAGCTATAAACATCACCGATCGACGAGTATTTTATATATCAATTTTATGCCCAAAATGTGAATTGAGATCATACTTTAAAATGCTTGTCTTGTAGGCTTTATTACATTTCGTTACTTTCTGTGACTTAGTCCACACACCAATGTAATATTTTTCGATTTCAACACCCCGTATCATTGTGTCTATCAACAACAAAATGATGATGATCAGAAGGTTTTTTATATTTACGAGGGTTGCTATTTATGTATTGAGTATAGAAAGCGTAAACAAATGAATTTAATAAAACATGTCTTTATTCCTTTCAAATAATCGCCTTTAAGATCTATACACTTTTGCATGCGATTGAACCACCCTTCAAAACACTTTGTCCAGTCAGAAGATGGTAGCTCTAAAACATGCGTTTTGAAGGCCTCAACTGGTTCTTCGGGCGATGAAAATCGTTGTCTACGCAGTTTATATTTAATTAGTGGGAACAAGAAGAAGTCATTGGGTGCCAAGTCGGGGCTGTAAGGCGGGGATGACCCATCAATTCGATCTTTTGTGTGTCCAAATACTCGTTTGTTGCATGTGATGTGTGTGAGCTGGCATTGTCGTGATGCAAAATGATTCGTCGTTTTGGGTTGGTTTCTCTCAATTTACCGAAAACTTCAGGCAAACAAATGGTCATATACCACGCTGAATGAACGGTCTTTTGATTTTCGAGAGCTACAGTTACCACAGGACCGGTTTTCGTGAAGAAAAACGCCACCATTTGCTTCTTAACGCTTCGAGAACGAATAACTTTTGTTGGCTTTGCTTCACATTGAAACATCCAAACTGTGGACTGGCCTTTTCTTTCTGGCTCATACGCATAAATCCACGACTCGTGTTGTATACCGCTTTGGATGCACCACAGTTGTATTTTGAAATCATTTTACGGCACCAATCGACACGAGCATTTTTTTGAGCATCTTTCAACAAATGTGGAATCCAACGTACACACAGCTTCCGAACACACAAATGTTCGTGCAAAATCTTATGTATGCTGGTCATACTAATGCTTAAACATCTCTCGATTTCGTGATATGTCACATGACGATCTTCTTTAATTAGTTTTCGCACAGCATCGATATTTTCTGGCACAACAACTGATTTTGGACGACCTTCTTTAATTTCATCCGTGAGCGAACTACGTCTACGTTTGAATTCAGTGATATACAGTGGCTGTGGATGGCGCTTCATCGCCAAAAGTTGAATTCGGTTGATTGATGCATTGTTCTTGAGTTAGACCACGTCCAATGTCATAATAAATCATAGCTCGAAAATTTTCACGAGTTAATTCCATATTTTGGCCGAGATGAAATTTTTAACTTACTGTAAACAACACAAATAGTGCTCGCACGACAAAACGTTCTGAGTACGTATAACCTCAAAAATGTCAACCTTTAAGATGACAGTGACAAATTTCACCTGGCAATACCAGTGTTGGCAATTCTCAATACTTAAATAGTATCCCTCGTAGATTCACTTTTTTATTCACATGTACCATCCGATATTTCTGTTCCACAGTTCCACTGTCTCTGCTTGTAATTTTCTTTTGTTAACAAAAGATTAACGTGCATCTAATTGTTCTCGCAGATGACAAACGTCCTTTTTTTTTACAATAACCAACATAAACTAAATTTTCACATAAGCATTATTGCTCATTGATTCTGTTATTTCAACAATGGGTGTTTTTTTGTTTGCAAACAACACGAAAGGGCGAAAATATTTCTAATTCGTTGTTTTCCTTTTCATTTACATATTTATTCTATTAGTGTAACTTTCAATCATATTTCGCAATCCTTATATTTTTAACATAGTTTAATTTCTGCTTTTATCACAATTCATATTTACTTACAGTTGTAAAGTTTATATTCACGCTTATTTGAAAAGACACTACTTTAAATATTATTATATTTTTTTCATAGTTCAGTACCTAAAGTATAATAACGGTAATAAGAAATATTTGTTAAAGCGATATGAATCTATTTATGCTTTATGATTATTATTCTTTGCTATTCAACAGCAATTGGAGCTGTTGTTTTTAGCAAATATGAAAAGTTATAAATAATTGTTAATGTTAAAACAATTTAATAAAATTTGTGAAAACGTCAAATAGATGTGTGGAACAACAGACGACCTTGCAGCCTACAAAATGGAAATCGAAAGAAATAATTTTTTACGATAATTATTCAACCTCATTTTCAATAAGTTCATTACCAAAATAGACAACAATAATCTATGTCAATGGACGTTTAAAATTTCATGTTAGATAGAGGTTAATAGACATCTAGATGTTAACTTAAAAAAATTCGCCCACCTCCATATAAGTATCGATAATACAATTTAAGCATTTTCAATCATATTTATTTAATTTTTAACGCACTTTGGCTTCGTATTAAAATACTTTATATAGAAAAGTTATGTGAAATTGAAATATTTTTAAAAAGTCTGTCTTCACATTTTCTTATAAAATTAATCGTTATTCAGATATACTAACAAAATTTGAACAAACGCTTAAATACTACCTTATATCTATATCAAAAATTGCATGGAACATAATCGATATGTTTAAGATCTATTTGTAGGTATCATTATACTTTTGAAACATGCAGCTGTTTCAGAAATATTTGATAAAAACTTCTTCAAATAAACCTCCCCTCTCCGCCACTGCATTTTTCCGAAAATCTAATCAGCTCCAGAAGAAAAGAGATGAAAGCTTAAATACGTTATAGCTCTGAAGTTATCGTGGATACTAACATACATCCACACACACACGCGCGCGCGCACGCGTTCACGCGAATGCACACCCACACACAGGCGCACTCACACACACGCACGCACGCGCTCGCACACAGACACACACACACGAAACTTTGTGAAACGTTGTAAAATGATGTAGTAAGTCGATTTAGCGATATTGAAAAAAGAGTCAATTGCATAACCTTTTATACCTACATATGTATAAGTAGGTTGGAAGGTAAAAATTGAGCCTTATGATAATTACGTTTAAGTAAAAGCCCGCTACGATATTAAATGTTATTTATAGTTTTTAGTAAAAATAGTAAAGAAAATTACTGATACATAATTATATAAACCATAAAGGCCAAAAAAGGTTAAGTGTTCAATTCATCCTCCAGCAGAGAAGGTTCAAGATCAAAGTGTTATCTGATTTAATAAAGAATATACCCAAGGAATTTAATTAACTTCAGGCATATTTGTCAAGTCAATGCATTGTCATAATGATAATAATTACTTGAGTTGATCAGCCCAAGCACTTGACTACTCTCAGATTCGAACTTGGTACCTTTCACTTACATATCTGACACCTTTACCGCTGAGCCATTGAGTAATCCAATATATATATATATATATATATATATATATATATATATATATATATGGGATAACCTTTTTCGTGGTTGCGCAGGTTTATTGCACTTGAGCTCTTCGCGCATTATTGGAATCCATATGGGTTTTATTTTCACACTAGCTTGGTTTATTGAATTTTCTGCTAGTGCGATGTATGTGGCTTCTTTGAGTTTCCGACGAGTTGTGTTCTCGTCCTTTGTCACTGTCTGTATGTTGTCCCATTGGATGCGGTGGTCTTCGTTCCAGGATAATAATATTTATAATAATATTTGAATGTCCAGGAAAATAGCAAAAACCTATACATACTAAAAGATTAAAACTTAGATGTTACATTTTGCCTGCCTTTAATTGCAAGGAGCTAAAACCTAACTAATGTGAGATTTTTCTTGCTTATCAAGGTTATATGGATACCACAATAGCTTCTTGATGTATACAAACGTAATAAGTCTTCCCTGATTAAACTTCAATTTTAACAAATGTCACGGCGATTTAAATTGTTCGCCATGCTCACCTAATGCAGATTTTTCTGGTTGACTCGGTGTGCAAAATCGCATCTGTTCTGTACGTGTAGTATCCAAGCTACGTTCTGTAAATACAACGTAAGAAGGATGCTCGTGAAGCTGACACGGAATTTGAAGCATCTTTAGGTGATCTTAGATATATTTATTTTTTAATCTTTCTTGTGACTTTCTAAATAGTCCTAATTTACATTTACATTTACATTTACATTTACATTTACATTTACATTTACATTTACATTTACATTTACATTTACATTTACATTTACATTTACATTTACATTTACATTTACATTTACATTTACATTTACATGTATATCCTTTTTAATTGTATCTTAGCAGTTAGTATTAAATAACTACGTAAACACCGTCTAGCGGTACAAGTAAACGATACTCGATACCCAAATTAAGCTGGAATATAATTTGAGGCACTGTAAATTGAATAAAAGATTGTTATAAACATTATTGTTTAATCGAACTTAGCTCGCAAAATGAATTTGTTGTATAAAATCTTCGTGCACACGTGGACTTTATACAGGACGTATAATCAAATCTATGCTAATGGTGATATATCTTCTCCTACGAACAAATTCTAGATTTACTAGATATGTGTTGGTAACGGCATTCATTACAAAGTTTATAGCTCGTGGACAAGCAGCAACTAGTGGTATAGCAGAATGTAATATCCAAACCTTCAAACAAAAAATTAAAAGCTATGTCAAAATCTAATTAGCGATTTGAAGTAAGGTTCAAGACATTCTAATAAAAGACGTAGATCGACACCGCTAGTTTGTGGGATATCCCCCTTTGATTGTACTTGAAAGAAGAATACACATTTTACTTCAGCAGTTACTAAAAATGATGTGTATCCGGGTTTTTTTATTACAACCATATGCAACACATGACCATTTTAGCGTCCAACGCCGACTTGAGTATAACGAAAGTGTAGGTGAGGGGATAACTAGTATTATTATTTATTATTGATAAATCGTGAGTGACAACGAAATGCAATGTGGGTACTTCAGTTGAGTGACGTGACATTTATCCTTAGATGTGTATGTCAAAATCAGAAGCGGCTGGTCTTAAAGGGCTCGGTGCCTCGAGCTCCCTATCCAAAATCAACAAAAAATTAGGTTATTACACGGACTTAAAAATATATTACAATTTTCAGTGAGACAATTACAATAATAGATTGTCATAGCTACACATAAAAAAGATTAATAATACATTCTTAGTAATCTAATTATAAACAGTTATCTATTTACATACTACAACATTTATTAGTTATTGGACTTTATGCACACCTTACTTCCACCAAAAATGGTTTTAAAGTCATAATTTAAATGTTTCTAAACAATGATTAAAAACAGAATTTCAATTGATTTATTCCAATAGCAAACTGTCGTAGGTGTTGTCGCAGTTGAATACAAAAATATGTAATTGTTTTTTGTGCTTCTGCAAACAACAGTGCGAAAGAAAATAGTGTCTTGGATAAATGTTAATCAACTTATTAGGGGCCGTTTGATCAAACGTGGACTAAGCCAAGATTACTTTAACCTCCGGATTAAGAAATATGATCGGGCGATTTTTGACAGGTTGTCGTTCAAAATTTTGAGAAAAATGGAATTCCGTTAGGCACGCTACATGTAAATTTTCACACTGCTTTGCCTATACGTTGGTAAAATTGGTGTTTCGTATTTGCTAGTCAGCTTCAAATGTAGATTACTAAACCTTTATTATTATACACTACTTGAAACATACTTAAATAAATAACTATAATATGTGTACTTTAATGCAGTTTGAATAAAATAGTATTACGTAACCTCAATAGTTTACGTTCCGATTATCAATTGACAGCAAATTTACACTATGAATTTTCCAAAGTTATTGAACGGTACATAAAATAGTGTGAATGGCATATCTGACAGCAGATTATTACCGTATTTTGTAAAATAATAAGAAGGAAAAATCGTTCATTTGGTTATAAATATTGAAACAATTACATTAAGTTAATCATGCATAATTTAACACAAATATAGAGTATGGTTTTTTCCGTCTACAGTTACATAATATAGTTATATGGTAGCATTCCATGAATTCCAAAGTCCTAAGCTGTTTGCAAGACAGTTTTTTAATTTGTCTAACGTAAAAAGATTCCTCGATGAATATTCTGTTACTTCGATCCGCCAGCAGTTGATGAAAATGAAAATATACAGGGTGATTCATTGAGAGTTCTAATTAGACGTTTTAGAGAAACTTGACGTAATTAAAATCTGAAAATTTGGGGTATGCGGTTTTCGGATATGCCCAGTTGATCTAAAATATTTAGTCTTCTACCACTTCCGGTTATACCGGAAGTTAGCTAAAACTTCCTTATTTTATATAGAACACCCTGTATATTATTACTTATTTCGATAAAGCTACTTTTGAGGATTCTCTCAATATACGGTTTTGCTAGCTTATACCGAGTGTTTTACGAGATATGACCAATTTTAATACGAAACAGTGTCCGGTTTGACACACTGTATCTTTATAAATAATAAAAAGGGAAACGATCTGGTTGGTAAAAATTTCTTTAGTATCATCTATTTTAATAAAACTTTAACATTTTGTGGATAAAATAATTTTTAATGTACGAGGTGATTCAAAACGCGTACTAAAACATTTCTCAACTTTCTTAAATGGATCACCTTGTATTTTATAACGTTATTAGAAAGAGCTTTAACTGTTCTTTAAGTTTCATTAACCACTGTGATTCGCTATAGGTGATCTATGAATGTGTGAGCGGGAATTATTAACACACATATCGTAGGTCCATTCTTTCGTGACTAATATGTTTATGTCCAGTTCGTTCAGAACAATTTATACGAAGTGTTGGAAAATACCCATGGGTAATCGTCAAGAGATTTGGTTTTAACACGATGTGGTCTCACCATATTATGTGGACAACATTTCGAACATTTAATATGGTGGTGTTTCAATCTTTGTTCCTGTCTGTATTCTTGTTTGTTTCTAGTGGTCGTGTTTTAAGCATGGGAGCAAGATAAAATTCACAACACATATGAAACGCAAAACAATTAGAAAATCGAGAATATCTCTCAAACTGCCGTGTATAGATCCACCACCTTCACAAAAACGCTAGGAAATGTAACTCCGCATCCAATAATGTAAAATAGTTATATTGTTTTGCTAAAAAAAGGAAATTAGTCGTGAATGAAAAATTTTAAAATTTAATTTAATTTAATTTATTGTCCATGCTTAGTAAAGCTTTAAATTCAACATAGGCTTAACCTTAATCTAAGCTTGGTAGTTAAGGTAATATTTGAAATTTTCTAAAAGGCTGCAATTCGCTATTTTTTTTCAAAAATTCAAAATAATTAAAAAACGGTACGACATAAACCAGGTTATCAAGGTGACCCTTAAATTTGACAAAGAATCCAAAAAATGCAATAGTATATTAGGGTTTGATTTAAAAAAACGAAGTTGTGCATATCTTGTATATTGCAAACTTTACCATCAATGAAAAAAAATTTACGGCGGAAAACTTGATTCGGTGCAACTTTTATTACAAACTTTTCTTTGCAATGTCAATTATAAGACTAGTTGGTACTTTGTATCTTAGAATGGAACCCTGTTTATGCATTAAGCTCAATAGAGTTTAAAATTACGTATCGTTGTACAAATCTGCAGGTATTACTACCTGAAAACTCGACGTGCTCTAAGAATTTCGAACTTACAAACGCAGAAAAAAAGATTCTTAAAATAATATAATTATTAAAAAAACAACATGTATGGATAAAATATACATATATGATTGTGCCCGTTTAAGGTACTAAACACATAGTAAACAAAAGGAAAATGCCAAGGGCATTCGCAAATAAAGAATAAAAGCAAATACTAACTTTGGCAACAAAATTGTATTCGCTACCTATTGTTACGTTTAGAACAAAAACAAGAAAGATCGTGAAACAAATTTGTCAAATTCCGAAATTTTATTCTGCACAAATAGCAATTAATTTAACTTTAATAACAACATAATGAAATAATGAACATCACGAAAAATTCTAATTACTAATCAATGCCACTTTGGAATTTCTCATTAAAATATACAAAATCTACAAAATAATTATTTACATTTTTCTCGTAATTTCAGGGAAAACAAAAGCATAATAGTTCTAACTTATGTACTTCGTTGGCGCATTCTATAATTGTTCCAGGTCCTGTTATGCTACACAACATTGCACTTTTTAAAGTTTATACTGAACTGAATTAAAATATTTAGCTTTTGGGTTTTTAATGGTGGATTTTTATATTTATATTTTATATAAATCTATTCGTTTCTATCAGGGCCATGCGGTAGATTTTCTCAGTATGGTATGCCGACCCCTAAATGTTTTTTTTTTCAAATTAACCTTCGATTGTGATTTAAAAAATAAACTGCATGAAAATGTACGAATACTATTTTTATTTTGAAAATATAATTAACATAATGATATCAACTACAACAATCTACACTACAACAGTTTTGCCCTTCTAATTTTAACTTTAGCAAATTCGTTAATTAGGGGTGTATATTTACATTGGACTCCATGTTGGAAACTCTAAATGGGAATGTATAGTCTAGAGGAGCAGCCAATGTAGATTCAATAGAAATCAATAACAGATTTTTAGGTTTTACTTGGCTCATTGAACTTCTTAAGTAGTGTTTTATTAATTTTAATTTAGAAAAACTTCTTTCCCCACTAGCTACAGAGACAGGGAGTGTTAATAAAATTTTCAGAGCTGTAGCACTATTCGGATACAAAGTAATTAAGTTATTGTGGCACAAATAATTTAAAACATCCAAAGGCTTCATAGAATATGGTAGCATTCGGGATATATAACGTAATTCTTCTTGATGATCATTTTCATTTAAATCTTATTCATTTTCAACCGAAAGTATTGACTGGGACTGATACATTAATTTTCTAGCGTTTTGTCATCTATATCCTTGAGTTTGAAAATGTCATTTAAAAACTGGAAATTTCTGGGTTTCCAGAAACGTGAATTGTTCATTCTGAGAATTAGTGGTAATGTCCAGAATATAATTAAAAAAGTTTATTTTAAATTTATTCTCCTATGTTAAGGGTTCATCGACAGGCTTCATACTCAAATTGACGCTTTTTCCTTCTGGCCCTAACTTCAGTTTCAACAGGAAACAATTTTTAGCAACAATTTTTATCTCATGATATCCAGATTGTCTGTAACTTTTCGCTTTTATGTTTTAATAATCTTAAGAACAAATTATCATAGATTGCATAGCTTCGAGACTGAATTTATCTCCAATAAAATATTGTAGCGTCCCCCAGATACCCTATCTTGAAAAGTGTAATTTGAACTATTTGCAATAATGCAAATTCAAGAACAAAACAATCACTAGGTGATTTATCTTGACTTGACTGACAATAATGTTACTACTACCCAAACTAATTGCTTGCCTTACTTTGACTTTCTTGGCAATAATTAAAATAATTTATTTACAAGTCTGATATTTAATTACTCGCAAACCTCAAATCTGATGAAACGAATTGGCCGTCTAGTGGTAGGTACGGTGTGCTATTTGAATTAGATAGGCTGGATGAGGTAAGTGTTGCATCATGTGGGGCAGGTAAAAATGAACCTACTCAAATTAAAATTAACGAGCTTTGCGCAATGGTGGTTCAGCCCGTTAATGTACTATTGTGGGAAAGAACCACCAATAAAATCCACTTTATTCATAAATAAATAATTGTGCAAGTACATTAATAAATCAAATAACATAAAAAAAAACAATGAAAGGGTTAAATATATAACAAAAACACCATTAAATCAGGTTAAAGTGCGTACAAAATTATAACATTAAGAAAAAATAAATACAAAGCCGTTTAGTTACACATAAACACAAAAACAAAAAACCATGTAGTCACACTCACAATTGTGTCATAAATAATCAAAATAAAAATCGTAATACCAAACATGTGGTCCTTTAAAACCAATCATGCCGGCCTTTAAGTAAATAAGCACTTAAACAATAAGGAAAATTAAGGTAGATATAAAATACAACAACAGCAAAATTGCACAGGTGATAAGGTAAATGCAAGGACAAACGAAAATAGACAAGGAATTTACACGTACATATTTGTTTAGTGGCTACTAAAGCACAGAATATATACGTTAAATTAAAATAAATTACATATAAAGAGAAATTAGTTCGCAGGCAAACAATTCTACTACACAAACTGACAAAAAACTCATTAAAAACAAAACCTTACTTACTTAAGTTGTAAATAGATCATAAAATCATGACCGATATATAAGGTTGAGTGCGTTAGAAAATTACAGCGCCCCTTTCTGAGGTTACACATTCATCTATGCAACAATAAAAATAAAGTTCGAGGTGTTTAATGGTCATCTGGAACCGAAAGTGTGCAACCACTTGACAATTGCCCATTACAATTAGTAACCAAGGATTGTCCTGTACCAGTTCTCCAAGCCCACCTCTACACAAATATAAATACAAACAACAAACAACAATGCTAATTCACACAAATACAAGAGTGAGAGAGCCCTGTACTGTCTTTTATTTTATCAGATTTCAGCTTAATGAGCCCGCGTGCGAATGTGATACCTTTGCAAGCCAATCTTCAATTTTTAATACGTTATGTAGGCTTCTAGAATTATTTGCTGCCAACTTTACATAAAAATGCCTACTTACACTTGATCACAGACACAAGTCATTAACATACGGGGTTTAACTTCAAAAAGGGTGACTGTTATTTATAGATTAATATTTTAAAAACACATTAAAACTAACACCCTAAAGAAAGACAAATTAGCGTTGGGTAATTTAAAAGAAAATGTACACGCAAGAAATATTTTAAAGACAACTGTTTACAATGAACGTATTTAATTAACCAAATCGATTTGCCTTCGTCGACGCTCTAACTGTCACTACCTTTTTCCCCCGATTTCAAACTAGCTTCATTTACTGCCGCAATCAACCCCCATTTTTCAAAAGTAATGAAAAACAAAAAATTATTATGTTGGAACAGTTTCATATTAATCATTGAACAACATCTTAATTTAAAAATATGCATTCGTCCGTATCAAGCCCTACATTTAGGTCTCGAGTTTCAACTTACCAAACAAAGACGTCTTTGATTGCAGTGTGTACCGACGTGATTACTTACTAAACTAGTGTCATTTTTACATCAAGAATGTGCGCCTAAGAGTTTCCAATGATTCGTTACGCCCCTTCAGTAAAGCAGCTTTTACGCGTACACCTGCTAGTTAGACCTCAAACATATGTTTTTCAACCCTTAGCCAAATATTAGTTACAAAAATAAAACATCCTGAAAACCATCCACAAATAACGACTTAATATTTAATAAAATATGTTAAACCCCATTAATTAACTTTTCCATCGCGGTAACAATTGCAATTTAAAAAAAAATGTTTATCGCAATAATAAAATTTTCGCGGTCCGCGACCTACAATATCACGCCAAAGAATTTTAATATATATTTATTTTTTGCTAGCCCTCTTGCTTTAACTTTAGTTTCGGTATCTCTGTTGACGTCTTCTATTATTTCGAATAATGCATCATAGATTTTGCAAAGTTGAAATCGTAAAGGTTTAACGAATCTACTCTGCTTGGCCACCTAGCCGCACTCTATGGTTTTAGAGTTAATTGTGAAACATATTTTTTTAGCACTTCCCAACGCTTTGTAGAACCAGAAAAAAAGTGTAAAGTTCTTGTACAATAAAAAAAATGTTGCTGTTTCTGTAGAAGAAGACGCTGCATTATTCACAACTAGGTTTAAAGAATGACATGCGCAGGGCACATAAAACGCCCCTGGATATTTTCTAGTATTGTATTCTGTACACCCTTTCTTACTCCTTTCATATTAGCTCCGTTGTCATAGCCTTGTCCTCTAAGCCACTTTCGCCCAATATGTAACTTTTCTAAATGTGTCAGAATAAGTTCTGTCAAACCCTCTCCGGTTGAATCATTAGCTTCCAAAAAACCAATAAAGAATTCTTCAATTTCATATTTATTTTGAATGGAGTTAAAAGTCACAACTCATATTGTTAATGAGAGCTGTTATCGAAAAATATTTAGCGATTTTTGTTATTTCGACAGTTTTGTTTAAAGTTACATTTCCCATCAATTTTATCAATTCATCTTGTATATTATTGCTTAGATAAGTCACAGACCATTTGTCAGACTCGCGCTGAACTCTCCTGACATGTTCTGACATAACTTAAATTTAAGCACTGTGAGGCCAATAGTCTAATTATCCATCATTCTTTTTAGAACTCCTCTCCAATGCTGAATTTCTATATCCATAAGTCGTTGGTATTCAGCGTCAATAGTTTTTTTCTGCTTTAATCGAATGGCCCCTCTCAACCAGTATTTGACGAGTGTCAGATGACATGCAGAAAGCATCCCATAATGCAGGTTCGGAAGGAATTTCGTTTAATATCTGCTGACTGCCACTTCGACTGCTACCAGGCTCTTGATGAACTTCTGAAGGTGTTACTTTTTTGGCTCTTATCAACAACTTCTTCTGGAAGTAATTGGGGCGACACTGATGGTTCATCTAAACAGGATTTTTGTACTAAGAATTTGTTCATAACATAGCTTAGCTTTCTTTCTTGTTCTTTGTTCTTTAAGCATTTCCTCTTATATTGTCTTCCAGACATTTTTTCCTTTTCTGTTCCATACTGTAGTAAAAATAATTAAATAAAAATACAGCTTTAACAATAACAATAATAATAAATAATAACAAATAAATATTTTTAATTATTGAATGGTACAAATTGTATTTTGATTTCTCTGCTTATGCCGCCCCACTACGATGCCGCCTGATGCGGTCGCTTCTCTGCATCATAGCACGGCACTGGTTTCGATAACAATTAGTCATCGTCATTAGTAAGCGGAAGTGGTAATATCTGTGAGTATTGCTTAATATGTTAGAACAAATTGTTTCTAATGTCTGAAGCAATTCTGAAGTATATTACCACTTACTGAGTGCGGTAACTGTAACTGTTATCGAAACGTATAGATTTATATAATATATAAATATAAAAATACTCATAATAAAGTACTTATCTTTTTTGGGTTTTTTAATGGTGTATTTTAAATTACACAATCTAAACGTTTCGATAACACTTACAATTATCTTCGTCAGTAGTAATATCTGTTAAAATTGTTAAAGATGTTGTAAACAATATTACTACTGCAGATAACTATAAGTGTTATCGAAACGTTTAGATTGTATAATTTAAAATACACCATTAAAAAAACCCAAAAAAGATAAGTATCTTATTATGTGTGATAATGGTGAAAGCTTACATTTTGATATAAAAATACACCATTTAAAAACCCAAAAACTTTTATTAGAAACTTTTCTTTTAAATGTTTATAAGGAGTGGACTTTGCATCTTGACTGGACACCCTGTATATGCGACCCTGTATATACATTAAGTTCAGTACAGTTTAAAATTTATTCTTTTGACAACTGTGCTTTCTCTCAAAACTAAAAAATAATAGTTTTTAACTAATAGTTTTAACTAATTTGGATACATATTTCTCATTTTTCAGAACAAAATCTTAAACTTGGACAAATTTCTTGCGTTCAAGTGAAGTACACGAAAGAGTGGAAAATATGGAAATTTGGCTAACCTTGTATTTATATTCAAAGATTGTGAATAACAATTCAATATCAATTATTTTTAATACAACTACATGTATCGCGTACGGGATTACCCATACTGCGATTTAACAATAAAAAGTGAGGTTTACTAATCACCCAATTCCTGTAAAAATAGCCCGTTTCTGCGGTGCTTTCGCAATTAATACGCGGTTAAACGCTTTTAGAAACGCGAAGACAAGGAAACGGAGTGTTTATCGATAGTTTTTGAAACGCTCTAATTAGATGCCTATTAACACCCACCAAGGGACCGATATCGCTCATGTACGCAAATTTCTTTATTGCTAAACAAAAATAAAAAAAAAACTATATAAATATGGCATTTGTTAAGACATTGCTCAGGAATTTAACTGGAAACTCGTTTGGTTGGCCTATAAACTGTGAGTGCATCTTTATTTTTTTACATTTTAAATCATTAGGAAGGCGAGTGATTAACAAAAGGTTTTTATTTTTTTAAATTGTCTCCGATCACCTATTTAATCGCCATACGTCTATTATACACTAACTTTGAACCTGTTATAACATTTTTGGAAATTATTGAAGAACCCTACTTAAATAACCATTATAAAAATTAATACATGGAATATTTCACCTGTAACATTACAAAAAATGTATTGCAGTTGAAATTATATTAATTATATCTAAAAATTGTTAGCATTCCATAACTGAATTCGTTGCATGACAGTTAACTAACCTCAAAGCACATTTTCAAAGACTTCACTTCTAAGATACAGTTTAGACAACGACTTACAACTAATTATGTTAATATACCTAAGTCTTCTTTTATAATTTATTGTAAGGAATTCATTAGCGGTTGAAGCAAAAAAAAAATGCTATTTATGTTGTGTACAAAAAGAATAGGTTTATTGCTTATATTGAACTATTAAAATAGTTATCACGTTTACCTACTGTTATCAACACGCAAAAACTGTTATACGCCGCAGTAAAATGATTAGATTGATATTAAATATACTTTTCGATGCATGATAAATTCAAATCATTTCATACTGTTTGAATAACTTGTTATTTCATCATGTTTTCTATTTTTGTATCGGCAAGGATTATGACTATAGTATAAGGAGACAGAATGAATTAATGTACATATAAAATTAATTAGACTTTGTTTTGCAATTAAAATCAATAGCAAACATGTTTATTATAAAATTAATCATAATTTTTAATAAACATATAAACTTCTATTATTTAAACTCATAATTACAAATACTTATCTTTAAGGTTTATAAATCGTGTATTTGAAAATAAATTCTTCAAAATATCATTGACGGCTGGTACTAAAGGGTACAAGGGCACGTGCCAACCCAACCACCAAGATAAACCGAAGAAATTCGCATCTAATTCAGTGATTTATTTTATGTTTTTACGTTTTTTATAGCGTAGCAAAGTTTCCTTCCGCACATCAACGCATGCATTGCTAACACGCAAAACTGTGTTCTGGGGAATGATCTGAAGTATACCTATTTTGAGTATCATTCGGATGACTACGGCTATCTTCGCCATAAGTGCTTATACGGGTGATTCGGGGCACCAAACACGAAATTAAATCTACGGTAACCTGAGGTTACCGTAGATTTATATGATCAAATAAAAGAATGGCAATAAATCTACGGTTTTATTGGAATACTGTGCCTATTACGCGTGATCAAGTAAGGTATAATTTGCTTTATTTAGCGTCTCGGCGTCAGGCGTGAGTCCAGTAATGTTACCAGTTCATAGGAATTTCCTTAAGATCTTAGGATTTTCTTAAACGGCATTAAGGAAAAAGAATTAATTCAAAATATTAAGGAATTTTCTACTTTTGGATTGGAACCGTAGGAATTTTTCAATATTTAAAAAAAAATGTTATATTGTAGTCTGCTAAAACCTAAATTTGAGTAAAATATCAGTTGTCACTTCGGCAGCCAACGTCGCTGGCGGCTATCAGTCTTACTTAATATTCTCTACTGCAAGCGCAAGTGTTTAGTAGTAAAGCTTGTGCGTTATTGTTATTATTTCTTAAATTATAAATTGCTTCAATTTCAATCTGAAATTGAGTAAGTAAAGTATTCTCAAGTGCATGTACATTGTTAATCGTGAGTTAATTTTTGAGTTTTCAATTAATTTGTTTTATTGAGATACCTTTGCCATTAAGGAACCAATATTGACTACGACATTTACGTTTATTTTGAAGAAAATTTTTAACAGACTTGATATGGCTGATCTTGAATTCGACGATTCCAGCGTTTCTTCATCTAACAAAGCCCATCTAAAACAACTGTAATGAACACGAATAATAAAAAGCGAGAGAAAAAGTATTCGTATAAACAAAATTACAACACTGTTTGGGAAAGCTTGCCCTTGTTTAAAGGTGAGTTAAATAATCTTTTGATATACAATATATATATATATATATATATATATATATATATATATATATATATATATATATTATATTATGTATGTATGTATATATATATATATATATATATATATATATATATATATATATCAGTCCTGGTCCAAATTATTAGCACTACAAGATTTCATGCAAAATATTAATTACCGAGTGATATTGTACCGTTTTATTGTTTTAAATTGATTTTTTTTTTATTTTTATATTATCCAATCAATGACCGATTAATTTAACATAAATAAAACAGCATTAATTTAGAAAATCATATGTTTAAGTTTTAAAGAAAAGTGAAAATCACGTAAGTAAAAGTCAATATTTAGTTGAGCCACCTTTAGCCGCTATCAAAGCTTTAATTCTGCGCGACAATCAATGCAAGACTGTACTGTCTCCTGCATTTGAGGATGATGATTCCACACATGAATAATATTTTCTAGGAGCTGGTTTTGTTGATGATCACATCTTTAGCCACTTCTCTTTTCATCATCTCCACACATTTTCAATTGGGTTCATATCAGGGCTATTACCCGGCCAATCCAACAGAGGGATATTTTCTTCTGCCAAAAGCTTTAACAGACCGAGCAGTGTGGCAGGGAGCTCTATTTGCATGAAAGTGAATGGTTCCCCATTTGGAAACCATTCACTGAACTGCGGAATCAACCGATTTTGTAATACTTCTTTGTACTGATCTTGCCTCATTATTCCTTTTACGACGTACAGACGTCCAGTGCCCTTCCGCTGATGACTGACCAAATCATCACTTTGGTGGGATGTTTAACCGTTGGAACGACACAGTCAGGATGAAACTTTTCTCCATGACGATGACGCACATACAGAGCTTTATTCTGCAAAATTTCGAATGTGCTTTCGTCACTGAAGCAGACCTGTATAATAATAATGTATCAATTTTTTATTAAATTACAATATCGTACCGATCTCCAGAAGTCCACCTTCGTCTTGCCATTGTTTGGCCCACTTCAGGCGCTTTGCTTTCATTACAGCTGTTAACTTGGGCTTCAGGCGGGGCGACAGGCCGTAAAATCTAATTCTTTCAATTTTCTTCGAACAGTGCGCTCAGAAGCATTTACGCTAGCATCCTGGAGTTGTGATTTTATCACCTTTGTGGTAGCAAATCTGTTTTCTAGACAGATTTTCTTCAAACATCTCTCTGACCGTGGAGTGAAAATTGGTTTTCTACCGCATCTTTTCTTTCTTTTCGAGCTTAATTCCTCACCTGACTCAATTTTCTTTTTTATGCGTCGTACACTAGCTTCAGAAACCTTCACTCTTCGTGATATTTCCCGGTTTGTAAATATTTTCGCATTCAGAAGGGCTTTCACTTCAGCTTTTTTACATGGTGAAAGACCGCCTTTTCTACCCACAATGAAAATAGTCCAATTATTTTTTTAAAACACTGCATACAAAATAAACCAATAACTGAGTAGTATAAAACTGTTAAACACACAATCACAGTCCATAAAGCCACAGAAACATGTCCGTACCTCACGCGATTCCGATCGCGACTGATACAGGTTTGTACTTGTTTACGTTCATGTATCACTTTATCAACACAGTGTTGCCATATATTAAAAATAAATACAAATAGGTAGTCTACAACACATCTTTTAAATAAACATCAATAATATTGCAGTTTAAATATACAATTACCGCATAAAAACTCTTAAGAAACATAATATTATTAAAAAAATACAGTGCGTCTAATAATTTGGCCAGGGACTGTATATATAGAGGGTGTTCCTTAATGATATGCGAATATTGAAGTGGATGAATCTACACGAAAAAATAATTATAGTTTGCTTAATAAAGTACGGTCCTAAAATGTATCGTTACGGAAATACTTGGTCTCAAAGATACACGAAAAATACGAAAATTAATTGATATCTTCTAAACCGCTAAACATTTTCCAGTGAAATTTAGTACTAAGCTAGAGTACATGAAAGTGGATATTTTTCGATACGAAGTTAAAGTCCAGCTTCAGCAGTGGCGTGCGTACGGGCACTCACTTGGATATTTTTGAAGAAAAAAAATGATACGCCACTGATTTCTTGAAAAACAAAATTACATTTTAATTCCTCGTTTAATTTGAAAAATAAAAGCTCTCTTGAATTATGTTCCTAGAATGTTCCGTTTCGGAGTGATAAAATAAAAACCGTTGTATTGTACGAGAAAATTATGTAATTTAATGATTGAAAGAATACGTTACAAATTGGCATCTGCCTTCACTGAACAACAACAAAAACAACAAATGGAAACATATAGCATAAATATAATATTGGGAACAAGTAATATGGAACGGCAAAAATTGTTGGAAATGGCCTCCTTCACTCAAAATGTATGCTTCTGCCCTCCTTCTCATGGAATTCTGCACTCGTTGAAATATTCCCGGAGTATGTTTTATATTATTACATGCTGCAGCTATTCTCTCTTTCAATTCTTCTACAATGTTAATGGGACTTGTGTACACTAGCGTTTTTAGATAGCCCCACAAGAAAAAATCTAAGCTGTTAAGGTCGGGGGACCGTGGTGGCCATTCTTGAGGTCCCCAACGGCCAATCCAACGATTAGAATAAACAGTATCTAGATGATTGCGAACCATTCCACTGAAATGTGCTGGTGCACCATCATGCATGTACCACATATGGTGTCTTATTAAAAGCGGAACATCCTCAAGCAGCTCTGGCAATTGTGCACGAATGAAAGTAAGGTAAGATTGTCCATCAAGTCGTCTCTGAAGAAAGAATGGGCCAATAAAGTAATCGGATATAATTCCTGACCAGACGTTCACCGAAAATTGATGTTGGATATGGGTTTCAGTTGTGGCTTTGGGATTCTCATCCGCCCACAAATGGTTATTGTGAAAATTCTGAATCGCATTTCTTGAGAAATTACATTCGTCCGTGAACAGGGTATGTGAATCAAATTGTGGATTATGTGCAATATTATGAAGATACCACCGACAAAAAGTTACTCGCTTAGGAAAATCTCTCGGGAGTAATGCCTGTACTCTCAAAATATGGTATGGATATAACAAATAATCCATTAAAATTCTCCAAACAATTTGATGGCAAATATTTAAGTTTGTAGCTATCTTTCTTGTACTCGTTTCAGGCTGTTCTTCGACTGCGTGCAGGACTGCTTCCTCAATTTCAGTTGTTCTTACACTTAGAGGCCTACCTTCAGACGTACCTCTTCGGACACTACCAGTTTCAATAAGACGCTGATGAATATTCGACAAGGTTCGAATATCTGGTAAAGCACGATTGGGATATCTCTGGTGATAAATCCGTCTGACTTTTTCTCCATTGCCATCAGCGAGGCCATACACATAATGCATATCAGCCATTTCAGCAATTGTATACGTCATCATTAATAACAAAATTGTACAAAAACAATGGGAAAAGTTAATTTACAGTGACTTAAATTGAACTAGAAAATGTCACATGGAAAAAGCAAGTGTCATTTTGAAAGCCAACTAGACTTATTGCGATATTGTTATTTCATTCATTGAATTATTTTCCTCGTACAATACAACGGTTTTTATTTTATTACTCCCAAACGTAACATTCTAGGCACATAATTCAAGAGAGCTTTTATTTTTCAAATTGAACGAGGAATTAAAATGTAATTTTGTTTTTGAAGAAATCAGTGGCGTATAATTTTATTTCTTCAAAAATATCCGAGTGCCCGTACGCACGCCACTGCAGAAGCTGGAAATTAACTTCGTATCGAAAAATATCCACTTTCATGCACTCTAGCTTCGTCCTAAATTTCACTGGAAAATGTTTAGCGGTTTAGAAGATATCAATTAATTTTCGTATTTTTCGTGTAACTTTGACACCCCGTATTTCCGTAACGGTACAGTTTAGGACCGTACTTTATTAAGCAAACTATAATTATTTTTTTGTGTAGATTCATTCACTTCAATATTCGCATATCATCAAGGAACACCCTGTATATATATATATATATATATATATATATATATATATATATATATATATATATATATATATATATATATAAGCAAGGGCCTGTACAACGTAAAGCAAAGATTTCTTTTCCTAAAGTCACTTTATTTCTCCATTTTAAATTAAACATAAAAGTAAAGGTAAAAATGCATAAACTCCAAAAAACTCATCATCCAAAAAGAAACAAACTCCCCACAACCACTTCCGTTAGCGTCCTCACTAAACAGTACCAACTGCTTTTCGGGTGGCAAATTCAAAATTTTAAAATTTATGACCACACACACACACATATATGTATGTATGATATATATATATATATATATATATATATATATATATATATATATATAGTCTAGTTAGAAATCATATCTTCTAAGAATTTTAGTTTGTAACGCAGTAGGTATACATGTCAATTTTAAAAATTTTGAAATACAGTGAAACTTGGTTAAAACGAGATCTCTTTGACTGCTAAGTAACAGGCATGAGTCTACCTCACCTTCATCACTTTCAGCTTCCCGTTCTGTAATTTATTGTATAATTTCTTCGTCAGTTGTTAAACCCGAAGTAATCACATCGGCATCAATATCTACGTAGTCATCAATTTTAAAAATTATTGATGTCTTTACTTTCTAACCAAGTAGATAAAGGAAGATCGTCTTCTTCTTCGAAACTTTGATTTACAGCAGAAACAAAACCAGCTTTTTTGTAACAGTTCTGAATTGTTGTTATTCGACGCATCACTCATTAGGCGAATTGCATCTAACACACTTATTTTAAGATCCTGTTTATTTTCCATTCGATCGATTAACTGTAACACTAATAAGCGACGGTAGAAATTTTTAAAACTCCTGATAATCCCTTGGTCAATGGGATGAAGGATAGACGTTGTGTTTGGTGGTAAAAAAATAAGGGTGATGTTGGTTAAATTTTGCAATTCAGGATGCGCTGGGCAGTCAACCAATAATAAAATCTTTCGATTGTTACGTCGTAGTTTATCACCCCATTTTCTAATTTCCTTTTCAAAAATTGTAGATGTCATTCAAGCTTTCTTGTTAGAGGTGTAGTCAACTGGTAGGCACTTAACATTTTTAAAACAGCGAGGATTTCGTGATTTTCCGATTACCACCAATTTTTTTTTGTCACTTCCCGTCATATTGGCGCAAATTAAAACAGTGAGACGATTTTTCAACATTTTTCCACCAATACATTTTTTATTTTTAAATTTTAAAGTGGCATCTGGCGTTAAATTGAAAAATAAACCGGCTTCGTCGGCGATGTAAATATTTTCATCTTTAAATTCTCGTCGTAATTCCGACCAAACACTTTTAACCACTCACCTGTAACGTTAGTATCCACTGATTTCGCTTCACCATTTATTTTTCCATACACAATGTTATTGCGGTTTTTAAAGCGATCAATCCACCCATTATTATTACACTTAAAGTCTGTATAATTTAATTGTTCCGCGAACTTCTCAGCCTGCGCTTTTAAAATGCGCCCATTAATGGGTAAACCGGCACTTCCTTGGTTTTTAAACCACACAATTAGCGCTTTATCAATATCATCTTTAGTACACTTTTTTAATTTTTTCACGTCATTTAAATTGTTTCCGAATGCTGCAAGTGTAGTTTTTCTGTTTTTCCACAACGTTGGCACGGTAGATGATCGTAAACCATATTTTTTGCACGTCGCGGATTTTTTTGCACCATTTTCTAGTTCCCGAATTATCTTAACTTTCTCGCGAATTGAAAGTGTTTTGCGTTTTATTGAAGCCATTTTTCAACCTCACGTGTTGCTGCAAAAGTAACAACTGACCAAAAACTACATACCTTGCATACATTTGTAAAACAGGTACAATGTGTACAATTGGTAAGCCGGAAGGCATAAGCGAATTCTAAGCAGTAGGTAATCTCCTTTAATCTATTTTAAGTCTTTTAAAATGTGTCCGTCTTTTCTGTAAAACGTAATTACGGAAATCCCAAAAATTCTTAACAAATATTTACTTGAAACGGCTTTTAGTGTGTATATAAAAACTACTACAAAATTTGAAATTTGCTCGTCTTTACCGAGAAACGTGAACGTAATAAGCGAGAAAAATTAGTACGTAAACTAATACAATTTCAATCAATTTACCTACGAAACGCTCGTTATATCCAGAATCTCGTTTTATCCGTGCTTGTCTTAAGTGAGTTTGACTGTACTGCAATAACTGTCTTTTTAAGTTGTGATTTTAAATTGTAATCGTAACATTGTATTCATCAATTCTATTGTACAAGAATGTTAGTTTATAATTCTAGCATTTAGTAAGTAATCTTTATGATGTTAATCGATTATTTCTCACTTATGTTCATTTTACACAGATTCCTGATGAAGAAATAAAGTATTTCGAAAGCTTGAATTAAATACTGAGTAATTTTCATTTTTAACTAGACCGCATCCCGATACCATATTTTTATAATAACTACGGTCGTTACTTCCCTAAACTATATATATATATATATATATATATATATATATATATATATATATATGTGTGTGTTTCTATTTAGATTTCCAAGTATTAATGTTTAAATAAGACATTTTTTCTTTTGAAACTTGTGTAAATAAACGTACAAATTGATTCAACGTTTCGGAACGTCCTTTGTTCCTTTGTCAAGAATAATCTGTACTTGTTCAAAATAGTTACCTTATTTCAATTTCTGTAATTGTCAAAATAAATTCTTGACAAAGGGAACAAAGGACGTTCCGAAACGTTGAATCAATTTGTACGTTTATTTACACAAGTTTCAAAAGAAAAAAATGTCTTATTTAAATATATATATATATATATATATATATATATATATATATATATATATATATATATATAAACATATGTATTTTAATTATTTCATTTATACTGTAGGGAGACTAAGTAAAAGTTCACAGCGAAGCAATTATTTTCATTGTAAAATTTGCAATGGAGGCTACGTTGGCTCTAAACGTGATGTATTTAAACACGCATCAACTAAACGGCACATGCAGAAATTAAGTAGTCAAATAAATCGGCCCCAACTTAACATGATACAGTGTGTAACAAAAGATAATTCCATTGACAGTACCGTTAAAACTGCAGAAATAAGAATTGCTTCATTTATAGCTGAACACAACCTTTCTATTAACATTGTCATTTAACACTGTTGTCATTATTTATAAATAAAGAGGTTGCAAGTTACTCCTTTGAAAAAGTAGTTACTACACTCCTGGCCAAAAAAATCCGGACACTAGCATTTTCTTTTAATTTTGTAGGTGTTAAATGGTTTAAATAGGGAGGAAGTAAACATTGTTAATAAAAATCATTTATTTATAATAATAAGAAAGTAACAATAGAAAAAGTAATAAGTAACGGAAGTAACTGAATTTAATTACACACAGTTGCCTTTGTTAATTTAAATTGAACACCCTGTATTTTACCACAATTTTGAATTTTACGTGAAAAAATAGGTCGACTTTGCTAAAAGTTCCCTATACCCAAGTATTGCCGTTTTTGATATAACACAATTTTTTTGAAAATGGTAGGCACTAGATGTAATATGTAATATGAAATGTTATGTTTGATTCTTTCAGATGTTATTCCTACATATTCAGACCTAAGTTAAATTTTTTTTACAATCGTTTGTTGGCTAATTTTTGTCATTAATTGCCAATTACATTTTTTAAATTAGGCGTGATGTTAGTAATTTTTTGTTGTTGCAATCGTTGTTTTGTTTGTTCGCCATTTTTGTCATTTCTTTAATATTTGTATTTTCCTAATTATTATTTTTTATTTAAAGGTGATGTTAGCCCCCTAAGATTAAAATATTATTTGCTATTTTGAATATTTTATTTTTAAGATATAAAAAACTAAACACTAAACGACAAAAAAATAGCCAATAAACACCAAAAATGTCTGCAACAGGAAATGAAAAATTTTTAACTTTAGGGAGCTAACTTCACACCCATCATATTGAGACTACTATAACCTTGTTAATTTAAATTGAACACCATACATTCTTTAGAACATACGTATCCCACAAAAAATCTGTTAGGGTTTTGTACCTTAATCAATATATTCAAGACTTCCAATATTATTTCCAAATGTTATACCTACAGAATGTTTTCTGCTTACGTTTATGAGTTCCTTCTAGATATTCAGACTAATATGATCTTGCTAATTCAAATGGAACATCAGGGATACTGTTCGCAAGAAAAACGGGGTTCTTCTCCTCAATCTTAAGATACATTTAGATTATTTAGTTCTTAGACACTATCTGCAAAAGTCGGCTAAATTTAAACATATCTCGAAACAATTTGTTTTAAACAACAAATTACCAGTTTTGTTAACTTACTGTCAGGGGGCTTCAGTGGTCGAATGGTCTCGTCCGTCAAAATATGTTTTGCCTTTATATATATATATATATATATATATATATATATATATATATATATATATATATATATATATATATATATATATATATATATATATATATATATATATATACATATATACAGATAAAGGCAAAACATATTTTTTTAATAGATAATTAGAATATATTTTAAACTTCAAATAATACGACTGAAAAGCAACAGTAGAAACTACCAACTTGAACATTCGGTTTAAATGTAAATGTAAAGATAGGTTCCTCAATAAACCGTCTTTCACATTCACGTGTTTTTTTATAATATTAAATTAAAAATTAAAAAAATTCCCGACACAAGAATTCTGCTTTTAAAACCTCTAAGAATAGTCTCGATCAAGTCAGCTTTCAAACAATAAAAAATAAAAATAAATCAAAACCTCCAATAAAAAGTAAAAAAATCCCTTCATCAACTAGAAAAGAGCTGATGATCTTCAAAGTACTGAACATATTTTTTTTAATCATATCTAAGAACACTCTTGATCAACTCACCTTTCGAACAAAACAAAAATCAATCAAAATCGGTTCCTTCATTTGGGAGCTACGATGCCACAGATCGATACATAGTTACAGAGGTACACTCGTTAAACTTATAGTATAGTGCTCCAAGACTGAAAAGTCGTCTAGAAACTGATTTCGTCTGCATCATTACTTTAAAATGATTTAACCCACTCAAATGATGGTATATCTCTTTCTGAGTATAATGTAGCCAGCAGTATAAACGAGTTGTATCATCTGGTTGAAGGTGGATCGTATAGCTTGAACTGAAAGTGCTAAAAAAAAAGTTACTTTTAATAAATTTCAGTAGTTTAAATGGATACTCAATTGCGTTTGAAAGACACTTTTCAATTGTTTTTATCACCATTACGGAAAAACGGAAACTCCAATAAAAATACCGTGAAATAAATCAAATAGCCCATTCTTTTCTGTTTCTAATAGTTTGTTATTTGTTAAAATCGGATAAAAAATAAGTAGGTAATATATTTTATTTAGAAGCATGTCATGTCTCGACGCAACGTGCAACGGTTAGATCGGTGACCGTCACACACCCCCGCACCCGAAAAGAGCAAGGAGCTACTAATCTGTGAATGTCTGTCATTCTACTTATGTTTTAGAAAGTGTATACATGTGCGATTTTGAGTAGATAAACTTAAACACATAGTGATTTATTTTAATGTAATTTTATATGTGCGGTTGCTTAAAGTTATCGTTGTTTAAGTTTTTAGTTATCCTGTAAAACAGTAGAATATCAACTGTCTCTTTTTATCAAAATCAGGTGCCCACCCGGGGGGGCGTAACTATTCTTTAGTATCTAAACAACAAAATACGTAATGGTTAAAAAGTTTAGACATAGGTAGATCCAAATTACTCGAGACTATATTTCTAAAATATTCTGAAAAGCGTGCCATCTTAAACTTAGGTTTTTAAAATAAAACACCCTGTATTTTATTGCTTTTTGAGACTCTCGGAAGAGCTGATTTTATTGATTTATCACACTTGGGGTCTAAAGTGAATAGTTACGGAGGTATAGGGTCTTAAAGATCGAGATTTCTCAGTTTTAGGAATTTTTTACTTTAAATGTTCCTATTCTAAATTTTCATTTACTTTTATTCAGATTTAAGTGAAACAAATACGGGGTGGTAAAATATTGAAATAGCAATGAATTTGTAATTCTTGGTATTTCACTGCCATTATATAGTACATGAAAAGTTAGTATAGGAACATTAAACTGTTTTGGCCGACAATCAATAATTTTGACAGAAAATATTTATAAAATGGAAAAATCTTGATTTTTGATACCATATACCTCTGTAACTACTCATGTTGGACACCAATTGTCATAGATTAATGAAATCAGGGGTCTTACTCTGTGTCATTGTAGAATACTACTGTAGCTTTCTGCAGTCATTTCAAAGCTGTTAAATGGCATACAGAGTGCAATTTCATATCGCTTTGAAACGACGGTAGTATTCTGCAGTGATACAAAGCACCATCCCTGGTCTTAAGGGAGAATCTAAAAATCAATAAAATACTAGATATACTTACCTCTATCTAAACATTTTTTGCTATTATGTGTCGTTTAGATGCTAGAGAATAGTTCATTGAGAGTTCACCACCCTGTATATTATATACATGTTTTTAGAAAATTTACTCAACCCAGAACTAAATCCTAGGTGCGCTACTGATCAAAATATGGCATTTTTTAATCAGAAATTGCTCACTCAAAGTATTCATTGTTAACTCATTGAAAAAATATTTTTAATAAAGTCCTGAACGAAGTTTGCCTGGTTTCGATATGGAATCCCTCTAGTATTAACTAATTCCGATAGCGAATTACAATCTAAAGTCCAATTCCAAATAAAACCAGCTTTTGACAATTCAAAATGTGCAATTTGTCAAACTAGTGGAAAACTAGCTGTTTTATTAGATGCGCTCATGTAGGTATACTTAAGATCTGTGTGTATGTATAAGTACTGCAAATGCAAAATATGTATATAATTTTTAATACCATGTTAATTATGGGGGACTTTTTTAAATAATTGGTTTTTCTGCTTCTGCTGAAAGATAACGAAGCTATTCTATATGCGATTTATTTGAGTATCTTGTGGGCAAATGCGTGAAGCGGGGGTGTAGACGAGCATTGATGTAACCGCTGCGCGCCGCCCGGGTGGAATCATGACATGCTTCTAAATAAAATTCATTATCTACTTCATTTTTACTTTCTTCCTAAACAAGAAAGTATTGCGGTCGAAAAGAAATCGAAAAAAATAAGTTGCGTTATTTTGACGTTTTAGAACTCCCTGAACCCGAAAAAATAAATTTTAGAAAATTGTTCAAAATGTCTGTCTTATGTGTGTGTGTCTGCGGTCACTCGCCAGCCGAAACTATACGGACGATTTTGATGAAATTTGAAATGAAGGCCTACGAGACAATTATGTCGACTAAAACAAGCTTTTAAACGCAATAGGTATAAGTACAGGGGGTGAAAATAAGGGTTACAATCACGTATACATTTTTTTTGTAGAAATGTATATTTCCGATACCGTCAAGATATAAAAGAATTGAAAATAGATATGCGTAGTTAAATAAAGGTTTTTTAAAGAAATTTCTTTACGTAATAAATTGTGATATAAATTTGCCTACATTTAAGGGGTCAAACTTAAGGAATTATTCGAAATTGATTTATTCAAACATTTCAAGCATTTTTTTTGTTTTTTTATATTTTGTAGGCAACCAGCCACTTTTATGAATGCAACTAACTTGCTTCTTCTAAAGCTACTAGTATAGGAGATATGAATTTTTAAATATTTAATATTGGTATTGTTATAATTTTCTAACTATTTTGGTTACAAACTTGGGATTTTGGAAATAAACTTTGTTCATTTGCGCTAATGAAATGATATTATCCTGATGAAATCACTACGTCCGGCTTTTCCGGAAATTGAAAACGTTCCTCGTATTGCTGGTATAACATACACATACTCTTACTTTATTTGAAAGGGAGCGAAATTTGCTTTAAAATGATATGAAACAGTCCGTAGTTACCTTGAAAGATAAGCGAGATATCTATTTTTAACTTTCAACCTACATGTACATATGTAGGTATAGAAGGTTATGCAAGCGACTTTTTTTTACTATCGCTAAATCGACTTATTAGCTCATTTTACAACATTTGGCAAAGTCTCGTTAATATCGTCCATGATGTCTGGGTGTCTCGGAGAGGGCAGGGGTTGTTAGGGTCAGTTTTTTGTTTTCATTAAATATTTCAAAGATATAAAAATACCCCATATATTTTTTAGTATTTTGTCCTGTAATGCACTAGCATTCAGCCTAGTTTATCCGATTGTAACAAATAACAAACCATTAGAAACAAGAAAATGGGCTATTTGATTTATTTCAGGGTATTTTTTGATTGGAGTTTCAGTTTTTCCGAAATGGTGATGAATAACAATTGAAAAGTGTCTTTCAAACGCAATTGTCATAGTTTAGCCGCAAATCGCATAAATATAATCGATTAACCATTTCAACTAATGTAATTTATGACAAGTAACTTTTTTACCACTTTCTGTTC
Organism: Vesta saturnalis; assembly: GCA_036346205.1. Taxonomy (NCBI): domain Eukaryota; kingdom Metazoa; phylum Arthropoda; class Insecta; order Coleoptera; family Lampyridae; genus Vesta; species Vesta saturnalis. Next base: position 312,465 of record JARFJB010002305.1, on the reverse strand, counting down.
CGAACGGAATTATCTGAAAAGATAAATATCTGAAGCAGAAGGTCAAAGCGGAAACCAAGAAAATGGGGCAGAAGAAATGAGAACCCAGCCAACAAATAAGAGAAGAACTAAAGATTCAGCCAATAAATGAATGGACAAAGACGAGAAGACAAGAATGGGATAGCGACATCTCAAGAATGAGAGAAAACAGGATCTTAAGAGTTGCAGGAGACAAATCACCAGTAGGAAAACGATCAAGGAGCAGACCGGCGAAAAGATGTAGAGAGTCCTTGTAAAATTGGAATAAACAGGCAGTAGCCTATAACAAACAAAGAAGAAGACTGTTCAAGCTAGGCAATCCGCCTTTTGGGGCTAATGATTTTTTTAAATTTTTTACAAAAATCCTTTCCCCACCCTTGGCCCTGGTACGATTTGTGTACTGCCGGGTACATTTTACTCAAAAACGGATACGCTACCACCTGAGTAGGTCAAATCATTTTAAAGTAAAGGTGCAGAAGGATTGAACGATAATGATCGAAGTGCACTACACTATTATAACATCCTCTTTTTTCGCCGGGAGTTAAAAATAAAAATTATAACAAAGGTGACTGCCATCTTCTTGAATGCATAATAAAATTCTTTTTAAAAAGAACGTCTTTCAATAAGTTTTTTAATTATTGTTCCGAATTTAGTTCTTATTCTTTCTTTCATGCCGTTGGCCGCAGTAGGTGCTCTAAGATAAACTTCAGTAGAAAACACTCTGTATAACATTAGAAAATATATATATATATATATATATATATATATATATATATATATATATATATATATATTATATATATATATATATATATCACATTTAGAAGTCTGATAAATTAAATCTATTTAAGGTGTGTTCGTTTTAATAATATAAGGTTTTTAAGAAAATATATCTCAATCAGGACTACAGATAGGTACAGGAAATCTTTAAAAATTAAAAGTTGCATTAAGATGCAGTATGTTCCAGTTAAAAACAGGTAACTTTGATATGCTACATGAATTTGGAACACTGGAACAATATAATTTTAAAATGTGTTCAATACTAATTCACATATACCTACGAAACGAATTTCCAAACAAATGAATCAGTGGCCCAGCCTGTATTTCGTTGTAAGTGAGGTATTGGCAGGTTGATTATTATTCTTTGTAACGAAATAATGCATATTTCTAGCAACTTTCTTTAATACCGGAAATTAGCCGCTTTCTTATTGAAATATATGCGCATAAGCGTGTGTGAATGCTAACATTTTGTTTAAGTAGGTATTTAGTTTTATATTATATAATTTTTCTCTAGATTCTCATTTTTGAGGCTACAATATTACAATTAGTGTAATTGTGATAAAACAGTTTTGGTCTTATACAGATTGTCTCGGTTTTTTTGGAAACATAGCAGTGAGTCTAACAGAGACATACTATAGGAGATAAATGAACGTTTAGGAGAATTAAAGTATCGATGGTTATTACAAAATTTAATTCATCATGTGTGTTATTAAAACATGTGATATGATTTAACTCAAAATTAATGAAGAAGGCGGTAAAACAAAAACTATACATTTACGAATAAAGTTATTGTATCGGTAAATCGAATTACCCCCGTAAATCATTTGATTATTTGTACTTTTTCTTGGAGCGTGTAAGTCATTCTAATAAATTGAATTTATTGCAAATCTAAAAACTAAATATCAGTTTTCAATAAAGTGTGACGGATGCGATACAATGACCTTACACTAAATTTAATAGTATCCATGGATTACCTAATTCCCTTCAACGAACCTTGTACTGATCATCTTGCGTCTTTGTGTACTCATCTGTTTCCCAATGTTGGGACAAAATCCAAAAAAATTAATCGGTACAATTTGTTGAATTGGTATTATTTGACAAAATTACGCAACATCTAGAAAATGAAAACTATATTCAAATAAAAGATAAAGGTTGCTTATCTTTGCAATTCTGCGCACTAATGTGTTACGTAAGATAAGATTTGTAGTGGAGCATAGTTTTAATTTTTCCATTATTATTCAAAATTAGGTTGCAAAAGTAAGCGACGCTACGTTAAGTTTCTGAGCTTTATTTTAGTACACTACAGTATTGCCATGCATGGTATCTTTGAATTAAAATTAATGTTATTATAGTCCTTTATTGCAATTAATGTTATGTACAATTTTAATTATGTGTATAATAATTGTGTATATTTCATAATAAATTTTATCATTTTAATTTTTATTCAATGCGACCGCATACAAAATGTTTAATTATTTAAATTATTTTTTAGTAATTCATTTATTTAACTTAATTCATAATTACAATATTTTATTCAATCTTTATTTACTTCATTTACGTAACTTAAACAATGAATCTCATTGTTTGTGTTAAGTGTGCATTTAAAACCATCTTGAATTTTTTATTTTTGTCTAAGGATAGAAATGCAACGTAATACTTTACACTTACTTTATATAACTTAATATACAAAAATTTAATTTCCGTTCAACAAATTCAAAAAATTTTAGTGCGCAGAATTGCAGAAATTTTAATTAGTTTCAATATATTTTAATACACCGTTGATTTCAAACTTATTAGTAGTCAGCCTCGTAAGTGGATTGGTCGTGGTTTCATTTCCACGATAATTCTCTGCACAAACGTTATATCGACCCATTCTTTTGTCGCATAACTGGAGATGGGCAAGAAAAACACGGTAGATAGTACAAAACATTTTTGTATTATATACCGGGTGTCTAGAATCTACCCACGTTCTATGGCTATCTTTGTTATTATAAGAGATACAGAGTCGGTTAAATTAGCAAAGTTGGGCAGAATTACATGATAATGCAAATACCGATAAGAAAATTCAACATTGTTGCCAACTTTCTAAGGTATCTGAAAATAACTAAAAATCTTCCAAATTTTCAATCGGCTATATCTTTTTTAATATTCAAAATACGAAAAAGTTATGAGAGAGACTTTTGATAGCTATTTTTACGCAAAATGGGAAAAGGCTAATAAAAAGTTTCTTTACTTATTAATTTTCGAGCTACAACCCAAACATACATTTTTTTTAAATGGCAACTATAGATGGGTATGGACTTGTTTTTTTCTGATCTCAAAAATGTATAGCTTTGTATGTATAATATTATTAGTTAACTCACAATTTAAAAAAAAAGGTAATTATAGTATTTATTAAACAAATTAAAGTGTGCTTTGGACATGTATATAACAAAATAAGCTCATATTCTACTACTAAATTTGTGGAAACAACAAGAAACAATGTATTACATTATCAAAATAAAAAAGTTCTAAATAAATTTAACTTACAACGAAGACAGCAAAAAATATGAACAGATAACACAATCATAGAAGTACTTCAAAATGCCCTGCATTATTTTGAACACACATTTGACTTCGTTTTAAAATTTCGTTTTGAACTTTTAATAAATTTAGGGTGCTAATTTGTTGCATAGCAACACGAATTTCATTTTTTAAATCGTCAAGATTACCAGGTTTTACTCGGTACACTTTGTCATTAATTGCACCTCACAAGAAAAAGTCCAAGAGGGTTGGGTCTGGAGATCGCGATAGCCAAGCTATTGTACCTCGATTTCCTATACAATTATTAAAACCTTCCTGTAAATAGTTACACACAAGTAATCTATTGTGTGTTGGTGCCTCGTCGTGTTGAAAATAATTCAAATTTTGAATTACGTTCAACGGAAGATCGTCCAAAATTTCTTCAAATTCGTTTCGTAAAAAAGTTAGATATCTTTCGGAATTTAAATTGTATTCATAAAAAAACGGCCCAAGGATTTTGGTACCAATAATACAGCACCAAACGTTTACTGAAAAAGCATATTGATCTCTCCTCTCAACAGTAATATGAGGATTTTTTTGGTACCATTGGATATGATTTTTTCTATTGAAGATGCCGTTGTTTGTAAATTTTCGGTAAAAAGAATGGTTTTCGAGAATTGATTGTTTGCTCGACTTTCATTAATCAACCATGTAGCAAAACGTAATCTTTTCTGATAATCTTCAACATACAATGCATTTCGTATATGAAAATGATATGGCTTAAAATTATTTTGTTTTAAATAACGTGGGCTTCATCTTTGGAAGTGTTGCACTCGTTCTCAATTTCACTAAGAGATGTAGTAGGTTTAAATTCGACGTAAGCTAAAACGCGTTCATCTGTTTCTGTGTTAACATTCATTTTAAAATTTTGAGGTTTAGTAAAAACCCCATATTTTCTTAAAGTCGATTCGAGTTTGGCAAATAATCTCACATCGGGTTGTCTTCTTTCCATATAAGTATGAAGGTATAATTCCGAAGCAGCATTAGCATCTCCGTTAGACACGTAGTAGCAAAAAAGCATATCATTTTTTGAAAATAGTGAGTTAACTAATAATACTAAACATACAAAGCTATACATTTTTGAAATCAGCAAAAAAGTAAGCCATCGAATGAGTCCACAACCACCTACTGTATTCAGTTTCAATAAAAGCTAAAAATGTGAATCCAAAAGGTGTTTATCGTTTTTATGCAAATGCAAATCCATATATAAAATGATTGTCTTGTTTATTATTAAAATTTCCCTAATATATACAACTTTTCCGATAACTTTGTCCATTTACATAAAATTTATTCGTTTTGCATATACGTCATTAGACCGCGTCCCATTCAATCAAAATTGGTAATTTGCTGTGAATAACGTTTTAGTTCTTATATAAGGTAAACAGGACCAAGATTGAATTATTGTTAAAAGGGCTCTATACTTTTTGCTTCAAAGTAGATAATTTTTCACATATTCACAAAAGGTAATTTAAGCGCCTTATATAGAGTACGTTTATTTGTGAAAATATTTTCCAAGTACCGACAGATGTTTTGCTAGTCATTAAAAATATAAAATTTGATTAAAATCTGTTGGGTATTTCTTCATTTATCGTAACAGACGCACATTTATTTATTTATTTATTAACCATTCCAACAGCAATAAATGAGCCTATTACAGGAATAGAAAATACATAGCAATTAACATTAACAAAACATAGAATTTAGTAAAAAAGTAAAATCATTAAATACACTTAAATTGATTACCTATTAATAATGGAAATTAAAGTATCATTAAACAAACCAAATTATCCTTTTTGACCAAGTTGTTAACATCATCTAAATTTTCCCAAATGAATGACCTTATACATGTAGTTTTAAACATAACCGGTCTTTATCTACATCTGATACTAAGTACTATAAAATTGCATTTTAGTAATAATTGCTTGCAATCTATTTGGTAATGTAAAGCTTTGTAAGCAGTAGCAACTGATATCAATCTGCACCTAGTTTCTAATCGCTGTATTTAAAATTTTTAGGTTGAATGTCATAAGATACTTGGTTGTTAAAATTTGGAAAGATTCCATACTTTCTATAGTGTATGTGTCTTAAAAAACATTTTTGGACTTTTTCAATTAAATCAATATTTGTGTGAGTAGAAGGGACCCATACTACAGCGGCGCACTTTACTTTTAATTGTATAGATTTATTGTGTATTTTATAGAAAAGTGTGGTTTCGAACGCGTGATAAGCCCGTTTAACACATTGTTGTGTATGTTGAATGAAACTAAATTTAGTAGTAAAATTTATACCCAAATTATTAATTTCTGAAAGTCTTTGTAATTTAGTTTTTTTTTGATAAAATAAAACAATATTTTCTTGCGACTAAATGATATTATTTTACACTTTATCGGTGAACTAATTAGCCACACGGTTTAAGTCGTCCTGAAGGTCTATACTGTCATGAATATTACTAATTTGTTTGAATAATCTGGGGTCATCCGCGTGTAGAAGTACTTCACTCGAACGAATACAGAGTGGTAAGTTGTTTATAAATAATATAAAGAGTAGAGGTCCCTAATGTAGACCCTTGTGGAACACCAGAAGCAGGAGTAAAATTTTCAGAACAGGCTTTTTTAACCTCACGTTCATTGTTCTCCCAGTTAAATACGATTCGATGAAACTTAATCACTCAGAACTAAAACCACAATCTTTAAGCTTGGTGAGAAGAATTTTAAAACTAACTTTATCAAAGGCCTTCGTAGCGTAGTAGTTAATGCTTCTACCAAAAATGTGCTAAACCTTTAATCAAAAAGGAGGAATATTGTCAATTCCAGATGTAGCTTGTGGTTTTAATCGTTGGATAGCTTTAGATACCTGATCAACAGTAATATTGATACAATTAGTGGCATAGGTCAAAATACTAGGAATTTGGTATTACTTCTATTCTTAAATTATACTGTACTAAAGTAACAGACGAACGCGGTAGCTATCAAGACATCTCTTGCATTTATTGTTGCTATTTATAAAATTCCAAAACTGTTTAGGGTTATCATTTGAAGGTACAGGTCACGGGCTTGTTTTTCATTAAGATTTTTAGATTTCTACGTTTGTTTTTAAACGGTTTCTTATTCTTTCTTTTTTTTCAATTTTAATATTAAATCATTATTAAATCGAACAGGTATCTACTGGATTTTGTAGCTTTAACTTATGATACACATTCGTCTATGAGACTATACAGAGTATCGTAAAACTTTTTTAACGCTAGATTGACAACAATTTAATTTTCTAGACAACATCAGTTTCATTTTCTAGACATCATGTTAGAACTTTTTAACCCTAGCAGTACCAACCTTTTTTAGAAACAGCAAGAACCATGCCCCATGGTCAATAAATGTCCACACATATTTTACCAAAATATAAGTTTTTATTAAAGCCAAAATAAAAGTAATGCTTTTACAAACAAACAAAAATATTCTTAAACATTAATAAAACAGTTAGAACATAACATAAATAGAAATTCTAATTTACTCGGAGTCCTCAGCTTTAGTGGAATGGCGTTATCGCAGGATTCAGAAACATTAGACTTCTTGCTGTATTTTACCGCAAACATATTTTTGACATGTTTTTACTAATTCATTAGTTTTTTCTTTTTTTTTGATTTTGCTAACTTGCAGCTTGAATGACATCGTCCTTTTACATTTTGGGATGGTGATGGAGCTACAGCTTGGATAAGTTTGCGTTCAAGTATATTTTGCATGGCATGCAATACAAAATTATGACTCCATTTAAACTTACAGCTCTTCTTTCAATGAGGGGGAGCGACAGGGCAAGTTCCAAATCTTGCGAAAACTCACGACGACGGTTGCTTTTATTTTCATTCCAATGCGAATAATTTACAATTACGCATTGATGGTTACAATATTAAAAAAAAACAGAGAGTGGCCATTTATGTGTTGATCGCTTGGGCGTATATTTTCTTGCCATCTGATCTACAGATCAACACCTCTTTTCGTCTCATTATAAAAAGAGGTTGATATCCGATTTATTTTTATATTCACCGCTAACAGTATCATCAGAATGCTGGGTTGATAAGAACAAAAGTATGCTTCTCACGCGCTACATAAGAAAGAAGAGTAATTGGTGGGTTTCCAGATTTCGGACGGAAAATTGCTTTCTTTAGTACTTCTGAAATATGTTTGCGATTCTGTTGGAGAGTGCCAACTAAAGTGAGGCCAAAGTCTATGTAGAGATCTTCTGCTAGATCAACAGAAGTATAATATCTGTTTGTCGTTACGTTACGTCCAGAATTCCGAATTGGATGTAGCAGTCGTTTTACTATTCCCTATGGACCTCTAGATGCTGGTGTGCTGTTCTCAGGTTTTTTTGCATAAGCTTCCATGCGCAAAATGTAACGGGTTGAACAATCTGCAAGCATTCGTATGAGAACACTATATTTACCGGGCTTTTCTTTCATAAACATCTTAAAGGGGCATCTGCCCGAAATAATGATAACATTTCATCAATCAGTACGTTGATGTCTAGTATAAAAACATCTTAAAAATGTATAGTTCGCGGAATCAAAAATTTGACGTAATGCTGCAAATTTGTCTATCTGTTTTCTCTCTGATCTGGTGATTTATCGTCAAATCTAAAATTTGTGTTAGTTGTCGGAACCTGTTTCAACCCATCGTGGCGATATACGCTATTCTGCCGAATTTTTTAGACCACAAATCGTGATAATCCAATTTCGTATCACTATTGGCTCCCATCGAAATAAAAATACCAAGCAAAGCCAAAATTTCGGTATCTTCTGTTTTTGGGACGTTTCTACGCCCAGCTTCTTCATTAGAATGTAAAACAAGAATTTGCAATATTTCTTCAATGGAAATTTTGGAAAGATTGCAATATATTTTCTACTTTCCCTTTGTTTCGAAGGCCTGGACGCTCACGAAAATATTTGGTATGGCTTGCCGCATAGCGCGTGGTGGGTGAGCGAAGTAAATTCTTCCTAACTTTGATTTATTTTCATGTCGTGGCATATCACATTCTTCACCTACTGTGTCAGAGCTGGACACATCCTCAATTGGACTTTCAATGTCTTAGTCTTCGCTGAACACTTCAATATGGTCTTCTGTTTCACTCACACCTGAGTCTTCCTTACCGGAAATGACTGACTAAACCTCAATGTCAGATACGTTTTCTAGCTCTACTTCTAATTCTTTCTGACTTAAATATTAACTCATTTTTACTATATTTTTTTAATTTTTTTATGCAGCATGTACGACTTCATCTTGCTCTCCATCGCCTTCGTCTGATATCATTCAAGTATAAATTGAGCCATATTTGCCTTAACCACTGTTGTATAGTTGACATCAAATAAGGATAAAACCACCGTTTCGAGAACCAAGTACCACAGATCATTGGGAAATTTTTCACAAAAGTCCTGCTCATTTTTGGATTAATATGCTGACAATTTGTTAGTTGACCCATGTTTTTGATGAGAGATGTCTGACTCGAAAGTGTATTCGTTATTCATCTTGCAGATAACTGAAATTGGTTTTGAAACATGTATATTTTTAAAGGAATAAATTGCCTTAGTCCATCTTGCAGGACTTGAAGCTCCTGGTATACGAAACCATATTTGTTTCTTCGGAACGCCGTCAAGAAAAATCATTAAGAATTCTCAGATATCATCTACTTTTATGCGTAGAAAAGTTGCCAAGAAATCAAAGAGTGGTGGAACGGACATAATCAGGTACTTCATTGTAACCAGTCATGTATAGCTTCTTGTTGAGTTTTGACCAGGTTTCTCTAAATCTTTTGTGCCATTTTTACCAGAAAAAATTATTTTCTAAATGAAAATTTAATAACTTCCTGATCGATAATGACCGTGTGACAGTTGGTTGAAACAACATTAGGAGGGAGAGCTAAACTTTTAGAAAGTTAAAAAATAAGGTTCACTATAAACAGTAAAATCTGTAAGCGCAAATGATATACAAGGTGCGTTTCCTTGGTATCGTTTAATGCTCTACTCAGAGATACTTTGTTGACAGGGAACCGGTACAGTATGAATTATAAGTAACCTTTTGCGGAAGTTTCGAATCAAAAAAAGCAACAGAGAAAGTTGGTTTTTCGGATTACTTTAAATGGTTTTAAACTGCCCTGTAAATTAATTTTGGTTACGTAACCGCAGCCAAAATACCAATTGTTCGTCATGTAAATGCAAGAATTGTATTTTTATTAAATTTTAACGTATTGCACTTTGAAATTGTTCTTGGTCTCATAATAACATGCTTACCTTTTTGGGTTTTTTAAATGGTGTATTTTAAATTATACAATTTAAACATTTCGATAACACTTACAGTTATCTTCGTCAGTAGTAATATCTGTTAAAATTGTTAAAGATTAAAACATAAATATCAACCTGCTATCAACATAACAGTTTGAGAAACGCATAAAGCCAACTATACAATTAAATTTTAGTAAAGAATAACTAGGTCATCAAAAATTAAATATGTCTTAAAGATACCAAATCAGAACACTTTCTAACGACGAAAGCTAACAATGAAAAATGTCAGCCAAAAAACATATTTAACAAAATTTAATCAAGTTATGATGTAAGTGTAAAGTTGTCAAAAACTTCAATTTCAAAATGATAGAAGCATTCACAAATATAAACATGACATCAAATAAAATAATACAATTAAATCTAACAAAGAGATATCTTTATCAATAAGTGCAAGTGTTATTAACAACGAAAAGCATAATGCAGAACGTTTTTTGTGATTTTTTGTATTTTAATCTTCATTTCAGCTACTTATGTTAAATTATAGTGCTGTGGTAATTTAACATATAATTGGTAAAGCATTTGCTTCAAGGTCTAGGAAAACACAGAAAAAAACCTAGACATACCAAAAGTCAAAATTAAAATCAAAATTAAGACGTTTCATCATATGTTAAATTACCACAGCACTATAATTTAACATAAGTAGTTGAAATTAAGATTAAAATTAAAAAAAAATTTACAAAAAATGTTCTGCATTATGCTTTTCATTGTTAATAGCACTTGCACTGTCTTTTTGATAAAGATATCTCTTTGTTAGATTTAACTGGATTATTTTATTTAATGTTTATATTTGTGAATGCTTCTATCATTTTGAAATTGAAGTTTTTCACAACTTTACACTTACATCATGACTTGATTAAATTTTGTTAAATGTGTTTTTTGGCTGACACTTTTCATTGTTAGCCTTCGCCATTAAATGTTGTTCTGATTTGTCAACTTTAAGACAGTTTAACAATATTTAATTTTTAGTAACCCAGTTATTCTTTACTAAAATTTAATTCTATAGTTGGCTTTATACGTTTCTCAAACTTATGTTAATAGCAGGCTGATGTTTATGTTTTAATTTTTCAACTTTGACAAAATTGTTTACACCTTTAACAATTTTAACGGATATTACTACTGACGAAGATAACTGTAAGTGTTATCGAAACGTTTAGATTGTATAATTTAAAATACACGATTAGAAAACCCAAAAAGATAAGTATTTTATTATGTGTGATAATGGTGAAAGTTTACATTTTCATATGTTTCTTGGTCTCCTTTCATTACATTAACAAATGAAAAAAAACGCATTCGTAACCAAGTTTTAAATATGGACGCACTATCAAATAGAAAGATGATTCTGCGCATGCGCAAAATCAAAAGTATCTGTAGTAAATGTCATATAAGTACTTTAACAAATAAAAAAGTTGATCTGCGCATGCGCGAACACAATTTATACTTTGAGCAATAATTTGCTTTTTAATCTAACACAGAAAAGCGTTTGCTGATATGTTGTTTCTAACCGGAATTCAACAAATGAAGGTTTGTGCATGCGATGATCCATATTTTTAATATGAGACTAATTTGCTTTTTAATCAAATCTAACAGAGAAACCGGAAGTTAAAATACTACTAAGAAACAATCATGTCAATACCCAAACAAATAAAAGTTGATCTACATATGCACAAACCATGCAAAATCTCATTTGCAGTAAGGGACTAATTAGCGTTATAATCAAAATCCAACACTGCTCACTGGAGGAAAGGTTTTTTTTCCAAATTCCACCCCTAAGAGGGTGAAATAGGGGGTTGAATTTTTTTTTAACTTTTTATTATTTGGGTTGATTGACTCTTGAATTAAAATTATCAGACACGTGTACGACAAAATTTAAATATCGCCCCCCCAATTCTGACATCGCAGCAACGCGCGACGGGTACGGTGTAAGGTTATTTTGCCACATCATGTATGTGCAGTATTTTGATAACGTATGTAACATATTTTGAGCGCAGCTGAAGTGAGTTTGCATGAAAATAATTTTTTTTTGTGTATGCGTAAAGTAAGTTGGTGTAAATGATACGGCACTGGATTTTTAATGAAGCCTTAGTTATCGTGTGAAGGAATATTTGAATGTTATAGAAAGATGTTCGTGCTGAAAGCGTTAAATTTGGTTGTAAGTAAGGAATATGAATGCATGTTTTTGATTGTGGAAATTATTGGTAATGTTGTGCAATATTGGTAAATTGAATGCATATGTGTACGTAAAGGGACATTAGAATGGGATGATTTCGTGAAAATAATAAAATTCGCGCACATGCAAAATATGTATGAAAAGACGAAGAACGACCTTGTGAATATGCTGAATGAATGTGGTGATGGTAGATGATTTACTTGAGGAGATTTCACGTAAAATAAAGATGGCGGCGGGTGTTGTACAGGGTAGCGTGGTTGAGTACATGTTGGACATTGTGACGCGATGTAGAGACGCAGTGAATACTCGATTATGATAGGTAGATTTTGAATTTAGCGCGAGATGCATTTGGAAAGGAGGGCTAAAGGCATATAAGGGAGTGCTCATCTTGAGATAAAGAAGACAAGCTTAATCGTTGACAAGAGTAGACATCGCGCGCGCTGTGTTATGATTAATGCTTAGTATCTTTTAGTGCGGAAGTTTTGTTTATGAACATCGTAATGTGTACAGCGTATAAGTAGAACGACTGCAATAACTCTTAGTGGGATTGATAATAAGTAGACATTCATAAATAAACCAAGTAGTAAATTGAGGGTTGAAGGAAAAACTATTTTATATTATTTTTCTTCAATAAATTAAAAGTGCTTATGCAGATCTGAAAATTAAACAAGTATTTTGTTAAAAGTGTTTAGTACAGCGCGTGACATTACAAAAGTTTTATAAGCTTAAGGTACCCACTTTAGTTAACGTACCGAAAATTGTAAAAGCAGCTTAAAGAAGTGGCGGTTTTATGAACGTTCCAAGTATATTCGTACAATCGTCACCAAATACAATTCTATTGGATAAAAAAAGCAAGTAAGAGATATCCAAAGGGGAAGCAAACATACCGCTTGTGTTAAACGTGTATGTAGTGAAGAGCTAACATCTATACATAAATACGATGTTATGCTAAATAAAAAAAACAAAAGGACTATGAAGACATGTGCGTTAAAAGAAGACGGTTGTTGTGTGTGTACCTAAAGTGCTGGCCAATTTAAAGACCGTTAGCAAATAAAGGATTACGTCTCACCTATTAAATGGACTACATGTTATACTGGCAGAAAACGGATTAAATGACCTTTATTGCAAGAATTAGCTACAAGACTTATTGACGAATACGAGCACGATCACCTTTTTAAGATAGTTTTCTTTCTTTGCTTTGGCGATTATACATTTAAGTTAAAATAAAAAAAAAGGCAATCGTGCTGTATCGATATTTTTGTATATGTTTAGGTCTAAGATTTGAGGATTTTTAATTAGGGCTATTTGGTGGTTTCGACCACGGTTGTGTAAATATTTATCCTTCGTTGTTTATTTGTGATATTGACTTGACTGGTTATATATTTTTAATAATTGAAAATAATCTTTACCTTATTTTATTTTTGAGATTAAGGATCGATCTGACAGCTTCTATTACCCAGATCGTTCACAAAATTTAAGTAAAAATTTGGAAAGCAAAGCAGAAGATTAGTAACAAAATACTCAATTTTCATTTTGTATTTCCATAAAGCAGAACGTTTATATTTAAAGTGATAAAGTATTAATATATTTATGAATGTGTAACTATGATCACTAAAGTTGGTATTTTAATAAAATATGGAGAGATCATTAATGAGGAAAGCACTAATCATTCTAACGTTGAGTTATTTAGCAATTAACGAGTAGTTTTCATTGGGATAACGAATATCATTAAATCGTTTCGTTTATTCATTTTTGTTTTTTTAAATTGGGCATTGACTATTTATTTAATTTTAAAGTTCAGTAACCGTTGCAGATTTAAATTGAGATATACGAGGAACATTTTAAAAACTACATAAGTTAACGTTTTATTTTTATGAATTGGAGTTTCCATTTATACAGGGTGTGTTCAGTAAGTTATAACGATGCGTGTATTACTAAATTTTATGAAGTTTTGAGTTGATTTGTTTGGAAGTGTGTTTGACTTTGAGAAGTTAGTGTATGAGTTGTCTGAGTAGGCTTCAATCCTGTTTTCCACAATCAAACAGGATTAATTTACCATCTCGCCTAAGACGATTTATTTTAGCAAAATTTAAAATTGTGGTGACGCCAAGAGATCTTTCCGGGACTGAGCTGTATAAGTTGTGAATTTATGGTAAGTGTAAGGTGTTTGAACGTGTTATTCAATCATTTTACTCCTTATCACAACCCCGCCCATTTTCACTGTAGCTGGCTTGGCAACCCGCTTACTAATGTAAGTACACGCGACGCCTAGTGCGGATTGGACGTGTAACAATGGCTAGTACAAAATAATAGTACTAGCGGATTTGTATAATTACATAATAAAACTCTACAAACAATGCAAAAATGAATTTTTTTGTGTTCATATTTTACATGTCCCTCAACACTTTTACTTTAAAACAAAAATGACAATAAGTTTCTTAAGGATTTTCACATTTTCAGGGAACGTTCAATGCCTTGTATTTAAAACAAAAAGTCAAAATACATTTATAAGTAATATCTAATGTTTAGCGCTTGTACAACGTTTTGAATAAGTACGCCATTATAAAATGTAATGCGTATTAAAATACAATTTATAAACAATTTTAACAAAAAAAAAGTAATTTTCCCGGTGGGGGTTAGAACTCTCATTGCTTACTTTACCAGTCCGATAATTTGACGGCTAGACCAATAGTTTAATGTTTAATGTTTAACGTTTATTGTTAGCATATTAAATTGTTACAGATTTTTAATTGTTACCATTATTGTTACCATTATTTATATATATATATATATATATATATATATATATATATATATATATATATATATATATATTTACAATTTATGTTGGTTCTGCAGCATCCCAGTCGAGAATCTTGGTTGTCGTAATCTATAGGGTGTTTCAAAAAAAGGTGGCCCTGTTGCTAGGATAGGTAGAACACTAAAAAATAAATTAGGTTTGCTAGTAATACATTTTCGAAACGGCATCCGTATTCAAGATACAGGGTTTAAAAAAAAATTTATACCCATTTTTTACGATTATGTTGAAACTACTTGCAACATTGTAATGCAATTTTGTATGAATATGTTTTGCAAGCTGACACATCTCATGAATTTGTTTTTATATCTGGCTCTCATAGAGGGCGCTAGTTACACGGTTCGTAACGAGTACTCTTAAACATAACTTTTTTGAGGTTAGATTTTCTAGTCCAAATTTTAAGTGAACTTAAACATCATTTAATTTTACACCAAAAGGTACTATTGGTAAAACTCGATACTGAGTACCCTTTTCGGAATATTTTGATTTGAAAATGATGAAGTAATAACTGGTGCTGGTATGAAGTAAGTATTCTTATTAAAAACCTAAGACTAAAGTTATTAATTAAACAAAGAATCACAAGAAAATTAAAATAAAGTTTGCTAAAAACATGAAATATTCAAATGTCCTCCGTTTTCGCGAATACACGTCAATTCTATCCTTTTTTCTAAAGATTTCATTAATCTTTTGAACGGTTGAGGATCAGCTATGAATTTATTCAAGTACTATTCAATTCTGCCTTGCTCTTGATGTGAATTTTCCTCTGTAGCATAGACTTTTTTTTAAGATACGACCAAACTGCGTAGTCCAAAGGATTAAAATCGCATGACCGTCGAAGCCAATGAATCGGAGCTTCTGCACCTCTACCAATCCATCGATTCGGATAATGGTTACTCAACCAATTACGACACCTATCAAAATGCGAGCAATCCATCATGCTCGTTTAGCGTTAAATCTTCTAATATCTCGAATAAATGATTTTCTAAAAATTGAGGTACACATTACTATTTAAATTTTCGGATAGAATGTGATAACCAGTTAATTTGTTACCTCAAGTTGTTGTCCAAACATTAACTTTAATGTGATTGCCTTTTAACATGTGGATTCTCATCACACCAGTAGTGCGCATTATGAGAGTTAAACATTCCTTGTCGCGTAAAGGTGGCCTCGCCGGTAAAAAGGATACATTAAAAAAAATTGGGATTGAGGGCTGTGATTTCTTGTTACGTTTCACAAAAATTCACTCTAACCAGTAGATCATCTGGCAAGAGCTCTTGGACTTGTCTGTAGTGATAAGGATGTACCTGCTGTTCCTTATGTATCCTCCAAGTACTTGCAAAAGACGTATTTGTATGTCGTGCCATATTCCTTACTCTAATTGTTGGATCTTGATCAACTAAATCTAAGAGGATATTCTCTTTCTGAATGGTTCTTCTTGTTCTGGGCCTACCAGAATAATTTTTTTTTTGGTTTCACCTTTCCAGTGTCTCGACAACGTCGTTACACGACAACGTTTTTTTATTTGGTAAGTTTCTTCTGGGAAACTTTTCTGCATAACGCGTAACCGCTGCACTAGCGTTTCCTAAACACTCGCCTAAGGTTGGTGTATTCAACATCTGAACACATTTTGATTATTAATTAACGTATTTATCAACAATATTAAATGTTATTGGCATTACCGTCTTATCTATCAATAAATGCCAGTTTTTCATAGTTAACTGATGACATTTTGAACACTTCCTCTAACTAATTGAATATTTCATGTTTTAGTTAAGTTTATTTTAATTTTCTTCTTGTGATTCTTTGTTTAATTAATAACTTTAGCCTTAGAATAATGTTATTGTTTTTGGTTTTTAATAAGAATACTTACTTTATACCACTTTATCAGTTATTACTTCATCATTTTCAAATGAAAATATTCCGAAAATGTTACACGGTATCG
The DNA here is from genome assembly GCA_036346205.1 of Vesta saturnalis. Classification (NCBI taxonomy): domain Eukaryota; kingdom Metazoa; phylum Arthropoda; class Insecta; order Coleoptera; family Lampyridae; genus Vesta; species Vesta saturnalis. The sequence continues at coordinate 295,850 of JARFJB010002305.1, read as the reverse complement.
AGTTTTACCAATAGTACCTTTTTGGTGTAAAATTGAATGATTCACTTAAAATTTTGACTAGAATATTTCACCTCAAAAAAGTTACGTTTAAAACTACTCGCTACCAACCGTGCCCTCTATGAGAGCCAGATATAAAAACAAATTCATGGGATGTGTCAGCTTCCAAAACATTCATACAAAATTTCATTACAATGTTGTCAGTAGTTTCGACATAATCGTAAAAAATGTGTATAAAATTTTTTTTAAACCTTGTATCTTGAATACGGTTGCTGTTTCGAAAATTTTTTAACAAGCAAACCCTTCTAATTTTTCAGTGTTCTACCTATCCTAGCTTTTTTAACACCCTGTATATAACAATTATTTTTTCTTTAAATACCATTTCTAGTGCTTCGATCAACTTGAAATTTCGCAACTAATAGTTTTTTAGTATCTTCCATGCGTGTAAGTTTCAATTTAATAGCTCCATCTAAACGACTAATTTACTTGAAAAAAATTGAAAACTGTGTAGGTTAACAGGTACTTCCAGTGTGTCATGTCCCAAAAGTTGATACGGATCTACGATTTTGCTATAATAGCCGCAAGCCACTCCGACTCAAACGGTCTGACCGCTTTCGTGCTTACATACAGACACACACACACAGACAGCACGTCAAAAATGGCCAAAATGGATTCTGGCACTCTCAAATCGTGAAGATCCGTCAAAATCTCGAGGTCGAATTTTTCATGATCGCAATACCTTCCTTCCTTTTACTATACTTCGTGTAGTATACGGAAATGTAAAAATAAGTCTTAAACCAAATGTCCAAAATTGGTCTGTGCAGTATTGTTATCTTGGAAACTATAAGAGATCGAAAGACGGTTAAATAGAGAAAGTTTTAGAGAATTTTGAGCCCACTAATATGCCATTCTGAAATCAAGGCTATCTCAAATATTTTTCAAAATATTCGAAAAAAACTGAAAATCGACTATTTTTATTATTACCTATATCTCTTTTATTTGAACAGATATAAAAAAATAAATTACACTTTGCCATTGCCACTTTTTATCCTCTATTGATTGGTGACAGAAAAAAATTAATCCGACGTTTTGTCGATTAGAGACCATCAACTTTATTTTTTCATATGGGGCGGAAATTAGTTAATGGTATAAAATGATTCCTTTTATTATTCTAAATCCAACGATGTATAGCACTTAATGATAATTCGACGTTTCGACCCTCATTCTTGACATTTTCAAATATATCTTTTTTATTTTGAGCCCACTAAAATGGCATTCTGAAATCAAGGCTATCTCAAATATTTTTCAAAATATTCGAAAAAAAAACTGATAACTGATAATCGCCCCATATGAAAAAACAAAGTTGATGATGGTCTCTAATCGACGAAACGTCGGATTAATTTTTTTCTGTTACCAAACCATAGAGGATAAAAAGTGGCAATGGCAAAGTCTAATTTATTTTTTTATATCTGTTCAAATAAAAGAGATATAGCTAAAATAAAAATTGTCGATTTTCAGTTGTTTTTCGAATGTTTGAGATAGCCTTGATTTCAGAATGGCATTTTAGTGGGCTAAAAATATTCTAAAACCTTCTCCATTTAACCGTCTTTCGATCTCTTATAGTTTCCAAGATAGCAATACTGGACAGACCAATTTTGGACACACTGTATATGCAATACATAATTAAAAATGAAATGAAATTCAAATTAAATTTTGTTAATCAAATTTTACAATACATTTAAATTGTCCAATATTTCACTAAGATTGTGCTTATTTTCAGTTAGGTCATTTACAACTGTTTTTAACTACCTATCTAATTTATAATACTTTTTTGCTCTTTTAGGAGTGCTTCCGCACACACTATTTTGGCAGGGAGACATTATTATAATAGTGCAGTTCTTCCTGAAGAACTTTTATCAGTTCAAATATATTGGGATGTGCTGTTCCGATCTGTCCGCAGAGCCTGTTATGCCATCCTTCTACAGAATTTGTAGTCCGATGGTGTCGTTCGACATGGCAAATCCATATTCAACGAGAATTATCGATCCATGGATCAATTAAATAATAGTTGAATTTAACAATGACTTTACCGGTGGGAGAATTTTCCATTATACAAAGCTAACTATCTGTAACTTTATCTTCTGGCAGATGAGCTAATGCAGCACACCTCCTTATGTGGTTCCTTACTTCCTCGTTTTCCTTGTACAAGTTTGTTAGACCGAAATCTTAACTTTACGCCAAATAGCTTGTTTAAAATGAAAATTACATCTTTTGATAACTGTAGCCGGAAAAACTTCTATAGCTTTATGTGCAGCACTTGAAAGTCGATAATAAATTTTTTTGGTAAAACATTCTTAACTTCTTAATAAAGAAAAAAGTCGTTTGTATGTCACCTCTTTTTCATCGGGTAGCAGGGCGTATACGGCAGAAATGATAATTGTTCTTTCTTCTGTGAAGTGAACTGCAGCTTTTAAAAGTACAATTGAATAGGAAGCAATAACCTTCAGCCAATAAGTGACCTTCGTCGATTGCCAATACAAGAATTCTGTCTTTTATATCATGGTCAATAATATACTTTTTCATAAACTCTGGATCCTCTATGTCCTCTCGTTTTTTCGAAAGCAAGCTAATGCTTAGCGATTTATGTGGTTCATTATATAACGCATGTTGCACTGACGTAAACTGTGGGATATTTGTAACGAAATTCAAACCTCTGTCCCTAGCAACCATTGACGATATATCTGCGATATTGGTGCACCTTGCTCATTTTTTGGCGTTATATAAGCATTTATCAACTTCAATTTTTGAAATGTCTGGGACACATTTGTGGTTTTTTCTCTCTTATGACTTTTGATTTTATTTTATCAGTAACAGTCGCTTCTGGGCAGTTGCTGTGTATGCAAATCCATGGAAAAGTTGAGTTTTTGTTCTTTGCTTGTGTCCAGAATAAAGGATAGCGGATTTTCCACGTTTTGATTCTATCACTTCCATCACAAGTGTTCTAGTCGTACACACGTAATAAAAATACACGAATGTTTTTCAATAACTTTGCTGCGCTTACAAGATTCCCGAAGAACTAATTTTCATAATATGGAAGTATTTATATCGTCCGTATATTGATGGAGTGAAATATTTTTCATTTAACTGAACAGTAAGTAGGGCACTTTTGTAATCATACCTATAATAAACAATTAATAGTATATTGTTCCATGTACAATGAGATTTTCAAACTTAATAAGGAAACAGGTAATTAAGACAAATTTTCATGTAAATCCCCATTAACTTCTGAATTGGACAATACAATTTTCAAATTTAATAAGTAAATAGGTAATTAAATCACTGGAATATTGATTGAAATGAGGTCGTCTTAGATTTAAAGCTTGATAAAGGTGTGGTTCGAGGTTAATTTCTGTTCATACCATATTTCATTTAATGCAAAAAAATTAGTAAAAAAGTACTTGGTAGCGGCTGATAATATTCAACCCCATGAACTTTCTACATTTAATTGAACAACGATATAGGTATAAATAATGTACTTACAAATTGAACGCACGAAATGGGATTTAAGAAAAGGAAATATTTTTTAAACGCCCGAAAAGGGAACATAAGAACATTTCAAGTAAAATTTTTCGACACTCGGAAGGAGAACTCACGAAACGGGAAACAAAAACGTTGTAAACATTATGTTGACAGATGTACACAGAGTTAAACGCCCCTTGAGGGTACATTATTATGTATTTAACCCACTTAAAACGAACTATTTCCCCTTATGGTATTAGAAAAATAAGAAAATTGCTTAGAACACGTAAATTTTTCTTTCCAAATAACCTGGGTGTATCTCTTACTGGAAAGTGGCCGTGTATTACCTAAGACATGTTAGTTTCTAAATTGAAACGAAATTAAAATATTTTGCTTTTAATGAATTTCAACTAATCTAGACAATTCACGAAACTGTATGGGATATAATAGTGTTTTTACAATTCGTCATTTAGTTTTAGTGAAGGTGTTTCTAATTATTGCTATAAAATGTATGATTATATGTAAACCATTAAAATCAGTATGCAAGGGTATTATTTATTATTTATAGTGCGAAATAATGCCGGAAGTTCATTGTCCTTTTAAAGTACATTATGAACTCAGGTATGTTAATTCTGGTAATGAACTAATTTTTTTTTTTGGCTAATGCTATACTATTGACTAATTGCAGTTGTATTATTATCATTACGCTTGATTATATCTAGAAAATGTGTGTGCACGTACCAGAAATAAACTACTTTTATTAACAACATAATTTAATTAGCTTCCAATATTGTGCTTTAGATGTTTTTTCGACTTGCTCTGATTGCATAACACTCTTTGCGTTTAAAAAGTTACTGTAATAAACGTAATTATGCTGTGTGTATTACCTTATTTCCGGTTAGTATATATTTTTAATAATTTTGATATAATATACACTCTCTAAGCTGTTTTCCCGTTTCGTTTGTTCCGTCGAAAGATTTTACTTAAAATGTTCTCTTTTCGGGCGTTTCGAAAATACTTCCTTTTCTTAAATCCCATTTTGTGCCTTAAATTTCTAAGTGCAGTATTTATACCCATTTCAATTCAATTAAATGTAGAAAGTTCACGGGATTGAATATTCTCACTGCTTTAAATTCCATAAAAACTAATACAAATAACATAATAAAATACAGCCACTACCGAGTACTTTTGTTAGTAATTTTTTGCATTAAAAGAAATATGGTATCGATATAAATTAACCTTTATCAAGCTATAAATCTAAGACGACCTCATTTCAATCAATATTCCAGTGTGAATCCTTGCGATATTGCAGGCTCACATTCCATTAATATAAGTAATTTGATTGTAATCTCATTACGAGTATATTTAGAATTTGCATCAGTTCTACATACATACAGACAAAATTTACATCGATTGGGGCTTGAATCTCCATAGCGCAGTTGATTAGCGCGGTACTCTAGCAAAGTACAGGTCGTAGGTTCAAATCTTACTCGAGGTAAACTTTTTATTTATATATTTAATAAAATTAATTATAATTTTTAATATTCCAGTGATTTAATTACCTATTTCATTATTAAATTTTAAAATTGCATTGTCCAATTGGGTAGTTAATGGGGGTTCACATGAAAATGATTTTATCTCTTCGTCTTACTTACCTGTTTCTTTATTAAGTTTTAAAATCGCATTGTACATAGGATAATATACTATTAATTGTATATCGTAGGTATGATTACAAAAGTACCCTACTCATTACTCAATTAAATGTATATTTCCCACCCCATCAATATAGAGATGATATAAATATTTCCATATTACGGAAATAAATTAGTTCTTCGGGAATGTTGTAAGCGCAGCAAAGTTATTTCAAAACGTTTGTGTATTTTTTGTTATGTGTACGATTAGAACGTTTGTGATGAAAGTGATAGAATCAAAACGTGGAAAACACGTTATCCTTTATTCTGGATACAAGTTCAACTCTTTGTTGGATTTGCATACACAGGAACTGCTCAGGAGAGATGGTTCATGAGTGAGAAAAACCAGAACTGTGTTCCAGATATTGCAAAAAATGAAGTTGATGTGTTTATACGAGTGTGGTTTGACGGAAGAGTGACTTTTCAATAAAAAAACTTGTTTTAAGGCAAAAATATATTTTATTTTTCTACATAATTTCATTATAATTCTATACACTTAGTCCAACGGCTTTCTAACTTTTTTAAACCTTCAGAAAAATAATTTTTTGGAAACTCTGCAAAATATGCATTCGTTGCTTCCATTACTTCTTCATTTGTATGAAATCTTGGTCCTCCGAGCCACTTCTTCAAGTTTGGGAACAAGAAGAAATCACTTGGAGCCAGATCTGGCGAATATTGGGGATAGGGGCAGCAATTCATAACCCAATTCTATTAGTTTATTGGATGTAATAACGGACGAATGAGAGGGCGCGTTATCATCAGAACTTTCTTTTTGTTTAAATGTGGTCGTTTCTTTCTTAATTCCACACCAAAGCGTGTTAATAAGTTGGAATAATACTCGCCAGTTCTAGTCCTACCCTTCAGTAGGTAATGAATAAGGATTACCCCTTGAGAATCCCAAAAGACCGTGGCCATAACTTTGTTGGCAGAAAAACGGTTTTTGCCTTTTAGGGGCACGTTCATCCGCAGAAGTCCATTGGTTCGACTGCATTTTCATCTCAGGTGTGTAATGGTGAATCCATGTTTTATCCACGGTAACGTATCGACGAAAGAATTCGCTTGGATTACGCTTCAACTTAACCAAACAGTCACTTGAAATCGAACACGTGTATGCATTTGTGCCTGTTAACAAACGCGGCACCCATCTTGCACTTAACTTTTTCATATTTAAATATTGATGCAAGATATTATGCACTCGTTCCGTTGAAATATCCAGTTCAGTAGCTCGCACTTTAACTCGACGACCACTTTTTATGATGGTACTGATTTTATTTTATTTCTTGAGAGGTAACCGTATTCGACGTTCCTGGACGTTTCGCATCTACCGTGCTCATATGGCCACTTTTAAAAGCAGCAAACCATTTGCAAACCATTCCATGGGACGGAGCAGATTCGCCGTAATATTTGCGTAATTTTTATTCCGTTTGTTTGATGTTTTTCCGCGTAAAAAATAGTGTTTTATTAAAACACGAAATTCCTTTTTATCCATTTTTAATTAAATACAAAACGTATCTTGTTTGATTGATTGTCAAACATAAAGTAACTCACGGATTTTCACGAAATTTTGACAGTAGGCTTCTAAAAGACGGCTGAAGTATGCAAATAATATCGTCACGTTAGGGTTGCCAACTTTTGAAAAGTCACACTTCCGTCAAACCAGCCTCGTATAACATCAAAAAAAAAGCACATGAAAAAGTTACACCAGTATCGAGATATATCGTCAAGAGATGATGGTTGCTAGGGATAGAGGCTTGGATTGCGTTACAAATATTCCACAGTTTACATTAGTGAAACATGCATTATATTAAGAGCGACGTAAATCTTTAGGCAATAGCTTGCTTTCGAAATCACGAGACAATAGAGTGGTTCGTTCCAGAGTTTATGAAAGAGTATGTCAATATTGACGAGACGGAGGTCACTTATTGGCTGGAGGTTCTTGCTTCCTATTCGATGGAAATTTTAAAAGCTGCAGTTTACTGTCTTACCAAGTATACACGATTCACGTTGATATTAGTAGTGCAGAAGGAAGAACAAATATCATTCCTGCCGTATACGCCCTGCTACCTGACAAAACAGAGGTCACGTCCAAATGACTATCCTTATTAAAAACAAAGTTCAGAATTTTTACAAAAAAAAAGTATTGTCGATCGTGAAGTGGTCGCATATAATTCTATAGAAGATTTCCCGGCTACAGTTATCGAAGAATGTAATTTTCTTTTAAACAAGCTATTTCACGTAAAGTACAAGATTTAGGTCTAACAAATTTGTACAAGGAAAACGAGGAAGTAAGCAACCACATAAGGGGGTGTGCTGCATTAGCTCATCTGCCAAAAGATAAAGTACAGATTGTTGGCTTTGTATAATTGAAACTTCCCCTAACCGCGTTTTTAATACCATTTTTCACTACAAATTCATCCATATAACACATGCATATATTTCTTGTAAATTTTTCGTGAAAAAAAACATTTAATTTTTATTCCATTGGTTTTTTCGTCAACTAGTCATTGAAAACAGACCAAATTAGCTATAAAAATTATCCAAAAGATTAAATTAAGTAAAATTTACATTAGGTAAATGTTCAAAGAGGTTACCGTTACTTTCTAAACATAAATAAGCCCTTTTCACAGTTGAATCCAAAACACGTGATAGCATATCTGGAGTAATTGTGTTAAATGAAACCATGACGAGTCTTGATAATCGTTGCTCATTTTCAAATGTTTGAGAATACACTTGACTTTTTAGGTAATCCAGAGGTGTTAAGTTAGGGATCTTGCTGGCCAAGATACGGTTGAACGAGTGCCAATCCACTGTTCCGGAAATTCATTAGACAAGTAGGTAATCACGAACAGTTGTTGCATTATGGGCTGGAGCACCATCTTGTTGGAACCAGCAATTCTGAATAAATGCCAGCGGTAAATTATATAACTCCTAAACAATATTATTTTCTATTAAATTTAAATAGTGTTGCTATGTGACTGATTTATTGTAAATAAATGGTCCTATTAGCCTGCTACCAAAAATTCCTACCCACATGTTAAAACAGAAATGATGTTGGTATCTAGAAGATTCCCTTTAAATGTAAATTGAAAATACCGTTATTGGTTACAATACTCTCACCTGACCAGATTAGTTTTTATGGAAAATTCACGTAGTTTTGACACATTCTTGTATATCACTTACAAAAATTTCTACCTCTTTTAAGCTAGCAAGACCAAATGAGCACAATCAAACGAAACCTATCAGATTTAAGACTTATTTTGTACTAATTTGTACCATTAATTAAAATTGTGTACCCCATGCCGTTTTAAAAAACCTGTGGCGCTGCCACATTAAGACAAGGTAGCAGGGCCACAATAAAAAAAAACGATAAAAAGAAAATTAAGATCATCAATAGAAGGAGCTGAATTTGTACTAATTTGTACCATAAAAATAAATTAAATATTTTCATTTATTCCGTGAAAAACAGCCCCAATTGTTTTCAGACACATTAAGCTCAAAAGTAAACTACTCTTTCCTATCAGCAAAATCAATCGCTACTTGCACATGCGTCGCGGCATAATATGAACCGACAAAATATAAAGTTTTAGATTAGGCTCAAGAGTAAACTATACTCTTTTATTGAGATCTGAATATTTACATTTTGACGGTATATATTATTTCGCGTCGTATGTATACAAGAATTCTGCTGATAAAAACAAGTACTGTACTCTAATAGGGGCGGTGGATGGTTTCCGAAGGAACGACAGAGGCACAAAATCTGAAATTATATATATATATATATATATATATATATATATATTGTGTGTGTGTGTGTGTGCGTGCGCGTGGTGTACATACAGATACATATACAGGTTGTCCCACAACGAACGGCATCGATAGATTATGGAAAAAGTATAAATAGGAAAAATCTGAAAATTTGGCTACTAAAATCGATGGGGAACATCCATCTAAAATATTCTTAAGATTACAGCACTTCTGGATATACCAGAAGTGGATATTAGCTTGCTTATTTCAAATGGGACACCCTGTATATTGTTGCATTTTTGATTCTACGTCCAATTATAGGCATACTTTATGTTTAATGTCATTTATTCTAAGTTTACAATAAAAAATGACAGTTGCATCGCCCAACAAAGTTGCCTATACTATCCAAACAGCAAAATTATTTTACAGTGAAACTCTAAACTATTGTAAACAAAGGACAGTTTTAGTTCAGTAACAATGCGCAATAACGTATTGGTATACAGGGTGATTGAAAAACAATCAATTTGGCACTCAAAACAATAGAAAAAGACAACTTTTTTAAATTGGAACCCATACTCTGCATCGGATTTGGGTTTAGCACCAGAAATAACTATAATTTTCAATTTAAATGCCTATACTTAAATCTAACCCTTCTCATTTTATTGGAGAAAAAGCGTTTTCACTTGCCCATATTCGGTTGCGTTGTTGAACTTTTTATTTTTAATCTTAGCTGGCAATATTGTTCGATATCCAGAAAAAAAGAAGCTGTCACTGAAAGCCTAGAATTGGACGTCGAACCTAAAAATGCAACAATATACAGAGTGTCCCATTTAAAATAAACAAGGTAATATCCACTTCCGGTAAAATCAGAAGTGCTGTAATCTTGAGAATATTTTAGATGGATGTCCCCCATCGACTTTAGTTAATAACCAAATTTTCAGATTTTTCCTATTTACGCTTTTTCCATAATTGATCGATGTCGTTCGTCGTGGAACACCCTATATATATATATATATATATATATATATATATATATATATATATAATTTCAGATTTTGTACCTTTGTCTTCCTTCGTAAACTACCCCCGACCACCATTAGAGTAAAGTACTTCTTTTTATCGGCAGAATCCTTGTATACATGCACGACGCGAAATAATATATACCGTCAAAATGTAAATAATCAGATTTCAATAAAAAAGAGTAGTTGACTCTCGAGCCTGATAGGGGTAGAGGGTAGTTCCTAAAGAACGACGGGGGTACAAAATCTAAAACTTTATATTTAGTCGGTACATATATTCTGCTGATAGGCAAGAGTAGTTTACTCTTGAGCCTAATATGGCTGAAATCAATTGGGGATTGTTTTTCACGGAATAAATGAAAATACTTAATTTATTTTTATGGTACAAATTAGTATAAATTCAGTTCTTTCTATTGCTGATCTTAATTTTCTTTTTATCGTTTTTTTTATTCTGGTCCTGCTAGCTTGTCTTAAGGTGGCAGCGCCACGGGTTTTTTTTAAAAACGGCATGGGTCCAAAATTTTTATTAATGGTACAAACTAGTTCAAAATAAATACTAAATAATCTGATCAGTTTGGTTTGATCCTGCTCATTTGGTCTTGCTAGCTTAAAAGAGGTAACATTTCTACGTTTCGCGTCTTTACCTACTCTGAGTCTCTGGCAAACTCTGAGTTTGTAAGAGTTACATGTTTGTTTTTTCAAAATAAAATGTACCTACGTCCATAGTTAACAAAAAAAAATACTAAACAGGAAACAAGATAAATACTGAACAAAAGTTGGTAAAATTGTCCACTGTTAACATTCTGAATTGATTAATACTACTAAATGTCAAAACTTACTTGATCATGCTGTAAAATAGGGTTACTAATGTTTGGAAAATTATGGTAACCTGTTCGAACACTTATTATAAATTTTACGTAGTTTTGTTTTGAAAGATAATTATTTATAACTAATTCTATTATAAAAAATACTGTTTTCAATGACTACTAAATGAATAAGATATGGATACTAATAATTTTTTTTTTTGTAAAACTTGCAGATAACATATGCATGTGATGTATGGGTGAATTTGTAATAAAAAATGCTACGAGAAAATGCTATCACAATTTGTTTGACCTATTAAAAAAAACAAAGTTGATGATGGTTGCTCAGAAACTAAACGTCGCTCAAAATTTTAGTTAACGTCGTGTAATCGATCAGAAAAAACGGCAATGGAAAAGTGTTTTCCGTTTTTTTAATATCTCCTATAATAAGCTCAGAAAAAGAATTAAAATTTTCATATATCATTTCAAATATCTTTGAAACTGGTAAATGTATTTGGAATTTGTAAACGCCATAAAAATAACCCCAATATTGGCTAACTTTTGTCTCATTTAACCGATCTTCTATCCCGTACCGTTACAGATAAGCCATGTTATTCATTGTTATCTTGGACACTCTGATATTGTAAAATTTGATTAAGAAAAAAAGTTAATTTAGATTGTGTAATTTTTAATTAAGTGTTGTGTGTGTGTGTGTGTGTGTGTGTGTGTGTGTGTGTGTATGTGTGTGTGTGTGTTGTGGGTGGGTGTGTGTTGTGTGTGTGTGTTTGTGTTTGTGTTTGTGTTTGTGTTTGTGTTTGTGTGGTTTTATTGTGGGTGTGTGTGTGTGTGTGTGTATATATATATATATATATATATATATATATATATATATATATATATATATATATATATTAGTATATTTTAGTAATGCTGGTTTCTGCAAGTTTCGGTCATGAATCCGAAATCAGAATTTTAAAATGCTACACTGTCATGCGGTTGTAATTTGGTAATTACAACCACAAAATAAATATTGTATCTGATACTATTTGTAATTTGGTTTTAACGTATCATTATTATAATGAAGTATTCATTTTAATGGTTAAAGTGTAATCAAAGTACAATTAGATCTAGTATTCTACGTTAATGATGCCGGTAGTGTTAAAACTGAAGACGAAACATTACCATATGATACGAATTTATGAAGTGCGTTTTTAAAATACGTATTTCCTAAATGAACAACACTGTACAGTATGTCCACATTTCGATGGGATTAAATGGGTAACTCTCTTAATATTAGAGCTAGCGACTTGTAGTCTCCACTTTTTTGTGCTCGATTTTGAGACAAAATCGATGACATAAACAAAAAATGTTTGGTAACATTTTTAGTTTTAAAGATACAGGGCGGAAGAAATGAATATTGTCCAATTTGGCGAGGGCGTTATATCTCGGTTATTATAAAAGATATTTACATTCTGTAGACACATTCTTGAGACACTTTATTTAGAGGATCAACGTGGCATCGGCAAGTTTGCACTCCGACGTTTGGGCTCATAGATAACATCATTAGGTCAAAATAGTTAAATACGGACCTGGATTTGTTTTTTATTATTTATGTTTGCTTTTTAGCTATTAGTAGTAAGACAGAAATTGCGATATTTTTACATTTAGCCTGTCAAAAGTCCATCAAACATGTTTTTTTCATTTTATTTTTACTACGATCCGGGATATAATATGAATGAACTAAATTCCAATGCTGCAATGATATTGGCTAGCACTTTAATTAATTTAATACCCTAAACCTACTTAAAACTACTGCCAATATCTATATAATATAATATACTAAATTATTGAATATGATTATGTACCGGTAATGAAACGAGATTATTTTTAAGCTCACGTTAAAGCAACAATAAAAATAAATTCCTGCAGTTTTTACGCAAAACTGAAAATTTCGAGAAATATGACATGATGAAATGTTCCAACATTCGTGGAAAAAATCAGACCGATGCAGCCGAGCTTTATTTTAACAGGCACGAACGTCTTATTATACAAAAATGCTATATTATTCAGTTTTAAACTCATATTGTAGATATCCGGAGCGAAGACAACCTGATAAAAAAATATTTTGCCGAATTAAGGCAAACTTAATTCATTTTGGCACACGCCCCACAGCCTTCGAAATATCAAATACAGGACCAAGAAATTGACGAAATTAATGCATTGGGCAGCAGGAGGCGGTCCTCAAACTTCATGTAGACAAATTGAAGAGCAAGTTAGTATAACAAAGACAAGAGCGCACAAAATTTTAAGGAAAAACAAAAAGAAAATCATTCATAATTTGCATCCGGGTGATGCTCAGAAGCGGTTAACGTTTTGTCGGTGGTGCTTAGAAAAATGGCTATGATGAACATTTTCAAAAAATAGTAATATGGTCTGATGAGTCTTATAGAGGGTGATTCATTAAGGGTGGCGACCGGCCGTATTTCGAAATCGTATGTCCTAGAATTTCGGGAAAAAATTCTTATATCAAAATTGGCTTTAAATGGATGATTAAAAATGTTTTTGAGTCCACATTTTTCGTTAGGTGGCGCAATCTATCACAAAATTTAATTGCATTTTTTACAAAATATTCCCTAATTTAGGTTGGTAAAAAATATCAATTTTAGATACTGCTGTCCCTATCATACCACTTTTGTTGAACTCATTTTTCTGTATCACCTATTCTGAAGTGGTGGGGGAAGTGTTCTTTCGTTGTCATAAAAAGCTGTAGCTTTCATATGCCTGAATTGATTTTCACAAACGTAGACTCCATGCAAAGAGAATTAAAGGTAGATTTCAGAGACAAATAACAACACATGTTTTCATAATAAAAAGATGGTATTTAATCTGTGTATTATTACTAATATTTATTAGGGTTGTTTTGATTTTTAACAAGGATATAAAAACCTAGTTCTTAAACGATTATGTTCTATTCAATCTTTAAGACTGTATTTAAGCGCTAGCTCAAATTTTATCAATATCTGAATAACGACATCGAAATTGTAACTTCAACATTATACATATAAATGAGTAATTAAGTTACATAATTAGTTTGCTTTGCATTACAAATCATGCTCTAAACGATTTTCACCTTGAGAACGTTTAATTATATGCTCAAGGTTTAAGTGGAAAATAAAATTGCTTTAATACGTTAGTTAGTACACATATGCATTATATACTATTTTACGCTTCATTGTGTACTCCCTTTAATAGTGCTATCAATTAAATGGAAATATTGAAGGTCGGCTGCTAAATTATATGCTCAAGGTTTAAATTGCATTAAATGCGTACACATATGCATTATAGGGTCTTCTACATTTCACTGCGTGCTCCTTTTAATAGTGTTATTAATTAAAAATAAATATTGATGGTTGACAGTTAAAATTATGTGTACAAGGTCTAATCAGAAAATAAATGCATTAAATGGTTACACATATCCATTACAGTTGTTTGTTTTACACTTTATTGTGTTTTAGTTTAGGGATGACGTTTTAAAATCATCGTATTACTTTTAACACCTAGATGATTAAATCACGTAAAATTGATTATTGATATGGAATACCATGCTTTCATGCTTTCTTTAAAAACAGTAAAATATGTTCATAGCCATAAAGTTTATAATACAGATTAACTACTCTTTATTTGTATAGTTCAGGGATGCAAAAAGATGGCACGTCTAGCAGTATATTATCAAAAACATCCCAAATCTAAGTAATCCACAATTTCTTATGTTAAATGTTAGTGTGAAGACATTTTCTGCAGTCAAGACTGTTGTGATGGGCGCACTTCCCCTTACTTTCAAAATTAAAGGCAGCGTAATTTATCCTATCCGCGTCTTCATAGAGAACATCACTACCAGCATCAGGAGGTCCAGATACATTTATCTCATCAACTTCACCGTTTTCATCTCGAGCGGTTATATTGTAATGGCTTATTAGCAAGTAAAACAGCTGATACTGCTTCATAATAATAATACTCATTTGATTGTAATTGTGCTTTAAAAAATACATGCAACGGATAATATACAATATTTATTTGCTACTATTATTATTACACAGATGTGAGATTATTTTAAATTAGCTGTTTGTAGCACGTCCCAGGAAATACTACACACGCTTTCAGACCTTCTTCCTCGTTGTCAGAAGCTGTACCGTATTCATGTTCTTGAATGTATCTTTACGAGGTAGTACGTTTTCTATTTTATCTTGAGATATTTTCTATTGTTACTAATTTAGCGAACCACTAATATTAGCACATATAAATTACGTGTTTGAAATGACCCTGTATCATTGATATTTTGTAGAAGCGGTCGACCCTGGAATTTTTAAATGTTAATAAAATAAGACAGATATAGGATATTTATCGTTAAGGGGCCCAGGACAAGGGGCGCAGACCTAACATAAGTTCCTATACTTGTCTTATGGGATAGAATTAGGCCCTTATTAGAATACTATTTCCAGCCAGACATGAGGGCCAAGGCAAGCGGCGAAGGCCCGAGAACAAGTTTCTATATCTGTCTTATTTGATTAACATTTCAAAATTCCAGGGTCGACCGCTTCTACAAAATATCAATAATACAGGGTCATTTCAATTACGATGTAATTTATATATGTGCTAATATTTAGTGGTTCGTCAGATTAGTAACAATAGAAAATATCTCAAGATAAAATAGAAAACGCACTACTACCTGGAAATCGGGTGAAGATAAATTCAAGAAGATGAATACGGTACAGCTTCTGAGAGCGAGGAACAAGGTTTGAAAGCGTGTGTAGTATTTCCAGGGACGTGGTGAAAACAGCTAATTTAAGAATAATCTCACATTTGTGTAATAATAATAGTAGTAAATAAAGATTGTATATTATCCGCTGCATGTATTTTTTAAAGAATAATTACAACCGGATGAGTATTATTATTATGAAGCAGTATTAGCTGTTTCACTTGTTAATAAGCTATTACAATATAACGGCTCGAGATGAAAACGGCGAAGTTGATGAGATAAATGTATCTGGACCTCCTGATGCTAGTAGTGATGTTCTCTATGAAGATCCAGATAGGTTAAATTACGCTGCCCTTAATTTTGAACGTAAGGGGAAGTGCACCCATCCCAAAAGCCTTGACTGCTAAAAATGTCTTCACACTAATATTTAATTTAAGAAATTGTGGATTACCCTGATATATATAAATAAAGAGTAGTTAATCTGTATTATAAACCTTATGGCTTTGAATATATGTATTTTACTGTTTTTAAAGAAAACATGATATTCCATACCAATAATCAATTTTACGTGATTTAATCTAGGTGTTAAAAGTAATACGACGATTTTAAAACATCATCCCTAAACTGAAACATACTACGAAGCGTAAAACAAACTACTGTAATACCTATGTGTAATCATTTAATGCATTTATTTTCTGCTTAGACCTTGTACACATAATTTTAACTGTCAACCTTCAATATTTACTTTTAATTAACAATTACAACTCCTAATGTATAAATAAATTAGGTCACAATCTGTAGATGGGATTAAAAGAAACGTTATAACAATTTTAATAATAATTATGCAATCTCCTTTGATAAAAACGGGCTCTTAATAAATATTAATAACAGATTACATAACATCTTTTTATTCTCAGGTGAAAAAAATACGATCCCACGTGGGAATATATAAAAAAAATGGCGACCAAAGGTGTCCCAAGGGCGACGTCACAAACAACAAAATGGCGGAAAGTGTCTCGGTTCTACTAACGGCACACATTGAGAATCCAATAAAACCTACCGGTAGGCATTTCATAAAGAAAAACCTACTGAAGAAGGAAAAGAGTAGCTGTAAGAAGATGCGTAGTATGTTCGAAAAATAACAAAAGAAAAGTTACTACATATTACTGTCAAGACTGCAATGCACCGTTGTGTTTTGGAATATATCACACAAAAAAATTATAAATTAAACTAAACTATAATTTTAAAATGTTACTAATATAAATAAAAAATAATAATTTCTTCAAAATAATATTGTTTTTCTTTGTGTTAGTAAATACGAAGAATGCACTGATACGAAATTCATTAAAACGCCGTATTTGGAGCACTATAAGCTTAGAAATAACCCGTAATGAAAGGATTAATTATTTAATCTTATCGAAATGTGGACATACTGTTTGTACTGAAACATTTGTAGTAAACGAAACAATCGCAGTAATGGCAAAGTTAAACCTATATAAATGTATGCTGTGTTTAAATTGAAGTCATCAGTCAATTTAGTTTATGTAAATGCCTATATCAGATAAAGAATAATTTGTATGGGTTGACGTATTTAGAATCATAGAATTGAAAGGACTAATTTAAATAACAATGGCTATTATGGTACAGTTTTCGTTATTAAAAAATTAATAGTTCCTATGACGCTCAAATGTATTTAAATATGTTTCCATTCACTTAAAATTAACGAATGACATTCATAAATACTTTAGTAATCCGGACACATTGTTCTAGTCATTGCCGGATTATCGAAGTATGCGGACTACTGGAATGATTTATTTAAATTAATTATCTTATTAATTGGATTCATATAGATAGCTTTATTTTATAAAAGTATATGCACCGGGTGAGTCATTAAGGAAGGACGCCGGCTATATCCCAGAAACCGCTTATGTTACGACTTCAAAAAAAAATTCTTCAGTAGATGTGGCCAAGACAAAATGCTGGAAATAATTTTAAAGTTTGTAAATAGGCCGCTAGGTGGCGTAACTGCTGTAGTAAATTAAAAAAAGTCTAATAAGTAACAGAAACTTAAGCAAAAGGTATATTGGAAATATCGTAGTTGTATTTTTGGGACAATTTTACCCATTTTTTGTATAAGAAGTTTTTCTCTAACTTCACAGGTTTTCTGTAGGGGGAGCTGCGAAAGTTGTCAGGCAAACACATAATTATCTTCGGAACCAGTCATTGAATTTTAAAAAGTATAAAAGGATTTATTTTAATAGATGGCTTACATAAAATTGAATAATAATGCAACACACTAAAAATACTCTTTCACGTCCGTCGGCTGTCATAACAACATAATAATATGGAAACATTCAACAAAACACTGACGCTACTAACATGGCGCGAAGTTCAAATTTAAATTTTCAATGTACAGTTCGGCCATCCTGACAGCAGAACGACCCGTTCTGTCATAAACATTAATAACACATATACATAATAAAGTAATACATAAATGACATAAACATACGATACTCAATAAACTTGCTATACATAACGTTGACATAAAGGGTGAGCAATGATTTCTAAATTCACAAGATAACATAACTAAATGCATGAACTTAAAACCTAATAATCTAAACAAATACATAATTATATTGCTGTGCTATACACCATAAAGTAATACTAAATTTAGCATAAATTCAAGATTCCTTAACCATAATTTAACAAAATGAAAGAAAACAATTTCACTGACATCAAACTAATCTAAATGGTTAACCATAACTTCATGTTGTCAGGACTACATATACTTTCAAAAGGATTTGGGTAATTTGGAAACCATTAATGTCTTCAATTAAGTATCTATCATTAGGTAACACTTTCTTTACTTCATATGGGCCACGAAATTTTGGCAGTAACTTTTTATTAATGTTAGAGTGACATCTACATTTTTATCATAACATAATCTCCAGTTTGATATTTATGAGGAGTTTTATGTCGTTGATCATAAAGCAATTTATTTTCATTTTGCGTTTTGAAATTTTTAGCTGCGGCCAACTTTCTGATCGTCTCTAATTTATTGTTATCAGGGTCACCTTGTTGCTCTAAGTAATATCTAACATCATCATAAGGATCATGTTGGTTAACACCAAATAATAATTTTGAAGGCCTGTTACCTATCGATTGGCAATATGTATTATTAAAAGCATATCCTACATCACTTAAAGATTTATCCCATCTACCTTGTAATGAATTTAATTTTGCCAACATTGGAGTTAAATCTCTATTTTTTCTTTCGATTTGCCCATTGGATTGTGGGGACATTCGCGCAATTTTGATATGTTTAATGCTGTATTTTACCATAAAGTTCTCAAACTGGCGTCGAACAAAAGCAGAACCTCTGTCTGAGATTATACAAAATGACTTACTGTAACATTTAAAGTATTCTTCAAGGCATTTTATAACTTCTGACGACTTAGTAGATTTGACAGGATAAAACATGATAAATTTCATAAACCCATCTATAACCTCAAATATATATTTCTTACCAGTGGACGTTTTTGACCATGATGATCGTACATCACCTTTTGGAATACTATGTAATTACCCTCCACCTTACCTTGATTAGGGAGTATGAAATGCATTTCAAACAATTCCTAACATAATTAGTAATCTTTTCTTAGCTTTTGGAAACCAATACACTCTACTTAAATACTCGTGAGTTCTATCTATTCCTATATGACATAACTGGTCATGACAATTATGCATAACCTGATTTTCCATTAGTTGGGGTACATAAAATAACACTTTACCTTTACTTTTTCGATAAACTAACCCATTCCTTAACTCAAAATGTTTATCATCACGGTTTTCTAAGTCTAATTTAAGTTTAACTATATCTTTGTCAAGATTTTGGGCTATTGCTAGATTATGTTCGAATGTGTTTTCATTTATTAAATAACATAATGGCATCTGCTAAGTGCATCTGCATGTAACATTTTGTGCCACTACGATGTACAATTTCATAATTATAGTTCTCTAAAAATAGTGCCCATCGCGAAATGCGGGGGTTAACGTCTTTTTTACTTAAAGTTAATCTGAAGCTATCGCAGTCGGTTACGACTTTGAAGTGAATGCCCGATAAGTAAACATGATATCTTTTGATTGCATAAATGATGGCTAAACACTCAAGTTCGAAACTATGATAACGTGATTCACATTCGGTAGTACGCTGGCTAAAATACATTACTGGGTGAAATTTGCCAGAGTCTTGCTTCTGAAGACAGCTCCAAGCCAAGTGAACTCGCATCGCAATGGAGTTCAGTTTCTAATTTGGGCATACACGCATAATAACGGGAAGAAATAAGTTTTTCTTTTAATAACTCAAAGCATTCCATTTCAAAGATACCAAATACAAAATTAGTTCCTTATGTAATAAATTATATAATGGTTTCGCGATTATGGAAAAGTTCGGTATAAACTTACGAAAATAGCTAGCAAGTCCTATAAAACTATGGACATCTCTGACATTTTGGGGTATCGGGTACTCAACAAGTGCCTTCACATTTTGTGGATTTGGACTTATGCCTTTCTCATTAATTAAATAACCTAAATATGTGGTTTCAAAGTATACAAAAGTACATTTATCTAGTCTAAATTTCAATTTATTTTCTGCAGCAATTGCAAATACTTGTTTCAAGGTTACCAAGTGTTCATCTAGATCTTTCGTCACAATTAAAATATCATCTAAGTATATTAATATTTTATGATCTCGAATTAAATCAGAATAAAGTCCATGAATATAACGCTGAAAAATACGTGGGCATTCGTCAGACCAAATGGCATCTTTAAGTATTCATATTGACCTAATGGGGTTATAAATGATGTGAACTTAATAGACTCTGGAGACATGCAAATGTGATGGAAACCATTATGTAAATCTAAACATGTGTAAAATCGTTTATTTCTTAATTGATCTCAATGATCCTCAATTAATGGTGTAGGATAGTTATCTTTCACCGTTATTTTATTTAATTCACGATAATCAATGCATAATCTAATATCTCCAGTCTTTTTCTGACTAACACTATTGGGCTACAATATGGGGAGTTGCTTGGCGAATGATACTTCTTTTCTAAATCGTCTAATATTATTTTTAATTTTCTTTCTCAACAAATGATAAACGTCGCGGTCTAAATGAAATAGGTTGATCATTCTTCAAAACAATTTTCATGCTGTAACTTGGATTAATAGTAACTTGACTATTCATAATTAATAAATAAATTAGAAACAACTTTACGTGTATCTAAAGTTAACTTAGGGATCATATTTAAGTTAGGATTAATATCGTTTTTAAACTCATAATCAAACTGAATAATTAGAATCTCACTATTCATCTACTATAACTAGAACTGTTATTTCACCTTTAACTTCTGCTGCCATATTTCAACAGTTTTGCCAAATTTTATAATTATATTCGGATTCGATGTGAAGTCTCTACCTAAAATAACGGGATAGGCCATTGTCCCATCTGGCAAAACATGAAATTTGATTTTAACTGTAACATTATTAACAAGAATATCTGTATAAAATATACCAAAATGTTAATATTGGTTCCATTAACACCAGTATATCTATTAGCAATTATTTCATGACTAAAATTAATTTCAGGAACATAATTACTTTTTACAAGACTAATTGGACTTCCGGTGTCAATTAAACCAACTAAAGATAAACTGGAAATAAAATTATACCTCTCTTTAATACTAAAGCTTGTTAACGCTGTATATGGAAGCAAACTTGTCATTTCAATAACGTTAGTTGTTGACTCAGGTTGCATCTTCTGGCCTGTTCGATGTGTATGTTGCCTAGCAGGGCAATCTGTTACCTTATGCTCCTGGGAACCACATTCATAACAAGAACCTTTCTCTTCTAGTCTTCTTACAGTTAATAATGGTATGTCCCACATTATTACAATAGTAACATCTTACCTGGAACATCCTACTGGGGTTCCTATTTTTTGTGAAAACTGAACCGCTTGGTAGGGCAGCACCATCAATTTGTCGTTCTGTATCTGTAATTTCAACCATCACCTTCATAAATTCACTGAGGTTGTTGAATCGAGACATTTTTGCTTGTTTGTATAATATAATTATCTAATCATCAATTATATATTTTAAAAGATCGCTTCTTCTAAACCCACTCGATTACCTAATACTAACTTGTCGTGGTAATACTCTAAAAATTTTTCATTCTTCTTCCACTTACGAGCTTCAAATTTCCTCAATGCAGTTCATTTATCTTCACGACTATTAAATACACAAACCATTGCATTTTGTAATTGTTTTAAATTAAGATCTAAGTATTCAGGCTTCGATTCAAACCACTTCCTGGTGAATCCTTCTAATTTATTTATGGCGGCTAACAACAACACGTTTTCAGGTGGATTATAATTTCTTTTTACTGCGTCTATTCTCTTAAACCAGCTACATACATCTTCGTTCGCGTGTCCACTGAATTTAGGAATTAAACTATTAATTTCGCATTGTTTAACATTGTGATCACTTCGTTTTCGAATCGATGTAATCGCTATTTCAATGATCTCCTCTACCGTTAATGACTGACTGTTGCTTACATTGAGATTTTGTGGATTTGCACTACTCTCAGACATCGGAGATGCAGGTATAGCTTGGGAAAGTAAAGGAGGCCCTTCATCAACAATGTGGTTTACTCGATTCTCTTGACTCATCATAAATATTCTTATATTTAATTAATCTTTGAAGTTCCAATCCCACTTCTGAAGTTGTAAAATGATTTATTTTAATGGATGGCTTACATAAAATTGAATAATAATGCAACACACTAAAAATCTTTCACGTCGGCTGTCATAACAACATAATAATATGGAAACATTCAACAAAACACTGACGCTACTAACATGGCGCGAAGTTCAAATTTAAATTTTCAATGCACAAAAGTAATATTTCGTTGGAAAGGTCTTTTCTTGCGCTATTCGTTGATGTATTAAAAAGTTAAATTTGATTAACGAACAAACCGCTAGAGGACGCTTTCCAAATATTGCTGAAATTTTAGCGATTTTCTTCCAAATATTAAATGGAATGTATGTTTTTTATATTTAAGTCAGAAAAAGCATAAAATTTCGCCTATACTCTGAAAATTTCAAGTCGATATCTCTGTTGGTTTCAATTTTATACCTACTTTAAATTTAGATCCAAAAACAATAAAACGCAAATTTTTTTGACATAATAGTTTATTACTTAGGCCAGCTTTTATAAACACGGGTTAACCCTGCCCCGAGAGTTAACCCCAGAAATTCGATAATACTGACAGTTATTATCATCGAGTTTCTGGGGTTAGTTTATTACCGTTGGTTAATAATTACACTGGATGGACTATCGAAAATTAACTAGAGATGAGTAGTACGCCATTACTCAGTGGCGACCTAAATGCTCAAATTGTCTGCCATCATTATCAATACACAGCTGCAACCGCTTTTGCGTTGACTAAACAGCGGTTTCTATCTCCGCTGTGGAGAGGGTGCGAATGGAATTTCTTATCCTAATGACCATATTTTCAGACGTAGTTGACCTGGTTGTAAAAACAAGGTCCTTTATTCTTCCCCAAAAATAACAATCTAAACCAGTTAGATCGGGGGACCTAGAAGGTAACAATGGTAATGGTTATTAAGCTGTTAAAGTTAAGAATGAATAAGGAAGTGTAGGTACCTAGCTGGCCATGGAAAAAAGCTCCCTCTTCCTATCCATGTATCAGGAAAAGTGTTACTCAAAAATTGACGCACGCGTGCTGAACAATGTGCCGGACAGCCGTCATGTTGGAAAAACATCCGCTGCCTAGTAAGCATCTTCTAAAAGTAACGGTAAATCGTTCCGCAAGAAATTAAGGTACGTTTGACCATTAAGTGGTGCTTCAAAAATGTGAGGACCAATAATTCGACCTCCTAAAATACCGCACCACCAGCCCTGATGTTGAATTTCTTGCATCCAACGAGGATTGGTTCTGGACCAATAATGCATGTTATGACGATTTACTCCACCATCACTGCGGAATGTAGCCTCGTCAGTCCACAATATTTGCGATAACAGATGTTGATTATCTATGAGCATATTCGACAGCCAATAGCAGTAGTCTAACCGTTGCTCATAATCAGCTGCAGTCAGTGATTGATGAAGGACTACATGGTATGGATGTAATCTAGATTAAAATTGAAGTTATGATTTTTTAATAGCTATAACTTTACTACTTTTAATAGCTAACTTTTATTTAAAACTTACTTATGATCTTTCACAATACACTGAACAGTAGTTTGTGTTAGTCCCAAGTCATGAGCTATTGCTCTTGGGCTACTATGTGGATTAATTTAGATATATGCTAGAACGTTTATAACATTTTCTTCCGTTCGGGATCTGCGTGCTCTGTGAGTAACTGGGGGATGAATTGTTTCTGTAGCTCTCAATCGTTGTGATAATCGAGTAAAAAGTCTCTTTTCGTAATGCCGTCTTTCTGGAAAACGAGCCGCATACAATCGTGCAGCAACAGTAGAATTCTGCATGCACTTGAAATATACTGCAAGCATATCATATGCTTCCTGGTTAGAGGGCATTGTTGGCAAAAAGAATGTGGCAATAAGTCAAAGAAACTCGTACCACAATACACCGCAAAACCGGAGGTAATTTTGTGAGGAAATTTCAGGATAATATTTCCTTGACACTGACATGGATAAAATTAATGTTACTATGGATAAATCGTCATTATGCATTGTTGGTCTGGTAGTGTTATTGGATGGTCGTGGCACTACAAAATCATTACCATGGATCTGAACTTAAAGTAGGTATAAAATTGAAACCAACAAAGATATCGACTTGAAATTTTCAGGGTATAGGCGAAATTTTATGCTTTTTCTGACTCAAATTTAAAAAAACATACCATTCTATTTAATATTTTGAAGAAAATCGCTAAAATTTCAGCAATATTTGGAAAGCGTCCTCTAGCGGTTTGTTCGTTAATCAAACTTAACTTTTTAATACATCAACGAATAGTGCAAGAAAAGACCTTTCCAACGAAATATTACTTTTTAAGATTCGATGACTGGTTCCGAAGATAATTACGTGTTTGTCTGACAACTTTCGCAGCTCCCCCTACGGAAAACCTGTGAAGTTAGAGAAAAACTTCTTATACAAAAAATGGGTAAAATTGTCCCAAAAATACAACTACGATATTTCCAATATACCTTTTCCTTAAGTTTCTGTTACTTATTAGACATTTTTTAATTTACTACAGCAGTTACGCCACCTAGCGGTCTATTTACAAACTTTAAAATTATTTCCAGCATTTTCTCTTGGCCACATTTACTGAAGAATTTTTTTGAAGTCGTATAAGTCTGGATATACGTCCTTCCTTAATGACTCACCCGGTACATGAGAACTAAAAACTTACCAAATATATTAACAGTAGCGTATAAAATAAAAAGGTAAATTATATCCTGTGATTTTGGATAAAGTATTTATGTATTTAAGATGGTACATATTACATATTACGATCCTCGTCCCGCTTTAGTTGGCACAGTTCTTACATTTTTAGTCACTGATACTTTAGGAGAAGACATTTTATTCATATAGTCTGGTAAAAGCTTTTTATTTTTTATCAAACAATTTGTCAACAATTTAAATTCATTTACAATTTGGGATAACAAATTAATAATAATTATATGTCAGAGACGAACAATTTTTGTAGATTTATTTAAATTTTCACAAAATTTCACCACTGTGTTACATCACCTTTAGCTTTAAAAACGGCACTAATTCTTCGGGGCATTGTATTAACAAGCTCTTGACAATCTTCCGCAGTTAACCCACCCCATATTTCTCGAAGTCTTGCTTTTAATTCTGGCACTAATCTTGCGGGTGCTGCACGCAACTACTTTTTCATTGTATGCCATAGTGTCTCTATAGGAGACAAATGCTGCGCAGACAAATCCTCTCCCAAGCTCAAAGTTTCTTCCATTGTTGGCAACAAACACCCCTGAAGAATGTTTAAGTACTTATTGGTATTATTGACAATACCATCTATAAAACGTAATCTCCGACACCTTTGGCAAGATTTAACCCCCATCCCATAACGGATGCTGGAAATTTGATATTCGGTTTTAAACAATCCGGATGCAACCTTTCATTTCTTTGACGATAGACTCTACTCTGACTACCATCTACGCAAACTTGGAAACCAGACTCATCGCTCCAATGTATTCTATTCCTCCGGTCTCGTGCACACTATCATTTTTCTTTTATTTTAAGGTCAATAAATGTTTTTTCTTTAACCTAAAACAAATGCAGCTGTAAAAACAAAATGTAGTTATTAAAAGATATCACCTTGTACGATCCAAATCCAAGATTCTTAGCTTTCAATGACATGTGGACCTTGACACACGTCTTACTATATCACTCCATAGTACTCTCTATGGGCTATAATTAGCATATTAGCCTATTTTGTTCAATTATTCTTTTGAAAGCTTTTCTGTCGTTATCATTCGGTTGCTTTTTCTTTTTTAACGGGTTTTGGGGTAAGCGAATTTTTTTGTCGTAAAATTTTATTATATGTCTAACAATTTCCCGATTTCTGAATATGATTTCCCATCATCTTGTAGCGTCCGTCCCCCTTCTCTTGAAAAGTGTAATTTGAACTTATTTGCAATAATGCAAATTCAATAACAAAACTATCGCAAGTGATTTACCTTGACTTTACTGCAAATTAATCGTTTGCCTTACATTGACTTTCCTGGCAATAATTAAAACATTAGAATTTGCCGAATTGGCCGTCTAGCGGTAGGTTGTGTTATTTGAATTAAATAGGCTGGATGAGGTTAAGTGTTGTATCATATGGGGCAGATAAACAATGAAACTACTCAAATTAAAATTAACGAGCTTTGCGCAAGCATGGTTCAACCCGTTAATGTACTATTACAGGAAAGAACCACAAAGAAAACTCACTTTATTCATAAATAAGTAATTGCACAAGTACATTAATAAATCAAATAACACAAAAAAAAACAATGAAAGGGTTAAATATATAACAAAACACCATTAAATCAGGTTAAAGTGCGTACAAAATTATAACGTTAAGAAAAAAATAAATAAAAAGCAGTTTAGCTACACATAAACACAAAAAAAAACATGTAGTCACACCCACAATTGTGCCATAAATAAATCCGAATAAAAATTGTAATACCAAACATGTGGTCCTCTAAAACCAATCATGCAAATAGAACAATAAGGCCAACTACGGTACATATAAAATACAACAACAGTAAAATTGCACAGGTGATAATAAGGAAAATGCAAGGACAAACAAAAAAAAATAGGTGAGAAATTTACACATACATACATTAGTGACTAATAAAGCACAAAATACATTCGTAAAATTACAATAAATTACATATTAAGAGAAATCCGTTCGCAGGCAAACAATTTTAATAGAAAATTTAAACAAATTTTAGGACTTCTAGTCCAACACGGACGATCTGAGCCAGCGCGCAAACATAATATTTATGAATTTTTTTGACGTTATAAAAAAATACTTACATCATAATTTTTTGTTATTAGGTTTCTTGTTAAGTGTCCTTTAGAATAGTTAAAGAAAATTTAAACAAATTTTGTGTCTTCGTGTCCAACATGGACCATTTGCGGTAGCGCGCAAGCCTAATCGTTATGAATTTTTTTTGACGTTATAAAAAATACTTACATCATATTTTTTTGGTATTAGGTTTCTTGTTAAGTGTCCTTTAGAATAGTTAAAAAAAATTTAAACAAATTTTGGGTCTTCGAATCCAACACGGACTATTTCGCAACGTAATCTTTATGATTTTTTTTTGACGTTATAAAAAATACTTACATCACAATTTTTTGTTATTTGGTTTCTAATTAGGTGTACTTTGTAATAGTTAAAATAATCTTTTTTCATGTTTGGGTCTTCGGTTCAGCATCATGAAATATGTACAAGAACACGTATTTGTAAAAGTTTTATTCACTTAACCTTTAATTTTTGGTAATAAAATTATGTAGCCTATTGAAATGTCATTATCTGTCTCCCATACTAACATTTTTTTATGCAAAAGTTTAGCTTATTTTCTAAAAACGTATTTGTGGATGATTACAAGTAAATCCGTGAATAACTTCACACGGGTATAATAGAGGCGTATGCAATATTGAGACATGGAGATACACATTTTTCTTTAATTACGTTAGTAGAGACATCTAATAAAAATTGGCCTTCAGTTTGCTTGTTCAACACCCTTAAATAAAATAAGTAGAAAGTGATCTGTTCTATCTATCGTTATTAAATTAAATGGTAAATTTAATTCACAGTATGAACAGTAATAGTATCTTACGCTATATGTAAATACAGTACTTACAATTGCCTAATTTACAATTATTTTCTTTTTTCAGGGCACTTTCAACTGTAAAAGCTACAATTGCACCTAAAACTGTGACTATGGCAACGAAAGAAGAGAGAAGAGACTTTATGTCGGTATTTCCTGATTTAGTTAGAGATCTAACAGACGATATTGAGTATCCAGACATTCCTCTAGTTACAAAAAGATTTGCTAAAGTGTTGCAATATAATGTACCCTTAGGGAAAAAAATTAGAGGTCTCACAACAGTAGCATCTTACAAATTAATTGAATCTCCGGAAAATCTTACGGATGCAAATATTCGATTGGCTCAAATATTAGGATGGTGCGTGGAATTGGTAAGTATATCAAATATTTGGCAATATATTTGGTGGATTATTATTATCTATTTCATTTCCATTGCCTCTCAGACCTTAAACTTCATTTAATGCGCTAGTTTAAATTCTTAATTATAAAAACAGTTTGAAAATAAAGTGTAAGGATCATAATGTTGATATTAAGTAGTGCGAGATGTAGGGTGATCAGACGTCCATATGACGTCTGACAGATTTTTTTGACCAAATTAAAACCCCCACCCGGATTTTTTTACCACTTCAAAATACAATCTCTTTTATTATTCAACTGAACATAAAACTCGAATCTTCCAAAACTTAAACCTGTACTGCAAATCAACGATCAACACTATGCATATTTTGCATAATTGTGTGCAACATTGGACAGATCCATTTATAGTGTGATATGGATTACAATGTGTGTGTGTGTGTGTGTGCGTTATATATATATATGTGCGTGTGTGTGCGTGTGTTATGTGTGTATATATATATATATATATATATATATATATATATGGTCAAGTGGGGAAAGTGGACCCCTAAAAATAGCAAATTCTACTTTAGGGTATGTTATAGGTACCTATTTTTAAGTTTGCATTTATACAGGTAAAAGTATGACGATAACAAATTTCAGAAATTATTTTTTTAATATCTAGATGGTGTGTGTGTATATATATATATATATATATATATATATATATATACAGTGCATTAGTGTCAGTACGATATATCCGTTATTAAGGAGATATCAAAAAGGTTATTTATAAAAATTATAGACAACTTCAAACTTCACATTATAACATTATTTTCGTATTTACAGGGTGTTACATATTACCAGGGTGAACCAAACATGCTTTTTTTTAAATGTGATACCTTATATATTACTTCAAATTCAGATTAAGCTCATCTCCCCCATACTTCCAATATAGAGTTTCATTACGTTATACAGGGCATTTCAAAAGCTATGGTCAATTGTACACGAAAATCATTTTCATTTCAACGTCCTGTATACCCTAGACAGAACAACCTAACAATTTTTTCCAGGCATAATTTTTTGACATTGGTACAGTGTTACGAGAAAGTGCTATTTCTTTATTATTGTACCAATTGAATATAGACTCGAACATATGATTTTGTCAATTTTTTCAAATGCATCACCCTGTATTTTATTTTAAAGAATGAAAACACTTTATGTTCTTTCATTTTTATTAATCACTCTATAGCTAAAATGGTTAATTTCTGAGATATTTTCAATTTAATAACAGGAAGAAATTTTTTTTAAAATTTCTATTTTAACAAGTTAGCCGTGAACCAATAAAAGTGACAAATTGTTATAAAAAATTCAAAAAACATCGGTTATTAAGACAAAATTCTTATCCTGTCCACCGAAAACATCAATACAGCATTGCAGTCGATCTTCAAATTCTCGACTGACATTTCTTAACATTTGTACGTTAATACTCTGCACTACTTCTCGTACTCTATTCTTCATATCATCTTGTGTGGTTGGAGGTATTTGATACACACGGTTTTTCACATAACCCCACTTGAAGAAGTTAATTTTACTTAACTCTGGTGATCGAGCTGGCCATGCAATGAGTCCCCCTCTTCCCATCCATCTTCCAGGAAAATAGCTATTAAGATGATTATGAATTAATCTAGTGTGATGTACCGGAGCTCCATCGTGTAACAACCACATTCTTTGACGAATGTTGAGAGGAACGTTTGCCGACAGTAATGGTAAATGATTTTCTAAAAAGTCCAAATAAGCCTGACCATTCACGGTTCCATCGAAAAATGTGATCTCCAACTATACCACCCCAAACATTCAAAGACCACCTAGTTTGACTATGAGTTGCCATAAGAAGGGATTACTTGTTAAATAATAATGGAAATTGTGTCTATTCACAGTTCCATTTTTATGAAACGTGGCTTCGTCTCCAAAGAGACAAAATCAAAGATATCCGCCTGATTGTGGATTTGTTGTTGAGCCCATTCACAAAAAGCAACCCTTGTGGAATAGTCATCATCGAGTAACTCTAGATGCAACTGGATATGGTATGGATGCTTCTTATTTTTACGCAGTATTCTTCGAACGGACCTGTCACTAATATCATGCTGACGCGAGATTTCATGTGTACTAACATGTGGATTATGCGTAACGTCAAGCATCATTCATTTTCCTCGTTAAGTACAGATTTTGTCCTTTCCTTTTTTTCATAAATTACTGAACCCGTACGATTCAAACGATCTACTAATCTTTCCAACGTTATTTTCTCGGGTTGTCTTCGTGCGGGATATCTCTCTTTGTGAATTATTTGTGCTAATAAACAATTTTTTATACATTCGCCCAATACCCATATCATGTCTGTTAATTCCGAAAACCGGAAAGTTCATTTCAAACAGTATTTAAGTGTTTACAAATTAATAAACACAATCACAAAGAAGTTTGTGAAATGACAAGCTACTAATTATTTGTTCACGGCTAACTTGTTATAATAGAAATTGTTAAAACAATATTTCTGTTATTAAACTGAGAATATAATTCACATGTCACATGGTACATTTTTGATTACTTTCATTGGTTAAAATACAAAAACAAAATTTTATCACCGCATGTTTACTGTCACATGAATAAAATAGTTTACTGTCAAAGTAACAAAAAGTTTCAATGAAATAAATAATTGTATTGGCAATTCCACTCATATATAAAAAATCCCATTTAATATTACAAAAATCGTAGTTTGTTATCGGATAAATAGGAAGGAACAGAAATGAAACTGGATAAAAAATCGGATAAATTACGTTACCATAGCAACGCAAGCATTTATCTTTATGTATGAAGCGTCGCGTCAGTTTGACAATTTTAAATATTGATAGTTGATCAATAGTTATAAAAATTAACAAATTGAGATTTGGAAATATATGTGAAACAGAAATAATAAATGAAATTGAAAATTGTACACCTGCAAATACAAAAAAGCCAATCGTCTATTTGGAATCAATTCAGTGAATTTTGTAAACAACGAAATTTTAGTTTGGAAAGTGAGCAGCCATTGGAAGATGTGGCAAGAATATTGATGGATTGGGGTTTCAATATGAAAAAAAAGTGGGAGGATTATAAAGAATATGTTGTGAAAACAATGTGGAACACAACAGCTAAAATGCTGCAAAATATGTATTTTGAAAATTTAATGTTAATTTCAATCCCTTTACCGACTCTGTGTTTAAGAAATCCCGCGATTCGCGTAATTCTAGGCGAGAAAAGTTACAAAGTAATTTAGAAAAGCGTAAAAATAGTTCAGTTGCGTTAACCAAAAGTGAAATTGTTAAAATGGCACTAATATGGAATGAAGATAATCCGATTGGTCTTTTAAAAAGATTTTCTCATATCGCTGCCTATGAATTAGCTTGTCGAGGAGGTGAGGCAGCGAATTGTAAGGTGCACTACTTTAAAGAAGAAAAATCAAATAATGGCGATTTAATTGGTCGCATTGAATATAATATAGTCTTTTCTAAAACATGTCAAGGTGGCTCAAACAAGTGTACTGATAGTAAATGGCTAATAAAGAACCCAGAAAACTCTAATATATGCCCAGTAACTTTGTTTTATAAAATCATGTCACATAGACCAAACCATATTACAACCGATAGATTTTTTTAACTCCTAATCCGTTTTGTAAAAATGATGCATCAAAAGGTTGGTACAAGAATGTCCCTATAGGAATCAACGAAATTCTTAAGTGGACGAAAATTTCAGGTAAAAAAATCGGACTTGATATTAAAAATAAAAAAATTTCTAATCATTCTCACCGCTCCAGCACTGTGTCAAATTTAGCAAAAGGAGGCATTAACGAGCAAGAATTAATTAAAATCACCGGACATTCTTCTTCACACTCCATAAAACCTTACTTACAACTTGATCAAGAACATCATTCAATCTTGTGACAACTTTGAGATCTGCGTCAATAACGGAGTCAACGTCGACTGGAAAAATTGTATACAATAACTGTGTATTTAATAATTGTTCTTTTTAAGTATTGCTTTCATAAATAATTATTGTTCTCTAGTTTGTTAAATAACGGTAGCGGGTAGGCACCTCTTGTCATCCCAACAAGAGCAGGCCTACTTCAGGGAAGCGCCCCTGCCGACGCGAGCCTGGTTTTTCTTTCTCTCTCACTTTCCGCTTTAGAGAGAAACCACGTCCTTACCTTAACATCCAATCATAACATAAAATCCCAATCCAAAATCCCGAATACCAACTCACCAACACGCCTGGCTAGTGGTGTTTTAAAGCCAACCTTCAAACGAAAAATGTCGAACTTAAAACGAAAAAAAAAGTACCCCAGGTGGGTAGACAGAATGTCCACAATCCCACACCGGCCACCGGTCAGCCTCATGATTCTGGGGAGGCAAAAGAGCGACACTTAAAAAGGCGAAAGCGAAACAAGAAAGAAAGACAACAAAACAAAATAAACTACACATTGCAACCTATAACATCAGATCTATGGCAAAAGATGAAAAGATATATGAATTAGAGGAGGAACTCACAAAGATAAAATGGGACATAGTAGGAATATCCGAGATAAAACGAAGAGAACAAAGTATAGAACTGCAGACAGGAAACCAACTATATTACAAAGGCCCTGAAGACGAAACATATGGAGGTATAGGATTCCTAGTAAAAATAATATAAAGCAAAATGTAAAACATTCAAACCCATTTCAGACAGAGTAGGCTACATAATAATAGAAATAAATAGAAAGCTAAAATTTAAATTATCCAGGTCTATGCTCGGCAGATCATGACGACAACGAAATAGAAACATTTTATGAAGAAATCACGACAGCAATAGAGGAGACACCAATAAAACTAACTATCATCATGGGTGACTTCAATTCCAAAATAGGAAAGAAAGTCGACGAGGAGATATCAAAGTAGGAAATTATGGATACGGCACAAGAAATCCACGTGGTGATAAACTTCTGAACTATTTACAACAACAAGACTTATATGCAATAAATACATTTTTAACAAAAAGATAACAGAAAATGGACTTGGATGTCACCAAATGAAACAAAGAATGAAATTGACTACTTCCTTTGCAAAAACAAATATATATTTGAAGATGTGACGCTCTGAACAGATTTACCACCGGCAGCGATCACCGAATGCTTAGAGCTAGAATACACTTGAGTAATAAATTGGAAAGGAAGCATCAACACAAAAGAGTAATGGCTATAGATCATAATAAAATACGAGAAAAAGGAGAACAATTTCGAGAAATTCTACGAGAAACAGAAACGAAGAAAGAAGAGGCAGATATCAATAAAATCAACGACAACCTAAAGACACAATTACTAACAGCAGCTACAAAAATAGCTAAAAAGAAAAACTCGAAAGAAAATAAAATAAGCCAAGAAACAAAACAACTAATGGACAAAAGACGAACACTGCTACAAGAAAGAAAGAGAAACACAATAGAATATATAGAAGAAGTTTGTTAAATAAAGTTTATTTGAATTGAGTTTGAACGTAACTAGTCTATTCATGGAATTGTCTTACCAATTACCACTCGACCTCAGATCTAGCAGGTTATTTTTTGGGAATGTTTTCTCATACATAATTATTGTTCTCTAGTTTGTTAAATATAGTTTATTTGAATTGAGTTTGAACGTACCTAATCTATTCATGGAATTGTCTTAAATACTCGACCTCAGATTTAGGAGGATATTTTTGAATGTTTTCTACTTTCATATAGGTATTTAACTCGAGCTGTTAAAATCACTGAGCTACGCTCTCGTGATTTTGTCAAACAGCTCGTTAAATTGCCAATGAAATAAGTATTCGAAAGCAACCTCAAAAAATATCCGGCTAAATCTGAGCTCTTGTGGTATTACCTATGATTATTTTGCAACTGTAATATTTACTATCAAAGTGACAGATCGTTTAAAATTGTAAACTTTAAAAAATATATTTTCTATTAAGGTTCATTATATTCCCTTACTAAATATAAACGTGTTATGATTAATAATCGATGATACCACTCGTTAAAACCTGCAGAAAATTGAACCAGTGCGAAGCACTCGTTCGATTTTCATCGGTTTTAACTCGAATATCACCGATGATAATCGTAACACTAGTTATATTATCCCCGAAAATCTCTCAGAAATTAACAATTTTAGCTATATGGAGTGCTTAATAAAAATGAAAGAACATAAAGTGTATTTTCACTTTTTAAAATAAAATACATGGTGATTCATTTGAAAAAGTGACAAAATCATGTGTTCGAGTTTTGGCTCGCTCTATATTCAATTGGTGCAATAATAAAGAAATAGCACTTTCTCGTAACACTGTACCAATGTCAAAAAGTTATGCCTGGAAAAAGTTATTGTTAGGTTGTTCTGTCTAGGGTATACAGGACGTTGAAGTGAGAATGATTTTCGTGTACAATTGACTATAACTTTAGAACGTATAACGTAATGAAACCCTATATTGGAAGTATGGGAGAGATGGATTTGAAATAATACATAGGGCGTCCCATTTAAAAAAAAAGTAAATAAGAAAATAATTTTATAATGTGAAGTTTGAAGTTGCCTATAATTTTTGTAAATAACTTTTTTTTGGCATCTCCTTTAATAACGGATATATCGTACTTCGACGCACTAATGCCACACCCTGTATACAAAGGGTGCCTGTGAAAGGTTGAGAAATCTCGAAACTGGAGATACTAGAGCCCAAAATATATCGAGTGAACCGAACATACCTTAGTCTAAATATTGATATGTAAAAAGATACATGGTGTCAAAGTTGTAATTTTATTTTCTATTTTTCCTTATTGCTTGAGAAGTTTTTATATTTTGCATGAAACTCGGTATATGGGGATTTTTTGGTAGGAAAAATAAGATTCTGCCCTTAATTTTGGCCAGACTTGTAGAGGGCGCCACATACAGCATTATTTTAGTAAATAAGCTGTTAGAAAATCTTTACGCCACCCTGTATGCAATAGTGGATCGAAAAATCTTAGTCTCTCATCCTTTCTCCACAAAAAAGATGTATTTGTCAGGAGTGTTGAAATTTAATCGTTTCTGAAATATTTGCTTTTAAACGTATCAATGCATTTTGAATTCAGTGTACTCCATATTTTTTTAACATAAATCAAGTTACTCTGAAAAACATGCGCATAGTGTTGTTATGGTTTCTAATCTTTATTATAAGATTACCTTCAATGTCACTATTAATTATCAGTTAAAATTTTGTTCTAAACTTAAAACGTTATGGAGTATACGTTTGTTGAATAATGCTGATATGCATTTAATGTACGGATTGGCCCGATTTAATGCTTAGAAGCTCAAAGATTAATAAAAAGATTCATACATTACAAAAAGAATTACAGTTTTATTAGAAACTATTTAAAAAAACACATACTGAATAAAATAGAAAATTTAAAGGAAACTATTAACTAAAGAATAACTACACAGATTCTTCAAAATGAGCACCACCTTGCCTAATGCACTTCCGAGCACGACGAACTAGTGATTGTTGCATTATCCAAAGTCTTTGAACGTTATTCTTTATTTCCTGGGCATGGTGGAAAATTCTTTGCCGTAGTTCATTGTTAGTTTCCACGGGAGTATTATAAACACGTTGTTTCAATTCACCCCAGAAGAAGAAATCTGAAGGATTTAAATTCGGTGATCTAGGCGGCCAGGATACAGGTCCTGATCGGCCTAGCCATCGGTCTGGCTCTCTAACTAATAAGCTAAAATGAGGTGGAGCACCATCGTACATAAACCACATGTTCATGCGTGTTTGCAATGGAAGATCTTCTAACTGATCGGGTAATTGTTCTTCAAGAAATTCTAAATATCTTTGGACACTTAGTCTAGGTGGTAACTCAACAGCTCCTATTATATAATGTCCAATTAATCCTGCCCATAAATTAATTTGAAATTGTACTTGATGCCGGGTTTGTCTTATACCGTTAGGGTTTTCGTCTGCATAAATGTGTAGATTATGCAAGTTGATGGATCCGTCCCTACGAAATCCTGCTTCGTCCGAAAATAATATTAAGCCAGTAAATTCATTATCTTGGTTAAACCTCTCTAAGAGCCATGTAGAAAATTCTACTCTTGCAGGGTAGTCATCCACGCTTAAACCTTGTACTTTTTGAATGTGGTATGGATGCAGCAGTTGCTCTCGAAAAATGCTGTTTACTGTACATTTTGAAATCTGTAATTCGTGTGCTACATTCCTAACACTAATTATAGGATCTCCAGCGACAGCATCCAGAACATTTTTTTTCAAATTCAACTGAACGTATAGTTCTGGGAACTCTAATATGTCGACCCATATTTGGCATAAAACTACCTTCAAAAAGTTAATGTTAAATGTAATTTCACATCCCTTTACTATTTAAGATAATAAAAGTTTCTTACCAGTTTCTCGTAACCGCTGATCAATACGTTGGAAACTCTTTGAATTGGGCAATTGCCTAGTGGGAA
Organism: Vesta saturnalis; assembly: GCA_036346205.1. Classification (NCBI taxonomy): domain Eukaryota; kingdom Metazoa; phylum Arthropoda; class Insecta; order Coleoptera; family Lampyridae; genus Vesta; species Vesta saturnalis. The sequence goes on along the minus strand of JARFJB010002305.1, from coordinate 259,061 downwards.
ATCTTTCGGCGCACAATCTTCGAGCTCTTAAAGCATTACATCGTGACAACCTATACATTAAATGCATATCAGCATATTCGACAAACGTGTACTCCATAACGTTTTAAGTTTAGAACAAAATTTTAACTGATAATTATTAGTGAGACTGATGGTAATCTTATAATAAAGGTTAAATTTAAACACTCCTGACATGTTTTTTGTTAAGAAAGGATGGGAGATTAAGATTTTTCGATCAATTATTGCATACAGAGCGGCGCAAAGATTTTCTGACAGGTTATTTACTAAAATAATGCTACATGTGGCGCCCTCTACAAGTCTGGCCAAAATTAAGGGCATAATCTTATTTTTCATACCAAAAAAAGCCCATATACCGAGTTTCATGCAAAATCTAAAAAACTTCTCAAGCAATAAGGAAAAATAGAAAATAAAATTACTATTTTGACACCCTGTATCTTTTTGCCTATCAATATTTGGACTGAGGTATGTTCGGTTCAATCGATATATTTTGGGCTCTAGTATCTCCAGTTTCGAGATTTCACAACCTTTCACAGACACCCTGTATATATACTGGGTGGCGCACTATACAGGGTGAATCTTATCTAATCCGCCATAATTAAAGGAGTGCTAGAACTCATCATTATAAGCAAAAAAGTTCATATGTACATGGGTCTGGAAATGCTTCGTTTCCGAGATACAGGGTGTCAAAGTTGAAAAAAGAAATCGCGTTTTCTTCAATATCTTTCGACTGTTTCGAAATAATTTCATGAAATTTCGTATGTGGTGGTTTTTTGGGATGACAAATTTAAATTTGTGGTCCATTTAGTTGTGGTTTCTAGGGGGCGCCAGCGGCAACCATTTCGACCCCTTTAAATCGTCGCAATTTTTTTGTGCTACACTGTATACCTATACCATTTTGGACTAGAAAAATCGATCTTCCTATCTTTTCTGCTAAAAATGGTATATCTTAGTGAAGTCGCTAGAGCAACCCTTTCCAGAAAAACGCATTTAAAACTCATGATGCATACACATTTTCGGAGGGTATTCTTTTGACAGGTTTAACAATAGGATTCTTACTTGTTTACTTATGTGTCTGCTCCACTTTTTTTAGCAGAAAAGATTTGAATTTGTCATCCCAAAAAACCCCCATATAAAAAATTTCATGAAATTATTTCGAAAGATATTGAATAAAACGCGATTTATTTTTCAACTTTGACACTGTATCTGAAACAAAGCATTTCGGACCCATACATATGAACTTTTTGCTTAGAATGATGAGTTCTAGTATTTAATTTTGGCGATTAGATAAGATTCACTGTATATTATTACATATTTAGATTGTACATACAATTTTAGACATTTTATGTATAATGTCCTATACCTAAGTCTAATCGTTTTGACAAATTTTAAATTTTTGTCAAAATGACGTTTGCAGGCCAAAACATAGGTGGACATCTTTTCTAAACGAAGCCTTTATCAATTAGTTATGGTTGGTTTCCTTGGAAATGGGGCCTACTCTAATGGGCTGTATTGATATTTTGTAATACATTCATACAGGGTGATCAAAATTGACAATAAAAAGTAGATTCAAAAACCTATAAAGTCATTTTTTTAATGGAAACCCCTATATTTTTAATTCTATCTTATTTAGCATTAAAAATAAGGGTGACTTTGTATAAGAGTGTATATTCCAAAAATTGTAGTTTTGAAATAATGACAATTTAACATTTTTTATTGTAAAAGGCTATACGGCTTTCAAGTTTTGTTGTTAGTTGGCCATGACGGCGAGGCGTGGCATATAAAAATAACAGAGATCATCAGAAACGTCATTATTTATTGTCAGTTGATAATTTGTGTGATGCATTAATGTATTTTATAGCAAATTGATTTAAAACTTGAACTAAAATTGTAAATAATGAAATTTTCGCAAGCCGAGATGGTTGATTTGATTTTTATTTTGGAAGCTAGTGATAAGAATACGCTCTTAGCAAGAAGACTGTAGCAACAACGGTTTCCAGAGAGACGGAAACCTGGAAGAAGATCATTTGAAAAGCTTTTGGAGCGTTTTGAAAGAACTGGCAACGTGTTATATGAAAAAAATACTAGGGAAAAACGTGCACGGACTGAGGAAAATCAATTAAATGTACTATTAACAGTTACCGAAAATCCATATATTTGATAACGACCCATTTCTCAGCAGGTTGGTGTTGAATGACGTACGGTACAGCGGATATTGAAGTCTCAAAAAATGCACCCCTATCACATTCAACTACTTCAAGAGTTGGTTCCTGAAGATTATCAAAGACGACTGGAATTTTGCCAATGGGCTCAGAACAAAATAAACCAACAAAGAAATTTTGTTCATTTGATTTTATTTACAGATGAGGCCACATTTCACAGAAACGGAAGTGTAAACAGACACAATTTTCATTACTATTCTACCGAAAATCCACATTTTGTAAGATATACTTCTCAAACTAGATGGTCTTTAAATGTTTGGGGAGGTGTTGTCGGTAATCATGTAATTGGACCATATTTTTTTGATCAACGAGTAACAGGGGAAGTATACTTAGACTTTCCGCAAAACCATCTACCTAATTTGTTGCGTCAAGTGCCACAGGATACGCAACAAGAAATGTGGTTTCTTCATGATGGGGCCCCAGTACATCATATAGGTCCGATAATAACTTTTTTAAATGCTAGATATCCAGAATGTTGGATTGGGAGGGGAGGGCCTGTTGCTTGGCCTGCTAGATCCCCAGATCTTACTAAAATGGACTTTAGCATATGGGGGTACGTCAAAGAGCAGGTTTATAAAATACCGCCTACAACAAAGGAAGACATGAAGATTAGGATTAGAAACTGTTTTCAAAACATTAGTGTTGAAATGTGTAGAAATTTAAGCAGCGAATTTGAGAGACGTATTGCATTGTGTATTCAAGAAAAAGGCGGACATTTCGAACAACTTATTAGGTAGTACGTATTTGACGTGTTTTTAGTACTTTTATCTGTATAATTAGTTACAGGTTTAGTTACATTAGAGGTGTTAAGTTTATGATTAGGATTAGGACATAATTTGTTGAATCAAAAAAATATTGTCCTTCCTTTTTATGTTCGTTTAATAAAATAATTATTTATATGGGGTTCAATAATATTTCGATCTGAAGTGCTCGATTTTTTTTTGCCGCGCCCTGCCGTCACGGCCAACTAACAACAAAACTTGAAAGCCGTATAGCCTTTTTACAATAAAAAAATGTTAAATTGTCATTATTTTTAATGCTAAGATAGAATTAAAAAAATAGGGGGTTTCCATTAAAAAAAAATGACTTTATAGGTTTTTTTGAATCTACTTTTTATTGTCCATTTTTGATCACCCTGTATGAATGTATTACAAAAATATCAATACAGCCCATTAGAGTAGATCCCCATTTCCAAGGAAACCAACCATAACTAATTGATAAACGCTTCGTTTAGAAAAGATTTCCACCTATGTTTTGGTCTGCAAACGTCATTTTTGACATAAAATTTGAAATTTGTCAAAAACGGTTAGACTTAGGTATTATACATAAAATGTGTCTAAAATTGTATGTAGAATCTAAATATGTAATAATATATAGGGTTTTCTATTTAAAATTACTTCTAAGCTTTTATGATCTACCCCGTATAATTAAAAATATTTTTGGAATGTGCACCAGAACATATCTTACAACTTTTGTATTTAATTTTTTGTATCTCTTTAAATAAAGGAGATATGGGACTTTGTCACACTAATGCGCCACCCTGTATATATATATATATATATATATATATATATATATATATATATATATATATATATATATATATATATATATATATATTTTACATATACACAGAGTTATTTTTTTAAAACCTGACATAGGCTATCTTTTTTATTACTGAAGATAGGCTTTTACTTCCAAAAGTAAATTTTAGGGCGCAATCTAACTAAGAAAATTACATGAATAAATTTACTCCAGCATTGCCAGTTTTTGTAGTATCTTCAAAAATAACGTTTTTTTAAATGGCAATATTGCATTTTGTTTGCGGTCAAAAGTACTAGAGCGAAAAATGTTCGTTTTGGAAGCCGTTTACGAATTATTATTGTTCTACTGGTCTTGGCAAAAATAGACTTTTGACGTATTAAACTATGCAAGTATTGGTACAATTAATAATTTACTTTACCATTAAAAAGAACAGGGGTGAATATGAAATTTATTAATGAAATAAAAAATAAAAATTATTAAAATTAAAAAATCTGGTAAGAAAATGGAACAAAAAGTAAAAAAAAACAATTTTTTCATGAAATGTTCAAACTGGTGTCCCGTTTGGTACGACAAGTGGAGATTTGTACTGCATACTGATGATGTGATTGAGCGAACCGAGTGTTTCTCGCAAAGATAGCCGGAGATGGTATCAAAGAATGTAATTCACCAGCACAATAGCCGTTGTAATAACGATAATACAAAGAAAGAACTGAAACCATCCTTCTATGCTCAAGGGACTGTATGTGAGAAGTTAAAGACGGGTCATTTATAAGCCTAATCGCTCTCTTTTGAATACGATCAACGATATCGAGAGCGTATTGGGGAGCACTAACCCAAAGGTGAGAATTATATTCCATATGAGGCCGAATTTGGGCCTTATACAGCAAAAGGAGTTGTCGAGAGGTAAAGTACTGCTTAGATCTGTACAAAAAGCCTATTTTACGAGCTGCTGTTTTGGTAGCTGACAGAAGATGGTCAACCCATGAGAGATTTGAAGATACAGTCATACCCAAAGAGTAATAGAGTCTGAAAACTTAAGAACTGAGCCATTCATACTTACAACAGGAAATGATCGATCTTTTTGGCGGACATAAGGCAACACTGAGTTTTGTTAGCATTAAATTTAACTAGATTATTGCTTCCCCATTCGAGAATACGTTGAATGTCTTTGTTGATTGAATTTGCCATTTCAGCTTTAATTTCTTGATTTGACATAGAAGGTGGATTATCACTATGAGTAGACTGAGATGAACTACAGTGAAGAGTGCTATCGTCAGCAAAGCAATGGATGGGGTTAGTTGTTGAAGAAATAAGGTCGTTTATTTACAGCAGAAAAAGTGTAGGCGCTATAACGGATCCCTGTGGTACGCCCGCGTTAATGCTAACTTCTTTTGAAAAAAGCCATCAACTACGACACGTATTCGTCTTTCATCAAGGAAACTAGAAACCCAGTTGATGAGCGCATCATTTAACCCAAACGAGGTGAGTTTGGCAAGTAAACACTTATGCCAAACTTGGTCAAATGCCTTTGAGATATCTAAAGCGACTACAACTGTTTCACCGGACTGCTCTACTGTATTGTTCCAAACTTGGGTCACATATGAAAGAAGATCGCCTGTTGAACGACTTTGCCTAAACCCATATTAATGGTCACTAAGGAGTTTGTTAGTTTCAAGAAACGTGAGCAGTTGCTGATTGATGGCTTTTTCCATGATTTTAGACAAAATGGAAGTGATGGCAATTGGTCTGTAATTTGAGGGATCGGTCTTATCACCTTTTTGGGAATAGGTTGAACATTTGCTAACTTCCATGATGAAGGAATTCCCAGAACATATAGAGATCGTATAGAGTTTAGATAGGACTGGTACTAGTTCGGGGAACATTTCTTTAAGACATAGCTGGGATACCGTCTGGGCCAGTCGCCTTATTGAGATCAAGCCTACTGATGATCGATTCCAAGAGCTTGTACCGAAAATGAATTGGTTTCATAACGTATGAAGAAGAGTTGACTAGGGCACATCTTTTCCAGAATCATTGAGACACGAGTTTGATGCAAACAAATCCACAAAAACGTTGGCTTTGTCTACAGAATCAGCAACTACCGATCCGTCAATAGATGTCAGGGGGGGAAATGAAGATGTTCGAAAGTTTTTACTAATGGCTTTTACTAAAGACCAAAATTTACGACTGCCTAAAGGAGATGTAGCTAGTTCATTGCATTTTCGTTGTTCGAACAACTTTTTAGTTTTAGTGATGACACTTTTGCAGATATTTCTAGCACCAACGTATTCTACATGACTGTCAACCGATTTATTAGATTTCCATTTAATGTAACATTTATTTTTTAAAGATATTGCATCAGAACAAGCCTTATTGAACCAGGGTTGGGAACGTGAATGACCTACACGGTACTGTTTTTCCGGAATGTATAACTCCATTCCCATGAGGATGACTTCAGATACTGAAAGAGCGATGTCCGAAGAAGAGGACGACTTAAAACAATATTCACGCCATGGAAAGGTTGCAAAGAAATCCCGTAAATCACTCCATCGAGCTGACTTAAAACACCACAAGGTTCTATCGGTTTTGCGAACAACAGTGGAATTAGGTACAGTAGAAATGATTTTATTAGACAATGGTCGGAAAGACCTAAAGGCGAAAGAACGAAGTTTTATAAACAAGAGGGTTTGATGTAAGAAAGAGATCTAGAAGATATGGAGTATGGTTAGGGTTATCAGGGATTCTTGTGGGTTCAGAAATCATTTGTGTGAGATCACATGAAATAGCAAATGTTTCTGCACTATGACCAGCGGATTTGTAGTAGATGAAAATTGAAGCCAATTAGAGTTATGAACATTGAAATCGCCTACAAATGAGATATCGCAAGATGGAAACTGAGACAGGAGATAGTCAACTTTCGTACTAAGGTAATCGAAGAAGTCTTGAAAGTTGCTGTCATTAGGAGACCTATAAATGCAACAGTAGAATTTCACAAAATTAGGACCAGAATGTTTAAACCAAATCACGTCAAAATTTTTATTTTCTAAGGAAGAAACCCTCTTGCAAGCAATTCTGTCCTTGATGTAGGCACATACGCCTCCTTTATATCGAAACTTAGAGTGAAGATGGTATTGAGGAAATTGCAAGGCGGGTGACTCGGAGCTTTCGAGGAGACTTGTGTTTCAGATAGAAACAATATATCAGGTTGTAACTGTTCAAGATGTTGGTGAATAGCATTAAGATTAGACCTGATACCGTGGATGTTGCAGTAGTGAATCAGAAAGTTGATACTTTCGATGACCGAGGTCGCTTGGGCCCTGCCCTCCCGGACATCCGAATGGGGCAGGATTTTACGTCCGGAATTTATAACCCCAGAAACCACAGCCATCTTATTTTTTAATTTGGGACTTTTAATCCGATAGGAAGACAGTGAGGGCGAGAAGGAAGAATAAGGATGAGAATAGATTGAGGATGATGGAAAGGTAACCGGCAGCCCTTACCGAGCTCAGAAAATCGGAGACCCAATATTAAGGAGCCCATGGTAAGGGTGGTGGTACCTCCCCGGCTGGCATGGAGTATACATGCCTACCACCTACTAAATTCAGAGTTAGTCACACAAATGTGTAATACATAATGCAAAATTATAATAATCATAAATTAAATAGAAGGTTAATTGTATCCAAGTGGTAATAATGGCAAACTCATAATAATATGTAAATTGTGAATTATCAAAAATCCTTTACTGTATGTACGTTGAAAGTTTGAATAATTCACTATTTACTTATTACTATGAATTTCCATTATTAGCACTTAGATGCAATTAACCTCCTTATCTTTACTTTAAATTAATTTAAATACCTAAAAAGCAACTTTTCTATATTCCCGTCTTGTGGATCTGTATGAAACTTGAAAAATTCAATCTTGCAGGCACCTTGCCACAAAAGTGACTAGTTACATAGATATATATTAAATTATATAACATCAAAACTAGTAAGGTTCATACCGTTTAGGATTAATTCGAGTGAAACTAGCTCCCTCGATAGCTTAGATGGTTATGAGCCCTACTCTAGATAAGTAGTAGTCGTGGGTCTTGCAGGCACCTTGCCATAAAAGTGACTGGTTACATAAATATATATTGAATTATCTAACATCAAAACTAATAAGGTACATACAGTTTAGGATTGAATCGAGCGGACTGGCTCCTTCGATAGCTCAGATGGTTAAGACCTTGCCACAAAAGTGACTGGTTACATAAATATATGCATATTGAATTATATGGCATAAAACAAAAAGTAAAGTACTTAATGTCTCTCGTACCATTATATTGCGTATAATTTTTGCAATTTACAACGCAGCACGTTGGCATAGTAGCTCCGCAAAATATAACGTAATATTTTGATATTTTAAGGTTATATTATGTTATGATTTATACATGTTGCCATGTTACTTTTTGTATTTTGGATAAATTTCTGATTGGTGGTTACTGCACATTTTGAAGTTGCTATATCCGGTCTTTTTTCGTCATGGGTTTAGTAACCCAACTTGGATTTTAAGTGCCCCCATAGAAACAAATCTGACGGGGTGAGTTTGGGGGACCTTGGGGGCAATTTGGTGTGATTGATCGGTATATCAAAAAGGTAAATAACACCACGGTCTAGCTCAGTACTTACTGTAACGTATGTCTCAAAAGTTTTGGCACAAAATCCAATGGATGTAAAATACGCGAGGTTGATAAAATATTAGGTTGGCTTTCGAAACAAACATTCTCTGAAAGTTTTTCTTCACTTTGACAGTTCACTTTTAGAAATCAGTTATACTAAAATGGCTTACAAATTAGATCTTCGTAACATTATTTAGTGTAGTTGGGCAAATGGCTAAGCGTGAAATAGTTCGCATATTCGAAAATCAAAATATTTTCTGCAGAACTATTTATCGTACAATAGAGTATTGTGAACAAGGTATACCATGTATAAATCTCCCAGAAAGTGGAAGACTTAGATCTTTTACCCAAGCCAGGGCAGACAGGTTAGTAAGAAGAGCAACAAATAGAGTTGTAATGTCGGTTGGGAAATTAGCAAGGGAGCATAAAACTTCTAAGGCTACAGTTTGGAGGGAATTGGTCAAGAATATCGGAAAAGAAGAAAATGTCCAAAATGTACGCCAAATCAGTTGGCACGGATACTATGGTGTTGTCGGGCAAAGTCATTGTTATTGATCATGAAAAATATTTTACTCTGAGTAACTCAGAAATTAAGGGTAACGGTGATTTCTATACTGATAACATAGAAAATTGCCCAGAGAATGTTAAATATAAAGAAAAGGCAAAATTTGCTGAGAAAATTTTAGTCTGGTGCACGATTTCTATAAAAGGGATGTCGAGACCTTATGTGGGGCGTGTAATAGGCGAATCACTGGATAGGCAGCGCTATATTCAGAATTGTCTGGTCAAACTGAATGATTTCATCCTCCTAAGTGTTCCTGAGTGCTTTAGCACAATAGGCCAAATTTAGCCTGTTCAGGTCCACAACCATAAAAAAAAATGAACTGCATGCTGAAGACGATATAATATTTTGGCCAGACTTAGCATCATTCCATTACGCCAGAGAAACTCGGAACTGGCTCCACGCTCATAACATACCATTCGTACCACGAAACGACAACCCCCCTAATATACCTCAGGCCCGCCAAATAACAGAATTGCGGGTACGTTTGAGGAGAAAAGTGTGTGGTGGAGGATGGCAAGTCGAAAATGAAGAACGGTTAAGTCAGAGGATTTACAGAAAAATTCGTAAAACAGATATTACAGCCGTCCAAGACTGATGCGAAATGTTCGTAGAAAATTGGGTCTTGTTGAAGATCATGGATCACTTCATTTAAGTTCTCAAGTTTGTTAATTATAACTCTATTAATTATGTTTCATAGCTATAAGTAAATAAAACATATTTGTTTTTGACACATACGTTAGTTTGAGAACTCATTTTGAATAGGTCGTTACGGAGGCAGAGATGTATCCATAGGTGTAATCAGTAAAGCCTTTGTTTGTTGGATGCCAATCAATTTATGGGTTTAATGATTAAAATACAACAAAAATTGTGAAAGTTGTACTTTTATAGCATAATAGGTAATCGGAACACTAAACAACTGTATTTATATGTATATTTAATAAAGAAAAATGTCTCATTAATATCAGCATAAAATAATTAAAACGATATTTCTCGTAAAGATTTACGATACTAAAATGACTAAATTCAACACAACTATACAAGCTTATAATCTATATTTAAATTCAAAATGTAATATGATCAACATTGTATTCAATAACAAAACGTATACTGACCTATATCAACAAATATTACAGTACGATAGGTTATGAACTCCAATGTTTATATCTTAGAAACAAATCAGCTGTTCCTCTATAACAGTATCAAAATAACACTATACTGATTTGTTATTTACTTAAAACGTATATCGCAGTAAAACGATACTTCTTGCCTACTTTTCTTGTGCTCAAAATAAATATATTACTTCACCGTGAAATGCACTGTAGTATGAGAATTTCATTTCTCATTCATAAGATAAACATACCGTAAACGTAAAGGTAATTTCCATTTACTCGATTCAATTTTAAAAAAATATGGGGCTTTTACTAAACCTCAAAATTTTAAAATTAATGTTAACACAGAAACAGAAGGACGTGTTTTAGCTTACGTTGAATTTAAACCTACTACATCTCTTCATGAAATTGCGAGTGCAACATTTCCAAAGATGAAGCCCACGTTATTTTGACACAAAATAATTTTAAGCTATATCATTTCATATAGGAAATACATTCTATGTTGAAGATTATCAGAAAATATTACGTTTTGCTACGTGGTTGATTAATGAAAGTCGAGCAAACAATAAATTCTCGAAGACCATTCTTTATACCGATTTACAAACAACGGCATCTTCAATAGAAAGAATCATATCCAATGGTACCAAGAAAATCCTCATATTACTGTTGAGAGAAGAGATCAATATGCTTTTTCAGTAAATGTTTGGTGCGGTATTATTGGTACCAAAATCCTTGGACGACCTTCCGTTGAACGTAAGTCAAAATTTGAATTATTTTCAACACGACGGGGCACCAGCACACAATGGATTACTTGTGTGTAACTATTTACAGTAACGCTTTAATAATTGGATACGAAATCGAGGCCCAATAGCTTGGCCGCCGCCATCTCCATACTTAACCCCCCTTGTGGGGTGCAATTAAAGACAAAGTGTACCGAGTAAAACCTGGTAATCTAGACGATTAGAAAATAAAATTCGTGTAGCTATACAACAAATTAGAACCCAAGGTTTAAAATAATGGAGGGCATTTTGACGCACTTCTATGATTGTGTTATCTGTTTATATTTTTTGCTGTTACTCTTCGCTGTAAGTTAAATTTATTTAGAACTTTTTTATTTTGATAATGTAGTACATTATTTCTTGTTATTTCCACAAATTTAGTAGTAGAATTTGAGCTTATTTTGTTATATAAATGTTCACGGCACACTTTAATTTGTTTAATAAATATTATAATTAACTTTTTTTTGAAATTTGTGAGTTAACTAATAATATTAAACATACAGAGCTATACATTTTTGAAATAAAAAAAAATAAGCCATCGAATGGGTCCATAGCCACCTACAATTGCCATTCAAAAAATGTATGTTTGCATTGTAGCTCGAAAAATAATTACTAAAAAAGATAGTTATTCGCATTTTCCCATTTTGCGTCAAAATAGCTATCAAAAGTCTCTCTTATAACTTTTTCGTATTTTGATTATTACAAAAGATATAACCGATTGAAAATTTGGACGATTTTTAGTTATTTTCAGATATCTTAGAAAGTTGGCAACAATGTTGAATTTTCTTACCGGTATTTGAATTAACATGTAATTTTGTGCAACTTTGCTAATTTGACCGACTCTGTATTTCTTATAATAAAAAGATAGCCATAGAGCTTGGTATATTCTAGACACGGTATATATATATAATATATATATATATATATATATATATATATATTATATATATATATATATATATATATATATATTGGCACCGGAACTACTATCCAGGCTCGCATTTTAAACGCTTTAGATAAAAATTTGAAATTCTGGTCGACGATTAGGTTGAGTAATATGCATATCTTAAGTAAAAAAACAAATAACAATCACTTCCGGTTTCACCGGAAACGACAACATTTTGCTATTTTGAATGGCAACTCTAGTATATTTTTGCATATTTGAATTCTACGAGAAATTCTAAACATTTTTTGTGTATCATATCGTATACCTAAACCTAATAGATTTTGCCTTATGGAGTTTTAAAATGTAACCTATCGTGACATTTGCTTAAAGTTTTCAAAAAAACGAAGTGCACTACGACCAAAACAAATAGTGCAATTTCTACTTCAATCAAGATACTCTAGGATGACAGAATAAAAAAAACTGAAGTAAAAAATTTTTCAAAAATCGATATTTTCGATATGACGATTTTAAAATTTTCATCTATTTTACGATGTAACTTACAACCATAAGACTTTCACTGTCCAATCCTACTATTTTATCCTCCATCCATTTATATGCTCATTTTTTATTTTCAAGTAACGGATATAATATTTTTGTTATACCTATTGGATTCATTAAATTAATAAAATACTCTCTGGCTATTATTATTATAATCAAATCATTTTAGCCATGCCACAGGTTGCTATGGTTTTAAAAACAATTTAATTTTGACGGGTAACTTTTATCATCTGTGAGTTTGGCAGATTCACAATATTTATTTTTGACAGGTTAGTGCGCCGTCTCATAATTCTGGGATACTATTTAATTGACGTATTTTAGGATAAATGGATAGGACGAATGGGCCTGTAAGGTGGCAGCCCGTTCTTCAGATTCGACGCCCCTACATTTTTTCTTCATGGGTCATATCAAAGAAAAAGTCTATTTTACGCCACCTGAAAATCTAGACGTTTTAAGAAACCGAATTATTACAACTATTCATAATATTTACCATATCACTACGGAAAGTTGTAGAAAAGTGTGAGACCTGTATTGAAGAAGAAGGTGGTGTTTTTGAAAATCTTAATTATGACTAGGTTCGTTTGATTCTTTAATTTCTTTTATTATTGGTTTTACCTATTAATCTTGTATACCTATGTAAACAAGATAAAAAATTCTTAAAAAATCAGAGATTGAAATACAGATTGAATAGTTTGTTTTCGTCTCGGCATACTTCGTTTCTTTTGTAAAATCCAAACGAATACAAATAGGGTAAACTTTGAACAATCTGCTCAAATTTACAGGTAATAAATTAGTTACCTGTCAAAATTCATTTGTTTTTAAAAACCAAAGCAACCTTATGATTTGATTATTCTATTAATACCCAAAGACATTAATAATAAAATAATATCCGTTGTTTGAAAATAAAAAATGAGGATATAAATGGATAGAGGATAAAAAAGTAGTATTGGGTAGTGAAAGTCTTGTGTTTGTAAATTATACCGTTTTAACACAAAAATCGATGAAAATTTAAAAATCGGGTAACGAAAATATCGATTTTTGAAAATGTTAACTTTTTATTCTGCCATCTTACATTACCTTAATTAAAATACAAATTTCACAATTTGTGAAGGTCGTAGTGCAAGTTGAAAAATTCAAATGTCAAAATAGGTTAAACTTTAGAGCTCCATGAGTCAAAATCTATTAAGTTTAGGTATACGACATGCTACATAAAAAATGTTTAGATTTTCTCGAAGAATTCAAATATAAAAAATAAACTAGGGTTACCATTCAAAATAGCAAAATTTTAATCGTTTCCGGTGAAATCGGAAGCGATTGTCACTTGTTTTTCATTAAAATATGCATACTATATATATATATATATATATATATATATTATTTAGTGTGTGTGTGTGTGTTTTTTTTCAACCCTTATCAAATATCAAATACGTAAAAAATGTTTGTTGCAATAATAATGTTTTCGGTCCGCATCTACAATATATATATATATATATATATATATATATATATATATATATATATATATATATATATATATATATATATATATATATACAGTGTCTCGACGATAGCATGTTAGACGAATAATGAGAACGGAAAAACCGATTCAGCTGAAAACTTGTAACTTTATATAAATGAACATGGTCTCTTACTGAAAATATTTCATGGCAGTGTCACTTCCGGTTACACCGGAAGTCGATACCAACTTTGTTATTTTAAATACAATGCCCCAATTTTTATTTTATTTTCGGTTTCCGCATCAAATTTTACGTCTTCTACTACCACGTTTGGCGTACCCATCTCGTACCATTATTAAGAAAAAAAATAATTTCAGGCGTTAGCAACGAAAATTTCAATGTACTGAAAAATTAATGTTTCATGAATCATAAAAGACAGATAAGCGAAATTTGTACAACGGTTAGACATGATATTGGATTATGTTTTCAGTATTAGACATTTTTGAAATTTATTTCTAGGGGAGGTTTGGGAGTAACGGTAGTTAAGAAAATTAAAAATGTCTAAGTTATTTTTTTTAATTGCCTATACCTAAACTGAATGATTATCGTGTTATCTGTTTTTTTTTCTACTTTTCTTGTCTTTCTTGCCTGTCGTATGATACCTTCAATCAGTTGACTATGCAACTGAATTGTCAAATTTGTAGTAAATGACAATTCTTGAGATCAGTTCGAGTTTTAATAAATAATTTAAAATGCCACGATTGCCATTTAGTAACGAAGTTTTTTTGAACTTGTTGCTGATACACGGGGAATGCGGAGGAATTATTGGAAGAACGATTAGAACCTTTATTCAGAGGTATCCACATCGGAATCGCCCTAATTTTCGAACAATTACAACTTTGCTTGAAAATTGCAAAACACATGGGTCTTTTAGATAAACGCCCCAGAAAAAGAAGCCAATGGTCGAAGACGATGATCTCAACATTACCGTTTTGGGATACTTGACTGCATATCCTAATTCTTCAGTGAGAGAGGCTGCTGTACGTTTAGGAGTATGTTTTAAAACAATACATCGTATCTTAGTAAGGCATAAATGGCACCCATTTTCATACACATTGGTGCAACATTTAGCAGCTGTGGATTCTGAACGACGCATTCAATTTTGTGAGTGGTTCATGCTAATGTCACAGGAAAATGAAAATTTTGTAAAAAACATAATTTGGACGGACGAAGCAAAATTTTCAAAAAACGGAGTTTTTAACAGGTACAATTACCATTATTGGCCTGACGAAAATCCACATGTCATTTGGGAAAGAAACTTTCAAGACTCTTGAAGTTTTAATGTGTTTTATGCGATAAAAGACAACATAGTCTTTTGTCTTCAGTTTTATGATAATAATTTAAACGGTGAGAAGTATATGAATATTTTACAAGATCTGGCAATTCCCGCTACTGAAGAACTACCCTTGCGAGAAATAATAGATGCATACTACCAGCAAGGTGGTGCCCCACCACACAATTTTGGTGAAGTTGGAAGGTTATTGGAAGAGCAGTTCCATGGAAAATGGATTGCCAATAACGGTCCTTACCGCTGGCCCCCTCGATCTCCCGATCTAAGCTCCCTTGACAACTACATTTGGGGAACTATTAAAAACATGGTTTACAGTGAACCTTTAACGACAAGGGATAATGCCGTAGCAAGAGTTCAAGTTGCGTTCGGTAGTTTGAACGCGGACGATATTAGAAGAGCCACTGCATCCAATACTTTACGTCGTGTTCAAATGTGTTTAGACCAAAACGGATCTGTCTTTGAACATTTATTATAAAAAAGAATGAGTTGTTTATTGTAATTAATATTGTTCTTCTCATTAGTTGTTGGTTGTTGTTACTAGTGTTTAGTTTTTTGTTATGTTGTTATAAAAACATGCCATATTAGCAGATGCACTCCTTTTCTGGGGAGTATGTCTAAAGGATTCACGTCTTCTGCTTCTTTCGAGCAAAGATCTAACTGTTTGAGAATTGGGACGAGGCCGATGTAAATATGTCTAAATAAAGGTTCTAGTCGTTCTTTGAATAATTCTTTCATATTCGCGGTGTACCAACAAAAAATTCAAATAATCTTTGTTATTAAATCCTAAAAGAACGTAAATAACTGTCATTTACTATAAATTTGACAATTCAATTGCATAGCCAACTGATTGAAGATATCATACGACAGACAGCCAAACAGATTGCAAAGTACACTATTAATTTACGGCGTATTTACTACATCATCTCCACGAAAATCATTCAGTTTAGGTATAGGAACATATATATCAGCAGATAGATAATTAAATTCCGATCGAATAAGAATATAACAAAACCTAGTCGCAATTTAAAGAAATGGCTCTTTGACATTTTTAATTTTCTTAATTACCGTTCTTCCCGGACCCCCCCCTAGAAATAAAATTTCAAAAATGTCTAATACTGAAAACATAGTCCAATATCATGTCTAACCGTTGTACAAGTTTCGCTTATCTGCCTTTTATGTTTCATGAAATATTAATTTTTCAATCGATTCAAATTTTCGTTGCTAACGCCTGAAATTATTTTTTTTCTTAAGAATAGTAAGAGATAGGTACGCCAAACCTAAAAGACGTAAAATTTTATGCGGAAACAGAAAATAAAATAAAAATTGGGGCATTGTATTTGAAATAACAAAGTTGGTATCGACTTCCGGCGTAACCGGAAGTGACACTGCCATGAAAATATTTTCAATAAGTAGACCATGCTCATTTATATAAAGTTACAAGTTTTCAGCTGAATCGGTTTTTCCGTTCTCATTATTCGTCTAACATGCTATCGTCGAGACACCCTGTATATATATTGTAGATGGCGGATCGCGAAAACTTTATTATTGCAACAAGCATTTTTTTTACGTATTTGATATTTGAGTAAGGGTTGAAAAAAACACATTTTAGGATAGAAACAGATGTTCGCTCGAACTGCCTTTATTGAGGTGGTGTAACGAATCTTTGAAAGTCGCTGTATGCACATTCTTGTGGTAAAAACTTGACAAATGTAATAATAAATTGTGTCGGTACAGACCGCGATCAAAAGATATCTTCGTGGGTACGTTGAAACTTGAGACCTTATTATAGCGCTTGTTACGGACGATTGCATATTTTTAAAATTAAAGTTTCTTGTTTTTTTTCTTTTGAAAGACGGGGGTTGATTTTCGGGAGTAAACATGGTTAGTTGGAAACCAGAGGGGAAGGGAGTTGCTGTTGAAATTTTGATTGAGCCGGACGCTTTGATTTGTTTTAATTACCGGTTGTAAACCGTTCGGTCTATAAATATTTTATCGTATACCTTTTAGCAAAACTAAAACGCTAATTCGTTCTTTTCTTTTTGTGTATGTTTTAATGTAAATTTTTCCAAGAATTAATCTGTAATTAATCGTCGCGGCGCCGAGTTTTAAACCACGTATCTTAACTCGTCGTGTTGGCCGTAAAATGTTTAACTAAAGGGAATATATTCAAGTGTAAGTAGGTATTTCTATATAAATTAAGGCTGGCAGCAAATAATTTTACAAGCGTATATAACGTATTAAAAATGAAGCATTGAAACGGCTTTTTATTTATTTTCTCTTAATGTTATAAATTTTGTACGCACTTTAACCTGATTTAATGGTGTTTTGTTATTTATTTAACCCTTTCATTGTTTTTGTGTTATTTGATTTATTAATGTACTTCTGCATTTACTTATTTATGAATAAAATGAGTTTTATTGGTGGTTCCTTCCCCCCAATAGTACATTAACGGGCTGAACCATCATTGCGCAAAGCTCGTTAACTTTAATTTGAGTAGTTTCATTGTTTACCTCCCCACATGATGCTATACTTACCTCATCCAGCCTATCTAATTCAAATCGCACAACGTACCTACCACTAGACGGCCACTTCGTTTGATCAGATTTTAGGTTTGTGAATAATTAAATATCAGACTTGTAAATAAATTCTAATCTTTTAATTATTGTTAGCAAAGTCCATGTAAAGCAAGCAATTAATTTGAGTAATAGTAACATTATTGCCAGTAAAGTCAAGATAGACCACTTAGCGATTGTTTTGTTCTTAGATGTGCATTATTGCGAATCAGGAGGGACGCTTCAATATATATATATATATATATATATATATATATATATATATATATATATATATATATACTACTCTGGCAAGTGCCTGAAACATGCATTAATCAACTACCTCTAGCCAAAATATAAGGATCAAAATTTAAAAATGCTTTATTGAACTTATACCAACATACAAAATTCAAAGTATTTGCTAGTTTATGTTGTGTCCTGTAAAGTCAACAGCAAAAACTGGTAAATCCCACCTATTGCAAAGAGGTCCCGGCAGTTTGCAGACAACATCTTATCTGTTGATTATGGATATATCATCCACAAGCGGTCATTTAATTATTTACATCGACCCTCAAAAACTTCATTTCAATTTCGTTTTCATATACTTATATTTTCAAATAACGACTTCTTTTATTTGTTGAAGACTGTACAAGTAGTTAGTCATCTATATTTGTATTTTCGGGTCTAAGAAAATGTGAAATCATTATTTTTTATATGGAAGCAGGATTCAAACCACTTCGTCTGCTATTTGATTGTTGTATCTCTGGAAGGGTAAGTAAAGTTTTGTAAATTAGTTGCTTCTTTAGAAATATTTTTCTTATCAAGACTAGTATGGTTTTTGTTCTTTTATGTTTAACGTAGGTGAATGTAAACTTGTGTCCAGGTCCATCTCGGAGTCACTAGAGGAAGATTATTATGTTCACTTTTTTAGTGGATTTTGGTTTTAATTTCTTATTAAGAAGCTTTTTCTTTAATGTGTTGTACACTGTTATTGTCGTGAGTATATGCGCTATCGCTTATTTTCTTAAGCTCGCCCTTGGTTGGCACTACTGCTTCGTCAGCAATTTTTCTCCTTTTGTTGGGATTTACAGTTTGCTTTCTGTCAATTTTTTGAACAATAAGGTTTTCGAAACTCACTTTATTAACCACCGTATTACGAAAAGGCTTTTGTTTAGGACGTGGTCAATGATGGTCAGCTTGAAAACGCTAGGTGAATATCTTCTTGGAGATTATGTTTTTTCAAGACTCCTGTTAAGAACATCTAAACTTGAACTGCTAGCTACTGGGCCGGGACTATGGAGAGTTGGATCAGGAACTTACAGACTCCTACTTTGAGTACCTTTTCATTCACTTTTAAAAATATCTTGATTTATAACTATTGACTATCGTTGCAGTGGACTTACAAAAAAAAAGAAATTTTTAAATGAATCTACAAACAATTCTTCAAAACAATTGTTCAATATTTTTGTTTGTAGTTCAAGTTAAAACTTCTCGAATGAGTTTAATTTTCATTAGGGTTATTTATATGATTTTTTTCAAAATAAAATTCTCTATAATTTTCATTAAAACGTTTTATGTCTTTATTAGCAATTTAACGAAGTTATTTTACGCTAAACTTGAAAAAGTGTATTTTCTAACCCTACTTTTTTTTCACGTAGTTTTCTTAAAAAGTAATAAGGATACAGTTCTGGGACCCTTCCTAATTTACCTTCCCGAAAATTCAGTATGACTTAATATCCATCTTTGCCCTGGAATCAGGGCGAAATCTTTTGCCAGCCGTAACTCCTAACGAAGAATTCCGGACCTACGTTTATTATGAACTTTTTCTTATTTTTAGTTATAGAATCAGTTCGAAGATTGCCTACAATTTAGAATCACTTATATATCACATATATATATATATATATATATATATATATATATATATATATATATATATATATATGGTTAAAACTCATCGAAACAAACAACTTTTTCAGTACCAAATTTTGTTTTGGGACCTCTGGTCGTCGTTATTCGACTTCTTAAGATTTTGTAACAATCGCCATATCTTCCTTATTTAAAATGATATTTTAAAAATTGAAAGACTTTTAAAATCGGCGTTTGATTTTCTAAAACATTTGTATTTACAATTATTTCATATTTTGAAAAGTAACAAAATAGCGGCTGATTCAAAATTTAAATGGTGATATTTGGATAACCATCCTATGGATTTTTAAAAATGAAACATTTACAAAACGCTTGAATTGTCTACTACAACATTTATTTGAAACATTTTTTGATATTTATCCAAGAATTCTTAATAAATTTCAGGCAAGTATTGAAGTAGTAACAAACTAAAAATACAAAAGAAGTCAAGTAGCAAACTTATTTATTATTGAATTAATAATTTATTACAAATTTTCAAAATGACCAACATTCGCAGCAACACAATTCCTGTAACGCGTTTTAATATTTGCGGAGCTGCCTGCTTTACTTTAACATCATCTGCTGCAACCACGATTTTTGCCACTAACTCTTTCTCTGTATTTATTAGTGTCTCGTATACAAAGATCTTGATATAACCCCAGACAAAAAATCTAGTGGAGTTAACCGTTCCTCCCAATCTACCTATTTGGGTATTGTCTATTTAGCAATGCCGTAATTTCCCGTATACTGTGTGTACGCGCGCCATCATGTTGAAACCAGAGTCGTTGCCTGATGTTTAATGCCAAATCTTCTAAGAGCTTAGGTAACACAGTATCTAACAAAATATGGCAATTTTCCCCATTCAAACGGGTGATAGAAGATAAGGTCCGATTACATAATTTCCTATAGACTGGCACATATATTCACCGAAAAATGTTCCTCATGTGCAGTATAAACGTCACACGGGGATTTTTGAAAGAACAATAGTCTTGGCTGAAAGTCTCAGGTCCCAAAGCTTGCACGAACTAATTTCTCTTTATATGTAATTTATTGCAATTTTTCGTATGCATTTTGTGTTTTTAGTCACTAAAAATTGTGTACGTGTAAATTCCTTGTCTTATTCTCTTTTATCCTTGCCTTTACCTTACTATCACCTGTGCATTTTTACTGTTGTATTTTATATGTACCGTAATTTGCCTTATTGTTTTATGTGCTTATTTACTTAAAGTCCGACATGATTAGTTTTAAAGGGCCACATGTTTGGTATTACGATTTTTATTCTGATTATTTATGACACAATTGTGAGTGTGACTACTGGGTTTTTTATGGTGTTTATATGTAACTAAACGGCTTTTTATTTATTTTTCTCTTAATGTTATAAATTTTGTACGCACTTTAACCTGATTTAATGGTGTTTTGTTATTTATTTAACCCTTTCATTGTTTTTGTGTTATTTGATTTATTAATGTACTTCTGCATTTACTTATTTATGAATAAAATGAGTTTTATTGGTGGTTCCTTCCCCCCAATAGTACATTAACGGCTGAACCCACGCAAAGCTCGTTAATTTAATTTGAGTAGTTTCATTGTTTACCTCATGATGTTACCCTCATCCAGCCTATCTAATTCAAATCGCAC
This sequence comes from Vesta saturnalis, assembly GCA_036346205.1. Taxonomy (NCBI): domain Eukaryota; kingdom Metazoa; phylum Arthropoda; class Insecta; order Coleoptera; family Lampyridae; genus Vesta; species Vesta saturnalis. The sequence continues at coordinate 237,816 of JARFJB010002305.1, read as the reverse complement.
AACGTACCTACCACTAGACGGCCACTTCGTTTGATCAGATTTGAGGTTTGTGAATAATTAAATATCAGACTTGTAAATAAATTCTAATCTTTTAATTATTGTTAGCAAAGTCCATGTAAAGCAAGCAATTAATTTGAGTAATAGTAACATTATTGCCAGTAAAGTCAAGATAGACCACTTAGCGATTGTTTTGTTCTTAGATGCATTATTGCGAATCAGGAGGACTTATATATATATATATATATATATATATATATATATATATATATATATATATATATATATATATATATATATATACTCTGGGGCAAGTGCCTGAAACATGCATTAATCAACTACCTCTAGCCAAAATATAAGGATCAAAATTTAAAAATGCTTTATTGAACTTATACCAACATACAAAATTCAAAGTATTTGCTAGTTTATGTTGTATCCTGTAAAGTCAACAGCAAAAAACTGGTAAATCCCACCTATTGCAAAGAGGTCCCGGCAGTTTGCAGACAACATCTTATCTGTTGATTATGGATATATCATCCACAAGCGGTCATTTAATTATTTACATCGACCCTCAAAAACTTCATTTCAATTTCGTTTTCATATACTTATATTTTCAAATAACGACTTCTTTTATTTGTTGAAGACTGTACAAGTAGTTAGTCATCTATATTTGTATTTTCGGGTCTAAGAAAATGTGAAATCATTATTTTTTATATGGAAGCAGGATTCAAACCACTTCGTCTGCTATTTGATTGTTGTATTTCAGGATCTCTGGAAGGGTAAGTAAAGTTTTGTAAATTAGTTGCTTCTTTAGAAATATTTTTCTTATCAAGACTAGTATGGTTTTTGATCTTTTATGTTTAACGTAGGTGAATGTAAACTTGTGTCCAGGTCCATCTCGGAGTCACTAGAGGAAGATTAGTATGTTCACTTTTTTAGTGGATTTTGGTTTTAATTTCTTATTAAGAAGCTTTTTCTTTAATGTGTTGTACACTGTTATTGTCGTGAGTATATGCGCTATCGCTTATTTTCTTAAGATCACCCTTGATTGGCACTACTGCTTCGTCAGCAACTTTTCTCCTTTTGTTGGGATTTACAGTTTGCTTTCTGTCAATTTTTTGAACAATAAGGTTTTCGAAACTCACTTTATTAACCATAGTATTACGAAAAGGCTTTTGTTTAGGACGTGGTCAATGATGGGCAGCTTGAAAACGTTAGGTGAATATCTTCTTGGAGATTAAGTTTTTTCAAGACTCCTGTTAAGAACGTCTAAACTTGAACTGCTAGCTACTGGGCCGGGGCTATGGAGAGTTGGATCAGAAACTTACAGACTCCTACTTTGAGTACCTTTTCATTCACTTTTAAAAATATCTTGATTTATAACTATTTACTATCGTTTCAGTGGACTTACAAAAAAAAAGAAATTTTTAAATGAATCTACAAACAATTCTTCAAAACAATTGTTCAATTTTTTTGTTTGTAATTCAAGTTAAAACTTCTCGAATGAGTTTAATTTTCATTAGCGTTATTTATATGATTTTTTCAAAATAAAATTCTCTATAAGTTATTTTACGCTAAACTTGAAAAAGTGTATTTTCTAACCCTACTTTTTTTTCACGCAGTTTTCTTAAAAAGTAATAAGGATACAGTTCTGGGACCCTTCCTAATTTACCTTCCCGAAAATTCAGTATGACTTAATATCCATCTTTGCCAAGGAATCATGGCGAAATCTTTTGCCAGCCGTAACTCGCTAACGAAGCAATTCCGGACCTACGTTTATTATGAACTTTTTTCTTATTTTTAGTTATAGAATCAGTTCCCGAGAGATTGCCGTACAATTTAGAATCACTATATATATATATATATATATATATATATATATATATATATATATATATATATATTATATATATATATATATATATATACAGTATGTCCCCGGATCGACTTTAAAAGAGGAAAATTGTCTTATTTTTTATTTCTCCGAAAATTTCATTCTTGCTGATTTAGCCTGCTTGTTTTCTTTTTCTTTTTCTTGAAAAACTCGAGCTTTTCGTAATTTTTTGAAGTAAATTGATTTGTCTCAAAGGAAAAATCATATTGGTCTCACAAGTTTTAATTAATAAATTTAACAATTGATGGTAAAATGAAATGAAATTCTCAAAAAACTGAACTATTAATTTTCTATTCGAATAATGCTCCGCCTTTTTCCGCACAGATTTCAATGCGAGCTCTGGATTCATTGAAACTGCGCCTTATTTCTTCGATTGAAAGGGACTGGACAGCATTCCGTATCCTATTTTTCAATTGCTCTTCATCATTGTCTAATGGCTCACTGTACACAATTTGTTTTAAACGACCCCACAGATAAAAGTCCATTATTGTGAGATCGGGACTTCTCGGCGGCCAAAAAATGGGACCACCTCTTCCTATCCAGTTATCATGGAACTCTGTATTGAGCCACTGGCGAACAGTACCGGCATAATGAGCAGGGCACCCATCGTGCTGGAAGAACATTTCAATTTGGTAGTTCAATGGCAATTCATCCAGTTTATCAGTTAAAAATTTTGCAACATTTCCAAATATGAATAACGGTTTAAATTTTGATCAAAAAAATATGAGCCAATAATTCCATGGTACGAAACCACACACCACACATTAACTTTTTTCAAACATTGTTTGCGACTAGCAATTCGGAAGTTTGGATTCGTCCTACTCCAGTAACGACAATGTTGGGAGGAAACGACTCCGTTAGTTGAAAAGATCGGAGAACATTATTCGTTTATGAAAATTTGAATCTTCCAAAACGCTATTGCCCATTTCCAAACAAAAATCCAGACGTTTGGCTTCATCACCGTTCTCTAAAGTTTGCCTAAATTGCGGCTTAAATGGTAAAATTTTGTTCACCTTGAAGATTCTTTGTAAATGAGATTTACCTATCCCAATTCGTAGTGCCCTCCTTCTTAAAGACAACCTTGGAACTTCTGTTGCGGAATAAACGGCGAGAACAGTAGCAGCATCTTCTTCATCGAACAACTTCTTTGGCTTCTTTAGGTTTAAAACCGAGCCTGTTTGAAGGAATTTAGTTACCGGGTATTTTTGGTTGAATTTTCTGATAACAACTCGGTAGCACTCTTCCCCAGTTCCGTAACATTGAATTAGATAAATTCTTTGTTGTAAAGTCAACATTATATCACATTATCACATTTGACAATTTCTGTCAGTGGTGTTTTTCAATGAAATCCGCCTACTAAAGTTACTTCTAAAAATTAGGAAAAACATTCTAAGTCCAATTTTTCAAGAAAAATGATATCTCGAGAACCGTACGAGTAAAATAGAAAGTAATTTATGTTTCGGGGGTTTGAAAACAAGCAGGGCAAATCATCAAGAATGAAATTTTCTGAGAAACCAAAAATAAGAGAATTTTCCCTCTTTTAAAGTCGATCCGGCGACATACTGTGTGTGTATATATATATATATATATATATATATATATATATATATATATATATATATATATATATATATATATATATATATATATATATATATATATATATATATAGGGTGTTAGTTACATACGAAAATGGTAGTTAGAACTCATCGAAACAAACAACTTTTTTCAGTACCAAATTTTGTTTTGTTTTGGGACCTCTGGTCATAGTTATTCGACTTCTTAAGATTTTGTAACAATCGCCATATCTTCCTTATTTAAAATGATATTTTAAAAATTGAAAGACTTAAAATCGGCGTTTGATTTTCTAAAACATTTGTATTTACAATTATTTCATATTTTGAAAAGTAACAAAATAGCGGCTGATTCAAAATTTAAATGATGATATTTGGATAACCATCCTATGGATTTTTAAAAATTAAACATTTACAAAATGCCTGAATTGTCTACTACCACATTTATTTGAAACATTTTTTTCATATTTATGCAAGAATTCTTAATAAATTTCAGGCAAGTATTGAAATAGTAACAAACTAAAAATACAAAAGAAGTCAAGTAGCAAATTTATTTATTATTGAATTAATAATTTATTACAAATTTTCAAAATGGCCAACATTCGCAGCAACACAAGTCCTATAACGCGTTTTAATATTTGCGGAACTGCCTGCTTTACTTTAACATCATCTGCCGCAACCACGATTTTTGCCACTAACTCTTTCTCTGTATTGCGTCTCGTATACAAAGGTCCTGATATAACCCCAGAAAAAATCTAGTGGAGTTAAGTCTGGACTCCGGACTGACCATAAAACAGGACCGTTCCTCCCAATCTACCTATTTGGGTATTGCCTATTTAGCAATGCCGTAATTTCCCGTGTGTCCGCGCGCCATCATGTTGAAACCAGAGTCGTTGCCTGATGTTTAATGCCAAATCTTCTAAGAGCTTAGGTAACACAGTATCTAACAAAATATGGCAATTTTCCTCATTCAAACGGTGTGATAGAAGATAAGGTCCGATTACATAATTTCCTATAGTACTGGCACATATATTCACCGAAAAACGTTCCTCATGTGCACGTATAAACGTTGCACGGGTATATTTTTGAAAGACCAATAGTCTTGGCTGAAAGTCTCCAGGTCCCAAAGCTTGCACTTTTGTCTGGAATACGGGTGGAGGCCTTGATCGTGTAAAAGATTCCAAACTGTCATATGATTGACAATCATCCTACTACCTATTATTCGAGTGCTTACCAAACGATCGTTTTCAACCATTTCAAGTACATTCTCTTCAAGTTGTAACTTGCCAATTCTTGGCTATCGTTACCTTAATTCAAGTTTTGAATTTGTGTTATTACAATATACGTTACGTTTGTATGTTTAGGCATTTTTTTTCTTTCAATGATTAAATTTTGTCGATATTTTCTCTGTAGTGCGAACTTACTTCATTTCCGTTCGTTCTACTTTCCAATCCAGTAAGTTATAATTTTTAAGTGGTACTCCTTGTATAAGGTATGTAACGGCTTTTGGCTACATTATTGTATATATCATATTTAATAGAGAAAGTCCCTGGCATAAGAAAATCCCCATGGATTAAGAAACACCCCATGTGTTAATGAATTTCGTACCGTTGTAATTGGTGGTATGGGAAAGCGTAGTGATGATGTCTTAAAGTTAAAATACATAAAATGGCGTGCATGATAATGCAATTTTATTTTGAAGAATTAAAAATGGAGATTCCTTTGTTTTGTGTCAATAACGCATGCTGTGGAATGCCTGCTTTCGCGATCCAGCCTGCTTTCGTAGTCCCAACATCTGCTTTACTAGTCTACATTTCGTTTATTTGTACGTTAATGAAGACGATTGTAAATTACCTTATCGTACTGTATGTTTATCATATTGATAGAAAATTAAGTTCTCAACTCCAGTTCGTTCCAAAATAAAGTTAACACATTATATTTATTTTGAGTGTAAGAAAATATAAGTACGTATCCTTTTAATGTGAAGTACGTTTTAAGCAGATAAAAAGTCAGTATAGTCTTGTTTTGATACGGTTATAATGAAAACAACCACCTGACTTCGGTTAACGTTTTCTAAGATAAAAATATTTGAGTGCATAACCTGGTAACTCTAATGTTTATTGACATAGGTCAAGTAGACTTTATTATTAAAGGTATACTGTGTTAATTATCTTTCATTTTGAATTCTATGTAAAGATAGGTTATATATTTGTATAGTTGGTGTTGAATTAGGAATTAGTTAATATTGTAGAGCTTTAGGAGAAGTAGTTTTAGTTGGTTTTATGCTGAAATTAATCAGATATTATTTTGTTTTATTAAATATACAAATAAATACAGCTGTTTAGTGTTATTCAGTTTATTTGTGATATTAATGTACAACTTTCTCAATTTTTCTTGTATTTTAATTATTTCACCTATAAATTGAGTGGCGCCTAACGAAGGCTTAACTGAGTATGGCTATGGGCATATGTCTGCCTCCCCATAACCTGATAAAATGAGCTCTCAACCTACGGGAAGTTTCGTAAGCGATGTACCTTGCTGAGTAGACCGTGGTGCAAACTTACTGTTTTAATGTTCAAATTCTAATCCCTGTTATAAAGTGCAGGGGTTCTTCCAGAGTTTATTCCAATTTTTGGTTGAAACCATTTTCTAAACGTCTGCAAACTCTTCTAAAGATATATACACTTGGTTGTTGACGGTGTGGATATCTTCTTCGATATAATCTTCGAGCTCTTTGCGCATTTCGATTCGCCAAAAACCAAAAGTATATCAAGAAGTTCTACAAAATTTTGTAAGTGTTGATTTTTATACGTGTAATTAGAGCAAAAGAGCAAAAAAATAATTTATGCAAACTACAAGACAGCTAAACACTAATTTATAGAAAACACCAAAAGACTAATACCAAACAGGAAAAAACTAATTTTACAAAACAGCAAAAATGACGTTCCTATCATCGGCTTCGTTGGTTTTATTTTTCAATAACGCAAGGCTACTCTACTTCTTTTATATTTTTAGTTTATTATTATTGTAATAGTTGTTTGAAATTTATAAAAGTTTCTTGCGTAGATGTAAAAAAATGTTTCAAATAAAAATGTTATAGTTGACAATTCAAGCATTAAATGTTTCTCTTTTAAAAATACATGGGATGGTTATGAAAATATCATTTGTTATTTATTAGAATATGAAATAGTTGTAAATACAAATGTTTTAGAAATCAAATGTTGATTTTAAAAGTTTTTGAATTTTTAAAATACCATTTAACCCTTTCGCTGCTGGTATATATTTTAAGAGACCTCCAGAAGCTGAAACCTTTTTTTTTGTAAAATAGTGTATACAAGAGTACTATCACTATTTTTGACATAATTAGGATTGTAGGATGTGAAAAAAAAGTAGTCTTGACAAAAAAAAAATGACAAGAGTCGTCATCAACACCTAGAAGAATGTTTTATTCTCGATTTTTGTCGACATCTATATTTTATTATCACAATCATAAGAAACATAAAAAAAATGATTTTTCCAAAAAAATATGTCATTTTTTATAAACAAAGAATAAAAAACATTAGAAATTTATTGTAACTCATGGTACTTCGCAAAACATGTTTGTACACAAAGCGCAGGCTTGTTTGGACAATAAGGACAGTAAAAAATAATTTCCTTCCGGATTTTGTTGCTGTGACAGTAAGTACAGCGCCTTATAGCATATTTTCTACCTAAACCTGATGGCATATTTTTTTGTGCTATATGCTGGACTGGAACATTTGGTGCAATTCCAGTGTCTTTTGTAGGTAACAGGTGTTCTATAATTTCCAGTCTAAAGGAATAAAAAGAGAGCATTTTGAATTTGTGTATTTTTAATGCAACAAATGGGAATTTAATAATAACATCTGAATTATGTTGATACCAATTTTCTTGTACCAACGCATAGTATTGTGGTCGCAAGGATAATAAGACATTAGCTGACCCTTTTTGTCGATACCTCCCATGTACTTATTATACATGTAAACGGCACGTGGTTTTTCTTTTAGTTGCTTTCTTTTATTTTCATATGATACCATGTCATTACTAAATTCGCTTGATATAAAAGAAACTTCACGTTTATCACGCTATTTTCCAACCATTACATCATTTGAAAATCTGGCCTCAGTTTCTCCAACTTTTAACTTCTTCACTTTTATATCAGCTGGATAATCTTTACGATCTGCTCTCAGAGTACCAGTTCAATATGTTTTAGGGGACAGTAATTTAGTCGCGAGATCCACTCTGTTGTAAAAATTGTCCATGTATATTGAATGTCCATCATCTAGTACTTCTTCTGTTAGATGTGACACTATTTTCGTAGCATGACCTTTCCCACCAAAATTGTCTAAACTTCATGTATAAACTGCAAGTTTCAACATTGTGCCATCCGGTTCAGTTAGAAAATATAATTTGACACCATATTTGTGATTTTAATTTTTCGTATATTGGCGAAACAGTAGTCTACCACGCCACATCACCATAGACTCGTCTAAAGATAAGTTCTTGTCGGTGTAGTAAATCTGTTTCATTTTGTCATTACTGTAGTCAATTAGGGATCTTATTTTAAATAGTTAAATAAACGGTGTTTTTTCCAATAGTCCTGCATCCTATTGAGTCTAATTGTTCCCATATGTAGCAATAGTCCGATAAAAACACGCGTTTCTGCAACGGTAGCATCAGTCCATCTTGTTATTCCAGCAAATTCCATTCCACCTTAACGTAAAAAAATCCTCGGTCGCATACGTATTTGTTTCCGTTACCAGTATTTGATAAAACTGGTCATCGACTAACAAATTAAAATAATCTTTGGCTTCATTTCCTGCAAAAAATAGCGCAATTTATTTCATCTACCAAAAAAGTTCAGAATATATTTAAAATTTATCTGAAGGTCGTACCTGTAATTCCCGTTGTTTTGTAAATGGCAAAGTTTGCAACGATCCCTCAGGAAGCCATCTAACTTATTCGACGGGATCAGGTACAGCTTCAGGAAGTACTTCTGCCTCATCCACAAATTCTTCAGCGTCATGTATAGCCACATCCGAATCGTAGTCACTGCCACTTTCTGACGATTCACTAGGTTCGTAAGTAGAATCTGCCAAATCATCATCAGAATCCAATAAATATTGCTCTAACTCCTTGTAAGTAAACGCCTTCCTTGATTCATCATGTTTTTTTTTTACTTTTTACTACAAGACGGCGCTGCTTCGTCCTTACTTGTATTCAACTTGAACGCGCCAATTTTTTTTAACATACTACTTCCGCGATCACTCACCGACCTACAACCTTCTCGCCCTAATGCTGAATTCGCACTGATTAATAGTTTCGTTACTAGCATATGACGACAAAAGTCGTCATGCGCATGTAGTGTTGAAGCTGTATGACGACAAAAGTCGTCATCAGCAGCGAAAGGGCTAAAGAGAGTTATGACGATTCTTAAAAAATCTTAAGAAGTCGAATAACTACGACCATGGGGCCCCAAATCAAAATTTGTTACTAAAAAAAGTTGTTTACTTCGATGAGTTCTAACTACCATTTTCGGGTGTTATGACTATTTACACCCTGTATATATGTTAAATCGTTGTTCCGGGTACTGGTCCGCGTTGGTGTTGATAATTTTCTAGTCTCAACAAGACTGTTACATTGACATTTCGGCAAGATCCCACTTGCCATCTTCAGGATACTTTTAACTTTCGGCTACTGTTTCTCGTTACTCGTATAGAACTGATTTGTTCTGGTAGAGGTTCCGTTGTATATCGCTGGTTACGTGCTTGACTTCGTGTGATTGGTGCTTTTGTAGAACTTTCACTTTTCCTTTTATTGTTTTCTTTCTTTCTGCTTTGTATGTCGTCGTATTTGGCTGTGTTATTTTTATATGTTTGTTGATTAGAGTTTGTTTCCGTATGGCTGGTAATCCATCACCTCTAGTGTTCAGCGTGTCAATCTGCTTTTCTATTTCAATTGCCTCTTCAATGATCAGAGATTAGTAGTGTTCCATGTTGGCTAGTATTTTCAAAATCAATTTTGTGGCCCGATATTTTTTCAGGTTGTGCTAGTGATGAAGTAGTTTAGACTTTTTTGACAGCATTTATGTATTCCTCTCTCCCTCTATGAATCTATATACTAAATTTAAATTTTCCAATGCATAGAACGAGCCCATTTAACTTTGAAACTTAAATATCGCATTTTCGGCAAAAATCTAAATAAAAAAATCTACTCAACTATGTCAAAGAAAACATAGGTTTTCATTTAAGTGACTTTCAGGGCTTTAATATAGTTTCAAGGGTATCTCGATTTTTAACTTTATTTTGTATACCCTGTACATTTAAATAAAAATGTCAATCTCTCTCATTAGTAACGTTGAACTATGGTTGAAGCTTTAGAGTAGGTTTAGCTTTCAGATAATAAGTCAATTATCTCAAGAATTGTTTAATTTTTTTTTTTGTTCAATCGCTTTTTTTCCAAAAGTATCAACTGTTTCGATTAAGTTGCCTTAATAACAATTCATTTGTTTTGATTGAAGAATAAAAAAATGAAATAATATGTAGGGCGTTCCATTTAAATAAACTGGAAAAAACAATATTTTGTATTGCCACTTTTTTTCGGGATACCCTGTACAATTGTCACTATTTTAAAACTGTAAGTAGTTGAAAGAAAAAAAGCACAAAATTAACAAATCAAAATCCTATCCATTTCACTAAACTAACAAAAAGTTAATGTAAGAATTGCTCAAAATGGCCACCATTCTGATAATTTCAATCTCGATAATTTGATGTTGACGCGTTACACTGTTTCCTACACTAAAAAATTTAGCAAACACGCGATTATTCTTGAAATGCGAAATTTCTATTCATCATATTTCTGGAAACGACCACCGTTCCGTTGAATACAGATCAACTTTGTTTGGAACAACAATAAAATTTAATTTTTTTAATGTTTTAATTAGAAGGTTTAAAAAAGATGAAGAGTGGTCTGGAAAATTTGTGAAACAACTTATTTGACATTTAAATAATAATTAATTGCTGTCTTCTGCTATTGTTGTGGTCGTTATTGTAATGAATAATTTTACATTTCCTGAATTAGCTGACATGAATTTAGTGTATGGTATAGCAAAAGTAATGCTATGGCTGCTCGTTTGTACCAGTATCGGTTTCCAAGCAGAGTTTTGCCAGAGCGAAGACTGCTCGACGTAGTTGATAGAAACTTACGTCTGAGAGGTGCCTTTAATATAAGAGTATCTTGTTATTTTATACTTTTTTAAAATATTGTTAAGGTTTCATTCGTAGAGAAATGCGCAAGAGAGAATCCGTGCTAGACCAGATTTTCCTTTAGAAGAAGATATTTTTCAACGAATCGAAGACCATCCCTCTACAAGCACTCGTCAGATTGCTTCTATTATTGGTGTAAGCCAGCAGACAGTACCGAAAGTCTAGCACGAAACGATAAAGTCATAGTTTTTTGAGATATTTAAAGGTACAAATGAAGCTGCACGGTTATTTTGATTTTAATGTGTATTAATCATGTTCCACGCAAATGAAACTTTAATCCCTATTAATAAAAAAGCCTAATGTTATTTATTGAAATTTCTTGAAATGAATAGATTCAACGATTTAAAACAGATTGTAGTTCTGAAAAGAACCATTTTGTTATAATTTAAATAAAAGCACAATTTTAATAACACGAAAATATCAAAAAGCACATTTTATCTAAACCTTTTACAACAAAGGTTCAGTGTGACCCTCATTTACGTCAGCTTCTAGCTTTAATAAATATGGTTGGCTGATTGGCAATAAAATTAGCGCGATTTAGTATTGTGTGCCATACTTCTCAATGATCATTTAATTCTTGTAAGTATACCAGTGATTTCATATGCTCACAGAAATAGAAATCTACGGGATTACATTCGGGAGTTCCAGGCGGCCATGGAAATTCACTACCTCTACCAATCCAATGATGGGGAAATCGCTGATCTAGATAGTTCCGTACTATTCGAGGATAGTGAGGCGGAGCTCTATCCAGCATGACCACACATCTATCATTCGATTAAGTGGCAAATCCTCTAGATCGTCGAAAAGTGTAGTTTGTAGAAACTCTAAATACGAGTTACCATTCAAATTTGATGCGAATTCATGAGAACCCAATAAAATATCTCCAAATATGCCGCACCATACATTAATCTTAAATTCATCGCGAAAATGTGATTCTCGGAATAGATTGGAATTTTCAATACCTCAACTGTGACTGTTTCTCCAATTAAAACTCCTCTACGTGTAAATGTGGCATCCTCACTAAAAAGAATTTTTAAATAAAATTACGATTTTCATTTTTTTTTTACTAATCATCCACTGAGCAAAATTCTATCGTAAAGGATAATCTCTAGGCAATACATTTTGTACGGTTGTAAAGTGGTAAGGTCGTAGATTGCTGATAAATGTCAAGTACTTAGTTCAGGTTTATTAGCAACTCACACTAAAATATCATCCTCCTGATTAACAGTTAATATTTTAGGTCGTCACACATCACTTTTAGACATAATTGTGCAGTAGCTCCTAATCAACTAAGAATGTTACTGAAAGTTTGGCGATTGGGCTGAACTCTGTTTGCGTAGATTTCTGGATATCTTCGAGCAGCGGCAAGATAGGAATAATTTCCTTGTACATAAACACAAAGCATATCTCGCATTTTAAGACTAGTAAAATTGTTATGCCGGCACATTCACTTTAATCAGATTTTTACATTTTACAACAACCAGAATCTTTAAACAGTAACAACTACTTAACAGCAATGACAGTATCCTACTACGAGCCCTACCAACTATATATTGGGACGCTTCACAATTCTCATATTTATGAAAGATATTAACTGAAAAATTCTAAATATATTCAAACTACATATACTTTTCAAAAATCTGTTTAATACGCAAGTAAACACTTATAATTAATACTGTGAATTTATTGTTAAACGTAAGAAATAACTTAAACAAAGAAATAATGCTAATTATGCTTGGCAACTAAATGTTGGCACTTTATATATTTTTTTCTTTTAATAACTGGTAACATCGCCTTTGGCTTTTATTACTACTTGAATTCTTGAAGGCATGCTTCTTACCAATTTTTCGCAGAATTCAGGAGACAATGTGTTCCAAATTTCCTGAATCTTAGATCTTAAAGTTTCCATATTTCTCTGGTGATTATTTCTCAGGTATCGTTTCATTTCATGCCAAACACATTCAATTACATTCAGATCCGGACTGCTAGATGGCCAAGAAATAACATTTATATTATTTTCGGTAAACCACTGCTTAGTTGATCGAGCCGTGTGGCATGAGGCGCCGTCTTGTTGGAAAATAAAGTTTCCCGTGGGATAAAGTTGCCGAATACTCGGAATTAATGTATTTTCTAAAATTTGTTTGTACTTTTCAGCGTTCACTGTACATTCTATAAAGTGCATCTGACCTAATCCCTTAGCAGACATACACCCCCAAATCATTTGACCTTTAGGAAATTTGACAGTCCGTTTCAAACAATCTTTATGAAACGCCTCTTGCTTTGTACGGATTATTCTTTTACGCATATCTCCAACACACAAATCGAATTTTGACTCATCGCTGAAAATTACTTTTTTCCAATCTTCAAAAGTTTACGAAATTTTTGATTTTGCCCAAGTTTTTCTTTTGTTTAGCAGTTAAAAGTGGCTTTTCTTTCGCCTAAAACAGAGTTTATTAATTTTAAGAGGACAATCAGAATGTATTTTGTGTAACATACCTTGTAAAAACCAAGACCTGATTTATGAATCCATTTTCTGCAGCATTCTCTCGAAAAGAATAGGTTATTTTCATTGTTCCAACAAGCAGTGATTTCCCGCAAAGTGCCGCGCCTCCCTTTTTTGCATATTTTCACTAATGCACGCCGATCCCTTTCTTTAACTAATTGAGGACGACCGGTGCTTTTTCCCTTTGTTTTCAATGTACCTCTATCTTTATAATATTTTACAATATTACCGCCCGACGATTTCGATAAATTCAATTTACCCGCAATTTTTTTTAAAGATTTGCCCCGAATATGACGGGAAATTATGATTTCCCGTAATTTCTGTGGAATAGGAACTAAGCTTTTAATACTAACTACTAGACTTGTACAGACTGAGAAATGTCAATTTAATTTTTGTTTTCTACGCCTACTAAGTATTTTTATTGAGCTGTCCCAACATTTAGTTGCCAAGCATAATTGGCAATATATCTTTGTTTAAATTATTTTTTGTTTAACAACACAGTCAAAGAATTAGTTATCAGTGTTTACTTGTGTATTAAATAGGTTTTTGAAAAATATATGTGGTTTGAGTATATTTAGAATTTTTCAGTTAATATCTTTCATAAATATGAAAATTGTAAAGTGTCCCAATATATAGTTGTTAGGGCTCGTAGATCGAAACGATTAATTCAGACCAGAGCCAACTATTTAAAAACTAAACTTATTTTCAATATGTCGTAAGCACTTTAATACCATGAAAAACATTTTTCTAGATGATAAGAAGAAATGCTTCAATTGGCATTTATCTCATTATAATATTGTAAATAAATATAGATATCAGTTTATTTGTTTATAAACTGTTTTTAAATTATTTTAATATTGCTTGAAAAGCTAGAAGATCGTGTAGCGAAAGAATTGATCTTGGAATTGAACGTTTGTTATAAAAGGTTTAGATAAAATGTGCTTTTTGACATTTTCGTCTTATTAAAATTGTTCCTTTAATTAGATTTTAACAAAATAGTTCCTTTCAGAACCACAATTTGTTTTTAAATATTGATTGCATCTATTCGTTTCAAGAAGTTTCAATAAATAACATTGTTTTTTTTCGTTAATATGGATTAAAGTTTCATTTGCGTAGTAAATGTAATCTTGTGACCCAAAAACACCGACATAATTATTACACATTAAATAACTATGCAGCTTTACTTTTAACTTTAAATATCTCGAAACTTTTTCCTGCAATGGCCGATTTCAACAAATCCTTTCTTTTAATACTACACCTAATTTTAAAAGTTTTTTCACTCTTGTCATTTTTTCATACAACCAACAATTTGCGCGGAAAAAAATAAAAATAGTTTTCCTACCGTATTAAACATCTTATCTGATTAACGTACCAGTTACTTATAAACGCAGTAGGCGGTTGCTATGTTGAAGTTTGTTGTCAAACAAATCGCCATTAGGTCTATTATTGACAATTTCTGCAAAGTTCGTCAAGTTAGTTTTATGTGAAAAATTATTATTATTAATTTATTTATTTAATATGAATAACAATTACACTAATGAATAATATGCTGACATGCATTTGATTTATGGCGAGTGTCTTTAGAATGTTTGCGGAAAGATAGCCATACGTCGTATTCTAATAATCGAACGTTTGTTCGTATTCATTTAAAATTACGGGCCACAGGATCGTTTAAGGTCAACAACGAAATGCAGGAAAGGGAGTTGTTATCTGTATTCAGCAGGAACAGGCAGTTTTGAATTTCTTTGAAGAGGATCCTAGGAGAAGTGTCAGAGAAGAATCTAGGTATTTCAATATGCCTATAACTAATACCTGGAGAATACTGTCGACAAACGGATTGCACCCTTACCATTTCAGAAGAGTTCAAGAATTGTTACCCATAGATCATGATCTTCACGTCAGATTTTGTTCAGAAATACTTCACAGGCCTATTAGAAACCCTCAGTTTGTAGAACGAATACTCTTCACTGATGAAGTTCTATTTACACGACAGGGTATTCTAAATCATCACAACATGCACGAATGGTCCGATGAAAATCTCAATTCTGTCTGGAAAATACCAACATACTTTTTTCCTAAATGTTTGGGCTGGCATCCTAGCAGGGTTTTAAATAGGACCTTTTATTTTGCCTAGGCGTTTAGGAGGAGCTGAATATTTGCCCTTTTTAGAAAATAACCTTCTCGAACTGTTAGAAGATGTACCTCTCCCAACACAGACAAGAGATGTGGTATATGCAGGGCGGAGCTCCTGTCCATTTTACTTTGGCAGTTCGGCGATGGCATCACGAAAATTTCCCAGTCCATATACTGGCCCCCAAGGTCCCTCGACTTATGTTTATGGAGTAATCAGAAAAACATAGTTTAAGCTATAGAAGTTAATACGATAGAAGAACTACAAGAAAGAATCTTTAATATTTGCAATGAAATAATAGACTATTCACACTTTACGATCCGTAAATTTTAATTTCATTAAAAGACTACAATTTGTTATCAATGTGCCGGAGGCCATTTTGAACACTTGTAAATTATTACGATTATTAACTACGGGATTAGATAAATTTATTTTCATTTGTTCATCTTGTTTATAATTGATTAAACTATTTCTTAATTTTTGCTTTAAATCTTTATTTTTTTCGCGCAAACTGTTGGTTGTATAAAAAAATGGCAAGAGTGAAAAAGTTTTAAAATTAGGTGTACTATTTAAAAAAAAATTTTTGTTGAAATCGACCATTGCTGGGAAAAGTTCTGAAAGAAATAAAACTAAGGGTCGCTGATGCCCACCCTCCAGATATATAAGCCAAAGAATAGGCACCACCATAAAATAGCATTCGCCTATCTGACACTGTACATGAATATTGACATTTTTAAGTTGAACGGTGCTTAAGAAAAAAAAATAAAATTGAAAAATGTCATATGACGATGGCTAGTAGAATACTCTATATGATATATATATATATATATATATATATATATATATATATATATATATATATATATATATATAGGGTTTTCCACGGTAGGCGTTCGTTAGAAGTTTATGTGGTTAGAAACAATTTAGAAATCTGAATTTTTGGACTTAAGGGTTATTTAAGATTCTCTTTCATTCTAAAATATTTTCAAGGTCATGCTACTTCGGTTATACCGGAAGTCGCCACTAACTTCCTTATTTTAAATGGAACACCCTGTATATTATTTTATTTTTGGATTCTTGACAAAATTTTAGGATAAGTCTTATAAGGGTTTCCTATACCTTTTTCAACTGTTTCTTAGATATCTTGATTTTTCAAAATTTTAAAAGATGTAACCCTATTTTCAACACTGCTTGTCTTACTTATTTTTGACTGATGGAAAGTGCTTCTGGAGTAGACAGAAGCATAAGAACTATACTTTTGAAATACTCTTTGACAATTGATTTATTGTATACATGGTGTTCAAAATTTGATGAACTATTAAACAATTTTCAAAGTTGAAAAACTTTGTTAATTCAAATGTGACACCCTGTATATTATTGGATGAATAGATGCAGCATTTAGTTATGCATCGTTTGGCTATAACATTACCTATACCTATTATCGACAATTTTGTTAATTAATATTTTCTACTTTAATGTGATTTTTGACAGAAACTGAAATGTTTTTCAAAAATAAAATGAACTTAATTCAAACTACACAAATTGTATTTTATTAAAACAATGAAGTAAAACAAGAAGATAACAAAATTGAGAGCATAATAACAAATGAAAAACATCAAACAATTATTTGAGCCTCGGCAAATAATCCCCACATCTGTAATAATAAGTTTGTAACACTCTAACCTCCTCACCTTACAAGATCAATTTCATACAACAATGCCTCGGTGCTTTGCTAATAATAATATGAATTACTCTTAAGTACAACTTTGTATTTTAATAATTAATATCGTCAATTTGATATACCTGTTTGTTTGCGTTTTACTTAGTTACACATTACTACATGATACCTGTGTGATTCTGTGTTGCTAGATGTACACATTCTTTATGTTGCTGCTGATGGACTCTAAAGCCTTGCACAGCATTTTTGTATTAGGATTTTTTACTCAAAATAGTCCAAGGAAGATCACTACGTGTGGTTTTTTCACTATTTTCTGTACACCATGTATATATAATGTTCGAAATTTGTCATCCTTTTTTGTCTCGTTTGTCCTCTTTTGTTATGTTGACTTATGGTCACCCTATTTACCTAATAAAACCGTTAATGTGGTTAATCCCAAAAACAAAGAAATTTAGTGAACATTATCATATATACTAAGTACATAAACTTGTAATAACCTAATTAGTAATTATAATCTTAATTTAATACAACTTCCTTTTGTATTATTATCGCGTGTTTTGGATAAGAGCACGTTCTTTATTTTGCTGCAACTTTGATTGGGTTAAATTTGTTTTAAAAGCTATAAACTGATACTCTGTGACATAAAAAATGCAACACCAAGATGGCGTTGGAATCTTTGGACTAAACTTGGCAGATATGTTTAACTAGTCACATGTAGTAATTGATTAAAATTTCATTCACAATAATCCAGTAGCCATGGAAAATTTGACGCTTTACTTGTAACAGTCGAAATTATCGGGTATATTTCTTGAGGGATTAAGTCGATTTCGAACATGGGTCGGACTGGATGGGTAGAAGACTCAAGCTATTAGCCAATCCCCCACAGACACTAGAAGCTCTCCGGCATGAATTACAGATTGCCTGGGGTGCAGTAACTCAGGAAAGAATCGACCACCTCTTGGAATCCATGTCAAGAAGGGTGCGGGAGTGTGAAACTAATAAGGGTGGTCTAACACATTATTAACAAAAAATGCCTTTATCTTTTGTTTAATTTCTTTAAAATTTTAATCAGTTGCTACATTTGACTAGTTAAATATTTCTGTCAAGTTTGATCCAAAAATTCCAACGCCATCTTGCATTTTTTTATGTAGTATTAAATCACACTAAATATGTTTGGTTACGAAATGTTACTTATGCAAATTATAATAATAACGCTAATAAAATAAGAAAATTTTCATTGATTTGTTCTTTTCTAGTAGTAGTTATTGTGCCAATGGTTGTTATAAAATAATTTTTGCAAATGTGTTCGCCAGATTAGCAAATATAACAGTTTTAGACAAAATTAGTTGATTAGAAGGTATCATATGCCTCTGAAAGATCAACAAAACCTCAATACTTTGGACCAATTTAGCTAAACTTACCTTAGTACAAAGTTGCGCTGAACGTACAGTTTAGAAATCGTTTTTTAAATTTTACACGACTTATGCGTTTTTCTTAAAACTTGGTACATTAGCGTTACGAAAATTAACTACCGCTCTTCTTGTGAAGAAGCTTCATTGGTAAACAAATTAATTTCTCTACGAAGGACACCTTTAGATCCTTTTATTTCCCTATTTATTGCAGATTTTAGTTCCAGATTTTCTTCAACACGTTCCAAAATTTCATCCTCAATTTCGCGAACCTTCACAAAATGCTTCCATAATCAATGGTTTCGGGACCAAAGCGAACAGTGTCTCGAAATACACTGTTCCGGCGCTCCCTTCGTCCGTATAATTATTCTTAAACGACCTAAGATATCAAATGCGGGTGTTTGTATTTGTTGTGTAGTTCGCTATGCATTAGACCAATATACAATTTTGCTATATCTTGGAGTACTTCGTCAGAAAATCAAATTATACCTCCAATTCTGTTACAAAAATACAATACAAAAGTAAAATACAATTCCGTCCACAGTGGACACTTTTGACTATATACTAAGGCATTTTGTAAAAAAAGACGAGTAAAACAATTTAATAATAAGGGTCGGGTGGTGCGTGCACAATGTCGAAATGGTCGTATGTTTGTCTGTGCACAAAATAACTTGACCTCTAAACACCTATCGACTTCTGACTTTTACTTTTACTGTAGTCTAGCTGTACAAAGACAAATACTTCAAAGTTAGGAGTGGAGGACAGTGTAAGATATGAATGTTACCCAAAATACATATGTCTGGACAATTGTGCTGCGGACACAGCAAAATAGAGTACCTGGTTATCAAGAGCTCAATACCGTGGTCCATGAGTGTCGAATGTTGTCCAAACTATGTTTATACACCAATTTCGCTGGATATAATGGCGTTATCTTAATTATCAACTACATGATTATTATCTAATGGCAACCGCTTGCCGTCAACATACGCATATATGTGTGTGTGTTATATATATATATATATATATATATATATATATATATATATATATATATAATATAATATATATATATATATATATATATATATATACATACAGGATAACATACAAAAAAGTGCCATGCATACCGCCACGCGATAGAGGAAACAAAAATAAGAAAAAAAGTTCCTATGCACTTAGATCCGCAGCGCCTTCGTTTAAACGATATAAGGTGTTGAAGTTTAATTATTTTTTTGTTTTTTTTTAATATCTTTTTTCTATGTCACCCTGTATGTATATATATATATATATATATATAGACTGAAAAAAACTTAAACAGAGGAGAAAATGGAACTTAGAGAAACTAAAAGGAATGGACAGGCACGAACTAGAGGAAGATATGGAAAGGGAATTTGTCAATATTGAAGTTAACAAAAATTACAGCGCTGAAGAATGTTGGATTAGGTTTAAGGTTGCAATACAAAAAGTGGTGGAAAACAAGATAGGTTACAAGAAAGGGGAAATAGCGATAAAACCTTGGATAACATCGGAAATCATAGAATTAATGAAGGAAAGAAGAAAGTACAAAAGAGAAAATATAGAGGAAGGTAAAAGTGCACTCGCAACCTACACCACTACAAACGTTGCCGTCGATGGTGAGCCGTTAGTGGTAACACAAGATGTGGCCGATAGGATTGTAAGTCGAAAGCTCTGATTCTGCGGTAAACCATTCGAAGGGTTACAGAACGACCTTCCTTAGCTAACCATTGATCGGCAATTGATCTAGTATTTGCGAATCTGTCTCTTGTTGGTACCATAAGTTGAAGATGGCGGCCCTGTTCCTCATTTGTTCTTCTTCGCCCCCTGATTCTACTTGTTTATGAAAAAAAGTCATACCAATGCATTTAATCTTTTTGCGAAAATTAACCTTTTCTGTTGGAATGTCGAACAAAGCCCTCTAGCGACGACACGTGAAACTAACAAAACTTCAATTATTTTACCATCTGTAGCCCAAGAAAAGCTATTTTCAACGCGCCCAAGTTTGTTAAAATCGGATTAGCCGTTTCGAAGATGCGGGGGGTGATTTAAAGAAACCTTTGAATACCCACCACCACTTTATATTTATAGATACGTCAAAAAGTGCCAAACAAGAAAAGTTCAGATTATCCTCGACTTCAAAGATCAGTTATTTTTTTATTAGGTTAATATAGCAGAATTCATAGAAACATCACTTTTTTAGATTCAAGATTGCAGTTACGCCCCCTAGCGGTCATTTCAGAAACATGAAAATATTTTCCAGGTTTTTGTATAGGCCGTTTTAGTAATAACTTTTTGTTTCGCAAGCCTCTACGGTGTATAGTTTCCCAGATACAGTACCTCGCATTCTTAGTTGGCCACCCCGTACATAGTTACTGATCTGACTCATGTGGTGTTAGTCTGAGTGGTTTATTTGGATTTCTTTGTATGGCATAAAGGTTTAATTGCTCAACTGTATGGTACAAGAAGTCAACATCGAAAAACATTTGAGAATAATCGACGGGATTCCATCCATCTTCACGGGTCACAGTATGTTCATCGAATGCACGAGTTACTTTTGGCGCATTGGGTGGAACATCATTCCAGAAATTGGAGCCTGGTAATCTAGCTAACGGTATTTCATTCTCAGAATTATATTCGTCTTCTACTTCACTGATATTCTATGGCTAAACGCAATCCTCTTCCTCATCAGAACTAAGCAAATATTCGTCTTCACCTGTTTCTGGTGGCAGCGCAAATGTATGTAATGTTTCTCACTTTTTGTTTGTTTTCACTTTCCTCCCCATCCATAAATGGTCGTAAAAAGTTCTAAATAATCGTAAAATATATATTCAGAACAAATTAGACTCAAACAATAATTCATTTGATTGGTATAGAATGAACTAATCACATCAGATTTGATACGTCACCAATCAGATGATTTTCTCACAGAAAATTGAAAAGAAAAGTAAAAATATCTACGAGATATATATGAACAATAAAGTTGTCTACGTTTAAAAAATATTTTTTCACGTATCATTTTGACTAAATTACAACCATGATACTAGATTAAAAAACTCCGTCAACGTATCATTGCCACATACACACTTCTAGTAGTCTGAGAAATTGTAGAATTTCTATTCTGTCCTTTATTTTGGGGTTCAGACAACCAATAATATTTCATATGGACTAGAATGCATAGTACCAATAGATGGCAATACCATCACACCTAATTTTCGATAAATTACTGACAATTCGCCAAGGCATATCAAACACATCATTGCGTGAAATTAAAGCAATTCAGTTGTTCATTGCCTAATTTGGTCACATTTGTAGTAAAACCAGATTTTACAATGAGTTTGGTGGTTTCACATTTAAGTAGTAATGAATTTCAACCATATCCGCTTTTATAACAGTAAATATGCAATCAAATGAACGGTAAAAAAGTGTGCGATTGAAAATGCGTATAATAGGTATCTAAAGCAGAGAGTGATATAAATTAGACATAAAAAAGCACAGATCAAATATTATACCTAGGTATATCTTGGGTGTATTTCTAGACTGAATAAATTCGTGAGATGAATCTAAAGTAAAACAAGTTTGCAGGAGTCAATTGCACTAAAGTATTTGCCTGATACAAGAAGAATAAAATTGCTTGACAAATCGGGAAAGGAAATTAAGATTAGTAGAGAATATGAACAGTAAACAAGGAAGCAATGCATATCTGCCTGCGAACACATTTACTAGGTCTAAAAAGCTATTTACAACCATAGTGATTAGATACTGCCACATATTGCTACCATACCTTAATTGTTGCACAACTCTAAACTAATACTGCTATTTATATATGATTAGGATCACTTAATTCTGGTGTGATAAGTATGAATATAAATTAAAAAAACAAGATTTTATCTAATCATGAAAGTATATGTGTGTAGTACAAGTAATAATAAAAGTGAATATTTATTTTAATGATGTGGTTTTTAATGTGATAATGAGTTTATTTAAAAGATTTGCAAATAGAATTTGATCAAATGTAATAATATGAGATCCTCGTGATGTATTGGTATGATCTGTGTTGCCAAGTATTAAATGCAGGCACGGTAATGAATCCCTTTTCCTCCTTTTTCCCTTTTTTTAAAATAATCTCTTTTTTACCCTGTTTTTTTTATTAATTTTGCCCCTTTCCCCCCTTTTTTCAATAAATCAAAAAAATTTGTTAAATATGAATTAAGAAGAAAAAAAATTTTTTTCGGTACGGATTCGTTTGCTTTATCGGGTAAGGCTACTGATACTGTCGAGAAAAGCATTTTACCTGCTGAATTCCGCGGATGCCAAAAAATAAAGATATTTTAAAATTAAACAATTGAAACATCTTTATTACCATAAGCGAAAGTGTTTATACTTCAACATAAACACGACCGAATTCTTCACTAGCTCACCTAATAAACATCTGGGAATTCAGCAAGGCCAACTAATATAAAAAACGTAACGAAAAGATGGAACGGTAATTGGTCGTCTCCCGACGCACACTACCCACTCGAGCTCTTCGACGCAAAGGGTTGGGTAACGTTGTATTTTTTTTTATTGTTATGTCCCTTTTATTTTTACTTTTGTTATGTCTTTATTGTTTTTCATTGCTTTATTTTTATTATACCGTTTCTTTTCTTCTAACTAGTGAGTTTTTCTTTTCCTAAGCGACGTTCCACGTCACTGACAGTCCCCGCCGTGACAATACTGCGCATGTGTTGATTTTATTGCTCTATAAAAAACTGTAGGGGAGACTGTTGTACCTTGGAACACTTTTGGTTTTTAATTTGTTTAAAAGTCCAAAATTAAATTTTTCAAAAATGTTAAACCTTAAAGTACGTACAATGTTACAATAGTTCACATATTTTCAAAGTGATTGGCACAAAGCCCTCTTGTACCTTGAAACACATCCTTTTGTACATCTTGTACCTTGAAACAGTGCGCCGTATATCTTGAAATAAAAACTTGTATCCCTTAATATTACTTGAAAATAAATAATAAAATCAAATAAGCCGTAAAACCTTTTATTGAAAAAACATCAGAAACAAAATTAATTTACATTAAAATTGCTGAAGTCAATCTGAATCCATAATTGTCGTTTTACACGCTCAGATCCACAAAGGCTGACTGGCTTAGGCAGCTTCATTATAATGTCATCTTCACTGACATCAAATATTTCCTCAGACTTTATTATAAATTTATTACTCTGACCAATACGAGTATAAAATTTTATTTGAAATTGGAACAAATTTTTGTCTTTAGATATAATTTTCTCAGCAAAACGTTTTGTTAGCCCTCTCTTTTGTGGAAATTGGACTAATACATATTCTTCTACTTCTAATTCTACCATTTCAAAAGCCTTTTGTTCTTCAGTGTCAAGGATATCCTCTGCAACCAGGTCTGACAATGCCATTTCCCCATCATCGTCATCTACTTTTCTTTTGGCCCTCCAAACCTCCTCGCTGTCTGAATCAGAATCACTTTCACATATTTTTTTCTGTGCTTTCTTAATCTTCAATTTTTTTGTTGTAGTTCTTTACTTTTTTTCTTTTTGTTTTATAATGTCTTTACTTTCTGGAGTGTCTGTTACTATACGCGGTTTACCTTGCCTTCCTTCCCCTGTTGCTAACTTTGCTAGCTGCAGCTTTCGGATATGGCTGAATTATTTCTGGTGTGATAAAGACTCGAGTGCAGTCAGTGTTAGCGGGTGTATGAGGAGGGGTATTCTTCATAAGTAGATCCTGGTGCACCAGAAGAGCCACATAACGTTCCCGACGTTGAGGCAGCTTCTGTGTTATTACAAACTGAGTTAATGGATTCAAGTGCGGGGAGATCTGTTACATACCAAAGAAAAAACTTTCTTCGAGATATACTTCTGTTAAGCGGATAGATGCCAGTTGAACGGAAGCCGCTTGTTGGTGCGAACGACCTAGGACAAACAGTTCCCAAAGCCTTTGCTATGCTGTATATGTGACAATTTGGTTATAAAAGGTTTTGAGTGGCCCAAACACAGTCAGATCGAGCGGCTGGAGTTTGTTTGAGGTATGGGGTGAGAACCATTACAATTCCTACTTCGAAGCATATTCGACTGCCTCCACCGACAAGTGCGTTTCATGATTATCCAATACAAGCAAAACGCGTTCATCTTTTGATGGTTTAACATGAGCATTACAATGTTTCAAAAATTTAAGGATTTGCAACACCAATAGTGCCGGGTGGTGCTCCCTTAATCATATATTCTTTGTAGTTTACTCGCGGAAAAATTAGCATAGGCGCAGTGTGATTGACGATAGCATTAACTACCGCAATTAACGTGACGTTCCGCTGATGTCACACTCACTGTCACTCCTTTTGCCGCAATGATTTTACTTGGTCTTTGCACAGGTGTTAGCCCAGTTTCATCCGTATTCCAAATACGCTCTGGAGGTATTGGTCCCAACCGCCTATGAACATCTTCTATGTTGTTGAAGCTGTTAATGTTATTTTTGTTAAAGCTCGTACATCTAGAGAGACTGGTAGTTTCCTAATAGACAGTGATTTGGAATGTCTCTGCATAAACAGTCTCATCCATTCTTCTCTTGAAATGTGTTCTTCATCCCATTTCGCCGGGCGCTTCTAATTATTTGCCATTGCAAGCTTGAAAGCTAGTTCGCGAACTCCTTTTTTAGTTAAGCCATACTGCATTTGGACTCTGTTCCACTTTGCTCGATGTCGCCATATAGTTGACAATTTCACATTGTAAACTTTACTTGCCTCACGAATAGATATTCTATTTTCTCCAGACGCAGTGATCGCTTCCATAGCTTTTTTTACTGAGTCCGCATCCACGGGTGTTCTCTTCTTGCCTGTTTTACTTCATAGCACGACTATTCTTAAATAAAACACTAAAATAGAAGTAATCCTAATTTTTACGGAAACACAAATCATATACTGTACCTTGAATCGAGGTACAAGATACGACTGTGTTTCAAGGTCCATGAGGGATTTGATTTGAATTATCGCCAATAAAAATTTTAGGCTAGATTTTAAGGGAATTCCAAACATGTAAAATTACTTATCATATACTAAATTATATTCACAGTTGTTGAAATATGAACTAAAACTAACACAAATCAAAAATAAAAAGGTAAAACATCTCACGTGATTCCACACTTTTAAGTTACCAAACATATATTTGTTATTATTTACGCAGCGTTTTTACAGCGAAGTCTCAAGCTTCCAACAAGGCGTGTTTTATACCATATTACCTCTGAACGCCGCTAGATGGCCGGACCTGTGATATATAACAAAGTGTTCCAAGGTGTACATTGTCTTCAAGGAACAACATCGTCCCCTAACATTTTATTTTAATTTATGTTTATTTACTTATTTATTTAATCATTTTTTTTATTTGAAATTAATTTATTTTCTGTGACAAATTTGAAAGAAAAATTAATAATTGAGAGTGAAATATAAAAAAAAAATATTTTTTAAAAATGTACGCACGCTAAGTTTTTGCCAAAAACTCATAATTAATTTTTAAGTTTAATTATATTTAAATAATTTTTAATTGTTTATGTAAACAGTGTCATTACGTTAAACGTTACTCGTTATCGTAACAACGTTTTGTGTTTAATAAACGATACTATTATAATAATTTTATTATTTTATTGACACATTAATAAGTTAAATTGCAAAAATCATTTGCCAAAATAAAGTACCATAAGTATGTAAGCTAAAAAAATAAATTTTGTTGTTTGATCACTTATCTAAGTAAAAATAAGGTTTGAATAAAAATAATTTTTAATGAATTTTAGTTGAAAAATGTTTTTAGACAAATAGATTTAGCTACCTTTTGAGAACAGTCATGGGCGTAGCCAGCGAGGGGCAGGGCGGGGCAACTGCCCCCCCCCCCTGGAAGAGCAAAAATAAATTAAATAATTTTTAAATTTTAATAAACAAAAAATTAAACCTAAAATATACATATTTTTCTGTTCTGCATATTTTTTTTGTTATCTGTTTTATATATTTTGTTTGTTGTTGTGGTCGTTTGGTTGCTTTTATGAATATTTTAAAATTAATTAATAAGCTCTAATAAATAAAATTATTCGCGTGTCCTTTGTCACTAAAATATATTTCATCAGCAAAAAACAAAGCTGTTTGAAAAACTGGCATAGTGCTAAATATATATTAATAGCGTTTTCGACCTATGCATTTAATGCATTGGTGCACACCAAAATTGTCCCACACCAGAATTGGATAAAAACGAGTGTTGTCACTTTTTATTTGTTTTCATTTAACTACATTTTTTAATCCTATTAATTAATTAAAATAAATTTACTCAATAAGTAGTTTTAGTGTGAAATATTTTGAAACATTCATACACAATCCTACATCAGAATCCGTAATAAATACTCTTATAACGTACGTAAGACCTGCACCAACAAGTTAAAACAAAAGTTGCCTGAACGAGACTCGGGATCGTCAGTGTACGGAAAAATGTCACGCCCGAGTGCAGTTCGCGCAAAACTATCAAGTGGTTAAAACACAACTTGCTCCAAATCCTAACATAGGACAATATTTTTTGCAACAACTGTTGAGTTAGTGTGTAAGTGCTCTTGTCTAGCGACAGTGTCCTATTTAATAGTGTAACGAAACGCCACTGGTTTTCTTCCAGAAAAATCGAGATACAAGTGAGAAATATACGGGAACCGGCGATGCGAATGTTCTGGCAATTTCAAGGCTCAAAAAGGGTATATAAAATTGCCTATCCGGCGCGAAGACAGACTACAGTACAGTACATAGTGCAGGATACGAAGTTGCATACGGCGAATAAAAAGCGAGACGCGAGATTTAAAAGCGGAATAGTTAAAAAGTGTTGAGAAAGTGAATATTTGTGTTGTTTTGTTAACTTTATTGGTTTTAAATAAAGTTGATGTGAATAGTTATCAGTGTTAAATTATTGCCTGAGACACAAGAGGGAAAATCCGTAACAATAGTTTTACCACAGAATAAGAGACAGAAATCACAGAAAAGACAATATGGATATAAGAAATTGGTTACAAAAAGGTAAGTTAAATAATTTCAGTAGAAAATTAAATTTTTAATTAAAACTTTAGAGTCATTCCATTAGAAATGGTCCAAAATTTGAAAATTGGTTGCTCGACCAGCACCAAATAAAACAAAACTACCATGTAATGATAGCTTATAATGTAGATATGTTATATCCGATGTTAATTTTGTTCAAAATTATTTGTATCGCAACGTTTGGAAAAAATTCAATTGCAGCCCTTTACAAAATTGCCAATTGCTCTTTACTCTTGCTTGTATCTTTGTGAAACAATTTTTATTAGCTTTGGCAAAAGATTCTGTGCATTATTAATATAATTTTATATATATTTTCATTATTATGATGCCGACTTTTTTGCCTTCCAATTATAACAAAAATTACAATAATGCACCGATTTTGACAGCTGATATCTCAAATGGGACTAAATATAAAAACTTGAAATTTTCACATATTAAAGATCAAACAGCACTTTATACGTGCTATTAATTTCATTTTGTGTTTTTAATCTAGAGAAAAAATATTAACATCGGATATAGTATATCACATTATAAGCTATCATTACATGGTAGTTTTGTTTTATACTAGGGACTAAGAACAAGAATGATATTAGGTTATTATTTTTAGGTCAAAAATCTCTAAAACGGAAAAAGTTCATGATGACAGTAGTGGAAGTGGAAGCAATGATTGTGATGGAGATGAAAATAAAATGGTCGGAACATCAAAATCGGAATCTATTTTTGAAGGAGGCTCAAGTAGTTCTTCAAATCTACATGAAGCTGTCTCTGGAACTGGGACCTCTAAACAAACTGAAGAACGCGATGGCTACCCTGAAAATAACATTGGTCGTTATGTTAGTGGTGCCAATAACTTGCCTTCTGAAAAAAGAAGGAATTGTTGACAAATCCTTGGGTTCCATCATCCAATTACGATTTTGCTTCTGATGCCATTCACTTGAAAAGAAAATTTAACCATCGCTGGTTAGATCAATATACTCCATGGCTGGTGTACTCAAGTCGTTTGAAAGTTGCTCTATGTTTGTATTGTGTTTTATTTCCGCCAAGAATTGCTACAGTTAAAGGAGTTTTGGGGTCATTTATGGTAAGGCCTTACATGAAGTTTAAGGATATACATGAAGATTGCAGAAAGCACGTTGGCAGCCATTACCACAAATCTTCAACAGTTGCTGCAAAAGCATTTCTTAAAAATGCTCCTGTTGAAGTCCAGTTGCAAATAGGGCACCATAAGACGATTGAAGAAAATGAACAAATATTGTCAGCAATTATTTCATGCATAATATTTTGTAGAATTCATGATTTGCCACTTAGAGGAAAACAAGGAAATGAGGGAGTTTTCTTTGACCTTTTAAATTTGAGGATTGACTCTGGTGATGAGAAGCTAAAGAGCCACTTGGATAAATGTCAAAAAAACGCAGTCTATACCTCACCAACAATTCAAAATGAGATCATACAATTATGCGGTGAAGTTATCATTGTAAAAAATTATCGAAGACTTTAAACGGGCTAAAGCTTATGCTGTTATGGCTGTTGAAACTGCAGATATCGCTGGAAAAGAGCAGCTTTCTATTGGATTAAGGTTCTATGATGAAAGCCAAAAATAATCAGGGAGGAATTTGTAGGCTACATTGAGTTAAAATGTCAAGATGCTTCTACAATCGCTAGCGCAATTCAAAGTTTTTAGAAGATAATAATTTTTCCGCCGATAATTGTGTAGGATTCGGATTTGACGGGTGTTCCACGATGGCCGGCAAAGAAGGTGGTGTACAGGCCATTCTTAAAAAAGTACGCTAAATCTTTATTTTCCATTGCTCCAGCCACAGACTAAATCTTGTCGTCAATGATACTGGCAAGCTACCATAAATAAGAAACACAATTGCAACGGTTAAAGACACAATAACCTTCTTTCGTGAATCGCCAGCCCGTAGGAAATCGGTTCCAAATCTTTCAAGGCTCCGTGAGACCAGATGGTCGGAAAAATATAAGAGCATAAAAAAATTTTCAGAAAGCTTCACTGACATTGTTAAAGCACTAGAACATCTATCTGTCGAAGGAAACTATGCCACCAGAAAATCTGCCTACCAATTGCACTGTGCAGTTACTAAACCAATATTCATCTTAGGTTTAAACATAATTGCAAGATACTCTGCAATTTTAGAACCCGTTGTAAACGTTTTACAAGGTAAAAGTATGGATATGGTTATGGTGAAGAAACATATTGATGATATTCTAGATGTAATCAAAGAAGATCGACAAGATGTCGAAAATGTTTCTTATGAATTATTTAAAAAATCACTTGATATCGCAGAGAAAGTAGGGGTTGAGTTGTCAGTACCACGAGTCACTCAAAAGCAAGTAGACAGAAGTAATCTGAGTCTGCAGTTGAATATTGGAAGCGGTCAATAATCATCCCCTATCTTGATTCTTTAAATTAAAGGACATTGACGTGGCTGCACTTTTGGAGGCAGCTAATGTTTTTTTCCCTACAACAAGGCATGCACTGCTAATATTAAGTGCTTTCCCATCCACTACTGCTACCGTGGAAAGATCGTTCAGTACCCTGCGAAGGGTAAAAACCTGGCTCAGGAGTACAATGGGTGATGACAGACTCACTGGGTTGTGTTTGATGAGTGTGCATCGAAAATTTTTGAAGGAAAATCAGGACTGCATAGTGAAGAAAGTTTTGGATAAATTTAGTTTAAACCCAAGAAAAATGTTATTAGTTTAAGTATAATTAAAATCTCAAAGTTTTGTTTTCATTTGCCTTTTCTTTTTATCCTAAAATTTTACATTTTGAACGACCATGAGAACCCTTGAGAACAGTCCCTTTTTTTACATATTTCCCCTTTTTTTACTTCTGAAAATCCCTTTTCCCCCGAAAAAAAAATTAAGATACGCGACGTCATCATCTTCGATGTCATTATTAGTAATTTTCACGAGTCAGAGCAGTTGCGTCACTAATATTAATACTGTCAGACGGCGCCGATGTTGTCAGATTATGAAAAATAACAGTTTGATAACTGTCAAATCTTAACTTCAGGGGTTATGTTTATTTACAAAATTCAAAATATCAGAAAATATGTTATGTTAAATATTTAATGTCAGAAATGCTTGACAACACCGGACAGAATTGCCAAACTAAATCAGTTCCATCTGCATCCCCTCGTGCACAATAGGTGGGTTCTAACAGTGGTAATGAAACAAAGTTAGCTATGACACAACTGCTCTTGACTCGTGAAAATTGGCATGGCCATTAATTTACGGAACATTTTACGAAAATTTTTAGGTTGGCAAAGCTTGATCCGGAATTATGTCATGCTTTGTCACTATTACAAAATGTGTCAAAAACAGGATGCGTCCAGTGGAAGACTATCGATCGTATTTTTGTTAATTTCAGTTGTTTAAAAACGGTATAAAAAGGGCAAAAAACGTCTCGTATGACCTTGAAGCACACATTCTTTAAAAAATTCGTATATACGCCACTCGTTTTTTAAACTTGAATTCGTGCTTCAAGACTGGTCTGATCATACTTGTTTTTTAATATACTATTATTCGCATCATTTTGTAATCTGTCAATTTCATGATTTGACAACAGTTTAAATGTATAGGGTAATTCTTAATGTATGTAGGTAATTTACGCTTTGACTAAAACGTGTACGTTTCTATTGAAAGTCAAACGTTAGGAAGAAACGGTTGTATATTCGAGATGTCTCAGTGTAATAAAGCGCTAAGCCGAAATAGAAAATCTTTATTTTGACTAGCTATAGTAAAGAATTAATAAATCTATATTAAATGTCTTCATTTTTTACACAATTAATAACTAATCGTGTAAAAAATTAAGACATTTAATGTAGATCTACATTTGTTTTTTATATTAGTATTTAAAATTACTTCATAACGTTATTCTCAATTGATTTTGAAGACAATTATTATAGTTCTTATTTACATATTTTAAACCTTGTGGTAGGTACTAATACTAATTTTGTTTTAGCTGCATACGTCTTTCTTAATCAATGATGATATTATGGATGAATCTGAAACACGTCGTGGTTCCCCATGTTGGCATTTAGTGGAAGATGTTGGAATGCAAGCCATCAATGATGCATTACTGATTGAAAATGGAGTATATATGTTAGTGAAAAAATATTTCTTTAATCACCATTGCTATGTTCCGATTATGGAATTATTTCATGATATAATTATGAAAACAGCAATGGGTCAAAGTTTAGATACACTTTGCATGAAAGATGGCGTGCCACAATTAGATTCCTTTACTATGAATAAATACAATTCAATAGTTAAATATAAAACTGCATATTATTCATGCCAATTACCTGTAGCATTAGCAATGTATCTGTCTGGAAGATATGATCCAGAACTACACAGGCAAGCTACCACAATTTTGTTAGAAATGGGTCACTATTTTCAAGTACAGGTAAAAAAACAACAAATTGTTGTATCTTACAACTAATTATCATTGTTTTAGGACGACTTCTTGGATTGCTTCGGGGATCCCTCAACAACGGGAAAAGAGGGTACAGATATTCAAGATGGTAAGTGTTCTTGGTTGGCAGTGCTGGCACTCCAACGGTCATCACCATCACAGAGACGTCTTTTTGAACAAAACTATGGTAAACCAAATCCTGAATGTGTAGCTGCAATTCGTACTTTGTATGAAGATCTTGGTATTCCAAATATATATGCAATTTATGAAGAGGAAACATATAATCTAATTCGAACACATGTTCAACAAACTTCACAAGGTTTACCACACAAACTTTTTCTAAAATTTTTGGATAGCGTATATAGAAGAGATGCATAATTAAGTATTCATTTATATTTATGACCTGTTATTGTATGTTTATTGTCTTTTAAGAAGGAACGGTATGTGTTTGGTGCTAAATGTAAGATAGTTTTAAGTATTGGATATCAGTTTCATGATTTATAATTTAAATTTATGAAAGAAGTGTTAGTATTCATTTAATAATACCAGATAGAGTAGAAAATGTATGAGTGAAAGAGAAACTTTTCGTGCCTTACAAGCTGGTAACAGAAAAAGGTTCTAGGTGACCACCAAGTAACATTTAGAGAACTAAGCATAGTGTACTTTTTAGATCATTTTTGATTTGTGTGATTTACTTATCTGAATAAACGGAACTGAAATATTTGCAATGTTTAGAATTTTTGTGCTACCAAAGAGTATCTATAAATAAATGAAATAGTAGACGTAGCCAGAACTAGGCGTCCGTTTAAATGTACTTTAAATATCGGCATCCATTAAAAATTTTCAGAAATCTTTATGGCAACTCGGTTAAAAGTATTTGCAAGGTTGTCAGTTAGTTTTCTTAATGGCAATAATATGACTATAATGGGTAGATTGCCCTAATTAGTTAAATTGTATTGAATAAATAGTAATTAGCGTCATAGGTACATTAATTATTAAAATTTTATTATTAAATTTATTACATTCCTTCATTAACCCTTAATGGTCCCGCTACAAGCATTTCTGCCACGTTTTTTTTTCTAAATATAACTTATTTTATATATCCTTTCAATTAAGATGTAGACTTTTTCTACTGAGTTTTTAATATTTAAGTTCATACTGTATTTTTTTAAGTATGTATGTTACGTACTCTTTGTATAATTAATTTGATCGCATTCCTTTGCGCTATCTTTGAGGATTTGTCTCATCGTGAGACTAATGACGTTGTAATTACATTATCAGGTAAATTCCTAACAGATTTATAAGGTATACAATATTTAATAAGCTGTTTTAAAATTAATTAGTACTATTAAATTTTATTTTTAGTTTGTATTAAACATTATGGTTAATTTGTGTGTGTATATCAATTGCACGTTGTGACGAGTAGTTACAGAATTGTGGAAATTCTAAACTTTTTCTTTTAATGCTAGAGCAATTTATGTCATAAAACTGTGTGTGCAATGCATCTCTCAGATGAATTATTCATGAATTAAAAAAAAATAGACGAGTTCACAATGGAGTTCCCTTTAATTATTAATCTGATCCTGACAAAACAACCAAGCAACTTTGTAATAAATCAACATCGCCTGAAAATCTTACCGTAAAAAGAGAGCTCGTTCTGAAGGTATATGGAAAAGTTGCAATGCAACCGGTGAATTCATTAAAGAGTGATGAGGATATGGATATCACTACTCTACTGTACTTCCTATTTTCAAAAAATTTCATTTCGTTTGGTTGGTCAAAACCCATCTTTTTTTGTCTAGTTTACATGTAGGTATGTATGTGACAATGTCAATGTCAATTGCAGGTATCTGTCGCCTCAGGCATGTTGCGTACAAATAAACGTTGTAAATTGGATAAAATTTAGTTAGGCAACAAACCTTACTAAACGACAGATTTTGTGGTGACGTTGCTTCTCTTATTTGTAGATACTCTTTGGTGTTACTACATCCTGCTGAAGTTTTCTAACATAGGTACATCTTTCCAATAGGTTAAATTAAAAACAAAGTTATTAATAATAATAATAAACTTTATTATCCTGGTTGAGATAGCTAACTAAAGCAGTATTCCTTCACTAGCAATCAAATCAATTACTCCCATCCAAACCATCAACTACTTCCAGAAAGGGAAAATATCCGCACCTGGACAAGACGGACTCAATAAACTCATACTGAGTCACATATCAGCCCCAGAGATCCAACGCTTAACATCCTTATGCAATAAGTGCCTCACCATTTCGTACTTCCCGGCGGCGGCGTCGAAATCTGCCTAAACCGTCATGGTCCATAAAAACCTCTCCGACCTGACAGAACTATCATCCTACAGACCTCAGCTGCTTAGGGAAATGCTTCGAGCAGATGTTAGTCCGAAGGCTGATAGATTACCAAGAATCAAATAACCTATTATCTGACAGCCAATTCGATCCAATAGAACCTGTCCAGATCCGTTACTAAAACTCCTAACCGAAACGTCACAAGTTCTTAACCACTGCTATTGTAACCTTGCCGTGTTCTTAGACTAGCATGCGGGTATAGTACACAAGATCCAATGCTTATGTATTCTCCCCGAGCTTACGAAACTCCTACTGTCGTATCTAACAGATAGGTATTTCCGACTCCGACCGAAGCTGCAGTGTAATAATAACTCGATCTGATTATTGGAGCCTGGAAGCGAGAGGAACGAATGAATGCGATGATGAGTGACACGACTGAGTGAGTGCTGTTTCAATCAACAAAAATTCAAACGATTTTCGTATAACCACTCGAAATATCGCGAGATATCCGTACAAGCGAATGATCGATTATTTGTCATTCGAGAGGCCCCATCATTAATTTTTACTAACTCGTTCAAATTTTATTTGAACATCACCAATGGCAGTGTCATTGAAGGTAAATTAAAATAATTTTGTATTAGTTAAACTCCAGCATGAGCTAGTTGGTCAGGATAGAAAGAATAATCAATTTGGTTGTCATCAGCGTAACTATGAGATTGGCATGCTTGATATTGAAGGAAAAGTTAAATACATGTAAAGGAACAAGCACTGTAAAATTGAACCTTGGGGTGCGCCAAAGCCAAGTTTAAGAAAAGAGGTTGAGCTTTCATTAAAGTATTGCCAAAAAATATTGTAACATCCATTTGATAAAATAACTTTGAAACTACTTTACTGCATTGTTAGAACAACCTAAGTAAAGGTACGTTTACATCTGACAGTTATCGCATGATTTATGTGTCAGACAGAAATCGCAACAAAATGTAAAGTATTTCTGTTAACACATCTATACCAACAGATGTAATCAGTGTTTAACCGCAAGTTGAAACACATTTGATACATATTGCAATAGTTGACCATTCCTCAACTTTTTTTTGCATTGTTTCGTGGAAACATTTGTGACAAAAAACAGTGGTTTAAAGCTGATGTCAAGGAATTAATTAATTTAGTGCGACAGAAGAGACTCATAGGAAAATGCACAACTTAAGAAACCAGTTTAATAGTGAGTAAAAAAAAACAAAGACAAAATCTGGCCAGAGCCCTGATTGCAAGTATCTAAATGGCCGTATTACAATTTGCGGTTACTTCTGCAAGGAGAATAGAAGTACAGAGGGACAATAGGAAATTTACCAGTGGGAAGTAAAAAAATAATTCATCTGTTCCTAAATATTCTCGGTGGAATGCGCCTTTCGGAGCGTACACATATACAGAATATTTTTCAGACAATAAACAATTACGTAAACTGTAACTGACCAAAACTACATACTCCACATGTTGCCGTGTCCTTAATACTCTAAATACACTAGACATAATAGCAAAGGTTTTATTGCTGTTCTAGAGAGTCTGAAGTTGTCAATTCTCATGGAACCTTGCCTATTAAATCGATTGGTTTCAGAATATGAGATAGTAAAGAAACATGTGGCACAAAATCTTTTTCCGGGAAGAAGGGTCCTTTCGAGACCTGTTGTTACAGTATAAATGAAATTTAAACACCACTGGTTCTGAAAAACTGCTCCATCTGATACTTTTCCATTGCTGCAAATTGTGACGATGGTGTATTTGTAGGTGGCATCAACAATTGTCCTTTATAGGAAAAATAATAACTGTCACTATTCTGCAGAGCCTGAATACGAATATGTTTACCGTCAACGGCACCCAAGCATATAGGGAAGTTCCATTTCAAGTTGAATTGGTTGGCAACACATTGCCAATTCGCTGATGTGGACGTTGCCTACAACAAAAATGAAAAAAAAATAGCATTTGAATGTAATACCTAATTTAATTAATTTATTTATTTAATTATATTTTGACTAGGATGCTCTAGATAAGGAGGGCGCCAATGAAAATAACACCAACTGGCAGCCAAGGAACATTATTGAAACAGTCTGAGCAAGGCGTTTGTTCTGACTCTACACACATATCGCTGTTTTGGATCATCAATACTGAACTCGGTCATTAATTGATTGTAGGCACCGACCACCCCGCACCTAAGGGATGGAGCACCCTGATGAATTTATTACCGGAAAATAAAACATTGAGTTTCTAACAGTGTTAATGAAATTGCTCAAATTGTAGTTCATTAACTTGAATGCATTTACGACATCTTGGAATAATGGAATTGCTAGCGGAAGATACTTGATGATACTCTTCTCATAGCTATGCAAGCGTGTTGGATGGGGTCAATAAGCTCCTACAGCGTTGTCACTGGCGTGGCATAAACAGTGTCTTTTAAATATCCCTACACATAAAAATCTACAGGTGTGAGGTCCGCTGAGCTTGGCAGTTAGGCCGCCGGATCTCTTCCAATATTTTCTTGGGCAAAGTACAGAACTTAAGGGTTGTTAAGTAAAATTAACAACTTAAAACAGCATCCAACTGAAACAGTGTAAATTTTTATGTTCACTAATAGAAATAAAATGAATCAAAAATAAATATTTTTAATACGGTGGATTAAAAATAGCCTCCAATAAAATAAAATCTTAAATGTATTTTTTGCCTATTATAACAATATAACCACACTTTTCCAAAATTTCTGTCTTTGCAAATCGTAGTATGACCACTTTTTTCCCAACGGAATAGGTGTATAAATAAGTATTTTCAATATGGCAGTTTAAACTACGTCCGGTGATAGAGAAGCTACACCAAAAGCTTCTTTTATACTATGTGCCGGAGAAAAATCTTAATTTCGACGAATCTATGGTGAAATATTTTACGAGGCACTCGTGTAAGCAGTTTGTACGAGGAAACCAACAAAAGCGGGTATCTAGTAAATTTTTTGCCATACCAAGGCAACGATCCTAAAACGAATGTTATCAATCAATCAGTGTTTAGTTCTTCTGCAACGCCACTTCGGCACCTTCGGTAAATTAACAGCTCAACATTTCACATGGAAACTCAATGATAAAAAAAAACATGAAATTGTCGCTAACTCAGGAATGCAAGAAACTTAATACTAGCACGACTGTAAACTCAGTTAACTA
Organism: Vesta saturnalis; assembly: GCA_036346205.1. NCBI lineage: Eukaryota > Metazoa > Arthropoda > Insecta > Coleoptera > Lampyridae > Vesta > Vesta saturnalis. Next base: position 200,308 of record JARFJB010002305.1, on the reverse strand, counting down.
AGTTCTCAACAATATTTACAAAAGCCTACACAACCCAGGCTGTCACTGTTATTTACGATCGGGTTCATGTAAACAACTTCATGGAAATATACCAAGACTCCAGACTTCTTTATGATATCAGAACGCCACAGGATGTGAAAATAATCTTTATTAAATTTAGCAAACAATCTACGTGTTTATACATTTGTACTAAAACAACTTAAAGGAATATCTTTTCTACTAGCTATCTTAAAATAATAAAATCCAACAATGTTCTGAATTCATTTCTACCTATACTACGAGCATACTAAGAAAAAATAACATTACGCAATTTTTCTTAAAATTTTCACACAATGTGACAGAAATCCTCTTTAATTGACCAGGGACTTTGTGTGGAAGATGATAACACCACACTGTTTGAAAGCGATTTCACAAAGAGGATTACCCCGGGCCGCCAGACGCGTTATTAAATATCTGGTTGGTATTTTAGCAAGTAAGTTTCGCATTTTTAACGGTAGAATTTTACTGAAAATATCCTGTCGTCAGTAGCAACGGATAATCCTGGGATATTTTCTTACTGAATCACCCATGTGCTTGAATTAATTACCGGAAGTTTCTTCTCGTTCACGAATGTTTTGAGAAAATTATCCCCTATCTTCGACTCGGGATAATTTTTAAAACATTTGTGACTAGAACAAATTTCCGGAAATAATCAAAGCACTAGGGAGATTACAAGTGAAAACAGATTGCCCTCTACACAACTGGTTATGGCAGAATGATTGTAGAACATACTTTCCTCAGGATCTGTTGACGATGTAAACTTAAATACGGGAATGTAACTCCAGGATCGTGGCGAGAGGTACTGATATGGTCGAAAATGATGAATTCTTTGAAAATATCACAGAATATGCCTCGTTTATAATAATAATATGTAGTCAAATAAATAAAATTATGTGTATTAGTTTTATTGTATATCTATTTATCTGCTTACCAAATTTGAAAACAATACTCTTTCAGCGATACAACCACGCCAGAATACTTCAGCTCCACAATACCACACACACTTTGGCTTATAAACATCGTTTAATTAAAATAATAAGTGAACCAGGAATTTCTGTGCTCTCTAAGTTTTCTAAGAGTATCATATATGATACCCCTTTTCCATTACGATTTAAATAGTCTTTTGACGTAACGTCCCACAAACACGAATAATTTTGAAATATGTTTAAAAACGAAATAATTTGTTTCCGAATCCACTTTAACTCACCTTATTTTGTCAAAAGCAACGACTTCTGTTTTCTGAACCCTACATTGTTTTTTAGCAAACAAGTTATTCACACATAAATAACTTTTAATTAACAAACATAATAAACCCACGTACCACAAAATTAAAAACATCGAACGCGTTTCGAATAGCTATCATCAGGGACAAAAAACTTTAACATATACCATCAGCGAGTAACGCCTTGCTAATCTGGTGAAAGTAAAAGAAAGTTTAATGAGTTCATAGTAAAGGCTACATGATTTTATCAAACATATGTAACCAGATTAAGCTGCATACAATGGGTTTTCAATGGTTAAAAAGTTAAAACAACTTTATACGAAAGGTCTGTCAACATCTTTTCCAAAATTAATTTGAAAACACACAGTTCAGATAATAGTATGCAAACTCTTAGGCAATCCAAGAGATAAAGTGGATAACAGGATGAGTCGGAAATTTATAAGATTAATTTAAAGATTGTGAACAAATATATGTGGGCAAACTACAAAATCTATCAAAATTCGCTTTAAAGCAATTAGCTCAATAGAATAAACGTTGGTACAAGTCGGTAGCTGTACATATGTTTGATAAAATCATGTAGTAGATGAAGTATCATTTATCAAACAGTTAATAAACGAACTTGATTGTTATGAAAGTTTAGAAATCTTCAAAACAAACAAATTCTAATGAATAATGATAATCAATGACCTTTAGGCTACTCAGAACTCATTAAACTTTAAAACTTTCACTTTCACCAGATTAGCAACGAGGCGTTATCGCTGATAGTGTTATTTAGAAATTTTCTTTAGTACCCCCAGTCGACCGCTGATGATGATAACGTAGCTATCCAAACGCGTTCGGTGTTTTTAATACTGTGTGGATAGGGGTATTTTGTTTGTTACAGATCCTGCCAAAGTTTCTTTTCCAGATTTTTCAACTTTTAATTGATTGATTAATAATTTTGCTAGAGATATAATAATACAGTTTTTTTTCAGCACCATATTGTAAAAAAATCCATGTAAATTTAATGATGAGCATGGTAATTTTTATATGTATTAATTGCAAACGGATCAATTTTGCATTTATAAGTAATTTAAAATGTTACTGCCAGTACTAGTACAAGTTCTATTGGACGATTTTACAGTGCTAATTTGTTTACATGAATCGATCAAGTAATAGTGACAGATATCAATGTCACAATACATGTACGCAAAGATATGTGAAAATGTGTTAGTAAAACGTAAAATAAGTGCTAAAACTATAGAAAACAGAATAAATACATTTGCTATTAACATTAAAACATAAATAATCCAGCAGTTCTGGAGTTATTGTGAATAATTAACATTTACAGACTTAAATTAGTGATATTTAACAATTCTATACAAGTCTTATAAGAACTTATAAACTTCAAAGAAGTGAAAATAAATTAATATAAGACATAAACATTAGGATATACATTTTCACAAACATTTAAAGTGCCAAAGAATGTATGTAAAATTTAAAATTACTGTATTGATTTAAGGTTATGTCACTTCCTCATAAAATTTATGTAATGGGACCATTTGGCCTAATTAAATTATAAGAGGTAAAAATAATAAACTAGCCTCAATCTCAGTCACAAATCACTATAATAGTGACTATTTTACCAAAATTAGTTTTAAGTATATGGAAATTTCAGATAATTTTCCTTTCAAATTGCGTAGGCATTTTAAATGTGTATTATATGTAGTAGCATCCCATATTCATGTAAATCAATTCAGGCCTAAAAGTGCATAAAATTAGCATAAAATCAAGAAATCAATGTAAAAATTACATGTTTAATAAGTGAGCAATAGTTCGTTAAGGACTTATTTGATTCAAAATTTGTCTAGATTACAAAAATTTGATAGTTTTAAGATAGATTAATTCAAAATTATAAGCTTTTGAATTAAATTTAAAATTAAGAAATTGTTAGCCAATCAGAATTAAGAAAATATTTGAAATAGTTGTTGATAAAAAGATGAATTTGGTTTCTAACGCATATAAATAGAAGTGCTGGAGGATTAGCATCTTTCTTTCTCTCTGCTCTGTCTGTTCTGTTCCAACACTTGCCTAAACAAGATGTTGCAATTTTGCTCGTAAATATTTTAAATAAAATAACGTCATTTAGGTGCGGTTTTAGTATCGGCAGTTTAAAACAAGTGATATTCATTTGTCGTTAAATAAAGTTAAGGTTAGTTTACCTCTAAATAAATTCGGTTGTTATCGACAGCTACGAGTGAAAATATTTTCCGGAGATTCGATATTGTTTTAAGTTTGTTTTCTTTTGATATTGATTTTGTTAGTTGTTTTCGTTTTTCTGTTATTATATTTTATTATTGGAAGCGTGTTTAATTTAAATAACCTCCAACCTAATGTGCATTTCAAAAATTATTTTGAAACAAAATTAATAAATTGTATGATCCTGAAATAAAGAATCTTCATATGAAGAAGAAATATTAGTGAAACTTACCTAAAGGCATAAGCATTATCACAGAAGCAGATTTGGACATCAAAGGCTGTTTTCAACGGTCAACTCACATCGTAAAGATAAAGAGGCCATTTGAGTGGGTGTACCAATTTTATTTACGTAATTGTTGACATTGATATTTTTACTGTGTGTTAATTATGTCCATATTTTGTAATAAACATGATGTGCGACAACTTTATTCATGTAAAGGAACATTAATTGATCTAAAAGTAAATGGTTATTATAGTATTTATTAAATTCAGGCATAATTTGCGTCTAATGCTGGTTTCATTTACATTTATTGAAAGGTCATATGAATGCGTACCTATAGCGCATGCTCAGATATTATACATTTGAAGATTTTTTGTACAGAGTTGCACATATATCGCGATGCAATTTCAAAGTTATATTACAATATCTTCGAATGAATTGAAATAATAAAATATAAATTGGCAACAACTCAATGTAAATTAATCACATTACCCATAATGGGGTGGGTGGGTAGTGGGTGGGTGGGTGGGTGGGTGTGTGTGTGTCGCTGCGCGTGTGCGCGTTGCGCGTGTGCGCGTGCGCTGCGTGCGTGCGTGCGTGCGTGCGTGCGGGCGGGCGGCGCGGGCGTGGTGCTGTGCGTGGGTGCATGCGTGCGCGCGCGCGTCGCGTGCGTGCGTGCGTGTGCGTGCGCGTGCGTGAGTCGTCGCGCGCGCGTGCGTGCTGTGCGTGGTGCGTGCGTGCGTGCGTGCGTGCGTGGTGCGTGCGTGTGTGTGTGTGTGTGCGTGTGTGTGTGTGTTGCAGCTAATTATATATTTTTAACTTTAAATTAAACAATTGCTTATGGTGGGACTTACATGGTCCTCATACACATGTTTTAGGTTTAATTCATCTTAACATTTATTACAATTAAAAAATATGTACAATAAATTCCAAAAAACTAACCTAAAAACATTTCCTAAACTACGCTACACGTATGCATCTATGCCCTCAGTGCATGCACGTTTAAAACTTGAGATGAATTCATAACATTTATTATAATTAAAAATATGTATTGATACAAACTATAAACTAGTTAATTTCACAAATTACAAGTTAACCGTTAAAACACAATATCGTCCTTATTGATCCATGATTGTTCATCCAATCCCTACCACCTTACGAATAACTTATTATTCTTGGAGCGAAACACTTTGTCCATCAGGTATGCTTTGGAGACTTTGTTTTCTGTAATTCATGTTCACAAAACCCTCCCAGTACGGGTTTTCCTTCATGTCTTCCAGCATGTACGTAGTGAGGTTAGTAATGCGAACTTTCACAATTTTAAATAGTTGCTAGACGAATTGGATGTGTATCCTTTGGCAAAAATACTTTTAAATTTACTGATTCGTACTATGTACACACAGAATAACGATTCCTATCGAATATTTTTATGTGAGTGTAAGCCTCTAGCTTTGTATGATACCGACATCATTGGGCTTCATTCTAGTTCTATGCTTACGATTTTTGTAATCCATCGTTATGGTATCAATTGTATCAATCCATCTGTATTTACCTTGCAGGCTGAATAACTTATATAGGCACCTTTAATGGTCTGATAACGCTTTCCCAATTGCAGCCTTCTTTGTACTATAGGATATGGTTGACTCCATAACGCTGCATTAGTTTAGTAAATGCTCATTGTAGAATTCTTTCCTGCATCTGTCTGAAAATTTTTAGGTTTCCGACCTTGTTTGAAGATTGTTTGCATGCCTTGGCTTCTATGCCCGTTTTCGTTTTTAATCCTTTGGTCCACAAGTTTTTTAAAACAGTCGATAACCACTAATACATATTATAACCCTTATTTTGTTTGGATATGTTAAATTCAGCTAAATCCGCTTGCCAAAGGTCATCAAACCTTAAATTATGTTCGCCTTCGTTTAAAATTTTTCTTGCAGGTTTGTGCAATTCTTTAACGAGTTGTAATTTTGACATGACGCTAATTTATCCATAATTGATTTAAGTTGATGCTGTTTTGCTCCAACAAAACCAAGATATCCTTTATTTATGGCATCCCATCTTCTTCCGGTCCGCCAACTGTGTCAACGATTTCCAGCCAAATTGAACCTGGTTGATAAATAGTATTGCTTAGTGATGACATTTTGAGGATCTATGGGATTGGCAACATTGCTGAGTCTCTTACTCTCGATATCAAATTGATTATCATCAATCAGTTTAAACTGAGGGGTTAATTTCTTGAATTGATACTGGACATGAACGTCCAAATTTGTCAAGGGCCATTCTCATTTATACTGTTTAAAAACGGATGTTTGGTCTTTCAATGTATCCATCTTCGTATAGTTCTTCTACAATTGATATTATATCATTTACGACACCGGTGTTTCCCGCTAATTTTTCCGCCCACAATACCTACTATCATTCCAATACCTATATTTAATCGGTCTGTTTGTTAATTCCTTAAAAACATAGCTCCACCTCCTTAGTTGTGGGTGATGATGATACAAGGGTTTGATTATTTTTATACTTTTGCTGCGGTTTCCCGAATTTGTCTACCTTCATCATAATCTCGCCTTACAACATTAGTAGCTTCTAAAATACTTCTATACTCTTTTCTATCGTTTGAATTTACTAGATTTAAATTGGGTTCATCATAATAAGCAGATCATATAAACCTGGAGTCCCTTTATACGTTACACCTTTAATAATTATTAATCTCCTTTAATTGTGACGGAGTATTACCAATTGTCCATTTGTCTGTTGTAATGTCATAGTGGACTCCATACTTATGATCAAAGTACCTCATGATCCCTCATAATACGTTCAACATATATACGAGGTAATTCATTGTACTGCTCGAGATTATGGGGATAATCTGTGACACTAAGAGGTTCTTCTTCCTCAGTATTAATCTCTCCACGATAGATGTATTTAAGAATGATGGTGTATGAAGACCTTGAGGAGGATTTCTTTGACAAAACCGTAGCTGTAGCGTAGTGGGGTAGAAGTACCCTTATCATCAATGAAATCAATCGAGTCCTTTGAGCTAGCAGACTAGTGGGGCAGTACACTTATCTCCCGGAATATTTTGAACTAGCAGGGTAATGGTGGTAGTAGTATATGTTCTTGGAAATATGAACAGGGTAGTTTTTGGGTTTAACGTCAATGGACTCCTTTTAGATGGATGGATTTTATTTACTATTTCAGTTAGAGGTTCTATTAGAGGCTTATAGTATGCTCAAATGTTCTTTCATTATTAATCCGTGGAGTTTTAAGACTGTTGTATTTCTGCCGTATTATTTTACGAGCTTGAATAATTTTTTCTTTAATATCATCTCCTTATTATCCATTGTAGCAAAACAGGTACCGGTTTACTTCAAACAGACAGCTGTTTTCACTAAACAGGTAGCTGTTAATATCTAAGCGGATCAGTAACTGCTAAACTACCGAAAGCAGTTTCAGGTATTATATATTCATCAAACCTTAAAACAGGTCAAAACGGTATTTGTTTTCCAGAAACAGGTACCTGTTTTCCAGAAACAGCTCAAAACAGCTCAAAACAGGCCAAAACAAATAAACAGGTTAACAGGCACCTGTTTTCCGGAAACAGGTCAAAACAGCTCAAAACCGGTGCCTGTTTCTCAAAAGAGTAGCCGTTTCACCAAAAGCTCAACTGAACGGAGCAGTTTTAAGGTATTAGATATTCATCAAATCTTTTCCTATAGCGACCATTATTAACCTCAGCATCCTTGTTTATGACCATGAAACCAACGGAACTGCCCAACACTTTGAACACATGTCCCGAAACAATTTCATGCTTCTGGTGGGGCTTATATTGATCCTCATACACTTTTTAGGTTTAATTCATCTTGCTTAAATAATATAATTAGATTTGCATCGTCACGGATTAATTGCTTTGGAATTTTACTGTAAGTTTGACCCAAATAGAAACAATATCGTTATGCCTACCCATAGAAAAATATGCCCTTATGTTATTTTGCTTTTCACAAGCGATATCATCGAAGATAAAATAGAGTTTGATTTTGCACAATTAGGCTCAATCACATCTGATTATCACTGAAGGTAAAGTAGCCTATATCCTTCATTGGAAGTAAGATTTCCTGTAAAAGTTTGTACTTGTTTTGATTCAATGACTTAAGTATACGTATACATGTTTAAATTTCAAACCATTTTCTCGTAAGCAGACTGATCATTGCGTTTGTTTTACTGCAATTGGATGGACTGCATATAATGCCGCGTATACTATTAGGAAGTAAATCACCATATTTTGAAGTAATGAGGACTTTGCATCATCATCAAGCCATGATTTTGAATTGGAAGTTTTTGTTTCTGAGCAACTACTTTCATCTTTGCTGGTGGTTGAAATAAGACTAAACGAATAATTACAACATCTTTATTTATATACTAGATTATATTACAATAACTATAACTTTTGCACTTCTCCAGTGAGTGGGTAGTACTGCACAATAGCGCCATGGAGAATAAGACCATAGACAACGATTCCATTATCGAAAGGTGTTGAGATTCCATTTCCAATTTGATGTCCACTGTAGAGTTTTTTAAGGATTCATTTTGTTTAGAGCAGTCCATTACAAATACTGGACATGATTTGAATTCAGTGTAGTCCAATAATGCATCTTTATCATCTTCACCATAGTAATCACATCGAATTTCAAAAATTGTGATAGGCGGTATGTATTGGTTAGCACTAAAGTTCAAATGCATTGCTTCATATGGATAATACTCAGAATTCAGATGTACTTTAAGGTTTCTGATGTTAATGTGATCAAAATTTCCTGCCTTGCGACTTTGTATACCTTTACCTTGTTGGAATGAACAATTATCCAACGCGGTTTTTCCAGTTGCGTTGACGTTTTTATTGGCCATATGTCTGATGTTGCTTGTTTTAAAGCAGGTAATTCATATAACTCGCATTGCCGAAATGGAAGTAATAATAGAATTTTATTGATTCCTTCAAACAAGTCAAGTTTCGTAGCGTCACTGAGTATTAAGTGTGGTACTTCCATTGAATTTTATTTAAGGTTATTGCGCATCACCTCATCATAGTAGCAGTTTGTATCGCTTCTAGATCTAATTAAAACCAACTCTTGACGCATATTCACATAATTTGACGATAATCCTCCATTATTCCAAATATGTGTTAATGGTATGCATACTGTAAAAGATTTTTTCCATTTTCGCATCGAATTCTACTTGTAATGGTTCTTCGTTCTTGGTGACCACTCCAAATGGTTTAGTGCTTTGCTCTTGCCTGCTATAAGAAATATATCCCTTAAGTGGGATGTTATGCCTGGATTTCTGCAAACATCCACTCTTTGGCCACCTAACTCATAACGAATTTCTTCGAAAAGAAAGTTGGGAAAATTGTTGGTTACGTTGCTTGCTTTTCCTTCATCTCTTTTTGAGTACAAGTTTACCTTCTATGTACAGAAAACTATCGTACGTAGCCGTAATTAGATCTTGACTTTGAATAAGATGCGTATTTCTTCGGAAGATCCATAGGAAGATAAGTGTGAATATTCGATTTAATTATGGTATCATCAAAATGTACGTTTTGAAATACGTTTAAATTGCGGCCATAGTCGCTGAGAACTTTTAAACCAATTGACGTTCAAAACTTTTTCTCGCAGATGTTAACTCAATGAAGGTTGATGCTAATTAATGACTTACTGTAGGGATGATGTCTTTTATATGAATTTTTGAATGATGGAATTGTCCTTGTTTAATTGTCAGACCCAAGCTCTTTTAGTTCTAAGCGTACTGTGAATGATTCACTTTCACCAAAGTCTATTAATTCACCCTGTTGATTAGTCAAATTAATTGTTATATTACTAATTATGTCGGTGTTTACTTCTAAATATTAAGTATTACTGGGAGTTTTATTTAGACGATAACCTGGTGGTACTGAAACATCAATCTCATATAATACTTTAGCAGGCTTCCGTTTCGATAAGATCCTTTTATAGGTTGCACTGTGCGTGTAGATTGGCGTGTTTAAGTATTTGGGTGTCTAACGCCGATGTATGTAAAATATTTGGTTCTATATTTTAGACTCAAACCCTAGCATGCGACCAACGCTATTGTCTTTAGTAAAATCGATCTAAATGAACTGTTTATCTCACATTTAAGTGTATTGTTGTTTGCTTTGATGCTGAACTTTCCTGTAGGTATCTTAGATTTTAGATAATCATTAATTTCATCTAACTCATAATCACCGTGTGGAATATTAATCATTTGCAAATGAGATCGATTTGTTCTAAAATAAAATCTATCGATGCCTGTGTAATTGTTTCTAATGCTGTTGCAGCCGTAAAATCCGACCAATCCAATAACGTATTTCTTCCCAAATGTAGCTCTATCGGTGGATACAAGTTGTAGCAGCTGTGTTACCAACATCTTCTAAACTGAATGTTATTGACATAACTGAGAAAATTTGATGTGGTATCGATTATTTATTTAAAAATTGCAGGCATAGGTGTCCCCAAATAATTGTATTAAATTCTTGGTTGTAATTATATTAAATTTTACATCCCCGAAAGTAGTTAATCACTTCGATTGGTGGTGGAAGATTACCGAAACTATCGTAATACCATACCTTTTACCACGCTTTTGTAGCAAACCCAATGTGTACCTGGTTCGCTTTGGCTATCTAAGTTAATAATTCAGATTCATCTTTCCGTGGTAATTTAGGTATGCTATCTCTCATAAAAATTTCCCTAAAGTATCGTACATTTTTGGGGTATTTCTTTAACGGTCTTTCGGGTAATCTATTCAGTTTTTGGAAACGGTTTTAAGCATAACACACCACCACCAGATTTATATGGTTTTAGATAAAATGCACCACCACCTTTCATGGTGCCTATAGCGATATAGCGATTATGGCGCGATGTCTCTTCTTGCAATTTTTAGCATTTTTAGCTTCATTGACTGGTTTAGCAATTCCCGATGCACCGCCAGCTAATGCACCGATTGCTGATAATCCAGCGAATAACGGAATAAGAAATGGTAAAACCCTCCTTGTTTAGGTATTGAAATTACTCTAGGAACTGCAATGTTTTTCTTTCCTCCTCAACTTTTTACAACACGTTTTGCCGCTGAAAGGGCTGACTTTATTGTGTCTGTGAAATTTCCGTTAGGTAATTTTTTAGCTATTGTTTTCCTAATTTCCCCATTTTTCTTTTCTTCTTCAGATTGACGTTTACACCCCATTCCTTATTTTCTCTTGCTTTCATGATGGTACTGACTGCTAAAGCTGCAGTTCGTTCACCTAACATTGCGTCTGATGATTTAAAGTGCTACCAAGCTTTTTTTGTAAAATTTTATCTGCATTATGTCTACCTTCTAAATATCGGTAATCTCTGTAACTGATATCACGAAGTTTGCACTGAGCATCTAACTGATTAATACCGGGATCACCGCGTGCGAGTCGTTTCTCTAATTTTGACCAGGACCGCACTACTGGTAACCAGATAAATGCAATTCAAACGGAAGTTTATTGATTAGAGTATTCACTAAACCACCACCACCTGGACTCTTTCGCTTCCTACCTAACATTGTTTAACTAGATGGATAAAGCAGGGTATTTATACCTAAATCAAAACAAATCGTAGTTATTTCTTTACTTAGTAAATGCTATACATTAGATAAGCAGGACGATAATACAATATTTCCATTAAACATACAGTGTTATGTGAATTAATATTATACTTGGCATTTATAACATCATAAATGCCTTTATAAATGTCATCGTCACTACCATGAAATTCTTTCTCACAAAACGACGGTAGTCAAGTTGTTGTATGAACATTTCATAAAAACACACCAGATTGTAAGATTCAAGAAATTCCAATCTATGGCTTATTATATCCTTTAAATTGAATAGTTATTCTACATTATGGGCGTTGAATGTGCAGGAACGACTGTTGTAGTTTTCTATTATAACAGTTTTCAAGATTCTGTCATATCCTTTAATCAATTCCCAATTGTAATAAATACCAAGATTGCAAGATAGAGATTTATAATGTTGATCATAGATTATACCTTCTTCTTTGTTTACATTTAACCAATCAATTTTGTTTTCAATTTCTTGGGATCGGAAAAATTGTAATTCTACATATGAATGCAATCTTAGAAATTCATTCCATTCCTTCATATCCAACACTACATTATTGCCTTGATCACAGTTGCCACACTGGTGCAAGATTGACGTGTGTACTGTATCCAATTTCCATATGTTTTGCTTGATGAGTATCGTTCGATAGTTTATAATAAGTACAATGGATTAAGTACTCCTTAGCCGCTTGTTTATACACTTCATCCTTATGTTGAGACCGGTCAGTGTTAGGAGAAGAATAACCTTCACCTTGTTTCTCTTCATTTTTACTACTACTAATACTACTACCATGACTATTTCGATGGCACCAACAACATAATGTTAAGTTATTATTCATATTGTTACCGCAATGATGTAAGGTATCCATGACTTCTAAGTTTGGATCGTTCCAGAAATGATTTTATTCCTGCTTGCATCAGTTTACTTGCTCACAATTTCACTACGACTAAACACACGCTGCAGTTTATATAGGAAAGGTGTGTCCTTTAGTACCTATCGCAACTTGTTAAATACCCCACCTCGAGGTACTTTTAGTTTAGACTATTGACCTTGACCTTGATCTACTTATGAGCATATACAACCTAGCACCCTTCTCGTTTCCTGTGACCTTGAAAATTTTAGATTTCTAAGAAATGTAATATGATACCACTGCAGGTCAATAATATTGACCTTGAAAATTCTATTTTTAGATTTGTAAGAAATGTAATATGACACCATAAGAATATAATGATTACTTTGGCAATTTCTATTTTTAGCTTTCAATGTTGACCTTGTCACCATAAGAATATAATGATTACTTTTGCAACTTATATTTTTAGGTTTCAATTTTGATCTTGACACCATAAGAATGTAAAGATTATTTTTGCAATTTCTATTTTTAGCTTTCAATTGATTAGTTTTGCAATTTCTATTTTTTGCTTTCCAATTTTGACCTTGAGAGGACGACTGACCTTGAAGCGAGGGGCGCGACGATAAAACTCACTTGACCTTGTAATATAAATCCTATACTGTAGTATAGAATCTAGGTATATACCTACTCATGAGTGTGTGGATGCGCGCGTCCGTGTGATTATAAAGCCTAAGTTTGAATACGATGTAGGAATGTAGCGAAAGCGTGAATGTGATGTGAGGTGTGTCTGTGTGCCTGTAGCACGATAACTTAAAGTTCATAAATGTTCCGTATTGAAAACTTAAGCCGTTTCGTTTTACACCTGTACAAAACTTATTACCCGCAGACCTTCCAACAAGAGTATGTTTGTGTTGCGTGTTCCTGGACATGCAAAATACCGATTCTATGTTTTTAAACAAAGTGGTATTTTGCGACGAAGCTACGTTTATTCGTCGAAGTGTTTTCAACTTTAGAAATAAACACGTGTGGGGTAATGAAAACCCACATGCAGCAAGAGAACGTCATTTCCAGCACGAAGTTAAGATGAACGTTTGGTGTGGTATTATCGGAGATCACATATTAGGCCCTATTGAATTGCCGGAAACACTAAATGGACATTCATACCTGCATTTTTTCAACATGACTTTTTAATCTTCTGCATGGTTTACCTTAGATGTTAGACAAAACATGTACTTAATGCAGGATGGTGCCACTGCTCATCTCCCCATAGCAGTTTGCAATTTTCTAAATATTGAATTTCCACAACGATGGATAGGACGTGGCAGTCCGTTCCCTTAGCCTGCACAGTCTTGACTTTAATCCGTTGGATTTTAGTGTTTAGAGCGACCTCAAAACAAAAGTTTACGACGCCCGCCGTGATAAATACACTGGCTGAACTATGGCATAAAATCGTAAACACTGCAAATTTTTTGCCACTAAAGAAGAAATATTTTTAATATAAGGCAATCACTCATTAAACGGTTAACAAAGTGTATTGACGTAAATGGATGCCATGTTGAGAATTTGTTTTAGTAGTTTTTACGAATTAAGAGACACAATGATGTAAGACAGATTATTGCAGATAATCTGCGAAATAAGGATGGAGGTTCATGAAGAAATAATGGGACTATCTTCATTAGATAGTATTAGAAGAGTGGACATCTTAGCTATCAACAGAAAAACTAATAAAATTATATTATAGATCTCACTATTAGATTCGAAGATAATGAGGAACAACCGGATAAAGTAGATTTAGAAAAAGCCATATATGAACCTACGATCGATTATTACGCAAAGAAATACAATATTCAAAATATCAAGGTAATAGGTTTAATGTTTGGAGCTAGAGGTACCCTTACAAGGAACTATATTGATTTTAGAAAATTTTTAATCTCGATAAAAATTTAGATAACGAGATTGTAATTAAAAATTTAAAATATTCAGTATACATACTTAGAAACCATTTATTTGGTTCGAAACATTTAATATAATTCATTTTAATTAATTATATAATTTTTCATTCAATGAAAATGTTATATTATTATTATTATTATTATTATTATTATTATTATTATATTCATGTTATTTTTGTTTATACGTTACTATGTCATTTTAGGCAAACTATTATTGTAATAGTTAGTTTTTATGTCAATAAAATATATATATTGTAATTTAATATGTTATAATTTTTAATAATAATCATAATTTTTCATTGTTTTCATTACAACTAACAAACACCCGTATCTCAGTAAATATCAACTTTTGGACTAAAGCATGTTGGGTTCAATCGACTTGTTTTCTTGTAAGGAATCTAGTGGTGCTGTTTCTCATTAATTTTGGGAACCATATATATATATATATATATATATATATATATATATATATATATATATATATATTATATATATATATATATATATATATATATATATATATATATATATATATATACTGTTCGTCACGACTGCCGACGCATTCCGGGCTTTACCGAAGGTTATTTCAGTGCAGTAGGCAGAATTTGACATGACAGTGTCCTTATTGTCATAATATTTATAATTGATTACAATTTGAATGTCATTAAAGATAATTAAGTTTACTTTCATTTTACTCTGTATAGGATAATCAGTTACAACTTTACTTGGTTTGTATTAACATCACTTTTATAATCGTGTTCAAAACGTATTTAAAATGTATTTTTCTATTTTGCGTGTTTAATATGTACATTATGACACTCAAACGGGTGTTTTAATGTTTGACTTTAAAGTTTAGTAACCTAACATTTTTTTCTTGATGTTGGTATGTAAACTAATGATAATAGTTTTAATACTCTATATTTGTATCGCACTCAAACAAACAAATACCACTGTTACCAACCTACATTCAAAATTATGAAATAAGATGACAAATGGAATTTACATTTTCTCAAAATTTGCAACACAAATACGCAAAATAGAAAATAGTATAAGAAACTCGTTTCATAAGACGCTTTATCGCATTCGTTCATTAGAAAACTCCGCTGCGGTCGATTTCTAAACTTGGACTCATGCGATAAAACGCGTCTTAAGAAACTTGTTTTAATGTACTATTAAAGTCCGGCAAGGTTTGAGTTCACAAACGCGTGAAGTTGTTTATAATGTTTACAATTATTCTGCTTCACATAAAATGACCACGAATTACTAACAGACATTAAATTAAAATGAGTGAAGCAACAAAAGTGTCTGTACGTTCTATCGAAAGAATTTAAAAGGAACTAAAGATAATATTGGTGATTGTGACGCTGCACCAAAGTTTCGTTCCTCAAAGAAGAAGCGACCAAGAAACAATTCAGTAACGAACGTCAGAATATGAAGCAGAATATTTTTGAAGTATAATTTACAATTTTCATATTACCGAAAAATGTCGCATGCCAATTAGTAAACTAAAAGAAAAGCTTAAAACCGATTTGGACTGGCAAGGATCGGAGAGTTCGTTGAGGAGTATTGTAAGAAAATTGGGATTTAAATGTTGATTAGCTGAGAATAACAAAAGTTATTAATATAAAAAGTGACATTCGTTTTAAGCGTATTCAGTACATAAAAAATTAAACATTACAGAAGAAAAAATAGACCAATTGTGTATATTGACGAGACTTACATTCATTCTGGTCACACAAAAGTCATAGTTGGGCTGACGGTTCAAACAATGGATTATTTTCTACAATTTCAAAAGGGCCTCGTCTAATTGTAGTACAAACTGGTGGTTATACAGGAGTAGAAAGGCGCCATGCGCCTTCCTGGATTTTGACGTCACAAGACCGCCCACGTGGGCGACCGCATTTTAACTATTTTAATACTTTCCTTTCGGGGTTTTTCAACCCTAATTAAGACCTTTTGTTTTTATACGCTTACGTGGGGACCGCATTTTCAACCCTTGTTTTAATGATTTCTTTTCGGAACCCTTTTTCAACCCTAATTATTTTTACTCGCTTACGTAAGGACGTGTATTTTCACCCTATTTTATGACAGCTCACGTGTAGGACGTGTTTTTCACCCTATTTTATGACAGCTCACGTATAGCACGCGTATTTTCTACCCTATGGTTGCTTTTCGAGGTCAACCCTAATTAGAGCCTTTTTGCACATGCTCACGTGGTTGGTCTTGGAGCTGGGTTGGACCTGGAGCTGGACTTGGACTTGTGGGTTGGTCTTAGGGTTATTTTGATGGTCATCTGATTAAGGTCCTTTGGCTATATTAAGAGCAGTGCCCTGGAGGTTAGGCAAATGCACACGCATACAATGTTGGAAATTGCATAATTAATAAGATACTATTATTAAAATTATCGATCCTATTGCTTTAAAATGGTCAAATGCTATTGGATGATCTTTTACCTATACGAGAAAACGTTGCATTTCTAATAAGCAGGTTCTTGTACGACACGTGTAGAGCTTAGCAACTTGTCCTCAAGCCTTCGCCATGGCCGGAGATGGTGTGAATCTAACCTTATAAGATAAGTGTAGAGCTTAGCCCCTGTCGTGGCCCCTTGGTGGTTCTAACTTAATCTTACACTGTAAGTCTTGCCGTCATACAAAATTGTATTCCAATAAGGAGGTTCTTGTAAGGCAGGACTTGTATCAGGAGCTGCGCTCTGGCCGCTCTGAGTTAAAATTGACTTTAGCGCCATATAGAGGCGTATAGACTAATGAACATTTTCTATAATATAAGCTGATAATGCACACCTCTCTCTTGCTCTATCTTGTTTCTCCTCTCTCTTTCACACACACAGACACACACACACACGACACGCACACGCACACCACACGCACACACACACACACACACACACACACACACACACACACACACACACACACACACACACACACACAAACAAATCAATTAATTAATCAATCTCAAACAAATCGCGCTCGACCACCAGATCAATCTCAATCAATCAACCGAAATTATGTCTTACAGTTTGCGGAAACCAGATTACAGTTCAAACTGAATACATTAAAGTCTAATTAAATATGACGTGAAATAATAAATAATTTCGACCCTAGTGAAATGATGCTTTATGTATAGGCAGATTCTCTAAACAGTCACCACCTATACATTCGGAACGTCATATCTGATTTATTCGCATGTTCAATTACATATACACAAAATTGTTTCATTGTAACGTGTTCATTAACAGCTGTAAAACCCCGTTAAAAAGACTGAAATAATATTACTTATATATATATATATATATATATATATATATATATAGAGTTAAATTAAAATTAACATGTTTTTAAGAATATCAAACTGATATAATGGAAATAAAAGGCAAAAGGTTTTAATGGTTCTATTATTATACGTGAATTAACAATAACTACAAGTTTGAAATCCACGAATACGTGCGTACTTACTATTTTGTAGAGCTGATCTTATGACGTCATCCTATAAGCGTAATATTACATTTTACAAATCTTTATCGACATTTTTGCTAGCAATATCAGGTAAAAACATATATTAAAATAATACGCTTACCTTTAGAAGTGTTTTTCCTTTAGCTGTACCATACGTTGAACTGAAATATTTTTTATACGTGTCTCACTAAAATATGATTTGTGAATGGCTGGATATAAACAAACTATTACATGCCGATCATTAACTATTTTAGAAAGTAATACACAAAAAACCTGAATACCGCTACTTGTATTTAACAATCACGTTGTACTTACAAAATTTACATTCAAACACAAATATTTTAAAATTTTGCTAACGCAGAAATTACTTTAAATAATTGAATCTTCAGATTACATGAAACTATTATACTCAATTACGTTCACACACACACACACAACACACACACACACAACACACACACACACACACACACACATCAACACACACACACACACACACAACACACACACACACACACACACACACACACACACACACACACACACACACAACACACACACACACACACACACACACACACACACACATGTGATTCACGTTATATGGATTTTATCAGTTGGTATTAATAGCAATGTCAACTAAACGTTTTAAAAATTTTATTTGAAATTTCATGGAGAGCATCATCATCATCGAGATTTTGAGATACAATCACTTCATCGTCTTCACCTTGAACGATTATATTGTAACAAACTGTAAAGTAGCTGATAACCCTAACAGTTTATTAGACATTATTATTACATGGACACGACGTTATCCCTAAATTAACTGGTTTCAACACGGTTCTGGAAATGCTGCACACTCTTCAAATCTTTCAGTTCCTTCTCAGAAGCTGTACCGTATTCATTTCCTTCAATTTTATCTGCATTCTGTTTCGAGACTGTAGTACGTTTTTCTAATACATAAACAGAATCTTCAATACTGTGATGTGGGTAGCAGCAGCAAAACACGTTAGCTAGCTAGTTTCACCTCTATATTATTTTACATTGAAGCCTGACCTTATCATAAATAAATACACCTGTCAAAAAAGCTAATTAACCATAACTCCACGGACTGGGCATAGCAAGCAGCGTTTCCAATAGCTTTTAGTCAACACAGTAGTGTCTACAACTACATACAATCGACTAACAATGCTTTAGCACGAGGATCAAACGAAAACACGCACGCACGTACGCACGCACGCATGCAAGCTCTACACGCACGCACTACGCACGCACGTATCCGCTGTACGCACGCACGCACGCACAAACACACATACGCACACAGTGACACAACAACACACACACGCACACACACACAGTGCACACACACACACACACACACACACACACACACACACACACACACACACACACACACACACACGAGAGCGCGAAAACACGCAAACGCAAAAACACACTAACACAAAAACACGCTAAAGCGAAAACACGTTAACACAAAAACACACAAACGAAAAACGCTATCACGAAAATACGCTAACACAAAAATAGGCAAACGCGAAGACATACAAATGCGAAAACACATAAAACGAAAACACGCAAATACGAAAACACACAAACAAAAACACGCCAACACAAAAAAAACACGCTAAAGTGAAAGTTCGTAAACCTGCAATCAAGACGGTGGAGCACCGTTAGGAAAAAAGGAACAAGTTTATTAACAAAATTGAAGGAAAGCTTAACGTTTGAAAATATATTATTATTATTATAAACAAGAATACATCATTATTATTTAATAGCATGCTTTATCGGTTTTCTTCTTCTTCTTGAACTGTGATTCGTCGTCACCATCATCATGATTTTGAGATTTACCCTTCTCCCCTACCTCATCGCTCTTCTTTCTCTTCTGTGAACCATCACCATCACCTTGGATGTGAAATACATTCAGCTCAACCACGTCATCGCTTTCATCATTATCTAGAACGGTTATGTTGTAATAGTTTATTAACAAGTCAGTAAAATCTCTAATGTCCGCTGATGTTGGCTCATAAACAGGAGAATACATTATAATAATGCTCACTGATGGCAATTACACTTTAAAGAGCGAACACACGAGAAACGAGTACGCAGCTAGTTTCGTTGTCGCAAGCGCACTCGTCAATGTTCGGGTAGAATCGGTTATCTTCGGAGGGTGTCTGAAGTATTGACCGAACCACACTCTAATATCGCCCCTACGGACATGTTTATAAATCTAAACGCCTCTTTTATGGTCGAGGTATTTTCTCCTAAGATGGCCGTCTTTTGAATGTAAATTTTTGTAAGTACAACATGATTGTTAAATACGAGTACCGATACGTAGAATATAAATTAGACAAATTATTACAAGAAGCAGGCCACGAAGTTTTGCGCTTGCCGCCGTACCATCCCGTTTTAAATGCTATCGAATTAATATGGGCAAAGGTTAAAAACGCGGTAGCTAGTACAAATATTACTTTTAAATTAGACGAAGTGCACAGTCTACTACAAGAAGAGTTTGGCAACATAACCTGGGACGATTGGCAAACAGTCTGTTCCACAGTTGTAAGTAAGGAAGATAATTACATAGTAACGGATAATATAATAGGTATTCAAGTCGAAGAATTAATTATAGATGTGAATGATGATACGGAGAGTGAAGACTTAGAATTTAGTGATAGTGACTAAGTAATAAACAAAGCAGTATTGTGAATTTATGCTATGGCCTATTTATGTAGGAATATTTAAAAATTTCGCGAAATATATTTATTTTTAAATTATTATAAGTTTTTGTTATGAACGAATAAGTTCAAAGGTAAATATGTAATAAAAAATTATTATTAATTTTATTAAATACACGAATAAAGTTTTCGAGTAGATTTGAACCACGACCGGTATTTTGAGTACAGGTCGTAGGTTCAAATCTACTGATAAATGACCATACTCTAGCAAAGTACAGGTCGTAGGTTCAAATCCTACTGAGGTAAACTTTTATTTATGTATTTATTAAAATTAATAATATTTATTTTAATTTGTGTTGTCTTTATACCAAATACTTTGCAGATTAATTAAGAGAAATGATGCCAAGTTAAATAAAGACTATACTCTAGAAGTACAGGTCGTAGGTTCAAATCCTACTCGAGGTAAACTTTTTATTTATGTATTTATTAAAATTAATAATATTTATTTTTAATTTGTGTTGTCTTTTATACCAAATACTTTGCAGGTTAATTAAGAGAAATGATGCCAAGTTAAATAAAGACGAATTATTCATGATTTTTTTTAAAAACAAGATTCAAAAGTACCTAATAACCATAGTGACAGTAGGCTTATGGAATCCGAACACAAACAGCGCCTTCTACGCATAAATTGCCCTCGCCAGGTTTCTGATGGGAGCTGTTTATATATATATATATATATATATATATATATATATATATATATATATATATATATATATATATATATACAGGGTGTTTCATTAAGGCTGGCCACCGGCCATATTTCAGAAACTAGTGGACATAAAAAGTGGAGAAAAAATTCATTATAAAAGTCGCCACGAGAAAATCCTGGAAATTATTTTAAGTTCCGTAATTCATCGCAAGGCGCAATTGAAAATTAAAAATAAAATTATAAATCTCCGAAAATTCCACATTAAGGCATACCTTTGGTAACATCGTTAGAAAGCTTAGACAATTCTGCATCATTTTGGTCTAAGGCTCATTGGCGTACCGACCTTAATAAGAGTGGGGAAGCTATTGAATGTGTAATCATTTAAATCGCTGTTATTTTTAAACGACTTATCCGATTGTAGTAAACCTAGGCTTGTTTAGAAGAAAAGGTAAGTACGTTTAACTGTCGCATCCATTGATACGCGATAGCTCATAATAAAATTGTTAGAGGGCGCAATTTGTAATAATACCAGTATTTTGATTTTATTCAGAAAAATTAAATCATACGGTATAATTATGACATCATAAGCGGAAAGTAGCTTAAATTTGTAACAAAAACGTAAATAACGCAATTTGATATCTTTATTTGTTCCACAGTTATGGCGAAAAGAAGACTTTTAACCGTTTAATTTAATAATTGATTGTTGCTATGGTTTCTTAAGGTGTATAGGTTGGATTAGTAATGAGGAATCTGCATTTATCATAGTCTGTGCCTCCTTCACACTCTATCTAGGCTTAGGACTAGTCCAAGCTAAGCAAATTGCAGAATTTGGAGCGTGTTTAGAGGCCAACGGGCCATAACAACGATATCAAAGAAGTGATTGATTTTGTTTAAGAAACTTTTAATAGAATGGTAAAAATCATGAACAACTGCTAAAAACAAGTGAAAAGCTATAAATGTTCAAATTGACGGCCGTTTTGTAAAATACAACTATTAATTCTTCTTCTTGTACTGGAAACAGCTGTTTCGATTTCGTCTCGTGGAATCGAATTTATTGCAATTTCAATTCGGTGAATCATGTCCTCTCGGGTGGTTGGTCTCGTTTCGTAAACAATATCTTTTATTCTTCCCCACAAGTAGAAATCTAATACAGTTAAATCCGGGGATCTAGGTGGCCACGGAAACAAACTACCCTTCCCATCCAGCGATTTGGGTATCTAACATTTAAGAAATCACGGACTCTTCGGGAATAGTGTGAAGGACATCCATCATGTTGATACCACAGGGATGCTCTCACGTCAAGGGGAATGTCTTCTAAAAGATTGGGCAAGTCATTTTGTAAAAAGTTTAAATAAGATTCACCATTTAGGTGTCCATGAAAACAAATGGTCCTATAATTCTGTCACCTAAAACACCACACCACAAATTTACACTCCATCTGTTTTGGTGATCCACTTCGCGCATCCAGTGAGGATTTGTTTGCGACCAATAATGCATATTGTGCAAATTAACTCTGCCGCAGCTAGTAAAAGTAGCCTCATCGGTCCATAAAACTTTGGAAAGGAATCGAAGATTTTCACTACACATGTCTCTCAGCCAATAGCAATAGTCGAGCTGTCTGTCAAAATCAGTGTCTGATTTGAACATTTATAGATTTTCACTAGTTTTTAACAGTTGTTCATGATTTTGTACCATTCTATTGAAAAGTTTCTTAAACAAAATCAACCATTACTTTGATATCGTTGTTATGGCCCGTTGGCCTCTAAACACGCTCCAAATTTTGCAATTTGCTTAGTTTGGACTAGTCCTAAGCCTAGATAGAGTGTGAAGGGAGGCACAGACTATGATAAATGCAGATTCCTCATTACTAATCCAACCTATACACCTTGAGAAACCATAGTAACAATCAATTATTAAATTAAACGGTAAAAGTCTTCTTTTCGCCATAACTCTGGAACAAATAAAGATATCAAATTGCGTTATTTACGTTTTTGTTACAAATTTAAGCTACTTTCTGCTTATGATGTCATAATTATACCGTATGATTTAATTTTTCTGAATAAAATCAAAAATACTGGTATTATTACAAATTGCGCCCTCTAACAATTTTATTATGAGCTATCGCGTACCAATGGATGCGAAGTTAAAAGTACTTACCTTTTTCTTCTAAACAAGCCTAGGTTTACTACAATCGGATAAGTCGTTTAAAAATAACAGCGAATTAAATGATTACACATTCAATAGCTTCCCCACTCTTATTAAGGTCGGTACGCCAATGAGCCTTAGACCAAAATGATGTCTAAGCTTTCTAACGATGTTACCAAAGGTATGCCTTAATGTGGGAATTTTCGGAGAAATTTATAATTTTATTTTTAATTTTCAATTGCGCCCCTTGCAATGAATTACGGAACTTAAAAATAATTTCCAGGATTTTCTCGTGGCGACTTTTATAATGAATTTTTTCTTCACTTTTTATGTCCACTAGTTTCTGAAATATGGCCGGTGGCCAGCCTTAATGAAACACCCTGTATATATATGTATATATATATATATATATATATATATATATATATATATATATACAGAGAGGCCAAAAGTGCTGCATAAATTCAATTAAAATTAGGTGTTTGTTTTTGGAACGCTCGGACATGTCGATTTTAATTTTTTGTAGCGATTTTTTTTCATGTATACAGGGTGGCCCAAAAACAAATTATGACTACCAACTTCATTTTTTCAAATGGAAACGCTTATTTTTTATTTTATTTTTGGATTCTGCTTTAAATTTTAAGTAAGTTTTATGTACCATGTCCTATACCTTAACAGTTATCGAGAAATACACATAAGAGAGGGTCAAAAGTCCCGCATAAATTTGTTAAAAACTGAAGGAAATATTTATCATGAAAATACTGGAACACGTCAAATATTGTTTTTAGTTATCCATTTTTACCCATTCTTTGACATAACACACATGTATACAGGGTGACCCATGTAGAAGATAAATTTACTATCACAAGTATATTATGACGTTTTTGAGTTCTCTGAGAAACTCTGAACATATTTCATGTAACATACTCATATCTAAATTCAACAGTGAAAACAGTGAAAAAATTACATAAAATAGAAATAACCACAGAACTTTAATACTTAATAAATAACAAATGTTTCAATAACAGTTGAATATCGACATGGGTATATTACATAAAATATGTTTCTACATTAATAGTTCTATCGGTATTTCTATTTTATGTAATTTTTTCATTTTTTCCAAAAAACAAACACCTAATTTTTAATTGAATTTATGCGGTACTTTTGGCACTCTCTGTATATATATATATATATATATATATATATATATATATATATATATAGTGTGTCTACTTCAGTTGGAACCACATGGAAAACTTTTTTATTATTGGTTTTATGAGAAAACTTATTCTTCATAAAAAGTTCTGCGTGGTCTAAAATCCAAAATGCAACCTTTATTTTTGACAATACAGAATCATGTTATAACGAAAAGTTATTTAGAATTAAAAGCTGTTTTAAAATATGCAATTACAACCACTAAGTATGAAAATTCAGGTTCTGTGATTATTTACTAATTTTTCATACATTCCGTATTAAGTATTCTGGCTCTATACAATTTAGCGTAATCTAGGATGCACTGACATGGAATGTTTGGCACTGAACGTCAGAGCGCGTTGGTATTTATAAAGTACATTAGAAATGGCAGCTTTACCAACTTGTGAAGAAAAAATAGAAATCGTTTTAATTGTGGGAGATCGCTATAAAACACATAGAGAAGCAGCAGATATTTTTAATAGTAGACATCCGCATAGAAACATTGGGCATTCAACAGTTACAAAAATTTTAAATAAATTCAAAAACCCCCAAAAATGGGTTGCCAATGAAGACACTGCATTTGAAGTAATGCTTTCTATTGTAGAAGAAGCTAAAATATCCTTACGCAAAAGGACCTCTACAATCCAAAATACTGCAGTAAGTAAAGATGCAGTGGCAAATATTTTAAAAAGAAATAGATATTATCCATGTAAACCGTGATTCGTACACACATTACAAGAAAGGAATTACGATAGACGATTTGAATTCTGCGCTCTGATCCAAGGAAAGTTAGAAGAAAACCCGTTTTTAACAAAACGTATAATTTTTTCCGATGAGGCAATATTTTCTTCCAACGGAACCGTCTCATCACAAAATTGCCGCTGGTGGTCTAACATTAATCTAAACTTTGTAACAAAAAGTCTTAACCAATATTCGTTTAAAACGAACGTGTGGTGTGGTATGTACAAAAATAAATTAATTGGACCTTTTTTTTCGACATTCCTTGAATGCCGCACATTACTTGCAATTATTACAAAAGCAAGTCAGTGACTTTATGGACTAACTTCCGTTACAAGAACGTCTGAAAACTTGGTTCCAACAAAACGGTGCCTCCATCCATAGTACAGTAAATGTTAGAGTTCTTCTTGAAAATATGTTTAATGGACAGGTATTCAGAGATTTCTTGGCCTCCCAGGTCTCCTGATTTAACTCTCCTTGATTTTTTTTTATTGGGTTACTTAAAACAGCAAGTTTATCAGCAAAGACCGTTTGAAAATATAGATCATTTGGAGAGGATTATTTCTGAAGTATGCCAAAAAATTACTCCAGCTACGATACGGAAAATATTACAGGAGTTTGACAAAAGAACGATTAAATGTTTATAAAGAAAAGGTGAATATGTGAGGCTTTAGTAGAATGAATGAAAATTTAATTATGTTTATTTCTGGATTAATATGTTTGTTTACTAAATATTCTTTGTATGGATTATCCTATTTCTAAAATAAATAATTATTATGCATTCATTACGTATTTAAATTGCAACATAAAATAGATAAGAGAGATAATAACTACAAATAATTTATAATGTAAAACGTAAAAAATCACAAAACCTGAATTTTCAAGGTAAATGGTTGTAATTGCAAATTTGAAAATAGCTTTTAATGCTAAATTACTTTTCTTTATAAAATTTTTCTGTATTGTCAAAAATAAAGGTACTTTACTCTTGAGCAAAATTCATATTTTCTCATATACCTCGTATATGACTGGGAAATTTTGATAACTGAATGTTGCATTTTAAATTTTAGACCATGCAGAACTTTTATGAAGAATAACTTTTCATAAAATCCTTGTTTATATAATGTACATAAACAAGGATAAATCCAATAATAAAAAGTTTTCCATATGGTTACAACTTATATATATATATATATATATATATATATATATATATATATATATATATATAAACTTTTGATAAAACCTTTCTCCAAAAACTCGTAATTTTAATATAGATGATGGTGATAGTATGGTCATATTGATCGAATTTTTCCGAAAGATATAACACTTACTTTTCCGAACTGTCTTTAGTAAAGTTGTATCCACGATAGTTGGCGTGCACGTCATTACTTGTAATTGTATGTATTTAGATTAAAATTTGAAGTCAATGGAGCGTCTTTTGCGTATTTAAGAAATTCGTAGTAATATTTTACGTGCTTAATTAATCCATTATGTATAAAACGTATTTTAAAAAATTAATTAGAGCTTAGTAAAGCTAAAAGCGTAATTCTAATAAGTGCAATAACAATATTAAGGTCTGCTGCGATTGAACTCGTTTTTTGGGCGATACGTTTGGCGCTAATGTTATATTGGATAGTCAAAACATGCTGTTTGGGGCCCATTCGCTGTCTGCAAGCAGATCAGTGAACATAGAGTTTTAACATTGTAAACGTACTTTGTTAAAAGTTTTTACGTGCGTACGTTCTGCTACCTGCGTCGTTTTCACGATGTCGGGTAGAGAGCCACCGTTCCGGCAGAGGCACCCGTACATTCTTCGGAGTCGTTATGATGAGAACGAGTTTTTCCCGCTACCAGATGACGTCGTGCTGACCGATGAGCAGGTCCCGTTCGTTCGTGCCCTTGTCTACGAAGAAGACATCTATAAGAAGAAGAAAAAGAAGCCCAAGAAGTTGGAAGAAGAGATGGCTGCTATACCGCTTCCAGCAGCTCCAAGGACCGTTGTTGCAGAAGAATAATCGCCACCGTCCGACGGATTCCGGCTCCAGAAGAAGAAGCCGAAGAAATCTTAGAGAGACCGCCCGACCATGCCCACAACCGTTATCAACGCGTTCGAGGCCCTAGCTGACACCATGGACTGCCCGGACGTAGAAGAGCTTCCCGCTGCCAGGGAGAGGGTTCCTCCAGTAATCCTTTGCGAGAAGGAGAACTGGATTGCGTTCTCACGAGAATTGGATCACCGAGGGATCGTCTTCACACGTGTGAAGGCAATCGCCGAGGGATACCGGATCCAGCCTGCCACTGCCAAGGACCGTGAAAGGCTAATGAGGTATATGGATAGATATGGTACATCGTGCCATACCTATCAGGTAAAGAGGGAACGTTCGTTCAAGGTGGTTCTACGGGGAATACCCGTAGAAATCTCCGAGACTGACGTTACCTCTGAGCTTAAAAAGCATTACATTAACATCAGCGCTTGTTTCAGAACGTGGCTCGTTTACGTGTCTCCACTGAAGACTTGAGGCGGAGACCACGCATCGGGCAGTGTTACCGGTGCCAGGGATTCCGTCACGCACAGCGTCGCTGTAGAGCGGCGGTACGCTGTGTCAAGTGTGCAGGACACCACCGCTCCAGTGAGTGAACCAAACCACGTACGGACCGGGCTAGGTGCGTAAACTGTGGTGGTGATCATTCGGCCAACTTTAGGGGTTGCCCGAGGTACCCACGTCTCCCGCAGCGCAAGAAGACAGAAGATTAACCACAACAGCGACAGAAGAGGACACCGACCACAGCGGCACCCTCTCTTGTCCGAACCGACGTTAGTTACGCCAAAGCGACGGCAAGGGGCAGCGAGATGGCTGAAGTAGCGGATGCGGTGAAAGCCGCAGACGTAAAAAAGCCCGCTTCACCCTCTTTAGGATTCGACGCTGTGCTTGGCCTCCTCGGAGGTTGGATATGGCGAAGGTCCTACCTGTCATCCAACGGGTGGCAGCGGCCTTAGTTTCGGCACACACTGCGACTGATCTGTGGCGAGTAATCCTCACACACGGTCAGGAGGTGTTTGCACTTTTTGTGTAAATACCTCCAGAACGGCGATGAGTAGGGATGCCGGGATAAGTATAGCTAACTGTATCAATATAATAAACTTTACATATTAACACAATTTACCATTTGCTACTCAAACTCACTTCAAAAAATCACTTATATAACTCATAAAATTCAATTAACAACACAATATTAACAATACTAATAATTTTTTCTATTCCCAACAGGCAACGCCTACAAGAAGCTATACAGACCTCCAGTATCCCGAACCATTTTGGTGCTGCGAGGGACCAGCCCACCTGCTTCCAAGGAAACACCGCCCACCCAACCACGAGTCCCGCCTACAACATCCACTAGAATAGGAATGAAATACTACTAACTTAAGTAACGTAATCCAACTAATAGGATATTCTTCCACGAGCGTATAATGGTAGCTGTTATTCACGAGGATAAAGTGGCCTGTTATCCAAGTGAATAACAGCTCATTATACGAGAGTAGAAGACTATACTTTCTCTATGACTACAAATAATAAAACTTTATAATAAATATGTTATTTAAAAACATACAATTTATGCGAACTACATCATTGAAAATTTATAACTAAAAGCAATAATAGATAATTAAACAATCAAAAACATCAATTCTTGTGAATATTGATTGTAATATTACTACAATTAGTAATGTTCACAACTGGTGGACCTGAATTATGACATATTTACTGCACCCATTGTACTATTCCATTTCTATTGATTGGAGTATTTTCTTCGCAGTGTTCATTTTATTGGTTATGGAATCCTCTATGTACCCTTCAGCTACTGATGTGCTCTTCCAGCCGCCATGCCATTTGAGGGCTGTAATATCTCCCCCTGCATTTACTAATATAGTAGCTGAAGTTCTACGAAAAGTATGTCCGGTGTATAATTCAGCACTCGGCAAATTTAAATAAGTGGCTATTTGTTTTCCCATGAATTCGAATTTATTAATGCCAATGTTTTGCACAGTGCATTTTCCATGTTGGTAGTTTAAAAAAAAGATCTGTTTGCATTAACTTTGCTTCGGTTTATATATACGGAGAGATATTAGCAACTAATTTCATAAAGAATTAGACTTTTATTTCTTGTAATATTTTGGATAAATTAGTTTGAGTAAATTGATGTGTATGCTTATAATATGGACCAGTGCTTTGGTTCTCAATATGGACTAGTGGTCCATATTAAAACCCATTTTTTTTGCAGGATATGACGCCAACGAAAAAAGCTGTTCCGATTCGGCAAACATGGGATAAAGGGGCCATAGCGAATGCTATTCTTGCTGTGCGAAATAGTGAAATGGGCTTTCTGAAAGCAGCAAAAACGTACAATGTACCCAAAACAACACTAATACGTTTGTCGAAGAAGGAAAACCTACCAATGGAAACTTTTACAAACATAAAGCTTGGTCGAAAAGCAGTCCTACCACCTGCATTAGAAACCGAATTAGTTGCTTATATTCTCCAGATGGAAAAATGTGGATTTGGTTTAACTAGACTAGATATTAAAACCCTGGCTTATCAGTTGGCAACTAGAAATAGCTTAAGTCATACCTTTTCGCAAACCAAAATGTCGGCTGGTAAAACATGGTTACGTTTGTTCCTGGCTCGACATGCTAGACTAACATTTATACGTCCGACAGGTACATCTGTTGCAAGGATGAAGGGATTTAATAAAGAAGATGTTTTATGATTTGTTACAAAAAGACCTGGAAGAGTTCAATTACCCTGCAAGTAATATCTTTAATGTTGACGAAACTGGGATATCAGTAGTGCCCTCAAGAATTCCGGAAGTGTTAAGTTTAAAAGGTAAGAAACAAATTACAGCCGTGGCATCAGCAGAAAGAGGTTCAAATGTTACATGTGCTCCATGCAGGAATGTGGCTGGGTCATTTGTACCTCCAATGATGATCTATCCTCGTAAACGCGATCACCCAGAGTTAATGATGGGAGCTCCTCCTGAAACAATACATGCTTGCCATCCTTCGGGTTAGATTCAGCTAGAACTTTTTACCAAATGGTTTAGGCACTTTCTGAACCATCTGAAACCTTCTGCTTTATCGCCAGTGTTGCTAATATTAGACGGACACTTGAGTCATACTAGAAATATTGAAGTGATTGACCTAGCACGAGAAAACCATGTGAAATTGCTGTCGATGCCACCCCATTCGAGTCATAAACTACAGCCTCTCGACAAAACTTTCATGGGGCATTAAAAAAATACCTGACAGAAGAAATTCGTTTAAAGATGCGTGTCAACGCTCAAGCTATTACTCACTACGATATTGCGGCATTGTTTGGTCGTGCGTACATAAGGGCTCAATGTGCGGAACTAGCAATTACTGGTTTTCGAGTTACGGGCATTTACCCGTTCGACCGAAACGTTTTTAAAGACTACGATTTTATAGAAGAGGCATCAAATGCAGTAGAGGATTTAGCAAATGACAGCCCGTAGATAGCAACATCGTAAATGAAAATGTTCAGCATAAAGAAAAAAATGACACCTTAGTGCCAAACCCGTTACCCGGACCTTCAACTGCTCCTGCATTTGTGTCACCAACGACTATAAGCCCACTACCTCGTTTAAAAAGGCATCTAGCAATAGAGGAAGAAAGGCTACCAAGGCCACATTTTTAAGTTCCTCTCCATAAAGAAAAGATCTCGAAGAATCTTTAGAAAAGAAGAGTGTTCAAGCAGCTAAGATAAAACAAAGCGACCGAAAAGAGAACCACGAAAAACCAGAGAAAAATGAAAAAAATTCGAAAACTTGTTTAAAGAAAAATTGGGAAGAGGAATCTTCCTCTGAAGGCTCTGATGATTTCTCCGTCAAAGATAGTTCAGATGAAAGTCCTGACCGCAGTCAAAAAGACACAGCTTCATGTTTATATTGCAATGGTTACTTTTATGAAGATACCCAGGGAGAAGCATGGATTCAGTGCATTTCTTGCGGTAGATGGGCTCACGTAGAGTGCGCGGGAAATGATGATCATAAATATATGTGCGAAGTGTGTAACTAACAACTTTCAGTTTATTTCTAAATATTTACATTTAGTCCATATTAAAACCCTGTGATCCATATTATCAGACCAATCTTAAACTTTTAAGTTTTGTGACATTTTAAGAAATATATTTTATTCGTATTTGTTGTGCATTTTATCAAACGAAACTTATTGTTTTATATTACTGGGTACATTTTTGACATATCGCAATAAATAAGATCATTTTTGTAATTATTTTTGAGATTTTGTTCCAAAAAAACCGTAGGGTTGTCCATATTTAGAGACTCTCCTCTACTTCTCCATTCCATAAATCTGGCATACGTTTCTTTATATTGTTTCCTTGATTTTTCGGGTAACAAATTATTTACTGTGGATTTTGCCACTTGCAGTAAATCAGGCGGTGTACATGTTTCACTAATGCTGCTTTCGCCATCCGAATTCATTTTGAAAAGAATGAAAGACAAACTGCGGAAATTTAATAATGGCGTCGTACAATTTGAACTTATTTATCGATTGCTAGGAGACGATGCATTGCTAAGGGGATGTGATTGATTTGATTAATATGCGCCCATTGTATTCCACAAATGCAACAATATGATTGGTGTTCAGGTCGTGGATTCCACGGGCGTGTAGAAGTAATGTAATTATTATATATGATGCTTTCAAAGAATGCATAGAGAAACATGTTTTTTTTTCTTTTTTTTGCGTAGATAATAAGATAACATGTTATAAACTTATAAAAAATGAAATGTAATTACATCAAAAAACTATGTAATCAACCGGCTGAAGAGGCTACCTCGCCTGAGCAGCCGACTGAAATTGTAAAATTCCATTTATCAACAATTGTAACTATAATTAATAATAAACGTGTTTGAATTTGAATTTGAATTTGAACATGCTGTTTTGTGGTTAAAAATATTGCAATATTCGTAAATTCGTGTAATAAGTATATTTTATAAGTACATTCAAACATATATTAGAACGGCACCCCACTTTACAGAAAAAATTTACTCTATAATGGAATAACTTACATATCAAAATTAAGGTTATGTTATGGTAATTAAAACCAGATGAAATCTAAATTTATTTCAGTTATTTTTACCAGCATTGATGTTTATTATTACAGGTAAACAGACGCTGTTGTGTGAATTAACTTGTTGTTTTCAAATGCCAATTGGAATCTTTATGTCTCCATCCCAGAACTTAAAATCGCAGCATAATTTTTGGAGTTAGTTACACTTAAATTAGTTTATAATTAAAATAATATTATAATTTTGTTGTGAATAGAATAGTTTCCAAATATGTTCAAATTTTTAAACTAAAAGAAAACGATAAGGTTATAAATAATGAATAAATTTGACAGATTGACGTCAAATCAGGATCCGTGCAATATTAAGTAGAAGCGGTGATAGAAGTCAGCTGTTGGACATACGGACATACTAACTTCTCTCTTATTTTCACTAACGATCACCTATACGCATGTCTTTACTTAAAACACATGCAAACTGTATTGCCATCTTTAGCATAAACATGTATTAAGCTTTAATGATTGGTTAAAGGAGTATCTTAGATTCATTCCGAAACCTATGACGTCAACGCCAATTCTCGTGGATACAATAATATCACTTATTTTCATTGTTTTTAGTATTTAGTCCACTTTTTGAGATTGGTAATTAGAAACACTAGCTCTACAAAGTGCACCTTTGGATTTTGGTTTGGTATAGATATGTTGATACTTTTATTATTTGGAGACATGGAAAAGAAGCACTAAATGAAATTTTATACTTTATACATGGTATTAATTCAAGCATTTAGTTTACTATGGAGAAGGAAACTAACGGAATTTTTTTAGACACACACACACGCATGCACTCGCGCACACACATATAAGGGTTTCTTTAACTTTTTAATAAACTTAATGATTTGAGATATTTACAAAGGCACATACATACACCCTCTCCACACGAAGTCACACGCGCGCACACACACGCACACAAAGTTTCTTTATTTTCTTAATAAACCTAATGGATCGAGAATATTCACAATATGTGCTTTAGCGCCTTCTCTAAATTACCTTTATTCGTGAACAAATTTTAACCAAAATTTTATTGTACCGAGATGATTTATAATTAATAATAATGCCAAATTATCTGCCATAATGCTTTCTCATATACAGTGCTGTCATTTCAAAACTAGTCACCCTTAATATTTTTTTAGCAATGGAATCTCGATCTAGAAAAAAAATACGTCAATTTAGATGTCGAGGGGGACATTCAAAAACAGTGTTCATGGAATTTTACTTTTTACCCCTTCATCCCCACTCCCCTCACTTTAAAATTTCAAATTGCGCCCCCTAGCTTGTGGTACATCATTTTGAAGGTATTCAGAATACAAATCGAACGGTGTTCAGAAAATTGATTTCAATCGCGCCATTTTGAAATTACAAGCGAAAATGTCAATACTATAGGAATTAATTTTGTTCATTGATTTCATTTTTCAAGACAATATCCCTAGTTTATCAATTACTGAAATACGAAGTGATACGGAAACGATATCTTCTCTCTCCAATATTTTTATCTTGTATTTACCGATTTGGATTGTTTTTGCTTTCATAGTTCAGTTAAGGTAAGCCGTATTTCAGTTTGTAATTTATTGCCGACTGCAACGATTTATAATCAAGTCTGTTTCCGTTAAGTTGTTGAATTTTGACAATTCATTACTTCAGTTTGAAACATTGAATTTGAATAAAACCAAGAATCAATCATGGTTTACACTGTTCAAGAAAGAGTTGAAATTATTTATTTGTATGTAGCCCAGAACAAGTGTGCTCGTAGTACAGCCCGAGTCTTCAACGAAACGCATCCTGAAAAAAATGTTGGATATCAATATGTGCTAACTCTGGTGAGAAAATTTGAAGAAACTGGCTCAGTATGTAACAAAGTAAGAAAGACACCACGAGTTCTCAACGAAGCTGCACAAATTTAGATCTTAGGCAATTTTCGCTGAATATACGACTTTAATTCCAAAAGTCGCTGCATTAACGAATATTTCTGTTGGTTCCATACACAAGACTTTAAAACGTCACAAGTTCTTTCCTTACAAATTTACCATTCTCCGTGAACTCACTGAAGATGATTACGATAGGAGGATTCAATTCTGTGAAATAATGACTGCGATGATTCAAAATGACAGCAATTTGGTAAAGAATATTTGCTTCAATGATGAATCGATGTTCTATCTGAATGGCTTTGTTAATAAACAGAACTGTAGATATTGGGATCTTCAAAATCCTAACGTGTTCTTGGAGGGTCATACGCAGTTTCCAGAAAAAATTAATGTCTCGGCAGGAATTCTTGGAAATGAAATAATAGGTCTTTTGTTTATCGAAGAAATTTAACCGCTGATTTGTATTTAAATTTATTGGAAATCACATTGATCCGCTTATAACTGAGTCCTTATAAAATCAAACTTACGAAGAAGGCAACCCACTGTTAGATAAAAGAAATTTGCAGTATCAATAAGACGGTGCACCCCCACACTATGCGTTGGGTGTTCAACAATCAAATTACTTACATTAATGGAATGTGAGCCTGCAATACCGCAAGGATTCACACATACCAAGGCAACTTGACTATTATTAAATTATTATAATAATCATAATAATGTAAGTTAGTCCAATCAGTATTTTTGAGCTGTAAGCTAGTTTTCGCAGGCTGTAAGTTATGATTTGATTGCTTTGGTTGATTGATTGATTGAGACTGATTTGATCGAAAGTGATTTATTTAGGATTGATCTGTAATTGATTTGATTAATTTGATTTGATTAATTGATTTGTATGTTTTGAGAAAGAGACGAGGGAGATACGAACACGATCAACTTCTATTACAGAAGACATTTATTTGTCTTTACACCACTAGATGGCACCACAAACCACCCTAATCCTACCGCTACGCGGCGCCGTCTCTGTTACAGATAGCATTGGCTAGTTTAAAAACATACCACAAACAAAACCCTGATTAGTCCTAGAAATATAACGCTAGATGATGCCACCTTTATTACAGAAATATTCATTAGTCCATACACAACTAGATGACGACACAAATTCAAATTTCCCAACAAAAGGCCACGACAGGAAGGCGCAGTCCCTAACACAGGTTCCTATGTTTGTCTTATAAGTTAGCAATAGGCTTCTTATTAGAATACAAGTTCAAATTTCTCGCAATAAGTAATCAGAATGTAAACAAATTCAAATTTCCGTCCAAGGGAGCAGGGGCTAAGACCGGAAAGCAAGTTGCGAAGCCCTATGTCTGTCTTATAAGTTAGCATTAGGCCTCCTTATTATTATAGTACAAGTTCAAATTTGTCCTCATAGATGGCGCCACAAACAGATTCAAATTTTTGGTCTAGATGCGAGGGGCTGAAAGTAAGTTACTAAGCCTTACATCTGTTTTACAAGTTAGCATTATACCCTTACTATAATACAAATTAATATTTCTAGCCATAACCTGCAGAGACTTAAATACAAATACAGATTCGAATTTTCCGCCAAGGGACCAGGGGGTAAAGCCCCGAAAGCAAGTTGTGCAACCCTTCACCTGTCTTACAAGTTAGCAAGTTAGCCCCTTATTATAATAGAAATTCAAAATTCAAATATACGAAGGCCCACGAACAAGTTGCGATCAAGACAAGGCGCAAAATGTTACCTATATGAGACATGCAAATAACGGTTTCTCGAAACGTCAAGTACTTGCAGCGACCAGCAAACAGATTGAGATGATTGGTCACGTGCACTAGGATTTATTTAATAAGAAAAAGTTTCTCATAAGTCGTGTTGAGTTAAAGGTTAAATTTGTATGATCAAGGGATACCTTCAGTCTAATGGCGGCGCGCGGTTCAAATTACAAGACGCGAATTATGGACGCTAGTTTACTGGTGAAACGTATGCGAATCAATCCCACCACGCTAAATTTTGCTCATATGTATTTGATGGTTGTTAAAGAATTGCTGGACACTTTTCGCAGTAAAGTCCCTGCCCTTATCTATATGTATACTTTGAGGTATCTTTTCGCATCTTTGAAAAATAACTGAAAGTACGTTGATTGTAGAACATGTAGTTTTTCAGCTTCAGAGCTCGTGTCCATATCATCTTGCTAAATAGATCGATAACCGTCAGTATATAATTATACCCGTCATTATATTTACTTAGATTTCTCATATCGCAAAGACCCTGCCTGTCACAACTAAAAAAAAATGTTACCTACAATCTACCTATTTCGAGTAAATTTCTCACTAGTTTTATGTACAGTGTACGCTACTTGTTTCTGTAACCGCGCTCTAATATCTTCCCTAGGGGACTGTTTATAAATCTAAGTCTTTTTGACAGGAGTATTTCTGCTAAGGCAGAACTTGTATGTAAAATAGGCTTATGTGATTGTATGACAACCCCATTATCGGTAAAACCCCAAATTTAAAAATAGTACTCTAATAAGGGATCAGCATGCATACATAACCTGATTATCAAATCTAAAGCCGTTTTTTGACAGAGGTATTTCTGATGAGACAGAACTTTTAGGTATGTACGTAAAATAATATAGAAGTGAAATCTAGCTTAAAGAAGAAGGCACAGGAAATTCGCTGCATACATCAATATTAAATAACCTGTTTGCGCAAATATATATTTGGTTTTGGTTGTTGACGGTTTACACGAAGAGCTTGATAGATATTTATTCTGAGTTAGTAATTTAATTTAATTATACAGCTTCGTAATTGCATTGCATTGCATCTCTCTAACTAATCCAGTCTGTACTAGCTAAAAGCCCCCAATATATACATGTACGTAAGATATGTTTATTATTATTATTTACGTTCAATTCCGAAATCGTACATTCACTTTTGTATAACAACACGTTATTTAACTGATTACGCAATACCCATTAACTGTTTTATTATCATTACATAGAATTTAACAGCGTATTTAAAATCAATTGTATATGTTATCTTTATCTTGATTAGATTCTTTAATATCAGAAATAATCCAACTGTTTATTAGCTTTACAAAATAGACCAAAATACGATCCTCACGTGGACATATAAAAACGACTGCCAAGGTGTCCCAGGGCCACAAAAACCCAAGATATTAAAATTTTAAAATGTTTGTAAAAACATTAATTAAAACGATGTCCACTGATAGCCACTTTCCAATCATAATGAAGTTGTATAACTATTTAATAATAAACACATATTAAGAAGCCCACGAACAGAATCCCATCTTACAAGACTACGGCCTCGTATTAGAATACAACCCCCAATGCATAAATAAATTAGGTCACAATCTGTAGATGGGATTTAAAAAAATGTAATAATAATTGTGCAACCTCCTTTGATAAAAAGGGGTCCTAATTAATAACAGATTAAATCTTTTTATTCTCAGAACACTGCATATGCGCGCATTTACCTACCTACCCTCCAGGGGCTGAACTTTAAAAAAATGTCTTAATACAGCCAAATCACGGTGAAAATTCCATCAAGGGGTTGAAAAATGCCTCCGAAAAGAAACCATAAGGGTGAAAAAATACGATCCCCACGTGGGCGTATAAAAAAGTGAAAGGTGGGTTTTCCCCAAAAAATCCAAGATGGCGGAAGGTGCCTGTGTCCTACTAACGTCTGTCTGGAATGAAGTTTTAAACGTCATTCTGACATAGATTACTGTTTCTGTTTTTACAATGATGCCTGTTTTTCGTTATGAACGTATGAAAGAGGTCGCATAGTTATGCTAAAATCAATTATAATAAAAATTATTTCATTTCTTTAATTTTTAAGTTAGCATCTAGATGTCTACTAATCTCTGTCTGTCCAGAAGTGTTAAACGTCTGTGTGACATAGATTATTGTTTTTGCTTTTAAAATATTGCATATTTACGTCATGAGTTTATTATAATAGTATATTGAGTATTAAGAACGGTAAGGGACGTTTACCGGTCGACGGCCATGTCGCCGGAGACCGGTACAACCCTTAATGTTTGTGATGCTCCTACTATTTTTTGGACGATTGTTTTTAAATTTACCAAAATTGAAATTATTTAATTTATACTAAATAAAGGAAAAGTCAAAAGTGACGTTTTAAATAGAAATGTCCAAATTTTTTATTCTTATTGTTGTGAAATATAGGTATATATAATTTTACGTTGTAAAAAGACGTCGGTAAGTAAAATCTTATCGACGAGTTGGGCCTCGCAACCAGTAAACATATCCTACTGTCTTGGAAACTGATATGGTAAATAAACCAAAAAGCTCAATCGTGCAAAAAAGTATATAAAGATATAATTATTCTAAAAAAATGTCTTAAAAATTATTTCATTTCTTTTAATGTCCATTTTGTAGGTTGGAAGGTCGTGTGGTGTTCCACACCAGATATTTTTATGTTATCATTAAACCATCCAAGATAACTGCGTTTGAAAGAATGATATAATGGAACATGAAAAGTAAATGTACTATATATTATGCTATAAAATTCTTCACAGTCTACATTCACATTTGAAGACGAGCACAAAATGGACGTCAACATACAAAAGAGCAATTTATAAACTAATGTAATCGCTAATCAGCTTTACTGCAATTATAAACTTTTTTCTCAGGGTTACATGTAGGGGAACCTGTTGTACCTTGACCATGGTTGTACCTCGAACATAGTCCTGAAACCCAAACTTCGCGGGCTGTTTAATTTAAGTTTTCGACAGTAGGTCATGAATAAAGCACTAGATGGCATGGCAAACTTTATTTAAACCGTTTATCTTTAAGTATCTCGTCGCAGAAAACTTTGTAAGATTTTCGCCTGAAAAAGTAAGTTTTTCCGCTCTGACTTTTTTATAAACAGATTCTCCATTTAATATATGCATGATAGCAATATGTTTTTAATCAGTTTGATGTTTATTTAACTGTTAATTTTCGACCGAATCAAGGTTTTCCTAACCTAAATTTTTCTATTGACGTTTCTATATAAACTGGCATGGTCTTGTACCTCGAACATAATAAATACGATGTACCTCGGACATGTCCATGGTACAACATGTTTTACCTTGGACAGGTTCAAGGTACCTACATCTTTAATTTAAACTTTGTAACGTTAACAAAGCCATTTGTGTTGAGTATTACTTCATTGCAGTTATTCATCTTTGTCAAACATGCCCCTCAGCAAAAAAGGAGTCAAGAGGGCTCCCCCAGAAAAAGAAAAAATTAAAAGTGCAATTCATTTGATAAAAGAACGGAAAATGACACTATATTCGGCTGCAAAACATACCGGATTGAGTAGGATCACCATTCGCAGGCATCTTCAACATTTGAACAGGGCAGGGAAGACTACACCCTTCTTCAAAATAATGCAACAAAGAAAGTTTTCAATGAAGAGGAAGAGAAGATGCTCGTGGATTATATACAACAAGCAGCGAAGTTGCAGTATGGTCTGACATTTAAGAACGTTCATGAGTTAGGGTACAGCTTTGCTAAAAAAACAACAAAAGTATCCTCCCAGCTGGGACAAAGATGAACAGGCTGGTTAATTTTGGCTGCGTATTTTTCGGCAGAAGTATAAAAAAGATATATCACTCCGCAAACCTGAAGCAACCTCCCTAGCACGTTCAACGGCATTCAATCGAACCAATGTTGCACTTACATTCCAGAACTATAAGGCAGCTTTGACAAAATGTCCTCCTCTGCCAGCTGTAAGTATATGGAATTGTGATGAGACAGGATTATCTACGGTCCATGTTCCTCCAAAAATCAACTGCAAAGGGATCCAAGCAGGTGGGCACTATGACAAGTGCGGAAAGGGGCACAAATATAACCATGATTGCAGCGGTGAATGCTGGAGGAGGTTTCATTCCACCAATGCTGATATTCCCGCGAGTAAACTTCAAAGATTTTATGATAACCGGCGCCCCGCCAGGAACAGTTGGGGGCGCTAACCCATCCGGTTGGTCTAACGAAGGTCTATTTCTTCAGTTTTTCAAACACTTCTTACTATATGCAAAGCCGTCAAGAGATTCACCATGCATCATGTTAATGGATAACCATGAGAGTCATATCTCGGTTCCCGTCATCCAACTTAAAATATAACGGGGCGATTTTAGTGACATTCCATCCGCACACGAGTTATAAGATGCAGCCCTTGGACAGGACTGTATTGGCCCATTTAAATCGTATTTTAATACAGCGATGAACGAATTCATGATCACGCCCGGAAATGTTGGAAAACCGGCTACAATCTGCGACCTGGCTCCGTTGATAGGCAAAGCATTTTCGTTGGCCTTTACACCAACTAATATAATTCAAGGATTCAAAGTGTCAGGATTCGTTCCGCTTGATGAAAACATCTTCACAGATTTTGAATTTTACCCTCAGACGTAACAGATCGCCCTGATCCGACTGCAGCAGCTGAAGATGCTGAATAAAATCCCAAGTTGATGCTGCTGATGATAGATTGTTGGCGAACAAGGAGGTCAACATCCAAGCTCAACCGAGAGCTGAACCTTTGACATCAACTTCAACTGTTATCTCCTTCAGTGATTAGGCCACCGAAAGCTGCCGCCAGAAAGACCAATCGCAGAGGACGGAAAAGGACGATCTCGCATATTGACCGACACGCCAGAGAAAAACAAGAATTGAAGAATTGAAACGGGCAAATGGAACAAAGAATAAAAAGCCGCCTCGCTCAAAGAAACAAAGCAGCAGCCGAAAAATTTATCGCTGTTAAAGAAAAGTTCTGGCAGATTCCGACTCTTCCGAAACGTCATCATCTGACCATTTTTCCTTAAGATTCTAA
Source organism: Vesta saturnalis (assembly GCA_036346205.1). NCBI lineage: Eukaryota > Metazoa > Arthropoda > Insecta > Coleoptera > Lampyridae > Vesta > Vesta saturnalis. The sequence continues at coordinate 159,295 of JARFJB010002305.1, read as the reverse complement.
TGATTCCTATGGCCCGCTGTATTTTGGAGAAGAAGGAGCAGATACGATTGTTGAAACATCCATGCCATGTGCTACTGAATCATCTGAAGATCTTCCACAATACCTAGTGGGTGATCTTTTATTTTTGTTTATGAAAACAAACACTTTCCTGGTAAAATTTTGAAAACAAGCAAAAGGAGCAGTAATAAGTGCCATGCTTCCAACTAAAAACAATTGGAAGTGGCCAGAAAAATCGATTCCATGTTTTACCGTGGAGGACATCCTACAAAAAACTCTTCCCCATGAAAAAATCATTCTAAAAGAGATATTTACGAAGTAAAGATATGGCTCAGTTCTTCTAAAAACTTATTTTCCGTTTTCGATTCCGTTCTATTGTTTACGTTTTTATTGATGTTTTTTTTTATAGAGACTGTTTATAGTATTATCGAATAATTTACACTGTAAATATGATTATTATATAATTTGTTTGATGATCAAAGTTCTCTTTACTTCTCGTTGGTGCACAAAATGTTTTAAAAGGTCCAAGGTAACATCCCTAGGTCCGAGGTACATCATCCTGTTGTACCTTGGACCTAAATGCACTTTTTTCTAAATAATTGTCTTGTTGTAAAAAACTTTAATATTTTCCCCCAAAAAAATTCTGGCACGTGTCCAAAAGCACGTTTTCTCGATTGAGCAATAGTACGCAATGTTGATTAATAGGTGTAATTTGTAAAAAAAAAATAGGAAAATAAGGCCAAGGTACAACAGGTTCCCCTACATCGTGTGAAAAATCTGTGGCAGGATCTGTAACAAACAAAATACACCCACGTACCACAAAAATAAAAAATACCAAACGCGTTTCAATATCTAAGCTATCATCATCAGCGGTCGACTGGAACGAAGTAAAGAAAATTTCTAATGTATATATGTATATATATATATATATATATATATATATATATATATATATATATATATCCATCAGCGAGTAACGCTTCGTTGCTTATCTGGTGAAAGTAAAAGTTATGAAAGTTTAAGAAGTTCTGAGTAACCTAACGGTCTTTGATCGTCATTATTCATTAGAATTTGTTTGTTTTTGTATCAAGTGCGTGCTTAGTACTAACATGTTTGATTAAGGATACCTTATCTACTATATGATTTTTATCAAATAGAGAGCTACGGCAGACTTGTCCAAACGTTTGTATTTTATATCAGCTAAATGTTCTTTAAAGAAAATTTTACATACTTTGTTTCTATTTGTTCTCTAGCGTTAACTAATGTAGTTACATTCTTAACCCTCATTCTATGCGTATGTATGTATCTGAGAAACCATAGTATGCAATTTCCTTACTAATAGTGCGCAATTCTTTATTATAATTTTGAACAGAAAGAGAAACATTAAGCATTCTATGAACCAAAAAATTAAAAGCCGCGAGTTATGCTGTCTACAGTGATTTGAGTCATTGGTTATGGATCTTTTAGTGCTAGTTTCCTTACGATAAATATCTATGTCTGGCTTACTAGATATAGATAGTAGAATTTAAGTGTTTTTTTAACAAAATGTGAATATAATTTAAATTTACCCGAGTTTTTTTTTATCAAGTTTCTTAATATAAAGCGCTATAAGTGTAAACCTTAAATAAATATGATTGGAAATGCTTAAACTGTATTATTGATATTTTTATAGAAGCAGGCGGCTTTGGAATTTTTTAGCATCTGGATGTCTATTAACCTCTACCTGACATGAAGTTTTAAAAGTCTGTTTGACAAATTATTGTTTTCGTTTTTACAATATTGCCCATTTTCGTAGTGAACTTATTGTAAAAGAGGTTGCATAATTATCCTAAAAAATGTTATTAAGGTTATTTCATTTCTTTTAATGTCCATTCTATAGGATGGAAGGTCATGTGTTGTTCTACACCAGATATTTTTTATTTCAGTGAAATACTTCTTGCCTAGTGAGACATGCATGTTTTAGTAAAAAATACTAATGGGGCAAATATAGTAATACAAAACAGAATTGTACTTTTTGAAACATGTCTTAGGGTTCCCATTCCACAGAAAGAAGCATCTTTACTTCAGTATGAGAAAATCTGCACAAAAGAGTTAGCGCTTATTTTGAGCCAAAGATCGCCAATTTTGTTGTAGAAAGGGCCAAACGCATTACTTGGATAGGGAAGAACAAAATTTGATGGTTTTATGGTGTTGCTCATCGTGTTGAACTATTTATGTTTAAAAACTTTATTTCTACGGCAATTTTGTTAAGGAAACAACTAACTTTTCTCAGCTAGAACTAGTTTTATGATTTGGTCATTATTTGCCATCAAACTTGCCTAAAATAGTTATTTATGTATGAAGGGCATAATGAGGTTTTTATATTGAATATTTAAAGTTAATTGTAACGTTAACTATTTTCAAAAAAACCACATTTCGCATTTATAATAATAGGTATTGGTGCGTTATCATGCCAAATTGATAATTCATTTGACGTTTCGTTTAGTCAGCTTTAAACGCAATAACTGAAATGTTTCCAGAAATAAGATGAATGAAATTGAGGAATTGTACCACCTAGCATAAACATGACTGATTGTAATAATTGTATTGTAAATATTTTTAAATAAACTCATGCTTTTGTGCCTATTGTTTTAAATTTTTGATGTTTCACTATAGTCCTTATAATGACGTCTGCGGGCTAAAAAAGGCCTTCACAAAAATTTGGTTATAATTATCATATTATAATGTAATCGTGTATAAATTTTATTTATTTACCAGTTTGGTAAAACGGGCAAACGCATTGCTTTGATGGGAAAGAACCAAACCGTTACAGTGTTGAGTCATCATTTGGGGGCAAAAATGTTATTTAATCACAAATTTCGTTGGAAAACGGTTAAACACATTAAGTCTATAGGCGTACATGAAATTTTATGGTTTTACTGTGTAGGTCATTATTGCGGGACAAAGATGATGCTCAAATGTGCACCAATTTTTTTTCATGAAAAATGGCCAACATTATAGCTTTAATCCACAAGAACTAAATTTTATCGTTTTACGGTTATCATGGGGCCAGTAATATTCACATATTTATATTTATGTAAACAGGGTCTGTCACGACGAGCTGAGTCGATATGTATATAGAAAACTACTCAAAATATTTCTTTGAAAATTTGTATACAGGGGTTATTTAAAAAAATCTAGTTGAACTAAAGTATTTTCAGTTTTATGCAGCTTCCGGTTATACCGAAAGTAGACCTAAATCATGTTATTATAAATAGAATGTACCCATTTTTATTATTATTATATTTTTAAAATCTACGTTAAGTTTAAATGTGAGTTTTCAAAAAGCATCCTATGTCTAAAAGGCCCCGTTTTTAAGTTATTTTATTTTCTGCAAAATTTTTGACAGGTGCACTGTTCACAAAAAATATAATTTCTCAAGGTACAAGCGAGCTAGGCCAAATATTTTTTAATACTTGCACCCATAGAACTCACAGCTTATAGAATCTTACAAAAATAAATTAAAAATATATACAGGGTGTTCGAAAAATGGGGTCAAATTTTGCAAATTTCAAAAAGTAAATTTTTTTAAATAGCAACCCTATTTTTTTACTGCATTGATGGATTCTATGCTAAAAAATAAGCAGATTTTGTAAATATGTCCCTATTCCTAAAATGTATAGTTTTTGTACAATCTGGAAAAAATCAACATTTTTGATAATTAAACGAAAAATTATTTTTTGGTTGGCTTTACTTGAAAGGAAATAATAAACAAATGCTATCGTGTCAACAAAGAAATTATTTGACGTTTCCCACATTAAAAAGTGTTACTCGTAATTATGTCTTGTTTAGGTTTTAATAATGAAGATTATTTTAATTTATTACTAGGTAATATATTGTTACGTGCACAAAGGGATATTGGTAGAAATTGTGGCTAATGCTGTAACATAGAATAAGGAATTGGAAGCTCAGTCGGCCGGTTAAGCACTTGGATGCATGGGCGTTTTGGCAGGAGAAAGAGATACATATAATTTAAAAAGGGCACCACTTGATTTAATTTTATATCGTCTATCAAGAAAAGCTACGGCCAGTAGGTATGTTTGGAGACTTTATCAGCAACACCACCACCACATTTCCTGTTCCACAACTGAGGCCATCCGGACTTATCATCACCACAAAAGGTCAAAAGCTTTCCTGTTCCACAATTACGAGGCCATCCGTGACCTATCATTACCACAAAACAAAGGTCACAAACCCGCTTTCCTGTTCACACAAGGCCATCCGTCGACCTATCATTACCACAAAACAAAGGCACAAACCCCGCTTTCCTGTTCCACAATTACCAGACCATCCGTGGACCTATTCGTGTTCCACAATTACATCCGTGTAACCTGGTTGTACCTAGCCCACTTTTTGCTCACTCACAAAATAAAAGAAAACGATATGTTAATATATTTAATTAATGTAGAAACATGTACAAATGTATTACTCAGATATATGATTTTCTTTAGGAATAAAACATTTTGATTTAGTACAGTGCAAAAGGTCCTCTCGACTTCTGTGTCATTACATCTGCGTGGTGCAAGTAATTGGGCATACGTGCATGTGGTGCCCATCGGAGATGCTCCTGTAACGGATTGACATCTGGCTGCCATCGGTTTATTCTAACCCCACATGAAACATTCAACCGTATCGTCTGAAGATGTGGAAATGAATCCTGCTGCAGCAAGCGATGAGGGTGAGTGAACCCCAGACCATGTTCATACGTTAGTAATCGTTTATCGAAACAATTGTAATACTGAGGATAATAAAATGGTGGCACGTCGCACATGTTTTCACTAGAGGATAAACTAAGCGACTGGCATAAAATATTTATTACATACAATATATAGACAAAACAAAGTATTAATAATCAGCATAACTACTTCCTCACACAAATAACAAGAATCATCATCATAAACATCGATTAATGAGGCCATGATGAGCACCAGTATCATCATGTGAAAGGTAGTACAACATTGTCCATCGCTCCATATGGTGGGTGGTCCACCACGCGGTAATCTCCTGGTTTCAACGTGGAGTAACATGCATAACATAAAATACCACCAAGAATGGTAGCGAATGTACAACGCAACTATGTGAGAGTAATCTTTCAAACTACTCCCGAGACGTGGTCAGAGATTCGCTTGCCCAAGGTGTCAAACCATGCCGAATCCTTTACATCTTCATATTGCATACGCACTACTGATGTTATGGAAGGCGGTAGTATTCCTTTCTTTTCAAAATTTACCCAGTTCGGAATTAATTGACATGTCCGTCGCGTACTAATTTGAATAAGGTTTGTGGTTGGTACACTTAGGAGTCTTCCAATCGTCTTGCACTGGAGTAACTGACATAGTGAAGATCGGTAACTATGGTATGTAAAACCCCCTTTAAGTAGAATAATACTGAGTGGGGTATTGTGTAGTGACCTTGTTGTGGCGTGGAAAAACAACCTTGGAAATAAGTATGGAATCCTTGAAGGTGGTGAATACAAGGTTGGCAAAATGAGTAACACTTGAACGACAAGCAAACCTTGAAAAGGTGTATGTGGTTGCTAAACGTGTGGTATAATCGGTCACGTAAGTAGCCTTGAGTCGGAACATAGTGGGAGAGTGTCATATAAAAGAGAGGGAATGTATTGCCAGTATCGTAAATAATGGATAAATATTACGTCAAACCATAGAAAAGGCGAAGATTATCGGGCTATAAGTTCAAGTAAATATTGCGATATTTTGCTTAATAATGGCATTATTTCTTAAATAAAAGTAAAACAAAGTTTGTTAGTGTCGGTCTATCACCCAAATTTGGATTTGAGCCAGTCGTAAAACTCGGTGGATCGAAGAGTGGTGGAGTGGTGTTTGACCAGGAATGGCGTATACTTATGGATAATCAAGGGGTAATTACTAATTATTTCTACAGTCCTGAAGGAACATGGTTACCTACCAAACTGGGATCGAAGACTGTCTCGTACGAAAATATTAACAAGAAAAAATTATACGCCTCTGTGATAGTGAAGAAGTTGATGTCTATTTAGGATGGGAGTCTATAGAACAGTTATGGAAGCTTTTGAAGATAATATTACCGATTGGAGTTGGCAGATACTGTGAACTTTCCAGAGTTTTATAAAACCTAATAAAGTCGGCAGCGGCAATTCCTGAATGTAACATTCACCAAGTTATAGGTCCATTGCATGATGTATTTGAGGTCAACATAGCCTGCCTTCTGGAAATGGAAGAAAAGGAGAAACTATATATGGATATGGATCTTGCCAAACCTATAACTGAAAGGGGGTAACCGCTTGTAGTCAATAGGGATAGTATTAGATGTTAGTCAATATGTGGATGTGTTATAGTGCGGAGTCGTGGCCTAAAGCTGTAGATTGTGTTAGTGCAGTCCAAAGACTAATATGCCAGTTACAATCATTAGAATTCGATGCTGATCATGAAAAAGTGTATGGAATGGGTAGATTTAGTGATGACTATTTAAATAATCTAGTTAATAAGTATGGGGAGGAATACGCCTTTGTGAAAATACTTAACATCGCATGTAGATGATATAGAGTGATTTGTTGTATAAAGCGATTAATAGAAGACCTTAAAGAAATAGCATTGAAATTTATAATAGAAAGATATTTAAATTTTAATAGATGAGATACCCGTGAAAATTGCATTAATGATAAAAGTAGTTATAAAGATATGGGAGTTGGCTTAAAATGGGAAAAGGAGAATGGGAACAAATAGTGAGATTCTGAGATTTAAAAAAGAATAGGGCTGTGAAATATAATTTCACCAATTAAAAAGATGGATGTGTTTTTCCGTTTAGTAGTAGTATGATATATAATTATGGATAGTATTAAATAAAAAAGTAAAAAAAAAGATCTTTTATTAAAAATATTAAATATAAATTAAGGTTATTAGCGTATTACACAATGTCTTTGTTAGAAATCCAGGAGTTGTGAGAAGTATCAAAACCCAACCACTTAACGAGAGCTTTATTCCCTTGACGTCGGATGACACGTTCAACTAGATGAATGTCTGGATGTTTAACACTTTGTAGTTGGGAAAACCCCTTGAATCTCTTCATCTCGAGTATCACGTAATGTGAGGTGGGGGCTTGAACGTTTAACTGTTGATATTCGAAAGACTTCGTAACTCCAATTGGTGTACCCTTAGAAATATCTTCTATGTTTGCTAATGCGTACATGTTCCCCACTTTAAATTTAGGTGTTTTACGGTCAAGAATTTTTGACATTTTAAATGTTTTGAAATAGATGCACTATTTTTTCCGATACATCTACCGGTTTGTTCCAGTTGTTCTATGGAATTATACTCGGCGACAATGTGCGGTAATATTGATAGCCACTTATGGATCCTTGCATGCTGAAGGTTTTCCACATTATTGCTTTAAGGGTTTTACACGTTCGACTATACTACTTTTCAAGGTGGAATAACTACTGTAATGATTGATATTAAATTTTTCATTATTTTTGAATTCGCATTATAGAACTCAGTTCCCATATCAGTTTGTATATGGTAGGTTCCTTTTCAAACCAGACAAAGTTTATCCATTACATCCCACCATTTCCTTTTGGTTTGATGGGAAAAAGACATATTTAGAGAATGCATTTATTAACTAAAATGTATCGAAATCCTTTATTCATCCGAGCATAGGTATCATTTCCACTAAATCAAAATAGATCATTTAAACCTTTTAGTACAACCCGCCGGAAAATTTCTTCTTGCAGGTTTGTGCAGTTCTTCGACAACATCGGCTTTACTCATTTTTTTTGGTTTTTTTACGAACTCTACGTTGAATATCGTTGCAGTTGAAAACTTTTGGAGGTTACACGTTACATCGTTCCTCTTAAGAGGTTGACCAATTACATCCTTTGCCGCTCAAATTTTGTACCATCCATGTTAAGCTCAAGATTTGGATGACTCCCCTGTACTATAGTACCGTCGTTACAGGATAGGTATATTGATCACCTACGCCGGTAGAACACTAATTGCTTCTTTGGGCGATTTGAAATGGTTTTCAATGTATATAACAATATGTTTCAAAACCATTCATTTGATGATGAAATGGGTTTATTTTGGATATTGGAATTATCTATTTTGGTGTGTAAAATAAAGAAATGATTGTGGTAGGTTTATAACAAGTTCTGTTACTTTATTACTTTTGCGTTTAGTTCATAATTTTATATTATTTCTTTTTGTATATTTCCTCCGACATTATTAATTTCCCTTAACCTCGACTAATTTTCGGTTATTCCAGGTCAAACTAATAGGTTTATTTTGTATGAATTTCCACCCCTCTTTTGGAATAGAATTTTCAGATCTTCTGGGGTAATGAGATGTAAACGTTTTCTAGGTTGAATTTAATATTTCAAATTTTTTACATTATTCCTTTTGATCTCAGGGTTTAAATTGTGGGACATCTAAGAAAATGTTTTATTGTTAGTCCTCTTTTGTTCCCTAAACTTTTTGTAGCATATAATCCCGGGTTCCTATAATTAGGGATGACCATCAAAACGTTCGCAAATTTTCTCCAACAAAATCTAGTTCACATCGCCTATAAAAAATTTTCTTCTTAGGAATAAAATGCCCCGTCGTTAAGTTATTATTTCTATTTAAAATCCTTGAGTGATTTGTTTTTTGGTATTATTGATCTTTAAAGGGGGTTAGATAGGTGTAGTTATTTCAATTTTGTAAATAAATTTTGTCGTTTGTCATAAATTGTTCTTTGGGGGGAATTTCAAACTGTACCCTCCTTACGTATTCTAAATTTCTTAAATTGAAAAATATTCTTTTATGTCGGCCCTTTTTCCGCCTGGGTAAGGGGTTCATTTGGAAGAGAAACCCATTTTTGTAATTAATTTTTTAAGGTTTTTTGGTATTGCAGTTTGTAATGCGTATCTTTTTCAAATAAAATTTCTTTGACATTTGGACCCTGTCTTGCTAAGGTTCCATTAGAGACTTCATTAGTAATTATTTTTAATGAAAAGTCTCCTTCGGTCGGTTATTAACATCCTTTCTTTATCTCCAAGTCCGAATTTATACGCCAGAACAGCAAACGTTTTTTTATCAAATGAATTCAACTTCGTTATCAAACATCTTAAGATTATGTATTTGTTGAAAAGAAAAGTAAATTATTTCCTTAAGCTGTTTTAATTGAAGAATACGTTTGACACAGATAACATTCATCATCAAAAATATTATTAATTTTTGGGTATAATATAACATCACTATTTCACTGTATTCGAAATACCTAATTTTTTATGGGTGCCAGTAACTTCAGGTATGGTATTTAGGGTATAAGATTTGCAATATATATAGACATTTTCAAAACGTAAGCCATTTGGATGTTCTAATAAGCTAAATCATTGGTTTTTCCACAGGGATTAATTTATCGTTTACATCCCCTTTTAGTAAACCGCAAATTTTGTTTTTATAATTTTGTGGTAATTTTTCTTGCGGAATGAAACGGATGTCACCATTAGGCTAAACCACGACTTTATTTTTATAAATTTAAATATATATAAATTTTAAAATAAATTTAAAGTCAAAAGTATTTATGTTTCACATGGGTATAAGTTACATCCCCGGTAAGGAAAAAAGGTTAATTAATTTCTTTAATAAAAAATTACCCTTTACAAAAACAACTCTAAAATATTAAATTAAATTAAAAAAATATTATACCCCAGTAAAGTCTAGGAAAGAACATCAGTAAGAAAAAAAAGTTGGAATAATTTCTTTAATACCTTTAGAAAGGGCACTGATTAACCAAGTGGTTAAATAAAGGAAAACGGACAAGGGAATTCAAACCGGAAAGGAAAAGTTTAATGGGAAATAAATCCACGAAAAGATTTGAAGAATTTGTTTAAAAACAGCCCTTTCCCGAGCTTTTTAAACTTCTCACTTTAAAACCAATCACCCTTATCAAAACACAAAAATTTTCACCCAAGAGCAGAATATTAAACCAAAACGTGGGGATTCAACCTCTTATTCCCCTTTGCAGCATTAGGAGCTTTAGGGTCTCTGGTGGCGGTGCTGCGGCAGTCGCAAAAGCGGAAAAACTTGCGAAAAAACGAACAACCAAGCAATGGGGTATTAGGAAAAGGTTTATCATAAAATATAAACGAGGGTTTTATATCCCTTTAAAAACCCCACTGAAGCTACCACGTCCCCGTAATGTTGAGCTATCAAAATTTGTGGAAATTACAATTCCCAAGAGGGAATATATGCGAGATAACTTACCTAACGAATCCATGCGAATGAATTGGTATTGTGAATCTGGATGATCAAATAACAAGGGTACACACTGGGTTACATTGCGTGGATATTACAAGAAATAGGCATATTAAACCACCCTTTGAATTACTCCACTATTTTAAAAGTGATGGTAGCAGAAACACAATTGAGTATAACTTTACCAAGGTTCAAGATTTTGATACATACAACTGCGGTCAAGTCTTACACAATGACTATTATGATTTTCAGTAGTCGTTACGTGATCGTAATGTCGTACATTTACATTTACCGGCAAAAGTGTATCCAAGCAACCTTTAATCCACCGATTTTTTTGAGAATGAGTCGGAATACGTAATGGGATTGACTAGTTTTGAATCTTTCAAAAAGTGTTACTTCAAAGAAAACCAACTCGTATTTGGAAACGATAAAAACAAACCAAGGATCATACGAAATCGCGGATGTGAAAAATATTTAATGAGTTGTGAAAAGATCGAGAATTTATGCATTTACAAGCGAATAATAATACTATGAAAGCAAGTTGAAAGCAACCCATGACATTAACTTTGTGGAAAATTCGATAATTGCTGGGATTTAATAAAACTGTTTACCAGGCTCAGAAAGTGCATACCTCTGATATCCTATTAACATTATCAAAATTAACTCATTAATTATCGAGTGCAATATAACAAGTGGTAGTTTTAAGAATGGTGAAACATCACACATAATTCATCAGTTCTTTCCCAGTGTACCAGCGGGATAAAATAATAGATCCCCTCAACATGTCATCTATCTACCTATCAATACATCTACCATTTCGACAATAACACTTAAAATAGTAGAACCGTCAATTTTAACGGGAAGTCATAACGATAGGACTACATTTAAAGAAAATATGGTGACCGCTATAACACATGTGCATGTACCAGTGCAAACTATAAAAGATCAAAGTGTGGAAAGGTGGAGAGTAAGCGTTCAGCGCCCAAAGCATTGACACCGCAGAACAAAGCATTATTGGAAAGTCTCGGCTTTACAGTACTACAATGAGTATATTAAACGTTAATGAAAAAGTTGTCGTTGATAATGCTATCGTTAATTCCGAACTGCCACCCATCCCATAACTACCAGATTTGGAAACAATGATGAAATCAGGATACCCATTCAGGAAGAACATCTACCATCCGAAAGCTATGTCTACGTAGAGGGACGATTATTACGTCAGGATGGTACTGTCTCTAACACCGCAAGGTTCGTTAATAACGGTATCGCATTTTTATTCAGTGAAATTAGATATGAAATGAATGGAAATGGTAGATTCCGTAACGAAAGTAGGATTAACGTCGACAATGGGATTGGTATCATTGACGTCCAATGATCTCGCCCGTCATGAAAATGCAGGTTGGTTTCCTACGCCAGTACACTAACAAATGCTCAAGGATACTTTAACGTTTGTATACCGTTGGAATGCTACTTGGCTTTGGAAGATTACAATAAAGTGATTTTGAACATTAGACAAGAACTGGTATTAATTCGTAGTAACATTGATACCGACGCAGTAATTTCAACTGTAGAAGAAGCATTAAAAGTTAACATAGATAAGATATATTGGAAAGTTCCACAATCATTCCAGCATTAGCAGAGGAGTTGGCGTTAACGAAATACATTGATAAAAATGTAAATACGCCAGTAGCATTTAGAAGTTGGGAAACCCACATTATCCCGCCGTTCCAGCAACAGATAAGCATACATGGGCAATCAAAACATCTACTAGTATAGAAACACCTAGATACATTATTATAGGATTTCAAACTGGGCGAGAGAATAATGTTATGCAAGATACGAGCAGATTCGATAAATGTGCACTAAATAATATTCGCGTGTTCCTGAACACGGATCGTTATCCGTATGACAATCTCAACGTTAATTATGATAACAATTGCTTTGCTACGTTGTATGAAATGTTTGCTAAATTCCAAATGTCGTATTACCAAAGAGAGGGCAACCATTACTCACCCATGCAATTTACCACAGCTGCACCGTTGATTGTCGTAGATTGCTCAAATCAAAAGAAGCATTACACTCTAAAGCAGTAGTTCTTCGTGTGGAGTTTGAAACAGCGGCAAACATAGCTGCCAATACGACAGCATACTGTGTTATACTCCACGATCGTTTAGTTACATACAACGCGTTAACCAAAGCAGTACGACAGTTGTAATACAATGTCCGTCATAGTCGATGTACAAGGGTTTAAAATTTCAAAAGCTTTTATACCAAAAGAACTCGCCATTTATAATGGGAAACAAATTGCCCATTTTATCTTTAAATCACCGTATCCCTGGCATACGTTGGATGCAGAGAGTCGTCGTCAAGCTACTTGGTTAATGCAAACCAGCACTGTATTAAATGGGAAGAAGGGTATACACCACCCACCACTTTCGAAGAATGCTCGAGAGATTGATTCAGCCAACAGATTCTGTCTATGTCAAGGGCAGAGAGAAAGCAGATTACATCAGAAAATTTGTGACCCAGCCTGTTATTGAACTTGAGGAAAGTCCACCTCTTCCTGCTATGCAACCCGTTTGTTACTTTCATTGTAAATCATTATGCCACTGTGCTTTGAGTAGGGTATATCATTTATATAATACATATATAATGCAATAAGTCTTGTAACATTTTTTAATAAAAATAGTAAATAGTCATTCTCGTATTTTTTATTTATAGAACAAGTATTTGTATAGCATATATTCTCTTACTAACGAATTAATACATAATATTAATATATGTTAAACAACTAAAGGAATAATACAACTTATTATTAATATTAGTTTCATTATGGAGAGAATATAGGAAAGAAACTAAAGTGTCAGTACCCAAACTATTCTTCTTCCGGTTAATATAAATTCATTTGCTTAGCAACCTGCAATAGTTCGCTCAACGGATCAGCATTCTCCAATTCCGGTATTCGCCAATGCCCCACGCCAATGTGGAACACGTATCACGTAGTCGATATCGTTTGTCATCCTGGGACCTAAAGGCAATTTTGTTTAACATTTCGGTATATATATCATGTAAGGTTGATCGAAACACAAGCATTTTACACATTACTGTTTTATCAAACACTTTCTGAATAACAACTTTCTTAACACCTTTCTCTTTCTTAACAACTTCATTATCAGCAAGCTTCAGACAGTATGACTTCGATCCAGCACCATAAAAATAATGAATCGCTTTCCCTGCGTACTCATCTTTCATTCGTCCAACGACGGAAGCAGTCGTAGGAATACCATGCAACTCATTTTGATAGTTGGAAGTATCATATTCGTCTAAATTATTTCGCATGTGTGCATACATATCATCAGTTACTATCTCAACAATCAAAGAATCCGTGTCAGTATAGAGCAACGTGACATTCTTGCCATAATGAGCTCGTAAGATATAAAAAAACCGATACATTATAATTTTGGAAAGATCTAAAATACTGAATCCGACATAGACGGGTTTGTCGTACGTAACTACCTGTTTCGACAATTCCGCCGCAAACAATTTATCAGTGAATTGAATAAAATTTTAAATTGCGGTTTTGCAACGTACCGTGCTAGACCTACCCGACGACCGTTATTTTTCCAATGCGTTAACAGTTTAATAACTCTTCGTTTATCGACATTTTCCATTGTTTTACCAAACACGCCATTATTCATAATTTTATAGAATCCTTTTCGAACTTGTTCTGTGCTGTGCTGCGGAGAGCGGAATTAAGGTCTACGTATGGTATTAGCCCGGACTCTGACGAAAGCGTAAAACCCTATGAATGCGAGTAACAATTAAGCCATGCTCTATACATTGTTTTAAATAGCGGTAATGTATAACGTAGTTGGTCTTATCACACAGGTTAGGGATTAACTTCTCCTCCTGGGAATGTGGTGCGCAGATCATTTCAGGACAAAACGGATAATCGTTGTGTTCGTCATGCAGATGGTGGGGATAATGTATATCAACCTCCAGTACAAATCCAACATCGGCGTCATCATCAATCTTTAATACGTCAAAGTGATCTATTTCCTCTTGAGGTAACCACATAAACCCATCGTGGGGCAGGTATTGCTTCATACTCCATCCGTATAAATTCGTGGCATCTAAATATTGTAAAAACACTTTCGGTTGTTTAGGATCATAGTTTGGAACAAACTCGTTATTAGCGATGCTTCTCCCTTGATACAAGTACTTACTCCACCCCGAATACCTTGTTTAAAAAAGTGATACATATCCCCGTCAATAATTCTAACTCTACTTTCGTACATTTAACATGGCATCCCACGCCAATCCAGGCAAAGTGACATACTGTGCAGGTTCTAACCCATACACCCCATACATAATCTCCTAAAGTTTTCAAACACGTCAGCCAATAACAACACATCTGATTTTAAATAAATATCAGCATAATCACCTAGTGTATTACACTTAAAGTGATCCCATAAGAAACGCGACAGTATTCGTCATCGGAAATATTTGCATCGCGCATTTTATCGTAGAATTTGTCATATGATGGCACCGTGACGTCGTTCAATTTACTAAAGCTGTCTACGTACGCATAAAACTACCTTTCTTTCTCACTAAGTTGAAATCGCTATCATTACTAAAATATTTCCGTACCTCCATACATTGATCATCTGATAAATTCTGAGATAGAGTATCTAAGGATGCAGCCATGAATCTACAACTATCGACGAAACGTAAATTAATGTATTTCTTTTCCCAACCATGACTGTTTACATATTCATCAACAAAAATGGCTTACCAAACGTTATATATTTTTCACTGTTAACCGGGTACGGTAATTTCTTCCGTTTCACTCCTAACTGTTTAATGAACAGGTGAACATCATAACCACTGAGATTATGTAGAAAAACGGGAGAAATGTAGGTACCTGATAGTTTAAGTTACACGTTGAATGTGCTGCACCACGATACTTACCAGTAACGTGACAGTGATCTCGTACTTTCGGATTTGTCGGATCGCCCGTAAAGTTTTGCCGCATATGTAACAACATACACTGATTCATACGTAACCTGCTGTTCATCCGTTAATGGTGTCATTGGGAACAATAGCTTTGAAATGTTCATTATATATCCGTTTTACATCACTTTCTAGTCGTCTTATAAATATCTCCCTGCATTACTCCCCTATACAGCTCTAACTTAGACCACGCATCGTTTACACTACACTTAATATAATAACTAAACGAGTATGGTTCGTGTTTACACGTTTTTATCGTGAACGGTATTTCGGGATCTGGTTCAGCCGTATCTACCGGTACTAAGAGCGCTTCAAAATCTGCATATATTACGAATGGTAGAACCATTTGTTTCTGATAGTTCCGAAACGCGAGTATATTTTCCGCGTAGAATTCCCGGTTATGTCTTTTTTGTTTCACGCCCGGTAATTTTGTATATACGAAGTTACAGTCGTGTGACACGTGTCAATTGCTCCTCGGATCTAAAGTAATACAAGCATGCATCACAAAAATACATTGCTCCGTTCCGCCGGGATATTTGGTTGCTAAGTAAACGAGAAAAATTTTTTATCCATACATAATGCTGATTATCTGTTTGGTTACTGACTAATAATAATAAATTAACATGGACTGCCTGTTTGGCTTTGGTATAATACAGAGGCCCCACTACCTCTGGACAGTTGACCATCCGATACGTATTCGTCTAACCCATAAACATTAATGGAAATGTTGTTATTGGTCTCAAACGTTGAAATATTCGTCAGTTTAACAGGGAACTGTACACCATTCCAGTTGAATAACGTCTGGAAATCAGGGTAAGATGTCGTTGTGGACCCTTTGGTGTCACTAGTGCCGATACAACAGCCCATGCAAAGCAGCAATTATCATTATTTTTACATTGACTATGGCGTGTTTATGTGCGATTTCGGCGGGGACAGCCATATAAGAAGAACCCGTAATGGGGTTTGCAATTTCACCTCTAAATAACAATTGACCAGGGACCACCCAAAAAGTTGTTACTAATCGTTCAATTAGTCACACTTACCAGAATCTTTATGTTGAAATTCCGATTGCTTTGCATCCAATATTTACTTATTCTTTGGAAATACTCTTCCAACACCGTCCCTAATTAGAATATCATACTTAGTCTGAAAGGATTTCAGTTCTGTGCTTTCCTTACTGTTCAAAAAGTATAAACCAAACAGTTCCAACATTTTTTAATGAGTAGTGTTTCTGCAACTGAATTTTGTACTACCTTCAATACGTTTCCTTTAACGTCTGCCATAAAGGTGAACACATCAGTATGCATATTGCATGGTGACAGTCGATACGACACAATGCGTTGTTTAAACGCATTTCGAATCACTTCGACCCCAGTATCGACAGTAAATAATATTGCTTTATGCCTATTGCTTCTGAGGTGTCCTTGGAAGCATACCAGGTATATCCATTGAACAATCGTGCAGTGGACACTCTCACCAATTTTTTAGGTTGTTCCGGTTCATCGCATTGGTCAGACTTCCGCTTCCTTGAGTTGCTCAACCCTGATGGTCCGGGTTTCGCATTATCCTTCGCGTAGTTTACCCCAGATGTCCTGGTTGCGCAAAGGAATCAGTATCGTGTCTATGTACTGCTTTGTTATCGTCGGAAGTGATTCCTTGCACCACATTGCTCCCTGTGGTTTGTTTTTGCAACGAAACCTCCTGCATGCCAGATGGTGGAGTAGATCTGTCATCCAGCACGCAGTTTTTATGGGAAGGAGAATCTTTGGAGAAATTTTCATGCATTCCAACGGAATCGATTATTTACACCTGAAATAACATTGAAGACAAAATATTCTAATTATAATGTTGGGTGTTATGTATTTACCCTTGCATTGGACAAGATGGTTTCAGACTATTATAAAACTGCTACGTGGGTACAGAGTTAGATTGTGAGTGCTAACACAAAAGGGTGTGGTATATATATATCGCGGGGATTTTGAATTTGTGACCGTACACGTACACGTACACATCTGCGTGCGCGGAAAAAAATAATAAAAAAAAAAAAAAAAAATAAAAAGTTAAAAAGTAAAAGTGTTCAGTGTGGCGTGATATTAATTCTTTTACCCCACACAAAAGAGCGTCCGTAAAATACCCTACTTAATTATACCAGACACTTCAAGAGATTGAATATATGATCAAAATAGTAGGTATTGGGGCTCCATGCGGGTGTTGTATTATAGCAAGGGGTTTAAACAGGCATCTGTTTTTTATAAAACAGTTCAAACCAGCTTAAATACAGCTCAAATACAGATCAAAAACAGCTCCAGCTTAAATACAGCTCAAACCAGCTCAAACCAGCTCAAATACAGCTCAAAAGCTTAAATAAATAACCAGCAAATACAAAAAGCTCCTAGCTCAAACCAATAAAACCTGCTCAAATACAGCTCAAACCCAGCTCAAAACCAGCCAAAACCAGCTCAAAACCATCTCAAATCAGTTCAAAACAGATATCTGTTTTCCATAAACAATACAATTATTAACTATCATATATACTGCAATTAGCCTACTAAATAGTCTGATCCAATTAAGTCACTAATATGTAAATATTTTCAAATAATACTATGTACCTAAATACATGGGATATATATTTAAATCGAATAGAACCAATTATAATTTTTTTTTGTTCAATTGGGATGAAAAATTATTTTTGCATTTTTTAAACTGAAAGGTTCTATAATAAAAAATTCCTTTAACAATTATTACTTTAAATGATTTATAAACCTGTCAATCACCTCATAATGTGAAATTTTGAATAAAAAAATAAAATATCAAATTATTTCTGAAATATACACTACCAGATTTAGAGATACACTAAATTATTAATAGTTTCAAAGGTTAAAACTAATAAACCTGCTTTAGACTGAGAAATCTTGTTAATAATAAAAGTATAAAACAATTTTTTTCATAATGCATCTACTAGGTCGTAAAAAATTAAACCTATAAAGAAACTCGATTTTGCTTGTAAACTTTTGTTAGATAACCGTAAACTGTATGTAATTTGATCTGTTTAAATGTAAATTAAGAAATGTATTAACTGAATTGATTATAAAGAAAACAATTTACATTAGTCAATTTTAACAAGTCATAACGACAGGACTACATTTAAAGAAAATATGGTGACGCTATAACACATGTGCATGTACCCATGCAAATCAAACTATAAAAGATCAAAGTGTGGAAATGAGAGTCAAAGCGTTCAGCGAAAGCATTGAACACCGCAGAACAAAACATTATTGGAAACTCGGCTTTACAGTACTAATGAGTATATTAAACGTTAATGAAAAGTTGTCGTTGATAATGCTGTGGCGTTAACGAAATACATTGATAAAAAATGTAAATACGCCAGTAGCATTTAAAGTTAAAACCCACATATATCCCGCCGTTCCAGCAACAATAAATACATGGGGTAAGTGTCATTTTTTATATGTCAATAGTATGTTGAATATATTTTTTTCATGCGCTTTCCGTAATGACCCAAATAAGTTTCAATGATGATCACCGTTTATTTGCATATTTTGAACTTAATCTTTATTCGTTTCATGACTGTTTTTTATGTATTTGATATTCAGAAAGAATACCTTATGTATTCAGTAGACATAAATACTTGCATTTAGTAATTATATTTATACTATTTCAACATTCGTTTGAACCTTTTATTTTTATTTTGTAATGAAT
This sequence comes from Vesta saturnalis, assembly GCA_036346205.1. NCBI lineage: Eukaryota > Metazoa > Arthropoda > Insecta > Coleoptera > Lampyridae > Vesta > Vesta saturnalis. The sequence goes on along the minus strand of JARFJB010002305.1, from coordinate 140,300 downwards.
TAATTTTTAGCATCATAAATATTTAATTTTAAAGTTAATAAAAACTAATTTTTTTTTTTGCATTTACAGATTATCTATCCATCGTCGAGGTTAACAATGTAATTAAAATGATCTAACATTTTAAGTAAATATTATTTTTACCTTTTATACATTATACAATAATTAACAAAAAAATTATCTTTGCAATATTGCAAATATTTGTATATATTTATATATTGTATTAATAAAATATTTTAACCAGTTTAGTTTATACTCTAGGAAAACATGTGCGACGGCTTTTATTATCCTCAGTATTCTTGTTTCGATAAACGATTACAACGTATAGAGCATGGTCTTCACTCATCATCGCTTGCCAGCAGGGCATTTCACATCTTCAGACGATACGGTTGAATGTATTGATTAAAGAAAATCATATATCTGAGTAATACATTTGTACATGTTTCTCATTAATTAAATATATTAACATATCGTTTTCTTTTATTTTGTGAGTGAGCAAAAAGTGGGCTAGTAGCAACCAGGTTACACGGATGTAATTTGGAACACGAATAGGTCGCACGGATCGTCTGGTAATTGTGGAACAGGAAAGCGGGTTTGTGACCTTTGTTTTGTGGTAATGATAGGTCGCACGGATGGCCTCGTAATTGTGGAACAGGAAAGCGGGGTTTGTGACCTTTGTTTTGTGGTAATGATAGGTCGCACGGACGGCCTCGTAGTTGTGGAACAGGAAATGTGGTGGTGGTGTTGTGTGCTGGTAAAGTCTCCAAACGTACCTACTACGGCCACATAGGACAAAATAGACAGCTAAAAGAAAATGGTGAACTAAGTCCACACTGACAAAGGACTGGCTAGGAAGTTGATCGTAGATCACCGGGTCAACGAAACAACCTACGATCGCTCAACACCACTTATTTAATATACCCCAACGTAAAATAGTATAAATGTTATAATAATAATTAAATTTTCGTAAACATCTAACACAAAAATATTTTATAGAGCGCCAACTCGCAGACCTAAATACAATTCTATCAGGATATATTCCCAATACATTAATCAATATACATCAGAGACAATATATCTATGAAATAAACCAGCAGTAATCAACTTACCTTTCCACCAAAACTAAAAACAAAACTATGAAGTGTACTTAAAATTTACATACTCAGACACAATACGGTTCGGCATCTAGTGTTGACCCTAAAAGAAAAGAATACCCAAACATATATCTATAATTATCCGAAATTGTATTCTTGTATACCGATATTCCACGAAGAGCTCTCTGTTGAACTAATTTATCAGTTTCCAATAAGCCGGACGCAAATAAACCCCAAATATAAAGCGAAAATTAGCACTAGATGTCTACCCTGTTGTTTACTTATGTAAGCACAAAATATTCTTAAGTAAAATTACTATGAGCATTACAGACAAAATAATAAGCATGAAACGTTTAGGAAATTTAGAAAGGCCAAGTTTATTACCGATTTGGCAATTGCAGTACAAGAATTTAATAAAGCGCAACACAGAATGTCACATTTATTGGTAAGCACAGGCTACCAACAAAAGATTCAAATTAGTAAATCCTACTTCAAACAGTTTTATACTAAACAAATATTAAAATTGTAATCAGAAAAAAAAATAACAAATTTTATACAACCCCAATGATAATACATAAATATTCAATTTGATTTACACAGTAATTGTAACCCCAGCAGTTAGCATATTTTTTTTGACATACGTTGTATATTTAAACTCAACTAGTAGCATTCAGTCAACTAAACAGCTGATTGCATATATAGTAAACACAGGTAGTTCTAACGGTTGAACAACTACGGTTATTTATCAGAATAAAGCTAGTACATAAGAAAAGCTAGAAATTGATAGATAAAATACAAATTCTATTGCAAAGTTAAATGTAAGTATAAGCGAAACTTTGGAATAACCCAAATTATCTTTTACAGGTACAAGTGTATATATTACTCTCGATTAGTAAGAAAATGTTTCACAGTAAGGTATAAGCATTAATTTCAAGATTAAGATAATTGCGGAAACACACTAATACAAGTAGCAAGCACAGTAATGTAATTGTTATAAGAATTTCAGTAAAGTGCAGATAACGAGAGCCTCGTTATGTAGAAAAGCTAACAAAAGTCACTCACCATAGGTAAATTTTGTATGCGTGTAATAATACTTATCGAAACTAGTCGTAGGTGTAACGTATATTTCTTCAGTTAATGCGCAAGATACTAGGCGAACAAGTAATCGTAAACTGTTTCAATTCAGGTTCGAAGATCCATAACTAATATGTCACACCTCGGAGGAATGGTATCCAATTGTGCTGTCAGAAACGGTTTAATTATTCCTTATGGAAGCACGAGATATGTTAATCTTGAGTGAATGTGTAAAGGACCAAAAAGAACCTCTTGAATGAAGCTAAGGTGTAGTAGAAACAAAAATTAAAGCCGAACTCAAATTCGAAATCCCAACAGGATTTATTTATATGGAAAAGATCAAATCCAGCAACAGGCTGTGTTAAAATTTTACTTGAAAAGTTCAATCAAATTTTTAAGGAAAACTTTTCCAAATTTTACATGTGCTTCTAACTACGCATTCAATTTCTTTTTGCCAAAATGGCGTTTTCCTTCTTCTCTGAAGGTACCAGAAAACCAAAAAAACAATAGCCTGATTATTTTCACCAATCCAAAGATTTTAAAGTAGTCACATGTTTGAAACATTTTAAATTTAAAACGATTTTTATTGGCAATGTTGCCATTTTCCAACAACCTACAGGAGGAGTCGTAACTTAAAGACCATAAATTTACAAACTACATTTACACGTATCAATATGTGGAATGGAAAATCTATTAAACGAACTTGCGAAACGTTTTGTGCGCGGGGTCGTATAAAAGGTATAGTGTATGCTACGTCACTCACAGCAACAGAAGATTGTCAGGAAAGAGTTCGAAATGCATTTCGATCTGTTTCTCGGACGAAATTCAGAGTGCTACTCATGGCGGCTTTTAAAAGAATTGAAAACGTTTAGACGTTGGAGGCTCTCAGTTCGAACATTTATTATAATTTAACAGTTTTTGTTTTGTTTTCAAAATAAAAAATAGGTACATATTTACAAAGCCTCCTTATTTGTTAGCGTAGAATCCTGTAATCTAGTAAAAAATAGGTGCTATTAAAAAATTAACTTTTATAGTACAGCCTTGGAAAAATTTTTTATAACAAAAGTGGCCTCGAGAACACCTGAAATTATTTATAGAATTGTAAGTCCACCGCTAGAGGCGTAATTGAATACAAAATTTTAAAAGTCAAATTTTACAAAATTTGCTTAATTAAAGGGCATTGTAAATACGTAAAATACTACTTGCTTTTTATTAAACAAGTTTTACTCTTGTTAAAAGAGTTCTTTCCACCAATGTAAGTGTTATATACTCAACACAACTTAATAAGCAACGTGCAGATTAGGGCGGTATTTTTTTGGAAACCTAGTTCTCTTTGGAAAATATTAAATGGAAGCATGCAGTTTTAACAATGGATTGTAAAGTAGACCAAATTATCAATAAAATGGCGAAAACCGCATGTGGATACCTTTTTCTATCCCAAGACATCTTAAGGGGGTCTCGATGGATAGTTAGGCAACACATCAAACCCCATAAGAGCAATGTTAAAACTTTTATATTATTATGTTATCTGAAACTTTAGAGAAACGCGTAAGACATCAAAATAACCCAGCTTCCTAAATGTTTGAATATAGGGTTTTTAAATTTTAATTTCTATAATTTTTTATTGAATTTCTTGATATTTTTAACAAAAGCCATATATTCTTACATAGGTTTTTCGAAATACGAACTGTTATAATTATGAAAAAACTGTAGATTTATAATTTACTATTTAAAACATTATAAAAATTTAAATGTTCTAATGTCAATAAAGTAGAAATTCCATTAGAAAATATAGTCTGCTCATTAAATGACCCGGGGGTACAAAGATCTTCAGGTATTCCTTAGCAAGTACTTATTTCTATTGAAACACAAACGTAATCGTATTAACTTTGAATCCTTAAAACTATTATTTAAATTAAAATATCGAAAATGGTATGTACTTTATGTATGCACCTTATTAAATTAAAATGTATTCGTATCAGTAAAATTAAAATAAAACAACTAATTATTCTGTTTATTTATTTTCTTATATAAAATGACGCCGTACGGGAAGTTTGTTTAAATTTGATATACACTACTGTCTCCGTCACCAATCAATTGACCATAAATTAGGTTATGCCGTGAAATTCATTCTGCAAATCCTTCGCAAATAAGACCAGATTCTATTGCAGTGGAAGTCTTGGTCCAGTTCCGGAAACATTCATGATCATCCACATCATGGCCTCTGGCACACAAACAGCAGTATTTGTTTTTTACACCCATACACAAAATCTTTTCTGATTTAGCTCCGATTATGGATGCCTGAAAAAATCCTTTTATAAAAAAAAATTATATGCTGTTGTAGTATTTAAATATGTGTCGTTAGGCATCTGTGGTATATCCATTGCTGTAACAAGCTCAGCTAATTGGGTATATCCAATTCCAATTGATACAGGACCAATAACGACAGCACGGTTTGTTGAACCAAAAGAAGCATCAGTGCCACCAGTGCTTACCACATCTGCCTTTCCGCACATATTACATTTAAATGTAAGCGTACTTTCTTATCCTTTTATCTTTTCTGATATGATATCTATATCAAAATAAGAACAGCCAAAATAATCGTGTATTAGTGATTTCAACACATTTAAGAAATATTTTATATCTATGATCCAGCGACTTGATAAACTGGGTTCCTGAGTTGCATCTGATTCTGTATCGTTTTCCAACAATAATGAAGCATCTGAACTGTCTTCATCGAAAGAAACATCAAATTGGTCTTCGGGTTCAGTATCTCCGTCTGTCACCATTTTTGACAATTATCAGTATGGGACACCAAAAGTCTTCGTCACCATTATGATGAAAGCTGATGCTACAAGGTTCGTCTTCCGAACGAGGGTGGATGCAGGATTTTGTTGAAATCTTATCTAATTTCCTATGAAAGGAATTTATCAATTAAAAATCTACTTTGTAATTTTTACATATTCTGTCATTTGAAAACTAACAAAAAGAATTTTGGGCTACTTGCATGGATTTGCTAATAGTAAATCGTACATCATTTTTTATTTATGATAATTACAGGACATTTTAACAAATTATAACCAAGGGAATATTTCAATAAAATAAGATTGTGTATAGGTACTACGCTTCTCTCGCCCTTTTAATATCACACTTCTACTTCTTCTTGGAACACTCACACTTTTTCTTGATTTGGGCATTTTAGACACAATCACAAATTCACAACTGGTGTTTGATCGATGAGTATCGTTTGCAAACTACTAGTACACTGATAGCAATCCTGTAATTGTCTACAGTTTATTAGAATATTTGAGGACTAACAATAATCAATAAGTAATTACGCGATATACTTAGGGAAAGTTATTTAGCCATTTTCTACACGTAATTATATTACCTACATCTCTTTGAATTTAACATTGGGTAATGAACTAATTAAAAAATAATAGGAATTTGTTGTTATACATTTATTTAAATAACACGTTATGTTGATTACGTGTAATTAAGGAAAAGGATGGAGTTGAGGTACCTATATAATAAAATAAAAGTGACATTAGTTTTAAAAATTTTTATAAATAATTAAAAAATTCAATTTTGTTGTTAGTTAATTTAGTGTTCATGCCTTCTGTATATTAGTGATTAAATTATTCTGAATATTGATTTAATCCTTCATCTTGCCTGTGGCAGATAAGTATTCAGGTAAACTATGAAAACTTTTCACTCCGCTACACTAGGAGCGCTGCGATCGATTTATATTTGTCAAGCTATCTAGAGGTGCCTTAAGAAACGTGTAAACGGTGAACATTTTTGTCAAACCTCAATTAGGTGGTTAAATTTCGCCACATAAAATTGTTAAAATTAAGTAGGCTATGTATATACGAAAACGTATGCCAAAATTATTAGTCTTGTTGCAGTTGTTAATTTATCCAGGTAATCATTTTCGATATCATAATTAGGAAATATGATTCTTACAAATGAAGAAGCTTTTGGCATGTTGGCTGTTTATTTCGAATGCATGAGAAATGCAACTGTTGTTCTAGAATTTATGCGCTGCAGTACCCAAACAGAAGACATCACAGCAACAGAGTATTTCTTCGAACCGCTCAACATTTGTGTACTACAGCAAGTGTTCATCTTCCGTGTATCGAAGACATGGTAGAGGTTTATTAATATTTTTGCGTGCGCAATCTTTAAAGCCAGTACCTACCTATAATTTCCATAGTTTTAATTTTTAAATTATGTCTAAGTAACTGTCATTATGTCATAATTAATTTGTGGTAAAACGTTTAGTTTATTGACTGTTTAATGTGATCTTCCATGTTTTGTCCAGCTATATTAATAAAACATCAAATAAGTTCAGTTCAGTAATTACTTAAAAATACATTTTACTTAGAAAATCCACTATAACAATATCATAAATAACTATTATTACCAAAATTGTTTTATTGATATCAAATAATAAAATATAAAATAATGAGAGGCGAGACGAGTTAAAGCACTTGAAGACATATTTATTTTAGATTGCACCCATATCACATAGTCCCACACCAAGGTTTAAATGCTGGAGATTTCAATAACAGACTGAATTATTGTAACTGGCTAATAAATATGATGGGAGAAAATCCTGAAATACTTTTACATATTATGGGGTCAGATGAAGCAACATTTCAGTGATGGTAGTGTAAATCGCCATAACATGCACTAACATAACATCAGGGTCATTGCCTGTAAGTGTGGTGCGGCATTCTAGGTAGACAAATAATTGGACCATATTTTTAATGAAAGTCTTAATGGGGAAAGATATTTAGATTTTTAACAAACGAATTGAATTTGTATCGTCATCTAGTTGTGTATGGCCTAATGAATATTTTTTGTAATAAAGGTGGCACCATCTAGCGTTATATTTCTAGGACTAATCAGGGTTTTATTTGTGGCACCATCTAGTGGTATATTTTAAACTAGCGACTGTTTTCTGTAATAGAGGCGACGCCACCTAGCGGTACATTGCTAGGACTAATTAGGGTTGTTTGTGGCGCAATATAGCGGTGTAAAGGCTAATGAATGTTTTCTGTAATAGGGTTTGATCGTGTTCGTCTCCTCGTCTCTTTCTCAAACATACAAATCAATTACTCAAATCAAATTAATCAAATCAATTAAATTAAATACCAAACTGATTTAACTTAATCATACAAAATCAGCTCACAATTCAAAAATAGCAGTATATAGAACGCACAGAGTGCAAAAGAAAGCCAGTCTCACACTTATGTAGCTACCCATCTAACCGTACTTTCGCATTAACTGCAGCATTGTTAGTGTAGGTTCAAACACCGTTAGGAAAAACAAGTTTATTAACAAAATTGAATGAAAGCTTAGTGTTTGAAAATATATTATTATTATTATAAATAACAATACATCATTTTTATTTAATCACATCCTTTATCGTTCTTCTTCTTCTTGAACCGTGATTCGTCGCTATCGTCATCATGCTTTTGTGATTCGTCTTTCTCCTCTACCTCATCGTTCTTCTTCCTCTTCTGTGAATCATCACCATTACCTTGGATGTGAGATACATTCAGCTCATCCACGTCATCGTTTCCATCATCATCTTAAACGGTTATGTTGTAATAGTTTATTAACAAGTCAGTAAAATCTCTAATGTGCGCTGATGTTGGCTCATAAACAGGAGAATACATTATAATAATGCTCACCTAATGACAGTTACACTTTAAAGAGCGAAACGCACGAGAAACGAGAATGCTGCTAGCCGTGGGTCTTGTGCGCTGGCGCGCTCGTCAACGTTCGGATAGAATCGGTTATCTTCGGGGAAGTTTAAAGTATTGACCTAACCACACTCTAACATCTTCCCTAGGGCATGTTCATAAATTTAAACTCCTTTTTCATGGCTGAGGTATTTTCTCCTAATGGTAATGAACATTTTGATTCCTTTGACGAGCACCACAAGGATATCATTTACATTTCCTGGAGAAAATTTCAGTTGATTTCTATACATTAAAACAATACTGCAAGATTACCATTCGAATGTGTGTGGAGTTTATACGTTAATGTTTCTATATTTTAGATTACATAATCTACCTATGTTTGATTTTGTAAAAATTTTTTTTATTATATGTTTAATTGTAAATGGTGAGATAATCAAATTATTGTTTAACACCTGTTACCCAACCATTCTATTCTGATAAATAAAGAGATTTTTAGTACGTTACTTTTTTAATTAAGAGTTGCGTAATATCAGATAAGCCTATTGTTTTTCTTTCTTTCAGCATGTGTGTTTTTAAAAATCGTGTTATAAAATTTATGACTTTAGCGTTTTAAGGAACGTGTGTTACTCGGTTAGTAGATTATTAAAATTAACAGGTTTGTACACTTACGCAGTAATTAGCTAAAAGTAAACATGAACAGTGGTTTCTAACTACATATTGTTGTGTGGAATTTAAAACATGTTATTATTACATTCTAAACTTTTAATGCGGTTTTTATAAAAACAATTTGCGTGTCATGTATGTATGGACAACATATAATATTTTGTTCAAACCACTTTGTTATTAATTACTTTAAGGAAAGGTAAAGTTGCAGTAAGTGTGATAAAGATAATTAGGTTGTTTGTATATTTACTCTCTAAAATTAATTATGGGAAATCAATAGCTAGTTTTACATCAACTATTCATAAACGTAAAACATAGAAAGTGCTTTAGTTTGATTAGACGAGTAACAAAAGCAGTGACTAACACTCGTGAATCAGTCCCTCAAAATGTTCTTTCAACACAGAGCTGGCAAGTGTGCTGTTAATATTTTATTTACTTTATTTACTTGTACAGATTTTTAATTACAGTTATAAAACACATCTAAGTTATGCGTAACAAGAAGTTTCTTTAAAATGTTAAGGTGTACAATAATACAATTTAACGAGCGGATGGATATTAAACATATTTCAATGCAATCAATGCTGGTAAAACAATCAGTTTTAATATTCGTTTAGAAAACAATATTGTAGTAACTGTTATGCAATTAATTACCTTAATAAAAAAAATTGTTTCATTAGAGAATAATCTGAATGTCAGCAATTTTTTTATAACTTACTGAGGCTTTTTAATTATGATATTTACAATAAAAATAAGTGCTTTGTAATTAAATTTTACTGTCATTCAAATTTCCCACGCAAGATCAGACCCTAACACAAGTTCATACACCTGTCTTACAAGATAGCAATAGGGCCCCCTTATTAGAATACAAATTCAAATGTTACTTCAAGGATCACGGGGCTAAGTCCCGGTAGTAAGTTGCGAATCCCTATATCACCCTTACAAGATAGCATTAGGCCTCCTTATTAGAATACAACCCCGATGTATAAAAATTTCGTAAGGTTATAATCTGTAGATGGGAATTAAAAGAATACGCACAATTGCCTAACCTCTAGGGGCTCTCCACTAAAGGGCTCTGAATACAAACAAAATAATCAGGGTTGAAATTCCCATCATGGGTTGAAAAAGGCCACCGCAAAGAAACCATAAAATCAGGGTGAAAAATACGCCCCTCAAGTAAGCGAGTAAAAACAGAAAGGCCTTAATTAGGGATGAAAATTTCATCAAGGGGTTGAAAAGCCTCCGAAAAGAAACCATAGGGTGAAAATCAATGGGTTGAAAAGGCCTCGAAAAGAAACCATAAAAAATAAGGGTGGAAAATACGGGCTCCTACGTGGGGAATCCTTGTGACCTCAAAATCCAAGAAGGCGCATGGTGCCTCCTTATACTCCTGTATACTTAATTTGATTATAACCCTTTTTTTATAGAGGTATTTTAGCTAAGACAAAACTTGTATGTATGCAAGATAGAGGCAAAATCTAGCTTAAGAAGGCACAACTCATGTTCGGCATATACACTGCTATATTGAAGATGCTGTCTTGTGTATTAGGAAACGTTCTACTGATCCAAATTAGCTAATTTTAAGAATTATCCCATATCTGTGTGTATTAATAGCGGCAAATAAAGATTGTATATTATCCGCTGCATGTATTTTTAAACCATACTAATAATTATTATGAAAAGGTTTCAGGGTATTAGCTGTTTTTACATGTTAATAAGCTATTACAATATAACTACTCAAAATGAAGCGGATGAAGAAAATACATCTCAAATCCTTGATGGTAATGTGCGTCTTGCAATAACAATTTTTTTAAATATTTGTAAACATATTAATTAATTTAACACAACATCGATGGGTAATTGCTACCTTCATTCATATTAATGAAGTTATAATACATAATTGCCTAATTTTGATCTATTTTCATTCAAGTTTAATTTTAAACTTACATTGCATTAGGTATATTAATAGATATAAAATAAAACTTAGAACTCAAGGCTGACCACTTCTATAAATAAAATACGGAGTTAGCTCAAAAAACGTTTAGAGCGTACAGTTTTTTAAATACCAATTCATACACGTATTTAGCTTTTATTTTTGTTAGATAAAACTTGACAGTTTTTTCTTAATTGTTCGATGCATTTGCAGAAGTCTCGATAAATATTTTCGATATATCACCGTAAATACATTACGCAACTTTAATAGTGTTATTTACATTGTAAAAATTGATTGCGAAAGATGAATAGGAATGTTTTAAAGACAGCGAAGTGCTTAATATATTTTAATACAACAGAAATATGAAACCTAAAATAACACGTAAGTTTTAATTGAAAGTTTATATCACAACAATAATACAGGGCCATCAGACATTGAAAAATTTGAGATAATCTTTAAATTGCATAGAATATAATCGATATGCCAGGGCTTTATATCCTTGATAAAAACCAAAACGGGGTCTAATAATAATAAACACAGCGCAAATAAATAAATCTTTTCATTATTATGAAAAAACACTTCATTGATTCTTCCCACCAATTATTACTAGAATACAATTTTTTGTGACAAGAGGCGAGACTCATCTTATAAGTTAGCAAATTAAGTTATTGAAAAAATTTCAAAGCAAACGCTTAAAATTGCATCGATATGTTTAAGGTCGGGTTTTCCTTGAAATATTTGATCAAAAATCAAACTGGCTTGAATAATAAACACAGATTAAATAACATACTTTTATTATGAAAAACACTTGTCATCATTTTTATCTATTAATTCTTCTTTATTAGAATACAATTTTTGTGACGGCGAATTCCTAGAACAAGTTCTAGTCTGACAAGGCTAGGACCACTTATTAGAATACAAGTGCAAGGGCAACTCCATGATCAACTGGACCAACTAAAGGCAAACAAGGCCGATCTCAAGGTAAAAATACGACCCACACGTGCGCATATAAAAATGGCGACCAAAGGTGTCCCAGGGTCAAAAAAGTGAAAGTTACAGTGTCCCAGGAGGCTTGTGACGTAAAAAGTGAAAATTAAAGAGCATTCTACTAAGATTATAATATTTTAAAATTTACTGATGTAAATCTAGTTCAGTCTAAAGCCCGTTTTATATTATCCTATAAAATTGGACAAGAAGATTGGTTACAATTTTTTGACATCTAACGAATTTATTGAACAAGCTTGTACAACAGTTGTAAAGAGGTGATTTACACAAACAAATAAAATTGTTCAACAATTAGCTTGCGATTTTGCGCATTTCAAAATAAAAGTAGCAGATTGCGCGATCAGCTTATTAAGTCTGTTTGCTACCTTAATAAAGTAGGAACATGAGTAACAGTGAGGCACTTATTTTTCTTCCTATGGTATTAAAAACACGAACAGAAATACATTAAATTTTTACCTTTTGATGGAAGTGTGTTTCTAAGTTAATTTTAAAAAGCTTCGAAATGTAAATTATAAGTTAAAATGGTAATGTGTTGAATTTTTATATTTGGTGGTCATTCGCTTACTGTTACCCACGTATGTGTACATGAGACACTAAAATAAATAATCAGTATTTATTTTAAAAGTTGAAACAAACGTAAAAGCATACTTAAACGAAATATTTTAGGCATCATTTTCAACGAATATTTAATTAAATTTAATCTCAAACGAATAATGTAATTATGCCTTTTGTTTTTCCATAGTTAATCGGTTTTGGTAAAATCATTTTAATGTCACTTTTGCAACAGTGGCAACATCTAGAACGTCCGGAAAATAAAACTTCCTTCCATTGTGTCGTTTTTTTTTTAAAAACGTTATTTCAAATCATCATTTTTGCTCGTCGATTCAGCAATTTTCCAGTGTAGTAAATATGTTTTCCTTTTACGTTTTCGGGTGCGCATTCTACTAGGATGTAATCCTCAATGTTAGAATTTTGTCTAGTTCTTGAAATGCCGTGAGCTATTTCAATGTCAAGTTATCAGAAGAACCATCTGACTGCCAGGTAGCTTCTTCCTTCATCATCACTTACAATTTTTCTTTTAGCATTATTCTTTATCTGTATTTCTATCGGTTTCTTTTGCTTTTTCGCGTTTTTCTTCCAATTCATGTTTTTCTGGTGTGTCAGTCGAATCATACTTCTTTTTACCGTTTCCTTCGTGCTTCAGCTTTAGGATAACCGCAATTTCTTCAGGTGTTCTAAAGTCTCAACTGCTGATTTGTTTTCACGCTTCCTGGTTCAGGGTCTTGAGAATAAATTATATTAAACTGTTCGTCTGCAGTTTCTTCAGACGTTCCGGGCGTCGGTGTTCGTACAAAAGTTTTCATTGCTAATGTTGATCCGGCCTATCTGTCACGGAGCTTGGTAGAAAATCGATTTCAGTAAAAACTACATTTTTTAAATGCAGATGTAATATTTATTCGCGTTAAATCCTCTAAAAGCTTCCTCTACGCATGTGGCAACTTCATAAATTGATAGAAGTTTTCCTGGATGATGCATTAACCAGGTGTCAACTGCAGCATTATATGCCAAGCTAAATGGTTTAAATACGCCTACGTCGAGGGCTGCAATTTGTTAGTTGAGTGTGGCGGAAAAGTTACTTACTACAGTAACACCGTTTGCTTTAGCTAGATTCAGCACGCTAATGGAGAGGTGACTCTCATGATTGTCATACACAACAGACTTGGATTTTCCTTGAACTAGTATTTTATAAAATATTCCATGACTTTTAAGAACAGTTCGGAGTTCATCCATCCGGATACTGTTGCTAATCCCAAAGTTCCTGTGCTCCAGTAATCATATGGTCCTTAAAATGGACACGCGGAAAAATCATAGCAGGCGGTAGGTGATTTTGCTATACTGACGATTACACATGTTGTTACTAGTATCCCTTTTCTCCGCTGGTGGCTTTGCTGAACTGTTTTATCCTTTGAGCCATACTTTAGCTGATTTTCAACAGTTACTGTCCTGTCTCGTCCAAGTTAAATATTCTTGTACCATCACAAACTCTTTTATCCCGACCCATTGCAGTTTGTAAGTTATTGAAAAAGTTGTTTAGGTACATTAAATTCGTTAAAAGATGTAGCCCTGCACAAACTACATCCCTCTGGGGTTCTAAGAGATATTCTAGGATTCCTTTTAAGAAAACCCTCATCCACTCTAATCGCGATTTGGTTAATTTCCAAGCTTTTGGAGTTTGTATATTGTTTATTTTGCGAGTTCGTAGGCTAATTTGCTGGATTCAACTAATGGCAATCCATAAAAGATTTGGGAGCATTTAATGATATAGTCGGCCAAGGACTGTTCTTGATTTTGACTAAAAACTCTGTTAACCTCATAGTTGGGAGTATATCTTATTTCTGCCTGTTTATTATTATTAAAATTACCTTGCCAGAGTCTGAAAACTTAAACCATTCTCCTTTGCCACCGACCATATCCTACTGCCATTTAGAACTCTTTACACAGCACTTCTCATCTGCTGCTGAAAATGTTCCTATATTAGTCTTCCTTGGTGGATTTCTAGGTATTTTGATACTTAAAACAAATTCTAAAATGAGAAGTATAATTTTAATAATTTAACTTGTGTAAGCATTGGTAACACTGAGACATGTCTCAGTGTTACTCACTAAATAATTCTCTGTTACTCATCTCACTTGAACTACAAACTACTATTTACTTACCCTACGATTAGAATTTTTCCCAAATATTCTTAAACAACAAAAAAGTTCAATTTCTCACTCTACACATTAAAAACGGCCAAATCAATACGGATGGTTTTAAATTTAACGAATAAAATTTCTACGCAAAAATACTTTTGGCTATAATTGTTCACGCTATCGCAGTCACACTGAAACTAAACGTGCGAGATGCTTGCAAATAGAAACGCCATTAATTGTATGAAGTTAGTTACGCATATGGGCAGCGACATTTGGGAAATAATGGTATAAATTGATAATAATTTGAATGTTTACTGTTACCCACGTCTCACTGTTACTATATTCTAATAATTCCAACAGATGTTATTATAGCAAACTTGTTGGTATAATAGATTGTTGCCTAACAATAGAGATAACCACGGCTTCAAAGCATTTAAAGGTACATAATCCTTCTGGAACAATATTTTTAGAAATTGTGAATAATATAAAACATCCAAAAGTAAAAATAAAATGAAATGGACAATTCACAATTGCATTAATTGATTTGTAATTGCTGTCATTATCATTATTTTATACCTTTGTTAATTACTCCAAAGGGTTATTTGTTTAATAATGATACAATTAAAATTTCTTAAAGCTTGATATGAAATATCATAAATACTTCGCGTTTTACTTCAACTAACCATTCCACAGAACACGAGCTATAGTGTTTTATATGTACGTGCATCTAATAAATGTAATGGGAAAATTAAAACTCTTTAATAATAAAGGGTTTCATGTGGAAGTAATAAAACGAGATGAAGATGTATGGATGAACACAATGATTTCAAAATTGCGCTTGTTTTATTACAACTGTATTTTACCAGAATTGATAGATCCACACATTCCAAGAGGTATGAAGGTTAGAAACGGCTCAACTGTAGATAGTAAATTATCAATGCTCAGGTAAACAAGTGCAAGTATCACTTATGAATGTATTATTTTTATTGACTTTACTTCATAACGGAACAAATTTAATTAGAATTTGTACCTATAATACCTTTACGTGTAGGTAATATACTGTTATGTTTTTAATTTTCTTTTATGTATGTACTCTTGTATAATCAAAATGTATATAAAATTGTTAATACTAGTTGATGTAATGTTTAATTATTTATATGATCCGGATTAGCGGAGCTCCACTGTATATGAAACTGACGTTTAATTTTTATTCTCTTCAATTAAAAACTATACGTATTTTTTCAAATTTTATCTTCACAGTTCGCTTATTACTATAGACTGCAGCAAATCGTTTAACAAATCTGCATTGAAGATTATTATGAAAAAGTACGTTTACCTTTACAACTGCACATTTTTCAAAACCGATTTATGATAAGGCTATTGCATTTTGGTGATAACCGCCACGTAAATCTCTAGGTATTATCTACAAATTTATTACTTTTTAAGTTGAGCAGAAGCCAAATTGCAGGGATTTCTTATATGGGTCTAACAAGGTACGAAACAGCCTAAAACACGTTAAGCGCGACAGCGGTCCGTATAGACTGCTACCAATATTTACCGTTTAACCGAGATGGTAGCGTAGTGGTGACACGACCTGCTTAGCATTCGAGGTAATGGGTTCGATTCCTTACCGTCTACCTTCTATGAGGTTTTTAATTTTCCTCATACACCTGTAGCGGCATGGTCACTGCGTATATGCACACCATACTTAGGCGAATGCTGGAGTAGTATTTTCCCCTCAGAATCTAACTCCGTTCCTTCCGATCCTATCCTGACCACACCCATCCTTACCATGCATATAACTGTATGTATGTATGCTGGGAATTCATGAATGTGGCTGAAGGAGCTCGGAAAGCTCGAGAGTCCGCCCTCCCCTTGGGAGAATGAAATACGTGGCCCTTTCCTTCATTTTTTCCGTAGGGCGCGGTCGCTAGGGACCGCTCATTAGTTGCAGCAGTTTTAATTCGTAGATGCTGCTTACATTAGTTAAATGTACTGTGTGGACCTCTCTGGCCTGGGGCGAACATTGTGCAGTGCAAGTGTTTTGATTTTTATTTCATTCATTTTTATTGATTAAAAATGAAAATTGTTTTTATTGTTGATTATTCATAAGAACTGATACAAAATAAACTACATTAATACGAATATATCAACTAAACAGAAAAAACGTTCATAACTGACTATTTAAAAAATCCTATTTGTAATTGTTGTTAAAACAATCGATACAGAAGTGGGCTGGTTATTGCAATATGTTCTCACTTTGGTACCTAATTTTTAGCAATTAAACCTTTACGTTTTTTTTTTTCGTAAAACCCTTGCAATATTTCCTTACCTTCTGAGCAGGTCCTTTTTTCTTAAATGTATGCACATTCATTCTTTTAGACTTTTCTGCTGTTCATAAATATCTTTTCGGCATCTGATTTTGGAAATAGCAAGCTGATCTCTATAAAATCTGTAAATGATATCGTCGATTCATTGTTGAATAGTAAATAAGCATTTACTACTGCTGTACCTAAAAACAGTTCTAAGGCAATTTTCATACCATTTCACAGTTTTGCGTAATGCGGTGTTGTAGTTAGCCATCAGATCTGACAAATCAATTGAACTTTTTACCTTCTTATACGAGCCATAACCACTATATGTTCAAGGACAAATTTTTGACGATTGATAATTTATTATTGTGTAAACATTATTTTGTTCTATCAAACAAATTTTTCTATAAACTAAGTAAATAAATTAAAATTATTATTAATTTTATTAAATACATAAATAAAGTTTACCTCGAGTATGATTTGAACTACGACCTGTACTTTGCTATACATGCCACCAGTTCAAACCCCAATCGATGTAAATTTTGTCTTTATATAGAACTGATGTAAATTCTAAATATAATGAGAATTACAATCAAATTATATTTAGAATTAACATCAGTTCTACATATAAGACAAAATTTACATCCATTGCTTGAACCTTGGTGGCGCAGTTGGTTCGGTACTAGCAAAGCAGGTCGTAGTTCAAATCATACTGAGGTAAACTTATTTATGTATTTAATAAAATTAATAATAATTAATACATATTACCCTTGAACTTAATCGTTCATAACAAAACTTATAATAAGTAAATAAATGTATGTTTAGTGTGAGTGTTTTGGCATTTTCTATTTTCATTCAGAATTATATCAAACAATAGTGTTAAACTGTCATAATTTATTGACCTCTAAATGCTCGGACGGCTAGACAATGTAAGATATTGAAATATTTTGAAAGTAGGCTGTGAAATATAAACAAAAATTTTATGTAGGTTTGTTGACTAGTTGACGTTTGTAATTTTGTAAAGTAAAAAGGGTAGGGGATTAGTCACACCGTTAAAAATTCAAGAATTGATTGTTAAAAAACATAAAGAAGGCAAGTCAATGCCTCAAATTGCTTCTGATCTTGAAGTATCAAAATCAACAATTGGAGACAGCATTAAGAAACACAGGGAAACTAGTAATTTAACTGTTCGTGGTAAAAGTTCTGGACCCCACGATTAGTAACTGAAATAAATAGAAGACTTTTGGTAAAAATTTGCAAGGCTCAAAGAAGATCAACATTGCGCGAAATGACCACTTTTTGGAATCAGCAAACTGGGTTAAATTTTGGGAGAGAGTGTGGTCGGAAGTGGATTCATAAATATGGGCTTAGTTTTTATAAGGTATGATATGCTTAAGGTTGCTAAAATAATTCCTGACATTTGAATATTTTTGCAGGCGAAAGAAAACCTTTGTTAACTCAAAAGCAAAAAGAAACGTCTTTCTTGGGCTAAAGAAAGGGTTTTGTGGAATAATAAGGACTGGAGTAAAGTGATATTTAGCGTTGAGTCAAAATTTGATATTAGTTTGGGTGATTATAGGAAGCGTGTAATTAGAAGCAAAGCAGAGGCATTTCATAAAAGATTGTCTAAAGTGCACAGTTAAGTTTCCTCAAGGAATTACGGTTTGGGGATGCATGTCAGCAAATGGCCTGGGAAATTACATTTTATAGATGGTATGGTAAATGCACAAAAATATCAAAACATTTAACATAATATTTATTACCGAGTATTCAAGAGTTACATCCTAATGAAGATAATATAATTTTCAACAAGATAGTGCATCTTCACATACTGCTAAATCAACAAAAACATGGCTTGCAGATAATGAGATTAAGATCTTAGAGTGACCTGAACATAATTGAGACAGTATAGTATAAAATGAAACAGTGCCTTAGATATAATCCCCAACGCACTACTCCAGTTCTACGTATGAAATTTGGGACGCGTTTTCTGCTGAAGAATGTCAAAAGCTTGCGGCAACAATGCCCTTACGTATAAAAGCCGTAATCAAAGCTCGAGGGGATGTTACGCCATATTAAAATAACTGAATTTTTTTGTTAAAAAACAACTAAAATTTTGTTTCACAGTTTTTGCCTTATTTTAACTTAGAAATGTTGTGACAATTTTTTGTGTATTCAGTCACTCGTTCGTATAAAATATAAAATTCTACATACATAAAGAAAAAATTTACATCGATTGAGGCTTGAACCTTGATGTCGCAGTTGGTAAGCGCGGTATTCTAGCAAAGTACAGGTCGTAGGTTCAAATCCTACTCGAGGTAAACTTTTATTTATGTATTTAATAAAATTAATAATATTTTTAAAATGATTAAATGTTTAAAAGTACTAAATATACAAAATTGAAAAAAATCATAAAATATTTTACATATTTGTTTGATTTTAATACCGTCCGAATATATAGTGGTTAGGGCTCGTATTCCACAATAGCCACAGGTTTTCAATTGTACCTGTTCGTCGTTTTATTGCAGTGGTTTTGCTTGTGTGCTTAGTTGAAAGCATCAAAACGTCACGCCGGTGCTTCAACTTCATAATGCATATACTACGATCGTTTTTTTGCGATAATTTCCCTGGTTTTAGTTTCTTAGTCACAACCTCTTTAGGATTTCCTCGCCTGCTTGTTCTTAGACTTCCTAGCAAATGGGTTTTATTATCTAGTATAAAAGTTATCTGTCACTACTGTTCTATCAGTATTCAATACTTTTCAGACAATTTCATAGCTACATTTGCAGGAACTGAAGCGCCAGCGTCTTTTTCTTTACACAGTAAAACTTTATATTCTAAGTACACCGAGAGAACAATTTCATGATCACAAATAAATCAATTTAATTGAGGTACATTTGTAAAAATATAATAAAGCTTGTTATTTATTACAAATTCAAATTCCTCTCAATGTAATCAGTAATTTTCCAAGAAAATTATTTATTTGAACGTAATTTCTTTGAAAGTAATAAATTATTTGTTAAAATCAATTTTACATGGGGGTACATTTATTGTGAACTAACCAGTTTACTAATTTATTCATGAGTAGATAAATATTTTTTGACGAAGTCCTTTATATAATTACTCAAAGTAAATTAAATATTCCTTTGTAATAAGATATATTTTTGCTATGAAGCGTTTAGATATACAGTGCGTCCATAAAGTAATGTATAAATTAATTTAAAATTAAAGTATTTGTTTCTTAAAAAACGCTTGGACACTTCGATTAGTATTTTAGTTGCGCATTTTTTACAATACAATTTTTTTATACAGAGTGTCGACTAGACTTCGATTTTTTGAAATGGAACGCCCTGTAGTCATATTCGGATTCTGCTGCAAATTCTAGATATTTTTGGTGTAATATACCCTTGGTCTAGCTATCCGTTTCTGAAATATTGATGATTTAATTATTTTTATTTATTTGTTAAAATTATTTTTAAATGTACTAAAGTAGCTAAACAAACAAATTAATTGTTCAAAAGTTGCTCCATTCACAGCTAAACAATGTCCAAGACAGTAAATAAATTTTGTTTGAACATTTCTGACAACTTCTGGTGGTATAGCGCGTATTTCTCTTCGGATTCTTTTCTCTGATCTTCCAAATTGGCAGGTATGTTCATGTAAACCTTAGATTTCAGGGTATCCCAACAAAAGTAGATCTAAGAGGTTTAGGCCTTGTGACCTAACTGGTCATTTTAGGACCCGCCTTCCTATCCAACGACGATGGACCATTTCATCTAAATACGCACGAACTGGAGCTGCATAGTGAGGTGGGGCACCATCCTGATGGAAAAAAGTTGTTGATCTGGGAGATCTGGTTCTTGTGGATCCGGGAATAGAGCTATTAATGCAGGAAGTAATTGAAACTGGAGGAACCGAGATACATCTGACCGGTTAATGTTCCTTCGAAAAATAAGGACCTAGTATTCTGTCTCCAACTAGACCACACCACACATTTAATTTTTGTGGATGTTGTGTGTGCGCCTCCCCATCCAATGGGGTTGATTTTGGACCAATACCTGCAATTTTGCCTATTGACGATACCGTTAAGGCAGAATGTAGCTTCGTCCGAAAAGATAATCTTTTCAGAGCATTTTCGTCCTGGTTACATATATTTTGCATATACTCACAAAATTCATTACGCCTGTTAAAATCATCTTCAGATAACTCTTGAAGCGAAATAACTTTGTAAGGGTGATATTTGTTTCTCCGGACGACGTTGTGTACAATAGATTTTGATAAAGCTAGGTTTCCAGCCGCATGTGATAATGCAATGCGTGGATTTTCTTCTACAGATAATAAAATATTCAGCCGATCATCTTCACTTACACTGGGACGTCCAGATTTTGGCCTATCCCGAACATGACCGAATTCTCGAAATCTCGCTTCCACTCTGCTGGCCACAGTTTGAGAAATGGGAAGACGATCAGGATGAATTTCGTTAAATAAATGAGCTGTTTCTGCTTGGGTGCGGGTCCTATCTCCATATCCAATCATGCAGAGTATCTCAATCTTATCCCGTTCAGTTAACTTTACCATATTTATGTATCACAAAGCCGGAACAAGTTAGACACTTTCAATAATAACGTCTATCTGACAGTTTTAGCAACCAATGAACCACCTTAAAAGTGCAGTATTGGGCAAGATTAAAGCAACTATAGAAAAATATGAATTTATTTAAATCGGTTTATTTATTTAAGTAAGGGGTGTTTCTTTCCAACATAAACGTTTGTATTATCTGCTGACATAAATGTATTTCTTATCTGTAATTTTTTGCAGTATTTGAAATATGTTAATAAAATTGTTTGATAAAATTAAAGCAACTAGATGTTTAAGCATTATTAGTACTCTACATAGAGAATTCTGTAGCGAAAATTTTCATTTTTCCAGTGTCAATATTTCAGAAACGGAGATAGATAGACCAAGGGTACATTATACCAAAAATATCTAGAATTTTCAATAGAATCCGAATATGACATAATCTACAGGGCGTTCCGTTTAAAAAATCGAAAGTGTGTTCATATCTTTTATTATGAGACACCCTGTATAAAAAAAATTGTATTGTAAAGAAATGCGCAACTAAAAATACTAATCGACGTGTCCAAGCGTTTTTTCAAGAAACAAATACTTTAATTTTAAATTAATTTATACAATACTTTATGGACGCACTGTATTGTTAAATGTCCAAAGGCAGATTTTTGATGTAAATATATACCGTTTTATATAAAAATGTAATTGTTTCATTTGACGGAAGCATATATGAGATGTAGATGAAGTTCGTAGTTTATGAATTGTTACGTTTACGTTACGTGGTGTTTTGTTTTGAGTTTCGGATACGCGGTACTTTCTGATGATAAAAAATGAACGATATGGCAGTTTACTCATGGAATGGAATTTAGAAAATCTGATTCCTCTATTTGAAGGTATAAGTAAATGGGGAATGTTTAAAGTTATTTTAATTAATGCTTAGTTAGTAATTGATGCGAGATTTTCTTTTTTGCTGCCCTTTTAAAGCGCGCTTTTCACATAGTATCAATACATAAATATATTAGATATAAGAAATACCAATTGATATCCAACTGAACTATGTCAGTGTAAAGAATAATATTTCCCAGCACATTTTAATTTTTTTCTGACAAATATATGACCTTCTCAGTTGTTGTAGTTGTGTTTAATGATAATATCATAACATTTTGTCATAAATAAATTGTAAATTTGGAATTTTTTAATTTTTTAGAACAAGGAGAGTAATTTGTTGGCACTGGTGCAGACATAGGTCAGCGTGTTTTTCCTAAAAAAGAAGATTACTGAATATTTAGAAAAAAGAGAGTGTTCAGTCACATTCGCTTTTGCAGTAAATATTACCAATCAGTATGTTAAGTAGTAGTTTAAAAATTAATTTTATTTCTATATACATTTAAGAGAATCAGATCTTCTTCTTCCGTAAGATCAGATTCTGCAGCTCCCATAATATCTACGGAATCGTTGTTAATATTATCTCCTTCGCCAACACCTCTACCAGGAATATCAGATTGGAGTAACACTAGTTTTGTGGTAATCCCTTCTAATTTAGATCTATCGAATACCGAACCCCAAGAAAAAAAGCTGAATATATCGTCGTCGTTACATGATTTTGATCTATTACAATTATTAGATGCATCGGCTATTGGCAAACCGTTATTGAATTGGTATTCTTTAAAAGGAGCTATTATAGTACATTCAATCAAATATGAATATTTGAGGAAACGGTTTGACATTTAGATTTAACATTTGGTGGGGTTAAAACATACATCAATACCCATATTTTGATATAAGTTTCGTTTATTTTGTGCGACTGGTGTTTGTCGGAGGCAGCCATCTTAAAAAGTCATTTTAAATTGCAACCTAGGTTGAGTTTGGAGTCATTTGACAGGTAATTGATTTAGAAATACACTACGGTATATCATAAGCTTATTTATTCTAAAATAACGAAAAAAATTAAAAAGCCAAATTATCTTTGTAGAGGGAACATTTTCTGGACAAAGGGCTGTAAATAAATACAACTTATACAAAAATTTAATTCAAATGTAGCATTTATATGTTCTCTACTGATTGTTATCAAAAATTGTTATCAATTTTAGGAATTTTCCGTAACCGGGCGTGCAACGCATGCAACGCACGCAGGCGCCACCCCAAAGGGGCGCCAAACTGAAGGTTTGGCAAAAAAAAAATTTTTTTAATCCAGAAAAAAAAAATTTTTTTTTAATAATAATACGCAGGGTGAATAAAAATAGAGAGAGAATTAAAAAATTCAAATATTTAACTAGTTTTCTGTTTGTCGCCTTTCGGTTCTCAACTACTCGCTCGGGTTTTAGGAAACTTAGGTCGCTTGACTTGCCGCTTTGAGGTCGGTGAGTAGTACCGGGGCACTAGTCGCCGCCATCAGAACAAGGAAACAGTTTTAAACACAAATAATTTTATCTGTAAGGACAGACAATGCTATTACATAAGACGTTCTTACAAAAACGTACTTATTCCACATTGAGAAAATTGTTAATCATGAGAAACAAGTTGGTCTTGAAGTTAGCCTTGAAGTTAGCTAGTCATAGGTTTTGAAGTTTACCTTGAAGTTAGCCTTGCGAGCAACTTTTATAAAAATGTACACTTGAGTTTAAGCTGACGCCGTCTTAGGAGAAAATACCTCGACCATAAAAGAGGCATTTAGATTTATAAAACATGTCCCTAGGGACAACAATATAGTGTGGTTACGTCAATACTTCAGACTTCCCCGAAGATAACCGGTTCCACCCAAACATTGACGAGCGCGCTTGCGCACAAGGCCCAAGGCTAGTTGCGTTCTCGTTTCTCATGTGTTTCGCTCTTTAAAGTGTAACTGACATCGTGTGAGCATTATTATAATGTATTCTCCTGTTTATGAGCCAACATCAGCGGACATTAAAGATTTTACTGACTTGTTAATAAACTATTACAACATAACCGTTCAAGATAATGATGAAAGCGATGACGTGGTTGAGCTGAATGTATCTCACATCCAAGGTAATGGTGATGATTCACAGAAGAGAATGGAGAGCGATGAGGTAGGGAAAAAGGACGAATCTCAAAACCATGATGATGATGACGACGAATCACAGTTCAAGAAGAAGAAGAAGAAAACCGATAAAGAATGTTATTAAATAATAATGATGTATTGTTGTTTATAATAATAATAATATATTTTCAAACGATAAACTTTCCTTCAATTTTGTTAATAAACTTGTTTTTTCCTAACGGTGCTCCACCGTCTTGATTCATGTTTGTAGGTTTACGAATTTTCGCATTAGCGTGTTTTTCGTATTTGCGTGTTTTCGTTTGACGTGTTTTCGCTTTAGCGTGTTTTCGTTTTGTGTGTTTTTTGTGTTGGCGTGTTTTCGTTTGTGTGTTTTCGTATTTGCGTGTTTTCGTTTTACGTGCTTACGCATTTGTATGTCTTCGCGTGTGCGTATTTTCGTATTAGCGTGATTTTGTGATAGCGTTTTTCGTTTGTGTGTGTGTTTTTGTGTTAGCGTGTTTTCGCGTTAGCGTATTTTTTCGTATTTGCGTGTTATTTGTGTTAGTGTGTTTTTGCGTTTGCGTGTTTTCGCTCTCTCGTCTATGTGTGTGTGTGTGTGTGTGTGTGTGTGTGTGTGTGTGTGTGTGTGTGCGTGCAAGCGTGCGTACGTGCGTCCGTGCGAGCGTGCGTACGTACGTACGTGCGTGCTAACGAGCGTGCGTGCGAGCTAACGTGCATGCGTGCGTGTGTACGTTCGTGCGAGTAAGCGTGCGTACGTGCGAGCGTGCGTACGTACGGGCGTGTGAGCGTGCGTACTTACGTAGGTGCGTGTGAGCGTACGTACGTGCGAGCGTGCGTGTGTGCGTACGTTTGTGCGTACGTGCGTGCGTGCGAGCGTACGTACGTGCGTGTGAGCGCTTACGTGCTAGCGTGCGTGTTTTCGTTTGATCCTCGTGCTAAAGCAATGCTAGTCGATTGTGTGTGGTTGTAGGTAATATTGTATTGACTAAAAAGCTATAATTGGAAACGCTGCTTGCTATGCCCAGTCCGTTGAGTTATGTTTAATTAGCTTTTTGACAGGTGTATTTATGATAAGGTCAGGCTTGCATGTACAATAATATAGAGGTGAAACTAACTAGCTAATGTGTTTTGCTACTACACGTATCACAGTATTGAAGATTCTGTTTATGTATTAGAAAACGTACTACAGTCTCGAAACGGATTGCAGATAAAATTGAAGGAAATGAATACGGTACAACTTCTGCGAGAGAACTTAAAGATTTTAAGTGTGTGCAGCATTCCCAGAGTCGCGTTAAAACCAGTTAATTTAGGGCTAACCTCATGTCCATGTAATAATAATAATAGTGTCTGATAAAAACTGTCAGGGATTATTAGCTACTTTTATAGGTTGTTACAATATAATCGTTCAAGGTGAAGACGATGAGATGATATTATCTCAAAATCTCGATGATGGTGATGCTCTCTATGAAATTTCAAAATAAATTAGATTACGTCACTCTTATTTCTGATTAGAAATTTTTTAAAACGTTTAGTTGACATTGCTATTAATCCCATCTGATAAAAAATCCACAAAGATGTATGCGGTATAAGTGTTGAGATACTTGAAATCGATCTCCAGCCACAAGAAGAATGTGTTTCGGCTTGTATGTGCTTCTAATCAACTACCGAGACACGCACCTCGACCGTGTGCAATGATCGTAAACACGGATCCTGCAAACAAACCAGGTCAGCATTGGACCGCTATCTACATTGACGAGAATGGTAACCGGGAGTTTTTTGAGTTTCAAGCCTACTTGTTTCTCAAGGTTAACAATTTTCTCAAGGTAGAATAGGTATGCTGTTGTGAAATAAAATTTCGTATATAGATAAAACATACAGTCTACAAATGTTAATTAATAGAAAACATTTTTTAATAACATTTTTCTTAGCATAATAAAAATAGACATAAACCAATACATGTCAGCTTAAACTCAAGTGTACATTTTTATAAAAGTTGCTCGCAAGGCTAACTTCAAGGTAAACTTCAAAACCTATGACTAGCTAACTTCAAGACCAATTTGTTTCTCATGATTAACAATTTTCTCAATGTGGAATAAGTACGTTTTTGTAAAAACGTCTTATGTAATAGCATTGTCTGTCCTTACAGATAAAATTATTTGTGTTTAAAACTGTTTCCATGTTCTGAATGTAGATTTATAAAATGTTCATGTTAATTATACTAGTATTTTTGAAGTATCATTCGTATATAAGAATAATACAAGGTTTGCTTTAAACGATCTTCATCGTATACTTTAACAGTTAACATTTTTCAAATAGTTGATAGCCTCATTAATATGATGCGTTAATAGTTTATAGAAGTACGGATGTAAATAAAAAATACGCTACATAGCGATTGTGTTATAAACTAATGTAGCTCGTGTGTTGTCGTTATAAACTCGGTGTATATAGGTAGAAGGTCATCGTAATCGGGTGGTATCGTTATACATTCGTGTAGAGTTAGAAGGTTGCTGCATGCAATTAAAAGAAAAAGTGAGCCACCATTTAACCTAATTAGACATTCGTTTATAATAAAACATATTACAAATTACATTGTAAAGTCCCTGTTATACTCCACTTATTATGGTTTAATTATGAGTTCTTGAAAAATCGTATTAAAATGTAAAATAAAATAAACGCAATATTCATTCCTTTTTATGTTTACTATCACTGTAAAGCTGGTTAATTGAATAGTTAATTTCACGTTTTAAAGCAGTTTAATTTAAAACTATGTATAAAATAAAATGTCCACATAGATAAAAGATCTCAATCTGTAAAGTGAGAATTAAAAGAAATCTAATAATTTAATAACAACAATTATGCAATCTCCTTTGATAAAATTCAATACGGAATCCTACTAAATTTTAATAATAAATACATATTAAAATAGTCGCTAAACCGTACATTCACATTGTATGACAACAACAGGGTAATTAACTGATTATGCAAATACCATTATCTGTTTATTGTCATTATAGAATTTAATAGTGTATTTTAAAATCAAACGTATACGTTACCTTTACCTTGAATAGTTTCTTTTAATATCAGAAAAATATAAAATATGTCCTACATGCGTCATAAAATAGGAGGGTGAACATACACTTCCTATACGTAAGTGAGTAAAAATAATTAGGGATGCAGAGGGTTGAAAGTACACGCCCTATACGTAAGCGAGTAAAAATAATTAATTAATAAAAAAAAAATAAAGATCATCATCATCTTAAAGCTATCAGATTGAGAATCTCCCTAGGATAATTAATTAATACAAATAATTAAAGATCATCATCATCTTATAAGCTATCAGATTAAGAATTTCCCTAGGATAATTAATTAATACAAATAATTAAAGATCATCATCTTATATTAATAAAAATAACTAAAAGATCACCATCTCAAAATAAGGGTAAAAAATACGGTCTCACACGTAAGTGAGTAAAAATAAGGGTTGAAAACACAGTCTCACACGTGGGCATTAAAAAAAATGGCCGCGCCAAGTGCCCCACACCCCGGGTCTTTTGTGACGTCAAAATCGAAGATGGGGGTGACTAGTGCCCCGGTACTACTTCGGTGTGTTTCCAGTGACCGTTCTACTGCTGCTCGTATTCGCTTCGCTATGGTTGCCGTCGAGCTGTGGAATAAAAATAAGTAAATGCCTTTACTTGTCAAGTTTCAAGCAAATACTTAGTGGCCATATTTAGTTTGTTAAGGATTAAAAGTATTAACTTTCGGATTGACGGGTAAAAGCGTTCACTTGTTTTTATTCACCCGACATATTAAATTTTCATACAGTTTTAAGTTAAGGTTTTATTAAACACTTAGAGATGAAATTAATAATTTTATCAATATTTGTATATAATATACATAAATAATACTTTTAAGTTAAGCTACTACTTTAAATAAAATCTGGTGCACTAAAAACAGGAAAATAATTATTAGGACACATTATGAGACTTTCTAAAGATTCTAACCTCTTTAAAAATTAACAATTAATTTAAAATGTGGGATGTAGGTTAAAATATTTTTTTAGCGAACTTGCGCCCCCACGTTTTTATTTTTAATTGTTAAATGTTCCAGAGGTCAGGATATCTCAGAAATATTTTTACCTATACTTTCAATTTTTTGGTTCTTAGTTTTTCACTTGACTAGAATTACCTCTACTCTACGACTGCAACATTAAATTCAGGATAAAAAGACCTTTAAAACGAAGTATCACTTGATCTCCTTCTAATTTAAAATTTTAAGGGCAGCTCTCACCCTCGCTCAGGGGTTGATACTGTGGGGTTAAACATAAAATATGATAATATAATATTTTCACGGAAACCTAAAATATGTGCGGAAAGTTTTTTAAGAATCGGTTGAGTAGAAGTAGTTCAAAAAGCTATTGCAAGATTAAAAACAAACAATAAACAACTATACAGGTCGAGCAATATTAAATAAAATCGTTTATTAACAATTAAACCCTTACTTTAAATTTTTGTTAATATTTAACATTTTTTTTATAAATAAAGAATTGCATTTTTTTAAACCAAATCCGAATATTATGCAGTATTCGTAAATCGCCAAGCTTGTCTATAAACGTGAAAACTTGTGCAGACTTGCATTTTTCCAGTTCGGACTCGAAAGGTTCACGGGGTATAAATTAAAACAACGAAAGGCGTTAGCTAACCAGTTCTTGATATTCACACAAGAAAACGGAAGATGAATTATAAATTAGAGGTGCTTTAAAGTGGTAGAAAGAAAATATTCGATTCGATCAAGTGTTTTATATTTTTGTTATTGTGTTTGGAGTGGAAATTCCGCCCACGTGGGGGGTTTTTCCACCCTTTTTTACACGCTTACGTGGGGTTTTTTCACCCCTATTTTGCAATCCACGTGTGAGACCGGATTTTCCACCCTTATTTTTACTCGCTTACGTGACGTTTTTTTCATCCCTATTTTTGCACATCCACGTGTGAGACCGATTTTTCAAATTTTATCCCTAATTATTTTTATACGTACGAGTGAGACAGGATTTTCCACCCTTATTTTTACACATCCTGTGACACGTTTTTCAACCCTAATTATTTTACTCCTTACGTGGGACATGTATTTTCACCCCTATTTTGCACATCCGTGTGAGACCGTATTTTCAACCCTAATTATTTTTACTCGCTTACATGAAGGACCGTATTACCCTTATTTTTATTATTTCTTTGGGAGCCTTATGGCTGATTAAGGACCTTTTGACAGCCAGGACTTTTGCTAACGTGAGGGCTGGTCCTGGTCTTGGCTTGTATTTTAGGGGGGCTGTATGTAGACTAGGGCTGGAACTTAGGGCTGGTCTAAGGATAAGTCTTAGAGTTTGGTCTTGGTGGTGGAGCTAGGGTTGGAGTCAGGCCTTGGTGGTGGAGCTAGGGTTTAGAACTGTATTTAGGGTGGGGCTGTATGTAGAGCTGAGGATAAGTCTTAGGGTTATTTCTGATAGTATTAAGGTCCTTTTGGTTGTAACCCTGGAGGTTGCACCGCATACAATGTTAGAAATTGTATAAAGATTATTATTTAGTCTATTGCTTTAAAAAGGGTTAAATGCTATTGGAGAAAACGTTTCTAATAATGATGTAAAATAGCAGTTGTATTAGGATTAATCATACTTGGGGAATTTGAATGATAGTAAAATTTAATTATAGAACACTTATTTTTATAGTCATAATTAAAAATCCTCAGTGAACTATAAAAAATTACTGACACCCTAATGAAACAATTTTTTTATTAAGTTAATTAAATACATTAACAGTTTGTGTTTTCTAAAACGCATATTAAAAACATAGTTTACCTGCATTGAAATAATATCCATCCGTCCGCTAAGAATGTTGTACGCCTTAATATTTTTTAAAGAAACTTAATGCTTGTGTTTTATAACTGTAATTAAAAATCTGTAAATAAATAAAGGGTTAACACCACACTTACCAGCTCTGTAACGTTTTAAGGCACTGATTTACGCGTGATAGTTACTGTTTTGTGCTGCATGTCAAGCTAAAGAACAACTTTCTAGTTGTGTAAAACCACCTATAATTAGAGTGTAAAATATACAAATAATCTCATTGTCTTTATTGCACTTACAGCAACATGCATTTACCTTTCTCTTAAAATAAAACTGTTTTTGAAAATATTCGTATACGGACACACAAATTGTTTTATAAAAACCATATTAAGAATTTGGAATGTTTAAAATATGTAGTAAGAAATCACTGTTCACGTTTACTTTAACTAATTACCGTGTAATTATATAACTTTATTTAATTTAATAGTCTAAAACCAATATAAATGGTTAATATATTTTCTAAAAATATTATTAGAGTTGATACGCCGTTTTATTTCAAGTAATTGTTTTCAATATATATAAAATGTGTAAGTGGACCTGTATTATTTGTTGTAACCTTCTACTTACATAAATTCAACTTATACACGAATTAATAACGACCTCCACTAGTTTATAACACAATCGCTATGTAGCGTGTTTTTATTTACACCGTACTTCTATAAACTATTGCTCCATTTTAATAGGGTGATCAACTATCTGAAAAAGGTTTACTGTTAAAGTATACGATGAAGATCGTTAAGCAAACCTGTATTATTCTTATATACGAATGATATTTCAAAAGTACTAGTATAATTAACATGAAGGTTTATAAATCTACATCCAGACAAGGAATCAGTTTTAAACACAAAGAATTTATCTGTAAGGGCAGACAATGCTTATTACATAAGACGTTTTACAAAAACGTGGTTATTCCACATTGAGAAAATTGTTAGTCATGAGAAACAAGCTGGTCTTGAAGTTAGCCTTGAAGTTAGCTAGTCATAGGTTTTGAAGTCTACCTTGAAGTTAGCCTTGCGAGCAACTTTTATAAAAAATGTACACCTGAGTTTAAGTTGACGTATATTGGTTTATGAATATTTTTATTATTCTAAGAAAAAATGTTATTAAAAAATGTTTTCTATTAATTACCCTTTGTAGACTATATGTTTTATCTATATACGAAATTTTATTTCACAACAGCATACTCATTCTACCTTGAGAAAATTGTTAACCTAGAGAAACAAGTAGGTTTGAAACTCAAACAACCCTCTGTTACCACTCTCGTCAATGTAGATAGAGGTCCAATGCTGGTCTGGTTTGTCTGCAGGGTCCGTGTTTACGATAATCGCACTCGGTCGAGGTGCGTGTCTGGGTAGTTGATTAGAAGCACATACAAGTTGAAAACACATTCTTATTGTGGCTGGGGGTCGATTTCAAGCATCTCAACACTTGCCGCATACATCTTTGTGGATTTTTATCAGATGGGATTAATAGCAATGTCAACTAAACGTTTTAAAAATTTCTAATTTGAAAATAAGAGTGACGTAATCTAATTTTATTTGAAATTTCATGGAGAGTATCATCATCATCGAGATTTTGAGATACTACCATCTCATCGTCTTCACCTTGAACGATTATATTGTAACCTATAAAAGCAAGCTAATAACCCTAATAGTTTATCAGACATTATTTACATGGACATGAGGTTAGTCCTAAATTAAATGGTTTCAACGCTGCTCTGGGAATGCTGTACACACTTAAAACCTTTAAGTCTGCTCGCCGAAGTTGTACCGTATTCACTTTCTTCAATTTTTATCTGCACTCTGTTTCGAAGCTGTAATACGTTTTCTAATACATAAACAGAATCTTCAATACTGTGATACGTGTAGCAGCAAAACACATGAGCTAGTTAGTTTCACCTCTATATTACTTTACATGCAAGCCTGATCTTATCATAAATAAACACATCTGTCAAAAAAGCTGATTAAACATAACTCCACGGCCAGGTATAGCAAGCAACGCTTCCAATTATAGCTCTTAGTCAACACAATAGAAAGAAAATATTCGATTCGATCAAGTGTTTTATATTTTTTGTTATTGTGTTTGGAGTGGAAATTAAATTAAGGGTGAAATGGTAAGTATTATATTATATCATACAAAAAATAATATAAATAATTCGACATATTCTAATAAAGTAATAAAATCTAAAATTAGTTTTTTTAAGGCATATCAAAGTTTATTTTACAAATTTTGTCAATGTAAATAGTCACCCTTTATATTATTATACAATAGTTACATAGTTAGAGTCTACGTAAAACTGGAGGATAATCTCTTAAGATTTAATGGCTTTTGGGATATTTTAATTTTCATTATTTTAACATTTTATTTTATTTTAACTATTAAAATTCAAATCAAGTATTATACAAATTTTGTTATGCCAAGTCATTGCCTATAAAAATTCAAATTAAATAATAAATGTCTTGTTTATAGGAAAAAAATGCAAATGTAATTTCTGAAATAAAAATTAAAATTTCTTAAAAACCATTTAAAATAGGTATAGGATATTAAATATACAAAAATCTAGGTAATTAGACTTTTACGTGTTACCTTAACAGGTAATAATATACAGGGTGTTTCATTCAAATTACCGAAGTTGACATCTCTTTCCGGTATAGCCGGTAGTGCCAAAACTGTCAAAATGTTTTATTCGTCTATCATCCAACGATCTCACCACGTTTCTTTTTTAAATGTTTTCTGAGCCTAGTACATCTTAATACATTTGATATTGATCTAGAATATTAGCTTATATTAGCTTCACTTGCTTAATTCTAGGAACCACAGAAGAGAAAACGACCTTCTGGCGCAAAATTTCGGGAGCAAAAAAAAGTTAGAGCCCAAGAAAGGGAGAAGATGACTGGCAAAATGAAAGATTTCTTGGCGAAAACTCTAGTTTCCAATGCAGAAACGGAAGCTTTAAAGAGTCAATGTTCTGAATCGGTCACTGCTTCACCTGTTCCTGCACTTAAACCATCTACGAGTACATCAACTCTCAGTGAAAACGTAGAATCGGTCGAACCCACCGGCTCAACAATAGAGGCTACAAGAGAGAATTTGGCTTATTTATTCAGTTTCAAAAAACTCTATATTTTGCTTTTGTTGTAAGGTTTTCGGTAAAACTATCAATACTTTTTCTGATTCAAATGGTTTTTCTGATTGGCAACACTTATCGTTGGCTATAAAAGGACATGAAACATCAATGGTATATAATGTTCATATGAATACATGGATGAGTTTGAAAAAAAATGTTAAAATTATCTACTACTGTAAACGATCATCATTTACGGGTTTTAGAAACCGAAAAAAAAATTGGCATGTTCTGGAAAGAATTGTTGCAGTCGTAAAATTTTTGTTCCGACAATGTCTAGCATTTCAGGGTTCTTCTAAAATACTTTTTCAACTTGATAACGGAAATTTTCTTAAGGCTGTCGAGAGGATTTCCTCATTTGACCCTGTGATCAGAAAACATCTTAGTAGAATGCAAAACTCTCAGGAAAATTCTTTAAAAAAAACTCACTATTTAGGCTATCAAATTCAAAACGAAATTGTAGAATCAATGTCTTCTAAAGTAAAAAATAATATTTCAAATATGGTACGCAGTTCCAAATATTATTCAATAGTTATGGACTGTACGCCAGATACAAGTCACACAGAACAAATAAGCCTTGTTTTGCGTTATGTGGTGTTAAATCATGATTGTAAAAAAGTTCAAATACAAGAGAGTTTTGTAGCTTTTAGCCCAATATTCGATTCTACCGGAGGACTATTTAATTCTGTAGTTGAACTTTTACGAAATTTAAATTTAGATATTAAAGACATGAGAAGTCAAGGGTATGATAACGGTGCCAATATGCGTGGAAAGCATACTGGCTTACAAAAACGTATACAGGACGCTAATCCTCGAGCTTTTTTTGTGCCATAGCTTAAATTTAGCAGTAAATGATGCTACTATTGACTGCTAGAGGGAATGGTTTGTTTCAGATGCTGCACTCAGGTTTGCAAGATATTCTTGGAATTGTTCATCTTTAAAATGATGCTGCTAAAGTATCAAATGAAACAGTAAACTTTTTTTAATATAGTACAAGAACTCTACGTTTTTTTCTCATCCTCCACAAAAAGATGGGATATTATTAAAAAAAATGTCCCTGAATTAAATCTAAAACCCCTAAGTGATACTAGATGGTCAAGTAGGGTAGATGCTATAAAGCCATTAAAATTTCATTTAATTAAAATTTGTGGGAGTCTTCTAGAAATAGCGGATAACATAGAACGTAGGCATAAAGCAAGTTCTTTACTATTAAATATCCAATCATTTAAATTTATTTGTAGTGTAATTATTTGGTATGATGTTTTATTTCAGATTAATATTGTAAGCAAAATGATGCAAAGTGTAACAATTGACATTAAAGTATGTCAAAACTATTTAAAGAATTTAGTCGATCATTTCAAAAATTATGGAAATGATAATTTCTTTGAGGAAATAATTGCTCAAGCGGCAAAATTAGCCGCCGATCTTGTGATAGAGCAAGATTTTCCCGCAATCAATACTACTAGACGAAAATATAAACCAAAGTTTTTTGATTATGAACATAGGGATGAAGCACCTCAAAATGCCAAAACCGCGTTTAAAGTTAATTTTTTTTAAGAATAATTGATCAAGTACTAAGTTCTTTAAATAGTAGATTTGATATGATCTCTAATTATGACAATGTTTTTGGTTTTTTTAGTAATATTTTTACATTATCTGACGATGATTTCCTAAAGAACTGCCAAGCTCTACAACAGAAGCTTACTGATGCGGTAAAGATGGAAGCTGATATTGAGGCAGACGTTTTGTTTAATGAGATTAAAGCTTTAAAGTTATTTTCAATTCCTCATTCTTCAAATCCTCTGGATATATTGCAATATATATTTGAACACAATTTAACCTCATCTCTGCCAAATGTTACAATTTCCTTAAGAATACTTTACCAGTATCTGTGGCTTCTGGGGAGAGGTCATTTTCAAAATTAAAAATAATAAAAAATTTTCTTCGATCAACTGTGCATCAAGAGAGACTATCTGGGCTAGCAATATTAGCTATAGAGCAGGAGATGGTTGACAAAATCGATTTTGATGAAGTAATAAAAGAATTTGCTGCCGTTAAATCAAGAAAAATACCTATTTAACCTAATAAAAGTTGTAGTTTTAAGTGACGGATTAAAGATGTTTTTTTTTTGTTATTAAATAATAATTTATTAATTATTATTTCCAATAAAAATTAAATTGAAAAAAGTTTCTGTTGTTTTATTATAAAATAAAAAAATTTACATTTTTTTTATAACTGGATTTCGTACATTAACAAAGGGCGCCAAAATAATGTCTCGCACGCGGGCACCGCTCAGCCTTGCGGGGGCCCTGATTTCTAATACTCTATCGCTTTTCTAATTCGAACTGATAGTAAATACTACAATATTATCATAAGCTTGTTTTTGTCATGTAGAGTCGCATGTAAAATACGGTTTGGTTTCTGTGGAAATAAGTGTGTTTATAACGTTTGTCAAAAATTTATAATAAAACTGTCTTAAGTTAAGATAGGTAAACGAAAATGAATTTGTCCGAGATTGAGCGCATTGAATTATTAATAATTGTTGGATTCGGTGATCGCAAAAGGACGCATTCTGAAGCTTATGATATACCGTGCTGTATTTCTAAATCAATTACCTGCCAAATGACACTAAATTCAACCTAGGTTGCCATTTAAAAAAATTCAAGATGGCTGCCTTTGACAAACACCAGTCGCACAAAACAAATGAAACTCATATCAAAATATGGGTATTTATGTATGATTTAATCCCACCAAAGGTCAAATCTAAATGTCAAACCGATTCTACATAATCCCATTTGGTGCGATACTATTTGCACAAACTGTGTAAACAACACTTACGTACTTAATTATTTTGGAATCGCATATTATTTTTTTTTGTATTTTCATAGTATAGGTATTTTTAAGATACGCCATTGAGTAATTACTCAATGGATACGCTTAATCAAATGTAAATATAACACTTATATTTAGGAACTTAATTATTTTAGAATTTGCATATTGTTTTCGTTTTATTTTTTTTTGTTACACAAGATGAAGAATAAACATTTTTTTACCTTCGATAAAAATGTTTTTATTGACGCTGAAAAAGAATTCTTTATTTGGAGATAATTTATTGTTCTTTCTAGCAAAATTAGGTATTTCTTAGTAATAAAGGAATCAAAATCTTGTTTTAACAAAATTAGAGAACATTTCTTATTAGAAAGATTTTGATTTATTTGAGAGAAAGTTATATTTATAGAAAAAAAATCGTAATGCCAAATTTTGTTACATTTACGACTAGTAAATTTTTTTTATGAATACTAATTAAGATTAAACTTAAAATTATAATATAGAAATTGCTTAATATTTCTGAACGCAACATGTTTGCGTGAGAATAAAATACGTATACTTGAAATATTTAAATAAATAATATGAAAGAAATGTTAGGCAAAATATAAAATCGTCATTCCTTTCAGAGAAATAAAATTTATTTACAACAATTAAGTTGTTCTCTCGGAGGTGTAACCGGTCTCGGGACATAATTTAAATAAAAATTTTAATAATTTTATCCCGTACTTATGTGTTTTTTGAGTAATATATTGTGTCTGCAACGAAATGGCACAAGAGTTTCATCAATATAAAACTGTTCCAAATGTATAAGCATTATGGAATTTTTTCCAAAAAAAAAAAATTAAAAGAAAGAAAATTTAATTCTCGTTACAATAAGTTTTGAGTAAATTTTACTACCTTTAAATTTGCAATTTAAAATCATCTTCTACTACAAAACTTTAGTAAAAGGAGTTAATCCGTAAATAAATTTACATGTTATCACCTAATCTCGGTCTTTTACTAAATAAATGATTATTTTCAACAAATCAAAATATTGGAACATTATATCTTATTTTTGGAGCATGATCTGGAATAGTAGGACCTTCTTTAAGGCTTTTAATTAATAATACTACTAAATAAACAAATTTTTATTTGTTTTTATAGGTTAAGATGTCGAGTCTCTAATACGCTTGCGCGTATCCAAACTTCTTGTATGGAAGTAGGACAGGTTCTAAATTTAATGTCCTCCAATATTCTGGTACCTACAATAAACATTATTTACATTATACAATTAAATAGTATCCAATTTTGATCATGTAAAGCGGGCTTAAGACAATGTAAATGTTTGAGTTGCGATACGCTCAACAATATCAATATTTATATTTATAATTCAATTATTTGTTTAATTCGTGGCCAAATTTAATACGACACTTTCCCACACGTTTCGAAGCGCCTACTTTAAGTATATTTGAAACAATATAAACTTAATTCCATTAGCCTTCTACTTCTCGACGTATAGGTATATAAACAAGGATCGAAAACTGTGCGAACTGTCTATTGTAATATTAAGAAACCAATTAAATCCTCAATATGTTTCGGTACTCACCGACAATATCGCACTATATCAAACATAAATTATTTTTTTGGATAAATCATAAATCCATTATGGTCGGTCATCGCTGGAAAAGTAATAGTAATTGGTAAGTAATTACATTAAATAATTATGCATGCTATTTTATGTTGCAACAAAAACAAAATTTCTTAAAGCTTTTTTTAAATACTCTTGCTTGTGTATTTGTACGAGGATTTGGTATATACACTAAGATGAAAGTGTTAAAACAGATTTTCTGACCAACAATACGGTTTTTCTATCAGAAGCGTTTCAAATCGTGAGAGGGAAAGTAAAATATAACCTAACTATTTTATGTGCAGTTTTTTTACTATCACGACGTCAAATTAATAAAATTTTGACTTTTCTCAACAAGAAAGGTATTCTCGTTTCACTTTGCTGGTATGCACCATTTTCGAGTAAAATCAACTCAAAGATGACGTAACCAAAACGAGCCTTGGATGATTCAAATTTTCACACTGGCCCGGAAAACAAATGAATCATGTTTAACAACCATAACAGCAAAACAATTGTTAGGAGAACTGTCAAAAGTAAAATGTTTTGATAAGGTTTGTTGATTTTCTATTATAAAATATTTGATGTGGAACACTACACGACCTGCCAACCTACAAAATGGAAATTATAAGAAATGAAATAATTTTAATAACATTGTTTTAAGAATAAGTATGAAACCTCTTTAAGTTCATTACAAAAATAGGCCACATTGTAAAAACAATTATCTATGTCAAACAAACGTTTAAAACTTCATGACAGACAGAGGTTAATAGACATCTAGATGCTAAGTTAAAAAATTAAAAGAAATTAAATGATTTTAATAACATTTTTTTATGATAATTATGCAACCTCTTTTATAATAAGTTCATTACGAAAATAGACAACATTGTAAACACAAAAGCAATAATCTATGTCAAACAGATGTTTAAAAGTTCATGTCAGATAGAGGTTAATAGGTATCTAGATGCTAACAAAAAATTAAGAAAAATGAAATAATTTTAATTATAATTTTTTTAGGATAAGTATGCAACTACTTCTTTATACGTTCATAACCAAAACAGGCAACATTGTAAAAACACAAACAACAAACTATGTCGGAATGAAATTTAAAACTTCATGTCATATAGAGATTAATAAACATAAATACACGCTAACTTAAAAAAATATCTGGTGTTCAACACTACAAGACCTTCCAACCTACAAAATTGAAATTAAAAGAAAATAATTTTAATAAGATTTTTTTAGGATACCCCTTTATAAGAAGTTCATTACGAAAATAGGCAATATTGTAAACGCAGAAACAATCATCTATGTCAAAAACGTCATGATAGACAGAGGTTAATAGGCATCTAGATGCTAACTTAAATTAAAAGAAATGAATAATTTTAATTTCAATTTTTTTAGGATAACTATGCAACCTCTTTTTTATACGTACACAACAAGAATTTATGTCAGAATGACGTTTAAATTTAAATAGATTAATAGATATAAATACGAGGAATGTCCGGTTACTAAGGTGTACAGGGCTTTTCACAATGAGCGTTAATTAGACGTTTCTGGCAAACCAGACAACGGATCAACCTGAAAATTTGATAGTATGCATAAATTAATATGATCTACACGCCTAAAATATTTTATATGATGCGGCGTTGCCGCTTCTACTATAAAGTAGCGACTACTTTGATTTTTCAAATGGAACACCCTGTATATAATATCATATTATGATTTCCTATTACTTTGTCAACAACTTCATGTACTATTTCATATCAAATTCGAAATGGAGTGGAGTAATACCATGAGGATCTTCATTTCGAGTCATATTTTTATTTGCCTCATACAGGGTCTTTAAAAAATGCAGATACTTTGTTCACATGAAAAAAGGAGTGGAAGTTAATTTTTTCAAATGGAACGCCCTGTATATTTACACATTTTTGAGCTCTACATCCAATTTTAGATTGACTTTAATCAGATAATGCTATTTCGATTTCGAACCGTTTTCGAGATAAACTGTTTCAAAGAGAAACTGACGTGGTTTCCTTCTACTCATCACTTATTTTTGAAATTTAACTTCCGTTCGATGTTCCTTCATCAGTCACAGATAATATAATGAATAAATAATTATTAAAATACTCTTCAACCATCAAATAAAACTTCTCTTCAAACGATAGTTTTATTAACGCTGATACACGAACTGAAAATAATTTCATCAATTAGTAAGTTAATTCAATTATCAGTGCATTTCAGAATATGTTCGAACACATCTCCACCTCTATTTAAACAAACATGTAATCTCTTCAAAAGATTTTCATTTGTAGCGCTTCTGATTAAGTCTGGAGTTAAACTATTGAAAGCAGTTCTAACTCTCGATTTCATATCTTCCATTGTTGTTACTGGGTTGGAGTAAACCATATTTTTAATGAAACCCCACATAAAATAATCTATTGGATTGGCATCTGGTGTTCTAGGAGGCCAACGAGAAGGTCCATTATTACCAATCCATCAGTCTTCGAAGATTTCAGTTAAATCTTCGCCTACTGAACGATAATTATGGGGTGGAGCACCATCCATTTGGTACCATACACGTTCTCTTCCTGGCCTATTATTTAAAATCATTTGAATTCCATTTCTCAGTAAATCTTCCCATTTTGTTGCATTCAAATTATCATCATAAAACTCGATATAAAAAATTGACTCATTCTTTATGGCACAAAATACATTAAATTGCCATCTTTCTTGTAAACCCCTTTGGCGAACGACATGAGGATTTTCAGGCACCCAATAATGACTGTTGTGCCTGTTGAAAATTCCATTTTTTGTAAAGTTGGCCTCATCTGTCCATATGATATTGTCAAGGAAATGTTCATCCTCTTGTGTCTTGATAAGTAACCATTCAAAGAATTCCACTCTACGAGCGAAATCAGTCTCTTTCAAATGTTGGACACAGTAGAATTTATAGGGATGCCATTTGTGCTTATTAAGAATGCGATAAATTGTCACGTAGGGTATACCTATCTCCCATTCAGCCTCGTGTAGAGAAGCATTTGGAAATGCATTAAAAAATCCCGAAACTATTATGCCATTGTCATCATCATCCACTTCAGGCTTTCTACGAATGATTTTTGGACGAAAGGTTCCGTTCAACCTACAGTTTTGTAGTAGTCGATTTATCACATTATTATTCGGCTTCGGAAGTTGTGGATATCTTTCATGAAATACTCGGCATGTTCTACTTGCAATTCTATTGCACTCACCATGAATAATTAATAAATTCAAGAAGTCTTCATTATTGCAACCTAATCTTGACATTTTTCTATTATAATTAGTATAACAATCAGTCAAAACCACCAAGGAAAGTTTGACGTTTCAAAATTGGATCATTTATTTTACCAAAGCACACTATTAAAAAATATTAATTTGGAATGTTGTACGGTAGAGACGCTCAATACCTCAATGCATACAAATTGTAACCTTGTGAGGTACATATCAATTTCGAATTGACTGATTTGAGACTGTTGAAAAACTAAATCGAAAAGAAATTGTATTACGTAGTATAAAATAGATGTTAAATCTCAAAAATAAGTGATGAATACAAGGAAACCACGTCAGTTTCTGTTTGAAACAGTTTATCTCGAAAACGGTTCGAAATCGAAATAGAATTATCTGATTAAAGTCAATCTAAAATTGGATTTAGAGCTAAAGAGTGTAAATATACAGGGTGTTCCATTAGAAAAAATTGACCTCCACTCCTTTTTTCATGTCAACAAAGTATCTGCATTTTTTAAAGACCCTGTATGAGGCAAATAAAAATATAACTCGAAGTAAAGATCCTCATGGTATCACTCCACTCCATTTCGAATTTGATCGTGTTAGTATCAGAGAGTTCAAGATTATCAGCGTTTATAGAAGTACATGTTTTGTAAAAAAAATCGAAATTAATTTATATCTCTTAAACGGTAATAGATAGGTATAGGGAAATAGTACATGAAGTTGTTGACAAAGTAATAGGAAATCAAAATATGATATTATATACAGGGTGTTCTATTTGAAAAATCAAAGTAGTCGCTACTTTATAGTAGAAGCGGCAACGCCGCATCATCTAAAATGTTTTAGGCGTGAAGATTTATTGTCAAACTCTTGAAAAACTACACCAAGCCATTCGACAGAAACGAAGAGGAAGGTTGAAAAAAGGAATCAGGTTGTTACTTGCCAATGCAATACCGCACACCTCAGCTCAGACGAAGGCCTAGCTTCATAAACGCAATTCGAAAGTTATTGTCCATCCGCCTCATAGTCCAGACCTGGCTCCTTCTGATTTTCATTTGTTTGGGCCGTTAAAAACTCCTTTGTCGGGAAAAAGGTTTGTAAACGACGACGAACTTCAATA
Organism: Vesta saturnalis; assembly: GCA_036346205.1. NCBI lineage: Eukaryota > Metazoa > Arthropoda > Insecta > Coleoptera > Lampyridae > Vesta > Vesta saturnalis. Next base: position 98,394 of record JARFJB010002305.1, on the reverse strand, counting down.
TGAAGTAAGGCAGTTTTTTTAGAAATTTGGATTGTACCTTTTACGAAGAGCCTCGCTACGATAAGTGCCTTAACATTGGCGTTGATTACGTTAAACAGTAGCTAAAACTTCGCGCTTTTACTTATTGTTTATTTAATTTCTATAAATAAAGTAGTCTCTCTGTAATTCACAAATGTACCTTAGTAACCGGACATCCCTCGTGCATGTTAACGTAAAAAATATCAATAATACAGCTATTTATTTTCAATCAAATTTAATTAATTTTTACATTTATTTCGCTTTGGATTAAAAAACTTTATAAAGAAAATTTATGTAAAATTAAATTTTCTTTAAAAAATACGTCAACACTTTTCCTTGAAATTTGAACTAACATTTAAATTCTATCTTACGAATTTTTTTGCAGCTAAATCACGCGTCATCTCAAAAAATTGAATAGAACGTACTTAATCGATATGTTTAAGGTGTATATCTAGGTATTTTTGTATCTTTTAAAAATGCAGCTGTTTTAGAAATATTTGATAAAAACCAAAAACTGCCCCTAATAAACCTCCCCCTCCGCCGCTGGATTTCTCTGTAATCAGCTCTAAGCCAAATGAAATCAAGCTTAAATACAACATTTTCAGTGAAGACACGCACACACATACGCGCGCACGCACTCACGCACGCACGCACACACGCAACACACTCACAAACGCACACACACACACACATACGCATACACGCACATACGCTCACATACACATACACACACACACACACACACACACACACACACTCCACTCACACTCACACTCTCACTCGCACACGCACACACACACACACACACACGCATTGTAACGTGCTAATTCCATTAGTATATTTAAGCATTTCTTTTTCCGTTCAATAATTAAATTTTGTATATCTCAGTATTCTATCTTCAGTCTACATAATTACGAACGTCCCTGTGTATGTTTTAGATATCAATTTTAGTTCTATGCCCAACATGAATTGAACACGCTTCCGCATTTCCTTTTATTATGCCGTGCAGTTCAGACGTTATCTTTTGTAAGTTTTGCTTCCCTTTTATAAGGTATGTAAAGGCGTCTAATTACATTTTCTATATATTATATTTAATAGGGAACAAAAGTAGGAATAAGAATAGGGAATAAAGTAGGAACAAAGGTAGGAATAAGAATAGGGAACAAAGGTAGGAACAAGGAAACCCCTTATCTTAAGAAAATACTTTTATTTTGGTAATATTACGTATCGTTAAAAGGTGTGGTATGACGTCACGAACAGTACTTTGTTAAAATGGCGAGATAATGCAATGTCATCTTTATGAATATAAATGGAGATATCTTTGTTTTGCATAAATCACACATGCTGTTATACATATTCTGTGTTCGTCGTTATATCAATAGCTTTCGTTGTTCGAATCTGCGTTAGTCGTTTATACCTTACCATTATTGTAGGGTCAACATTTTGTGCCAATTATCGAATGTTACCATATGCTACCGTTTGTCTATTTTTGTGTTGAAGACAGATGTTAGTTATGGTGCCTTCCCATACGTTTATGTTTTATTTATTTGTACGTTAAATACAAATGGAAATTACCTTTACATTATCGTATATTTGTCTTGGAATTGTAAATGAAAGTTCTCAGGCTACAGTTCGTTTAAGACGAGATTAAAATATTTATTTTGTACAAGTAAGTACTTATCCTTTTAGTGCAGTTTAACTAAATAACAAATCGGTTAGTGTTATTTTGATATGGTTAAAAAAAAGGAACAGCTGAGTCCTGCTCCTAAGATAAAAAAAAACATTTGAGTTTATAACCTATCACAACTGTAATTTGTTTACATAGGTCAATACACGTTTCATTATTGAATACATCTATTCAACAATGTTGAATAGATTGCATTTTGTATTTTAAGTAAACATAGATTGAAGTTTATGTACAGTGCTTATTTTAGTAATTTTAAGATCGTAAGGCTGTACGAGAAGTATCGTTTTAGTTATTTTATTCTGATATTAATCAGATATTGTGCTTTATTAAATATACATATAAATACAGTCGTTTAGTACTTATTCAGATTACCTATTATGCTTTGAGACACAACCTTTCTCAATTTTTGTTGTATTTTAATTATTAAACCTAGAAATTGAGTGGCGCCCAATAAAACAAATGCCAATACTGATTACATCTTGGAAAAATCTCTGCTTCCCTCACACCTGATGAATGAGTTCTCAATTACAGTAAGTTTTATCAGTTTGTACCTCACTGAGCTAGACCGTGGTGCAATTTACCTTTGTAATATAACTACAACACCAAATAATTTTTTATTTGCTATAACATCCACTTGGCCAAAAGTTGTAAAGTGTAAAGTGAAAAACGAATCGATTGCATAACCTTCTATGCCTACATATGCATATGTAGGTTGACAGGTAAAAATGCAAGGTTTTAGAAAACGTGAATATGCTGCCATACATTTTGTGTACGGTTTTTGCAATGGGAACGAACTAGTTGCGGTGCGAAAGTATCAACAATGATTTTCTTAATATAGAGTATAGTAAAATTTCATTAGTGTACAAAAATTTAATAGAACATGGATCCTTCAAAGTGTGAGGGGACGAGGGCGGCCAATAAGAATTCATAATTGTGCAAATGCCTTTCAAGAAATTGAACAAAATCCACAAGTAAGCCTAAGATCGCTCGCTACAATAACAAATATACCCAGATCAACGGTAAATGCAAACATTTTGAGCCCATTCTAAAATAACAATAATTGTTCATTTTAATTAGGAAGAATGACACAAATGCAGGGATTTTATCCGTTCCACTATCAAAGAGTGGAGGCCTTAAAACTAAGGGATTTCGAATTCAGTTTGGTCAATGGAAACAGGTTTGAGAAAATACCTGGTGAATTATTAACCCCCGACGAAAATAGAGGGATGTTATAAGTTTAACGTGTGTATCTGTGTATTTGAGCGTCTTGCATCTGTGTACCTGTGTATAGATGAAATTATGAGAGAATTCCGATATCGGATTGGCGCTTTTATTCAAGCACTACGGTTGAACATGCAACTTTGCGTTTTTACACATGTTATATGGCGAGGACAAAAAGAAATTTGTTGTGTATAACCCCGCGGGTGGTGAACTAAAACCTACACTGTACGTTAAAACGTAGGTTCAATTTAAGTACATGTGTTAGAAGAACATGCAAATGTGCATCGGCACATCTTTATATAAATGGCAAATATCGACTTAAAATCATTTACACAGCGATATTTCAAATTTTTGTTTACTTACATCGATTTTAAAATGTTACAAACTTAACTAAATGAAATTGAATAATTCGCAATATGCATAAATAATGCCATTATGACGATATAAACACTTAAGTTGTTAAATGTACCTAAACAATTAAAAACAGTTTCTGATGAGCCCGAATACCTACATAAAATATTAATACATAATTTATATAAAACCGTTTTACTATCTAATTGCTTACAGTTTATCCTTAATTCGGAACCTTCAACAAGCCACTTAAATTTTAAATTATGATATTTTTTACAAATTGCCAATTATTATTTTCGGTTACTTGAGAACTTTTAACTATAATTGTCCTCAGTTAAGAAAATTGAAATTCGAAGGTTTTTTCGGTTTCGAAAAGGTTTTAAATTTCGATTGTACACAAAAAAACACGAACTTTACTTCACGAAATTTGAAAATTGAAATGTAATTTTAAAATATGCAGAGACACTCGCATTATGACGATATAAACTTTCAAGTTCGTAAAAGTATCTGTATAATTAAAAACCAATTATGGGCAATTAAAATTTTTGGAATATGTAGGTATGCGATTTAAATTACAACTTTCTCCTTTAAATTTATGCAATTAGTAATTAGGAGTAGTATAAATTAAACGGGGAAAATAAATTTTCTTTAGATGTGTATAAGTTATAATTCGTTTAGGTCATATTTATGCTTGAATAAAATTTAAAATGTCCGGAAAATTTTTAAACGAACGTTGTCAGGAGTTAATTTTTAATATTTACGAATACTTATATCGAGAAAGGGATAACTTTGGCGTTTTGTGCACTGTTGATGCAGTGTTCCAAAGAACATCCAGTGGTTTAAAAGTTTGTGATAAAACAATTAGGAAGATTGTTTTGAGGAAACGGACGGGAAATCCATTACTAACAACAATTAAGAGATGTAAACAATTTTTAACATTACTACTGACGAAGATAACTGTAAGTGTTATCGAAAAGTTTAGATTGTATAATTTAAAGTACACCATTAAAAAACCCCAAAAAAGATAAGTATTATATTAACAATTTACTAATTTGTTTCTTTTTTTAAAATGTAACCTTTTTAATGTCATCAAAACCAGCCAGATACAAATAGTACAGCCAGAGAAATTGTATTCTAGGATTATACATACTAAACGCGAAAATACTTTTTCAACTCCAGAACGAACACGTACGTACTTCTAATTTTGAATTTAACCTTGTTTTCATTTCTCCTAGAGCTGACTAGATTTTGGAAGAAATTCAGTGGTGGAGAGGGAGGTTTACTAGAAGCTGTTTTTTTATGTTTATGAAATATTTCTGAAACAGCTGTATATTTCAAAATATCAATATATGGCCCTTAATTGTATAGATTAATTAAGCTCTATGCAATTACGACGCGTAATTTAGCGGCAAAAAAATTTAATTTTACATACATTTTCTTTATATAAAGCGAAATAAGTGTGAAAATGAAATAAATATCGATACTTTTGTTGAAGAGGGCGGCCTTGGAATTTTGTTTATGTTAGTATCTATTAAAGATATCGATTAACCTCTATCTGACATGAAGTTTTAAACGTTTGCTTGAAGTAGATTATTGTTTTTGTTTTTACAATGTTGCCTATTATCATGATTAACTTGTTGTAAAAGAGTATGCATAATTATCCTAAAAAGATTGTGCTTAAAATTATTTCATTTCTTTTAATTTCCATTTTGTACAGTAAGGTCCGAAAGTCCTCTTACCATCACCATCAGTATGGACACCGTCATTGTCACGGCACAAAATGATGCGGCGCCAGATCCTGTGTGAGATTTTCCAAAGAATAGACATGGTGATATCCCTGAATGCCTCCCTAACAGCTTCCTTCAATTCTTCAACAGACTGATATCGTTGTTTCAAGACCTTCTGCTTAATTATTCCCCACAGAGAATTGTCGCATGATGTCAGATCTGGACTCCTGGGAGGCCACTCGATCGGCGCTGGCAGATGCTGCGATCCTCCCCCTATCCACCTCTGGCGTAGCACTTCATCCAAAAATTCTCGGACACGGAGAGGGTAGTGAGCAGGAGCTCCATCTTGTTGAAGCCAATTGTCATCAGGAATATTCAGCCTTTGAAGCTGTGGAATGAACTATTCCTGCAACATTTCCAAGTAAGAATGTTGATTGACAGTACCGTCAAAAAGATACGGCCCTATCAGATGTCTACTGGACATTGCTGCCCAGATCATAACATGTGGTGGATTATTCTCTAACTCTTCATAATAATATGGATTTTCTTTGCTCCAGAAGAAAATACCTATTCGAAGATCGGTAAATTGCATATTCGTCTGAGAAGAAAACTTTGCCTCGCTAGTGTCACAAACACATCGAGTAATCTTGAGCAAGCTTCATGTCTTCGCCGAATGTCCTCATCACTCAACTCGTTTACGAATGTTGGCTTAAAACATTTAATTCCAGACCTTTTTCATGTGTGTCAGCATAGTCGTTTTGGAATTCCAAGTTCAGAAGATCTTTTTCGCAATGATTTCTTGAGATCTTGTCACAGAATCCGCCACTACTGCACAAGTTTCTTGTCGTGTTGATGGTCGACCTGTCCTCTTTCCATCCAGAACGGATCCAGTTGTAAACAGTTTCTGTTGCCATCGTAGTATCGTTTTCTTGGTAGCGCTTCTTTATTGAATCGTGCCGCAAAATCCTTGCACATCTCTATGGTTTTCCCGAGTGTGCACGTTCATGAACATGCACTTGCCAAAACACGTTCTTCCACACTATACGTACTTGTGTCCATCTCCTGAAAAGAAAAATTACATATAAGTATGCATCATAACACAAAAAAGGTGGGGTGACAGGACTTTCGGACCTTACTGTAGGTTGGAAGGTAGTGTGTTGTTCCACACTAGACAGTTTTTGATATAATAATATAACATTGTAATACGTGGGAAAAAGTACTACATATAGAATTATCTCCAATTAACTTGATAATTTGAAAAAGAAACAGTGTTTTTAGATGTTACTACAATAACATTGAATTAAAATTGTATAATTTAATCAAGATTGAATTGACAAACAATTTTTTTAAGTTAAAGTCACACTTTTTTATACTATTATATTCCTGAAATTCGCATTCAAATTCATTTAATGCGAATTACAAAAAACAGAACAAAATCGCAGGAGGAACATACAGTATTCGTGGAAACACCAAAATTGACACACACGCACAAGCACACACACACACACACACACACACACACACACACACACACAGACACGTGCACACGCAGGCGCAGACGCACACGGATACGCAGATGCTGACACATGCGCAGACACAGACACAGGCCCAGGCGCAGGAACAGGCACACGCACACGCAGGCGCTGACACAGGCGCAGGCACAGACACGGGCACATACACATAGACATAGACATACACACACACACACACACACACACACATATATATATATATATATATATATATATACCTCTATATACATAGTGTCCGTTTTTCGAGCTCCAGCAAGGGAATCTGTAATTTGGATAGATACAATGTCGGTAAAATTAGGGCAAAGTTGCGATTTTGGTGCTCAATAATATGTGGTTACGAAATTTCGGATGTTTTCAGAGGTTCCGAGATTTGTCAAAAAAACCGGAAATTTTCAAATATAGTAGAGCATTTACTCCAAGGTTAGGAAAAACACAGCAAAAACCCAGACATTACAATAGTCAAAATCTTCTTGTGTATTGAAATTATTAGGGTGTTTATATATCTCAATAGCTTCACGTTGTAAACGAACATAATAATGAGTTTGTCTTGACTCCATATTGTCAAGTTGACTGGCATGATTTAGATTATTTAAGGCTTGGTCACCTACCGCAGACTTCTCTAGTTGACCTAATCTAAAAAATCTCATATGTTCTTTACGTCTTGCATCAAAGCTACGTTTCGTGGTTCCAATGTATACTTTTCCACATGAGTAAGTTAACTTATACACTCCGGAAGATGATAATGGGTTTGAAACATCTTTAGGTGATCTTAAATGTTCTATAATTTTTCTTGTAGGTTTAAAAATAAGCCTAATGCCATATTTAATTAGGATTTTTTCAATTCTATCTGTAACATAAAAGGAAGAAAGCAGTACCAACATTAAGAACTGGTTTTTCTTTAAGGTTATGTCTAGAAGGTATAATAACGTTATTCATATCTGTCAGTGAATATCCATTATCTTGTAAGGATTTTTTTTAAATATTTATATTTATCCTTCAAAAATTCAGGGTCACAAATTCGTTTTGCTCGATCTACTAAATATTTAATTACACCAATTTTTTGACATGGATGGTGGTTGGATAATTTATGAAGGTATCTATCAGTGTGTGTCGGCTTTCTGTAAACCTTAAAAGATAGTGAATCATTATTTTAAGATATTAATATGTCAAGAAATGGTAAACTTCCATTAGTTTCTTGTAGAGGGACTTTTGTAAAAATTGAAACAACATCAAAACACCATTATATCACCACCCTCTTCAATTTTGAAACTATGCATTTTTTCAACAAAGTCGGCAGAATTTTTATTGTAATAGGGTGTTTTACCTATATGAGGCTGTAATAAAAATGTAAGATGTTTTGTAAGATTATATGTAGGAGAACTAATTGAACTAACAATAGGCGTTAAAAGAATATTAGGCTTATGGATTTTTGGTAAACCATATAGTTTTGGTGAAATAGCTTCAGAGCTAGTTAGTTTCTTTTTTATTTCTTCAAGAATAGATGATAATTGAATAAGTTCTTTAGTTTTTAAAGGAAACTTTTTTATTGGATCTCTTGATATTTCACGATGTCTCTAGTTTCAACAATGTTCTATTTTAATGTTATAATTTCATATTTTGCTTTATGCAGCTTGTTAATGGTGTTATATCTAATTCCATTATCAGTATCAAAAGGTAACGATTTAATGGAGTTTTCGATATTGGAAATTATATCTTCAAAAAGTATTATTCTTGGTGTTATCGCAAAATGTCCTCCTTTAGAAAACGCTTCAATAGCATAATCTAAAAAAAACATGATCATAAAGGTTTAAAACAGTTTTATTATTAAAAGATGGTCTATTATTTTGTTGTTTGTATAATTTATTAAATTTTTCCTTTTTACGTTAAAATGTGTCAAAATCTATTTCCATAGGTTTAAACGTTATAAAATCAATTTTATCCAAATCTTCTCTATTCAATATAGATTAGATTTCGAAATGTAAGTATAAGAGATTTCTATTGGTTTTATCCAATGACTTCATAGTAATATGTATTTGATTACGCAGAAGAGCATTTTCAGTTCTTCTATAAATATTATTAGCTTGTTTGTTATTAAATTTTTTTTTAATATACAGAAACGTTGGGATAATTTTTTGGTATCGGCATTGTAATAAAAAAGTGAGAGACGATAATAATTGTGCTTTACGTTTCCTTAATTTTTCTAATTCTCTGATGAACAATAAGTTTCCTCACCATAAAGGACTGAAATATGAAAATGTAAACTTTCACAGTAAAAGGGACCCCCTTGAGGAACGTGACGTCATTAGTGGTGGGTGATTTTCAACCCTTGATGAAATTTTCAACCCTAATTAAGGCCTTTTTGGCAGTATTAAGAGTCTTTTTGATAGGCTACCCTGGTGTTTAGGGGTATGGTGAGGGCCTCGTGACATTTTAGCCCCTAATTAAGGCCTTTTTGTCAGCCCCTGGAGGGTATTCAAATGCGCTCGCAAGCATATTGGAGGACCAGAGGGTAGGCCACGCCTCCTAGTCTCTGGTCCCTAGGGTGTGGCCTAGCGGGCATTTTGCTTGAGTTATGGGGGGGTTGAGACTCGATAAGTCCCTTATGGCTGCAGTAAGGTGGGCTAAAAATTGGCCACACTCATTCCTTTTACCTGATTGGTTGTATGTGTGGTCCGTCCTCTGACTTCTGATTGGTCCTGAGTCCCACCATACAGCCGCTGTGCTCTGATTGGACGACTAAGTCTCTGCATTCTGATTGGTTATGAGGGGGAAATTTGAATTTGTATTCTAATAAGCGAGGCCCTATTGTTAACTTATGACAGGTATAGGGCTTCACAACTTGCCTTCGGGTCTTCGCCCCCTGTCCCCTTTGCGGGAAATTTGAATTTGTATTTAAGTCTATACATTCTGATTGTTTATTGCGAGAAATTTGAACTTGTATTCTACTAACGGGGCCGAATGCTAAGTTATAAGACAGATATAGGGCTTCGCAACTTGCTCTCCGGCCTTCGCCCCCTGGTCCCTTTGGCGGAAAACTAGGATTTGTATTTAAGTCTCTGCATTCTGCTTGGTTATGGTGGGGAATTTGAATTTGTATTCTAATAAGATACCCTAATTCTACACGCAGATCACTGTAAGCGTTATCGGGGGAAATTTGAAATAGGAGGCCCTAGTTCTAACTTGTGAGATAGGTATAAGCCATCTACACCAGCTCTAGGGGCTTACTACACTGTTACACACCAACTACTTTGGTTTTAATTATGAGTTATAATTAAATTTATAAATAAGAAAGATACAGGGTTTTAATCATTTATCATAAGTAATACAATTTTTAGATCTAAAACTCATTAATGTTTCCTGTAATAGGGGCTGGCGTTATTGGAAATGGAAAAATGATAATTAAAATATTTTATATACAAAATCTGACTTCGGGGAAACACCTCTGTCAATAAGGGCCTTAGATTTATAGGCAAGCCAGAATGTCCTAAGTCGTTATTATTCTGTTTTTAGTTATGAGCCTTAATTAAATTTTGACAGACATTTTGTTTTGGCAGGAAATTTGAAATCGCCCGTTGTCAAAAGATAGGAATTAATCAAATCAATCGATAGGTCAATAAAATCATCTGAAGCATATCAAACCAAATAAAGTGTTTTATTTTACGCAACGCTTATCATTATCATTAGACAACGATAATAATAATAATATCACTCAAATTCGGAAATACCTCTAGTAAAAAGGGCCATAGATTTATAAATAAGTTTGAACGCACTATTTCATTTTGAAAACGGGCAAATCTGGGGGTAAATAAACAAGCTGACTTTTATTTACAATTTTGATAATACATAAGCAAGTAAATCAAATAAGGGGTAAGGGTTATAATAAAAAACGAGCACTCACCAGGATTGTTGTTGATAATCGTATTGGAAGAACGTCTTGACAGAGCAAACAGCTGCTTAAATTCAGAACACATGCACTTTAGGCGTCTTGCTTATAGCTGAATAATATACAGTACTTAGAGTCTTCCAGCAATCGTTAATATAAAGTAATTATTTTATGGATTTCCCGTTATGTAACCACAATAATAATCTTTCACTGTTCAAGTACATCTAATGTATTTTCAAAAACTAACAGTGCTACATTAGTGAAATCTTCATGAAAGTTAAATGGATTAGGATTATAGGATGTTCACGTTCTTTGCGCGTGACAAAAAATCCCTCCAATTAGACTACACTTATGTTTAAAAGCAGACTTGTTTGTTTGTGGTGTATTTTTAAACTAGTGCATGTTTTCTGTAATGGAAGCTGATCGTGGCTTTACGTAGTAGTATATTTTTAAATGGTCAATATAAATCACTTAATGCTTTCCAACAATTATTAATGTAGAGTAGTTAACAACTTTCGCTATTCAATTTCTTCTACCGTGTCTGTGAAAACCCCAATTACTTAATTACGAGAAAGACAAATAGACCTTGAAAAATACAATTGTGTTGTACATGTTTTTTGTTCATGACTCTAATTAGGGTACACTTATTTTTAAAAGTAAATCTGTTTGGTTGAAGGTAACCGAGTAGACCTTTGCTTTTAAGAAACTGCGGGGAATTTGAATTTGACCTCCGGTATTTGACCATTTGTTTATCTAACACCAGACATTCGTTTATTTTGAATAACAACTTATACAAAAACCACCTTCATATCAAAAACGCTGGCTTGTTTAAGTTAAAGATTTCAAAAAACAACTCTTACTTCAAAAACAAACTCCAGTTCCATTGAATTTAGCTACAACTTGTAAAAAATAACCCTCAACTCAAAAAATATTGACCTCTTAACCCTAAGCCGTAACTAAAGTTACTAATGCATACTAACTCATAAGACATCATAAGTATTAAATGGCTGTTATTGATTTTGCCCTTACCCTTAGATGTACAGCTTATTTTTGTTTTTTGCATTAAATCGAATTTAATCTAAGTTGAACTACCATCGCTTCTAATTTATTCGCACAACATTCATTAATATTATCACAAATAATTCCAATATCTTTCTTGGAATCAATATTTTTCCGTTTCCTAATGTTTTAAAAGAATTTAAACCTACTCCAATTTTAACCGGGTCAATTTTACGTTATGTATAACCTTCGGCACTTTCAGAAGATTCGCTTTGCTTCGAAGTTACAATTGCTTTATACCCTTTAATAATTTTAAGTTCGATTTTCACGTATCTGCATATGAAACTGAATTTTGCATATTTGTCGACAAGGATTTAAATTGACACTACTATTTTTCAAATCTCGTTCTGCTAATTTCTCTTCCAGTTTAACGATATTACAGCGTTGTAATTCAATTTCTCTATCTGTGTCCGTGCCCGTGTCCGTGTCCGTGTTCGTGTACCGTGTCGCAGTGTTGAGTCGTGTGCGTGTGTGTGTGATGTGTGTGTGTGCTGTGTGTGTGTGTGTAGTGTGTGTTTGTGTGTGTGTGAATGATGTGTGTGTGTGTGAAGTGTGTGATGTGAATGGATAGTGTGTGTGTGAAATGTGTTGTGAATTCTTGTAGTGTAAGTATTACAGGTTGTATTCAGTTTGTTTGTGTGTGCGTGTGTGTGTGTTGTGTCGTGTCGTGAGTGTGTGTGTGTGTGAGTGTGTGTGTGTGTGTGTGTGAGTGTGTGGTGTTGGATGTGTGTGTAGTGTGTGTGTGATGTGTGTGTGTGTGTGTGGTGTGTGAGTGTGTGATGATTGTTAATTTTGTTGCTGTATGCAACAGTCATGATAACTATAGATGGTTTAGTGAACGCAAAAGTTCAATTTAATAATCATTGAATTGTATTATTAAAATAAGTTTTAAATGTACAGTTATAGATTAATCGAGTGTGTGATTGGACTGACGTCACTTGCTAGAGTGGTGTCATTGATGTGTAGGATGAAGTACAATGTTCACTTGTGAATGTTGTACTCGTAGTGTGACTGATGTATTTTGATTTGTATGACAGATGAAGGATCACGTAGTCAAGTTTTGTGAATGTCATGTGATCGATATTGTTGAAGGTTGTGCACTGAAACATGTGACTGATTGTTAATTTTTATTTGCTGTATGCAACAGTCATAGATAACTATAGAAATCTGTTTACGTGTATGTCATTAAATAGTTCATTTTATAATAAAATACAATTAATGATTATTGTGAAATTGAACTTCTGATGAGTCACATAATATCAATTTGAACTAGTTGTACTTGACTGTTCTGATTAATATTAACAATGAAGTACTCATTGCATAGTCATGTTAAATTGATTCTCATTACGATGTATTAAATCATTATACTGTATATATCTTGTGATATAAAGTTGTAATTGTTAAGAATATAATACAATTAATTTAAATTATTAAATTGAACTTGTTCACTAAACCAATTTCTATAGTTATATATATATATATATATATATATATATATATATATATTGACACACACACACACACACACATGTCCAAGATAAGGAGCGTCACTATGGGGATTTCGTAAATGGTAAGAGCTACAAAGTAGGTTAATAGGAGAAAAAGGTGGGCACTTGTGTAATTCAAAATATTTCTATAGACTGATGAGATATTTTTTTCTGGGTTTAGTTGAAGAGATGGAATGAAATGAAAAACAGTTCTGCATTGCCACTTTTAATTTGACACCTCATGGTAATAAGTAATTTACGGTACGACGTTTCGCCTTTTCGAAACCATCATTAACTTTGTTTTTTCAAATACGGTCCTGCTAAGTTAAATATGTGTTTTGAAAGATTTGTGAATTACAAATTCAACGATGTAAAATACATGATAGTTTGTCTACGTTTCAGACACTATTTTGACCATCTTCAATTTTTTTCTATTTTCTGCGTTATTCTCAATGCTAGAATAAAAATAGTAACACCGTTTTATGGCAGTACGTTTTATAAACTTTTAAATAATAGAATAGAATTCTTTATTTGTTTTTTCAAATTGTTGTAATCACCATCTCAGTTACTTATTTGATATACGACCCTGATAAATAAACGCTTATTCGAAAAAAATTTTATTCCATGTTCCTGATATAAAACACAAAGTTACAATACAGTGTAGACCTACTAAAAAAAATAACTAACTAACTTAGAAGAAATACACAAAATTCTAAATTTAAGTTTCACAAAAGGTGTTCGAATAAGTTACCTTCCGTCTCTAAGCATAAATAACATCTTTTTACTGGCGATTCTAAAACGTTTCTAAGCATACCTGGGGTAATTGTTTCAAATGCTTTGAGAACTAGCCTTCGAAGATTATCTTCATTTTCAATATTGTGAGCGTACACAAATCTTTTTACGTAGCTTCAAAGAAAGAAAAGTCCATCGGTGTAATGTCTGGGGAACGTGCTGGCCAGGATACCTCTGAATATATACCAATCCATCTACCAGCGAACCGATCTGACAAATATTCTTGCTCAGTTCTTGAATTATGTGCCGGCGGCCCATCTTGCATAAATCAGCAATCGTTGATTTCTGCAAGAGGTAAATTATCTAAAACTTCTTTTACATCATGTTGTAATAAATTTAGATACCGTCGGATGTCAGTGAACCTTGGTAAATGAAAGGTCCTAATATTTTGGTACCAAAAATTACAGCCCATACATTAAAACCAAAACGATTTTGGTGTCTGGCCATTCATGTTACACGGGGATTCTTTTTTGACCAATAATGAGCATTTCTTAGATTGAAAGTATCATTATTAGTTACCATACTTTCATCAGACCATATGATTTTATAGGAAACTTTATCATTTTCTTGATATTTCCTGGTATACCATTCACTGAATGATTTACGTCTTGCTTCATCTCCTTGTTTAAGTCCTTGGCAAATACGCAATTGATATGGACGCATTTTTTGTTTCTTTAAAATGAAATGGGCTGTACCAGTGTACCAATCGTTTGTTCAATTTATCTAGTTCATGTTTCAGGATTTTCAGTAACAGGTAGTAAGATATTAACTTTTTCTTCATTAGACAGTTTCTTTCGAGATACTACAGGCTTTTGGAAAGAGCCATATTCGTCACTAGTTTACTGTATGTTCGCCTATTGGGCTGTATTCTGCCAGGATATTTATTTAAATACAATATGAAACATCAACTAAAAAATTTTATTCTAACATTGAGAATAACGCAGAAAATGGGAAAAATTGAAGATGGTCAAAAAAGGGTTTGAAACGTAGATCAACTATCATGTATTTTATTTACATCGTTGCATTTGTAATTCACAAATCTTTCAAAACACATATTTACCTTAGCAGGACCGTATTTGAAAAAACAAAATTAATGATGGTTTCAAAAAGGCGAAACGTCGTAGCGTAAATTACTTATTACCATGAGTTGTAAAATTAAAAGTGGCAATGCAAAACCGTTTCATCATTCCATCTCTTCAATTAAACTCAGTAAAAAATAAAATATAAAATCGCGATTTTCACTTTTTATCAAATATCTCATCACCCTATAGAAATATTTGGAATTTCTAAACGGCATTTTATTGGCCCCTTAAGTGCCCACCTTTTCTCCATTTAACCTACTTTGTAGCTATTACCATTTACCAAATCCCCATAGTGGCGCTCCTTATCTTGGACACGTTGTATATATATATATATATATATATATATATATATATATATATATATATATATATATATATATATATATAAGTAGTCACGACTGACGCGACAGTTTTAAGATAAAACTAGATATATTTTTAATTTTGTGGCGGTGCATTGTGAGGTCCATTATGGCTACATTTTTATATATATATATATATATATATATATACAGTATTATGCAGCGTCCTTATATTGTATATTTACCGCCTTTAGATCAAATCAAAGGAAAACTTCCAAACTAAACGCATCTAGGTGCTAATGATGACAATGTCATAATAGTAATAATTGTGAATTACTAAAACTACCAACGTACACACAGTAAAAGCTTGTTTCGAGTGGGAATCGAACCCATGACCACTACTTATATAGAGTACGGCTCTTAACCATCTGAGCTATCGAGGGAACTAGTTGCACTCGATTCAATCCTACACTGTATGTACCCTATTAGTTGTGATGTTATATAATTCATATATATATATATATATATATATATATGTACAGCGTGATCAATCTCAAGTGTACTGTAGTAGTATGACGAAAATCCCTTGTTGTGTTTTGCAGTTGGCTGCTTTGGATTTTTAGTGTGGTTTTAGTCGTTTTAGTTTATGTCAGTTTATGTCATATTATACCTTCGTTTTTCACTTTTGTATTTTCTTGAGTTATTTACAAACTGTCTATATCAAGACAAATTATATATTCTGAATTTCAAATTGTGATATCGAATTTAATCGTCATGCCGTTTTCAATCGAACACGACACATTCATTGTTGTGGCTCATTTTCGTAGCGGCTTCAAGATGGTAATGGGCAATGGCATTATTCATTGCAATCATGCATCGATCAATTTACTGTTGAGTACCCAAATGAAAATATTAGTTACGAAACATTCAATCAACATCGTAATCGATTGATAGCTCGCTTCATGGAAACTGGTAGTGTTTTAAAACGCAAACGTGAAGCTTCGGCTACTGTCTTAACAGAGGACACCTTAGCAGATATCCAAGCAAGGATGAATGCAAGCCCCAATAAATCTTTGCGAAAACTATCTGCACAAACACGTATGAAAAATTTTATACTAATGTGTACATAAGGAGTTAAAAAAAATTTGTAAAGGACATTGTCTGTTCTGTAAATTTTATTTAATTATAATGAAATTATAACATTTGAATACTTAAGATTCATTATTTTGTAATGATGTAATCCAATCATTAAATAATATTTTATTTATTTTGTTGTATTTTATAGGGATGCAGTCTAATCAAATACAAAATAGTCATTTAAATTAAGATAATATTTTATAATATGTATAAGTTAATGACCTTCATACAGGTTTGAAACTGATCGTAGTTTTTACTCGAACCATGCTCTAGAGCAATACACTTCTTACCAACCTATCAGTGGTACCAACTTAAATACTTTGATCACGTGGTATACCCTTGAGATTGATCACTCTGTATGTATATATATATATATATATATATATATATATATATATATATATATATACAGGATGAGTCACGACTGACGCGACGGAGTTTTAAGATAAAACTAGATATATTTTTTAATTTTTGTGGCGGGGCATTGTGTAGGTCCATTATGGCTACATTTTTAAAATAATTTCAAATATACAGCGTGCTTTAAAAAAGAGTGGCATATCAAAGTTATGTTTTTTTAAATGGAATGCCCTATATTTTATCACATTTTTGAATTAATTATGAAAAATAATATATACTTTCGTTAGGGTTCCCTATATCTGAATACAGAGCGTTTTGATTTATTTTGATTTTTCTTAAATTGCAAGGTTTTGGAAGAAAAAAATTGTTACCAAACGAAACTAATTATGGCAAAACTGCTTCAGGATCTCGAAAATAGATTGTTCCGTTGATTTATTCTTCAATTTAATTGCGAAAACAATATACTGGGTGTTCAGATTTTTCGGTTGTATTGTTAATACATTCAAACTATAATATCTTCCGTATTTCAAATGGAACGCCCAGTGTATTTTAGAGCTGTCATGCGACCAATTCAATGATCTTCCAAAAAGTACTAAAGTATTCTATACCTAAACCTTCACGTTTCAAAGTTATTCAACAATATGTAACAATATCACGAATATATTAAATAATATTATTCTTAACAATTTAACATAACTACTATAACTTTTTTTTTTTCAATGCAGAGTTCCCTTTTCAAGCGAACGTCTTACATTTTGCAACATAACAGGAGTGGCGGTCCATCATGTCTTCTGCAGTAGTAGGAGGAGTAGCATACATTAGATTTTTAATATATCCCCATAAAAGAAACCCATGGAATATTTTCTAAAAGTAGCCAAAAGTCGTTTTTTAATAAGTTTAAAAATTTGCGACCATTTAAAGTGTCGTCGAAGAAATATGGCACAATGATATGAGTGGTATTTGTGTTTCCTTAAAATTCTGGAGACACTTGATTGACTAATGCCTGTTTCTCTCGCAATTATTCTAGTACTGGTATTTGGATTATCAACCACGGAACCTAACACCAAAAATTCGTTATTTTCGTTATTGGTAATCACTCTTGATTTTTCCTGTTTTGGGTAAGCAACACTTCCTGTCTCACAAAACGTTTGCAGTAATCTCTCTAGTACTTTTTTATTTGGATGAATGCGGTTGGGGTACCTTGCTGCGTAGACCCTTGAAGCCAATAAACAATTTCCATAACATTCACCAATAGTTAACATCATATAATTTTTTTCCTGTTTCAAACAAACCATTTTAACTTAAAATAACTATTCGTATTCACCACACAGTGCAAATAATTAATACCCAATTATATTGACATACTATTAATTAATAATACTTGTCATTTTGACAATAGCACACTAGATTAGAATTCAGCTTGGTAGCATCGTTTTTTGTCATTACAATATACATTTTTTGGTAAGTAATATATTAATTAAAAATTACTGCATACTAACTTGAAATATGTGTACACATACACACAAAATAGGAAATATCTTTGCTAATTACTCGATTCAAAAAATGATTGACAAACATTATTTGTAAAAATATTTACGTCCTGTAAGTCCCATAAAAAACCTTAAATTTCAAAATAACTTTG
This sequence comes from Vesta saturnalis, assembly GCA_036346205.1. Taxonomy (NCBI): domain Eukaryota; kingdom Metazoa; phylum Arthropoda; class Insecta; order Coleoptera; family Lampyridae; genus Vesta; species Vesta saturnalis. Next base: position 80,120 of record JARFJB010002305.1, on the reverse strand, counting down.
AAACGTGAAGGTTTAGGTATAGGATACCTTAGTACTTTTTGGAAGATCATTGAATTGGTCATATGACAGATCTAAAATATACAGGGTGTTCTATTTGAGATAAGGAAGATATTATAGTTTTAGTGTATTAATAATACAACCGTGAACACCCAGTATAGTATTTTTCAAAATTAAATTGCCTAGATAAATCAACGAAACAGTCTATTTTCGAGATCCTGAAGCAGTTTTAACAAAATTAGTTTTGTTTGGTAACAATTAATTTTTTTCCAAAACCTTGTAAGTTCAGAAAAATCAAATTAAATCGAAACGCTCTGTATTTAGGTATAGGGAACCCTAACGAAAGTCTATCTTATTTTTCATAATTAATTCAAAAATGTTACAAAATATAGGGCATTCCATTTAAAAAAACATAACTTTGATATGCCACTCTTTTTTAAAGCACGCTGTACATTTGAAATTATTTTAAAAATGTAGCCATAATGGACCTACACAATGTCCCAGCCACAAAAATTAAACAATATATCTAGTTTTCTTAAAACTCCGTCGGGTCAGTCGTGACTCATGTATATATATATATATATATATATATATATATATATATATATATATATATATATATATATATATATTCATCTCACTATTATTACAGCGTCCTTATATTGTGTATTTACTGCCTTTAGAGCGTACTGCATAATAGAGCGTCCGTATAAGGAAGCTCTATTGGAAGACAGTGGTTTGAGGCTTAGAAAGTCATAATTTGCCTTCGGACAAAATTTTGGAAGGACGCTTTAAAACTAGTTGTACGACAATTTCGTATATTATTCGTATACTTGTCGTAGAAACGTATTAGCCGTTAGAGGCGCTGCGATAACTTTCGCGTATATTGGTCGGAGTATATTTTGTACATTTAATCGATTTTAGAGCGTCTTGTAAACTTTCCAATGCGGTTGTTACAATATAACGTTACAAATATGGCTTTTCTTACCAAATTTTCTCTACGTACCAAGATTCACGTCTTGTAGAGTATATTTTTCTTTATTTTTTCTATCATATTTAAAAAAGGGACGCTATAAGGTGGTTCTTTAAGAAGACGCTCGAGATGTGTGTGTGTATATATATATATATATATATATATATATATATATATATATATATATATATATATATATATATACTGTGTTTAAAAAGTTTCGGACCCCCTAAATATTTCGGAAACGGGACAAAAAACGTTTCAAATAAAGTTTGTGCATTTCTTGCTAAACTATCTTTTAAAAACCGTTTTTATTACACAGGGGGCGTCACAAATCCGGTACATACCAAATTTGCATTTTTTTGAATGGATTAGTATAGTTTTTTTGGTAATTTTAAATTTTACATGAAATTTAAGCCTGACTTCTTGTTACATGTCCTATACCTAAATTGATTAGATTAAACGATATAACGATTTCTTTATTAACACCACATAAAGATTTCATTAAAAAAGAGTAAAATTGAACAAAAACTAATTTAATTAAATGTTGAAAGTGGCTTCCTTGGACGACTTGACAGTGCATCAAATTGTCATAGAATCTACTGGTTACATTTTGAAGTATTGCTACAGTTATGAGTTGACACTAGGATGTAATTCTCTCTTTCAATACGTGTATATTATCAGGTTTTGTAACAAAAACTTTATTCTTCAAATGTCCCCATAAAAAAAAGTCCAACGGCGTCAAGTGAGGAGATCTGGGCGGCTATTCTACTTCACCACTTCTACCAATCCATCTGTTCGGAAAAGTGGCATTTAAATACCTTCTTACGTTTATCCTGAAGAGTGCTGGACAGCCATCTTGCTGAAACCATGTATTCTTAAAATTTGGACCTCTTCTTGCTAAAATTTCCGGTAAAATGTGATTTTGTAACAGTTGCAAGTATGTCCCCGAATTTAAATTGCCATCAACAAAAAAAATTGGTTTTCTATTATCCCTGCCCAAACATTAACTTTTTCAGGGTACTGGGTGTGTACTTCACGCAACCAGTGAGGATTTTCATTATCCCAATATCGACAGTTATGCCGATTAACTGTACCATTAAGAATAAAAGGATGATTCGTCAGAAAAAACAATGTCATTAAAGAAATTATTCTTAGCTTCCCATTTGTGCATCATGATCTCACAAAATTCCATCCTGGGATCAAAATCATCTTCAAACAATTCTTGAACTAACGCAATCTTATAGGGATGAAATTTGATAGCTTTCAGAACATTCCTGACAGACGAGTAACAAAATGCTACAAAACTTCCAAAGTTTTTCTCCACCATCAGTAACCACTTTCGGCCTTCCTGAACGCCGACGATTTTTGCAAGTGCCGGTTTGATTAAATCTTTGGATTGTCCTAATCAGTGTAGATTTTGAAATAGGTGGCCGATTTGGAAACGTAGTATTGAAAAGATCTTTTGTTGCATTATAGGATCGTTTGGAATTTCCGAATCCTCTAATCATAAGCAACGTAATCGGTTCTCTTTCTATAAGGGACATAATTAAAAAAAATCAAGTTTAAGTACGTGGTTTAAGCACTAACAATGACCTACAATATTTTTGACAGTGTCAACAATACTATAACAACCTGTAATACCTACAAATTGGAAGGTAGGAGAAATGATTAGGTATTAGGAATTATTTTAATATGGTACAAATAACTCGTTATATGGTTTAATCTACTCAATTTAGATATAGGACATGTAACAAGAAGTCAGGCTTAAATTTTATGTAGAATTTAAAATTACAGAAAAAACTATACTAATTCATTTAAAAAAATGCAACTTTGGTATACACCGGATTTGTGACCCACCCTGTATAGTAAAACCTATTTTTAAAAGATAGTTTAGCAAGATATGCACAAACTTTATTTGAAACGTTTTTTGTTTAGAAGTCCCGTTTCCGAAATATTTAGGAGTCCGGAACTTTTTAAACACAGTGTATGTATACATATATATATATATATATATATATATATATATATATATATATGTATATGAATGTATGTAACCAGTCACTTTTGTGACAGACCCACAAGACTGGAATATAGGGAAGTTGCTTTAAATTAGGTACTTACTACAAATTAAAGAAAACTTACAAACTAAACTCATCTAAGTGCTCTAGATAAGTAGTGGTCGTGGGTTCGAGTCCCACTCGAAACAATCTTTTACTGTGTGTACGTTGGTAGCTTTAATAATTCACAATTATTACTGTTTGTAAGTTTTCTTTAATTTGCATTAATTACCTGCTGAAAAACAACTTTCCTATATTCCAGTCTTGTGGGTCTGTATGAAACTTGAAAAATTCAAGCTTGCAGACATCTTGCCACGAAAGTGCCTGGTTATATATATATATATATATATATATATATATATATATATATATATATATATATAATACATCAAACTAATGGGTACATACAGTGTAGGATTACATCGAGTGGAACTAGCTCTCTCGATAGCTCAGATGGTTAAGAGCCCTACTCTAGATAAGTAGTGGTCGTGGGTTCGAGTCCCACTCGAGGCAATCTTTTACTGTGTGTACGTTGGTAGTTTTAATAATTCACGATTATTGTATTTAAACGTAAAGCATTATTCGCATTTTGTCGGAGACTTTTAATAAGAATTTTGGTTTTAAACAAACAATTTTGCTTTATACACGAGGTATTAACGTTGAGAGTCGCTAAGAAAATTTCAATTTACCATATATCAATTACTTAGATATGGTTTCGTGAAGAGGTATGTTTTGTTGACTATGCAATTTCTCCTGACGAAGTTTGAGTTTGAATTCGTTGATGCGCGTACTCAGAAAATTTGAGTAATCTTTTCTTTAATTGGCTAATTAAATGGAAGGGGTCTAAAAAACCAATATGGCAACAAGTGAAATTTTTCACGAGAGCAGAAGTTGCAGCGTTTAGTTTTTCGTTACGGTGATGTAGTGAATATTGCGCAACGACGTTGACCAACGGCAGTGTCGAAGGAACTTTCGTAGCAGGGTTCTCATCCCCTCACGGCCCATTTCAGAGATCATAGAATTGTTGAACCTTCACGAGACCAGTTCATCGTTACCTGCAGTTGATGATAGGGACTTGTAGGGATCCAGAAAGGCGTTTACTGTTTGAAGATACCTAGTGCTTCCGTCGTTCTCTGGAGAGGTCTTCGCTTTTTGCGGAAAAATCCATCATTCCTTCCAAAGTTTCAAACGTTAAGTTCACAGTTCGCCGATAATCAAATAATCTGCTGTAAATAAAAAAAGCTTTTCGTAATTTAAAAATATTACTTTTGTGTATAGTTAAAGGAGAATAAAAAGTCACAAGCAGAACTAGAATAAAGTAAAGTGAACTAATTTCGTGTTAATACAAATATTAGTGTACACACGATCAATTGAGGTTCTAATCAAAACGCTAGCTGAAAAGGAAGCAGTCACTAGCTGAATGATACTGGAAGTTACGAGCGCGGCACCAGTATCAATCATATCGTCGACGTCACCCTTTTGAGTCCATCGTAGGTGTGTAACAAAAGGTCCTCCCCAAGTAAGGTAACATTTCTGTGTTTTTTTATTGTTGTGGTTGACAAGGTTAAATAAATTCTTGTTTGTATTTCAATATTGTATCCTGTTTTATTATTTATTTACATTACATATTTTTAGGTTATTGGACTCGTTTTTTTTGTTTAATGTGAACCTATTATTACACAGCATCTGACGACACGCATATTTACTGTTTATTTTGTTTGAATTTGCTCATCAAATTAATGTCATTACATTGTGTTTAGTTTAAATAAAATACTTACGGCCGGAAGCTTTTCAAATAATTATTTAATTATAACGTAACATTTAGAGGCTGATGAATCACTACACTATTTTCTTTTATGACTTGAGCATAATTAATTGCGATTTGAGGAATTTAATTTCAAGTGATTGTGTACAGTGCATCCCATTTTGGTTGAGACAGCCAGACATCTCGGTTATTGTTAAAGATAGAACCTTGCGGTTTTCGCGGTCCTGTGTCACTTTTTTGTGAAACTCAAGATGTCCTGAACGGATTTTTCCTAACTTCTTTCGTTCATAAGTTACAGGGCGTTTTTGAAAATTCACACTTTTTGGACCCCCTCCATATCTACGAAGTTTCTCAGCGATAATGTCAAATTGAAAACTTATCCCATAGAGAATTTTGTAGAATTCTGTGGTCACTCAATTTTTTTTTTCGGAGTATGGTTATGGAGATACGACTCAAACTTATGATTTTTTCAATGGAACACCCTGCATTTTATCACCTCATTAAATTCCTTATTTTTTTTCCTTCAAAATGATATATAATATATCATTTATTTATATATAAATTCTTCAAAAATGCTCCAAAATCACTAAAACATTGATTTTTAATAGTAGACTATGGATTTTTCATACAAAAAAGTTCAAATTGAAGAAATACTACTTGTGATTTTTCCATGAAAAGAAGAAGAACAATACTAACACTAATTCACTAACAAAACACAAAACGTAGGTAACTAATAGCAACAAATAAATAGTAATAAAAAGTTCATTTATGTAGAATAAGCAACTAATTAAATATTTACTCATACTATTTCATTTCGAAATTATTCGGTAACTTATTCATTGAATTGTTCAAATTGATGTCCATTTTCCCTAACACACAATTGACACAATTTCTTAATACGTCTTAATGCATTTAAAATTATGAAAGGCCGATTTTGTAAATTTTGAAAAACCGCCTCTGTTGTAGCACGAAGTTCTTCAATATTATTGTGCCACTTGCCGTATATTTTATTTTTCAAAAAACCCCACAAAAAAAGTCCAACACTGACAAATCAGGTGACCTTGCAGACCACCTAATGGGTCCATTTGTTCCAATCCAATTATCCGGGAAAGTTTCTTCTAAAATTAAGATAGGCCAGGGGAACATTGTCTTGGAATTCTGTTATTACTTCTTCTAAAATTGCCAAGTACCTATTCACGTTGAGAGCCCCTTCAAAAATGCGGGATTTTATTGATGTCCTCAATAAGAAACAGGCTATATTAAAACCAAATCGACCCTGTTGTTGCTCAAAAATTAGGTGTTGATTTCCTCATACCAGGCTATATTAAAACCAAATCGACCCTGTTGTTGCTCAAAAATTAGGTGTTGGTTTCCTCATACCAGTGCCTTGTATTTTGCCTGTTAAATAAACCGGCACTGCTTATATGGGCTTCGTCTGACCATATGACTTTACTCGCAAAATTATTGTCCCTTCGAGTTTGGTTCAAACAGAACTTCAGACGCCTCGCTGCATCACCAGGGTATACATGCTGGACAATATTCACTTTGTAGGGTTTCAATTTGTGTTTTTTTTAAATCCTTTATACCCGTGATCGGGGAACGCTAGCGTCATTTTCTAACTTTGTAAGAAGTCTGAGAAGATACACGGACGCTGGCTAAGACATTTATTTCATCCACTTCATTATTTTCCTCGTTGTACGTCTTGGGTCGGGGTTTACGCACCATAATTTAGTAGATTATTCTTTAGTCGAAATATCGTTGCTCGACTAGGTTGACGCCTCTCTGGATATCTTACGTTTTAAAAACAATATGTCATATAATGTCTTATTGTAAATTACTAGTTTACCTGTTTAAATATAAATCTAATGCTTCGTCAACGTTTTCATGGCATTGATTGAAACATGTATGATATCATACTTTTCGTTGTTCTGAAAAAATCTTTCAGCCATTTCAAAATTTCACAAATTAACAAAATCGCCAAACACAAACACAATAAAGCGCATCAAAATTTATCATCATGACAGCAGATGTGTTGATTTTTCCACAGTCACTTGATAAAAGAATGCTCCAAAAGTCAATAACAGTGTTTGTAGCATCCATGACCTACTATAAAAAAAATCACAAATAATAATCCCTGTAGTAAAACTTTGAAATCAATGGCACTCTATTAAAATTCAATGTTTTAGTAATTTTGGAGCATTTTTTAAAACTTCATCATTTCGAAGGAAAACAAATAAGTAATTTAATGAGATAATAAAATACAGGGTGTTGCATTGAAAAAAATCATAAGTTTGAGTCTTATCTCCATAACACACACACAAGTTTTCAATTTGACATTATCGCTGAGAAACTTCTTAGATATGGAGGGATCCAAAAAGTGTGGATTTTCAAAAACACCCTGTAATTTATGAACGAAAGACGTTAGGCAAAATCCGTTCAGGCCATCTTGAGTTTCACAAAAAAGTGGCACAGGACCGCGGAAACCGCAAGGTTCTATCTTCAACAACAACCGAGATATCTGGCTGTCTCAACTAAAATGGGATGCACTGTACAGAATTAAAGCATTTTTTTTTGTTGTTAAAGTGAAATTGCTTTAAGAATCGAATTTTTGAGTAACGTAACGTAACAATAGATTATTGTTTTCTATCAAATTAGCGATTGATTTTTGCGATACGCAATTATTTTAGTTAAGTGTGCAAATATTTTTTGAAACCTTTCAGGTACGCGAGATCTGCTGGTTCCAGTGCCACCTGAGAAGATTACGTTTAGGTAAGCGAGTTATTTGAGTATTATGAGCAAGCTGTGAACTGACGTAATTAGGTATTCCAATCCCTGTCGTGGCATTTCAAATACTCTGTCGCCCTTTTCTGGGTTTATGTTGTTTTAACCCCTATTTGGAATTATCTATGATAAACTACCCTACCATGCGCAAAATTTAGTACCCCAAATCCACCCCAGCCGCTGGCTAATAGAACAAAATCCAAGTTTATCTGTAATCTCGTTTTACTGCTAGTTTGTACAGTAACAATGTGTGTATTTCTATGAACGTCTCCCATCAGATGATCTAGGTTGCTGTGACAACCGTCTATCTGGCATTTAAATAAATATTCCCCTTTAATCGAATTTTTCTTTTGTATCACGTACTTTTATTTACATACAAATTGAGTTTAATAATAATTTAAAGATGCTATTATACACTAATGCTGAATACACAGCTATTATTTATGTTTATGGCCTTTACGATGGTAATGGAAGGTTGGCCGCAGAATGTTACAGAAGGCATTTTCCGGATAGAACCAGTATACCAGTATTCGAGTTGATAGGGTTCTTCGAGATAATCAAGAAAACATTATGGACATTATACATACAAACCCTAAAACCAGTACCAGACGAATTAGTGCACAGTTTGGAATACCCCAAACATGCGTATGGAGAAGACTAAAATGGGAAAATTTATACCCTTATCATATCCAAGAAGTTCAAATGTTGGAAGAAGGTGGCCATATTCCCAGGCTTGCGTTTACAAACCATAGAAGAACAATCCTTCGCACACTATTTACATACGAATCCCAATTCACAAGAGACGGTGTTTTTAACAACAGAATTACTCATGTTTGGCAAATGAAAATCCACACACAGTAAGACAGTCTTACTCACTCTTTTAATGTCTGGTGCGATCTAATTAATAATATTTTTATTAGGCCGTATGTATTCTCTCAAAGATTATCAAGCACCGTTTATTTGGATTTTCTTCATAATGTTTTGCCTGGGCTACTGGTAAACCATCATTTTCGGGAACGTATTTTCATCATGTGGAGGGCCACATCCTTGGTCGGCTAGATCCCCTGATTTCAACCCGGTGGACTACTTTCTATGGGGCCAATTAAAACAAAAAGGTTATAGTGTTCCCATTGCAAACAGGGAGCAGCTATTACATAGAATTAATTTCTATTGTGAATCCAAATATGATAATAAAGTCAATTTTGAATTTATATGGACGTTGACAGAAATGCATTGAGGTTGGTGGAATGCACTTTGAAAATTTAATGTAGGTTCTTACTGTTATTTTTTATTATAGTTGTTATGTATTAAAAAATACGTTTTCTGTTTTGTAATTTATAATGCCGATCTGTAATTTTATTCTTTCCGTTCCAAATAAAACTCCGCATCCTGGATTTTAATTTTTAGACTGCGTGATGCGGATTAGCTAACAATGTTGATAAAACAACCAAATCAAAAATTAAACAGTGCGTGGATTTAGCTATGGTGAATTTATTTTAGCTCAATCAGATTCGATCCAATGCTGAACTATCCTTAAGTATGCCAAACTAGCTAATGATTTCATTGTATTCATCTATCCGAGAGCTTTATGGAATAATAAACAAAAATTACAAAAACGATATACAGGATGTGTTTTGGCCCGAGGGTCCAATAATTAACTTTTATAAATTATGGTGCTGAAATTTTATTTTTTAGACTATTAGCCTAAAAGTTGAAGTAAATCCGTCGAACAGTAGAGAAGATATAGGGTGATATTGATTATATCAATATCAATATCAAATATCAATTTTAATAGTCATTTTTTAATGGTATAGGCGTGTCCTATATTCACCATAAGTATGTACAGTGGCTCGCGGATCACCATATATATATATATATATATATATATATATATATATATATATATATATATATATATATATATATATCTATATATGTATAGGTCATGGATGCTACAAACACTGTTTTTGACTTTTGGAGCATTGTTTTATCAAGTGATTTTGGAGAAACCAACACATCTGCTGTCATGATGATAAATTTTGATGCGTTTTATTGCGTTTGTGTTTGGCGATTTTGTTAATTTGTGAAATTTTATAATGGCTGAAAGATTTTTTCAGAACAACGAAAAGTATGATATACAATTTTTCAATCAGTGCCATGAAAATGTTGACGAAGCATTAGAATTATATTTAAACAGGTAAACTAGTATTTGCAATAAGACATTATATGACATATTGTTTTTAAAACGACTAAAGAATAATCTACTAAATTATGGTACGTATTCTGAACCCCGACCCAAGACGTATAACAAGGAAAATAATGAAGTGGATGAAATAAATGTCTTAGCCAGTGTCCGTGCCTCTCCTCAGACTTCTTGTACGAAGTTAGAAAATGACACTGGCGTTCCCCGATCACGAGTACAAAGGATTTAAAAAAAACACAAATTGAAACCCTACGAAGTGAATATTGTCCAGCATTTATACCCTGGTGATGCAGCGAGGCGAGTGAATTTCTGTAATTGGTTTTTGAACCAAACTCGAAGGGACAATAATTTTACGAGTAAAGTCATATGGTCAGACGAAGCCCATATAAGCAGTGCCGGTTTATTTAACAGGCAAAATACAAGGCACTAGTATGATGAAAACCAACACCTAATTCTTGAGCAACAACAACAGGGTCGATTTAGTTTTAATGTAGCCTGTTTCTTATTGGGGTCATCAATAAAATACCGCATTTTTGAAGGGGCTCTCAACGCGAATAGATACTTGGCAATTTTAGAAGAAGTAATACCAGAATTCCTGGAGAATGTTCCCCTCGCCTATCTTAATGACATTTACTTCCAACAAGACGGTGATATATATATATATATATATATATATATATATATATATATATATATATATATAAACTCTGTGACAAAAACAATGCAACACCAAGATGGCGTCGGAATTGTTGGACCAAACTTGGCAGAAATGTTTAACTAGTCAAAGTAGTAATTGGTTAAGAGTTAAAAGAAAAACAAAAGATAAAGGCATTTTTTATTAATAATGTGTTGGACCAACCCTATTAGTTTCACACTCCCGCACCCTCCTTATGCATGCCAGGCAATCTGTAATTCATGCCGGAGAGCTTCTAGTGTCTGTGGAGGATTGGATAATTGCTTGAGTCTTCTACCCATCATGTCCCACACATGTTCCATGGTCGGGAGATCAGGGTTGCTTCATAATTTTTTTTTTAATTAAAGTAAAATAAGCCACATCGCATCGTTGGATAGTTTAAATATTCAATTTGTCGCATTAAAATGGATCGTGTGGCATAAAAAAAAATTACTGAATTCCACAATGAAATTTAATTGCTTCTAAAACGGCTAATTTAAATATCTGCTAAATTAAAATTCTGTCGCATTCGATTTTTGAAATAGACTACCCTGTGTTCAATTCTAACATATATTTTATTTACTTGATTGAAACTTTAAACGTGCTGTTAGAGAGACAATGGCTTATATGGTATGGGTACATAACAGTTTCTATTATTCTATTATACTGCATGTACTTGTTATTATCAATCTACCGGTTATTTTCGTTTTATCTTTTTTGTGTAATTTTTTTTTTGCTACACTTGCACTAGAAATGTGAAATCCACTTACAACTAGAAAATATGTTTGAAAATGACAGTATTCTGTTGCTGGTAGAGATTTCTAGGCTTTCTATTTACGCACGTTATAGTATTACGCATGATTAGCATGGTAAACAGGTTTTTACTGGCGAGGGGAGAAACTTACTGGCGAGCCTGTAATTTCTAAGACTCAGTAAAAACCGTTTCCTGAGTTTAATGTAACATATTTTACTTGTTATTCATTTGTAAATTACTTAAAAAATGTAAATTTATGTTAGCATGATTTATGCTTTAAATATCTCGTCAGCCGTGGCTTAAAGTATTACCGCGACAACAGGTTCCTAATTGACAGATTGTTGTCACACATAAATATACTACTAATGACATCTGATTTGTAAAATTTTAGTACTTTGTTTTTAGTTAGTTTGATGTGTGTTTACTACTTAGTAACAAATAAAATATTTTACTATCCTTAGGACAAATGTGTGCACGCTACTGAGAATTTGTATGATGTTATATGTAAGCACCAACACTTAATCCGGTAAAAAATAGTTTCTTTTTAGTTTTCAATCAAATTATATCAACTCTATTATATATGACACTTCTGTCGAAGAATGCATGCCATGTTTTTACGATTTGGTTAAAGACTTAACAACCGCAAATAACGTTGAAATGAGATACTGCATCGACCGATATAGAAGGATTTTACATTATAATGTCCCCACTGGAAAAAACTGTCGACTCAGAGCTACCGTTACAGCTTATAAAGTATTAGAATCAGAAGAAAATCAAGCACCAGAAAATTTACGATTGGCGCAAATCTTAGGATGGTGTGTTGAATTTGTAAGTATTGATACAAATCTCTTAATATATTGAAGGTGCTAAATTGACAACGCTTTAGTAGAGTGAGATCCATTGAGTCTGTGACGTCATTATGAATTAAAAGTGGTGGGGGTTGAGTGGGGCTGTGGGTGGGGGTCGTAGTGGGAGGTGAGGGTGGGGTCGTCTTCTTTTCGGGGGCGATGTTCAACCCCTTGACGGAATTTTCAACCCCCCGATGGCATTTTAACCCCTAATTAAGGCCCTTTTGGCTGTATTAAGAGCCTTTTTGTCAGTCCAACCCAGGGTTTAGGGGGTACGGGTGGTCACGTGACTGGTGTGTGGGGTAGGAGTGGACAAAGTCAAATCATTTTAATTATGAGTCATAATCAAATTTCTCCGCCATTTTGTTTTTAATTATGTCATAATCAAAGTCTTCCACCATTTTGTTTTTAGTTATGACGTCATAATGAAAGTCCCCTGCCATCTTGTTTTTAATTATACGTCATAATCAATTTCGGCGGCCATTTTGTTTTCAATTATGAGGCATAATTAAATTGCTGGGGGTCGTCGTGCGGGGAAAGTGAGGGGGTGATCGAAATTATTTTAATTACGAATCATAATCAAATTCCCCGTCATTTTGTTTTTAATTATGACGTCATAATCAAAGTCCTCCGCCATTTTGTTTTTGGCTGGAGTGATATAGAAATCGTGTTCTTTCAAAGCACCTTGGTTATTACCGGTAATAAAAAAAGGTAATGAGGGTTTTTAATAATTTATTATAAGTAGTACTATTTTTTAAGATTACATCTCATGTAGCATGTCAAGCTGAGCATCACGTCGTAATTATAATACAGCTTCTAATTGAATATTAAATTGGTTGTTTTGCCTGTTGGTCCTGAAGAACGCATTGACACATCTCTACCCTTCAGCCGCTCGTTAAATTGCTGTATACGCTGGTCCTCGGCTTTGAAAAACTTATGAAAACGCTCATTTAAATTCAGCCAGCTCTACAACTACCCTCTCGCCGTACTTTGCTGCTACGAGGCCAAGATTGGGTATCTTGTATTCAACCCCAGTCTCCAACTCCTTAACATTTTTAAAAGGCTTAAAGCATGTTGATGCATTTAGTGTGGATAAATTCATAGCTGTAATTATAATACAGCTTTAAAAAATCTGCACAGGTAATTAAAAACAATAACCTACCAGTGTTGTATTGAAAGAACGTCTTGGAAGATTGCCAAATACCGTTTTTAAAATTACATGTCATACATCAGCAGCATACTCCTTATCTGCTAGATCTTCAGTAACCGTTTCCTTGTCAACGGGCTTCTCAGTGTCTGTAGTAACTTTGACGTCACACTCATTTTCTTTATCTTCCTCCACTATTCCATCAACAGGGTTGTAATAATTTGTTCTTAAGTCCTCAAAATCTCGAATATCTTCGATTGTGGGTTCATAATACTGGGAGTTCATTTTATGTTAACAGTTACTACCGTAAACGGAATGATGTGTTTTAGCCGTAGTTCCCCATTTCACGACCTTGACACTGCACGGTAAGTGTGTCGGGTGAAAGTTTTAGACCAGGGTGTGATGGTACTGATCCAATAAACCATCTGAATTTTCAACATGCAACCTACTGAACACTGTAATTGGGGCGGACAAAAAACCTTGCGGAGCAGTGTGTTTTCTAATGATACGCTAAGATTACACGCAGACACGCACACACACACACACACACACACACACACACACACACACACACAATCCATTTTTGCTACCAATCTACATTAACGTGCGTCGCGAGTTTTGCATACAAGTTAAACTAGTAAAAAAGGCATATAGCAAAAGAGTTTTACAGGTGTATTATAATCTAAAATATATATCTAAAATTAAAATCACTGGGTTAAAATATAAACAAAAGGTAGGGAACAATTGGTCACGTGGCTCCTGAACCGGATTTTTAAAGGTATAAACTAAAACTGGAGTGTGACCTGATATGTCCGAGCGGAGGTCCTAACAATTTTACGGTCGTTTTGTGCGTACACAGGCTCGATACCGTCTAACAATAAAGACATTAATGTATCGAAATTAATAATTTGGGAATTTTTATAATTTAATATGATATCCTTAGTTTTACAGACGGTTGCGTATTCATTTTACGTAACCGCAATTCTTAAGATCCCACCTACGAACTCCATGATTCTACTGCCGGCTCCGCAGGCCTCCATCTCACCGGTCATATCACCTAGGGAATCATCGACATGTGGGCCCACTCACCGGGACTTTGCGTAGAAATCACGGAATCTGTATCAAAGTACAGAAGCCGTTCGGTAAGTTTCTCCAGGTAACTGTACAGCACCAGGCGAATATTGGCGGTTGTATAAGCTGCCAAGACGACATTGACAGTATTGAGCTGTTCGGTCCCGTCCTCGGGTTTAAGCTAGTTTACGACCATAACTTGCGGACTGCGTTAAATTATCCCTTGGCCCAAAGTTGCCCCAAAATGAATTTAAAAATAATTTTTAAATATATCTAAGGCCTAGATTCGCGCAAATTTGATCTTTGCCTAGTGGACCCCCTCCCTTTCCAAATACTCGCGGATGTGTCGATCCTTCGAATGGTTACACCATGAAGGCCAGTCCGAACACGTTTGCTTGATTTTGAGTAAGTTATCCCGAGAAAAGACCCCCGCACATACTACCTCTGTCGTATTGCCAAACCTCGTACTCCCACACTTCAAACACTTCAAAAACTCGGTACCCTAATTCTATAGCATTTCGAAGCTCGTCCGCTACGTAAGTTCCGGTAAAATTACGTTCGTCCTGTGTATGTGTGCAATTATGCTGGAACATTGTTTCAGCACAGGTTCTACACAACACGAACATTAATTTACCGTGCATCTTAAGAGGCAGGACGGGATGGGACAATTCTGATGGTGGGAGCACGCTACATTTCACAAGGCCCTCGACAGTGTGCAAGTCGAGGTTTAAGCAGTCAACAGTAATGTGAAGCGTAGGATGCCCCACCGGATACTTGGCGTATTTGTTCAAATAGGGGTATTGTGAACAAATATCCAAATACCTGATTTGCACATCTTCCTCTGCCTTATATTACAACTTAACAGCATTAGTACGACCTCCGAAAAAGCTGTCGCGGGGATTCAGAGGTGACTGATTCAGGACGTTGTTTGAGTTAACAAAGTCTCTTGCGGCCGGATTTTGTTTTAAAAATGACCAGAATTCACATTCAAAATTTCGATTAAACCATAGTTAAAGGAACGTATCCTGTGTGATGTTGCCACCATCTTGTCATGACGCAAAAATGGTTTGAGTTTACTATCACCAGCTTATTTAGAGTAATACCTTTTACAACCGTGGAACTGGTATACAATGTTTGTGTCGTGACAAAACCCATCAACCAGGATACCTTCCCTTAACCGTACTTCACTCGCGTTCCTAGTACGCTGAATACGTCTGCCTTCAGAATGCTAGAACAAAATTCAAGACAAGGTTTCCTAAGGATACTCACGTCTTGCACGCAATAACACACTATTTGGTTTTTGAAATTGAAACGAGTGCCCTTGGCAATTTCGTTATTGTACCACTTCTAAAGTCTGTGCGAGATTCGGAAGACATTTCGTCGACCCCGTAAAAGTGCATGACTGGGAGTTTGGATAGGGCCTTGAGTAGGAAATTCAGTCCATCAACGAATTTTATGTTGTTATCGCAGGTGAGTGACATGATTTTAGTACCGCCAGAAATGATTTTAGGATTCCATGCACAGGGATTCTTTAGGACCTCGTTAAGGATGAATTGACAGTTGTAGGATTTGGAATAGTGTGGGCTAGAGCTATAATGGATACTTGTTTCTTACAGAGCGAGGAGATGTAGGAAAGGAGCTCGGATACAGGTGAGGTCGTGAATATGTGTTGACGTTGCCCGTAATGTCCACAACCCTGCTGAATATCGAGATCGGTGCTAATGCAGTGGTTGCAGACATGTTGGGCAACGCAAAACTTGGGGGTATGCATGAAGTTGTTTAAGTTTATGGTTCTGTAGTCAGTGATTTCCGCGGAAATGCCCAGTATGAATATGTGTTACGGCAATTCTTATGGCGTTGGCTGTGGTCGGTTCTATACCTACAGAACTCACAAAAATATTTTGTTGAAAAGGCACTGGTTAAACTAGTTATTGTGTTATAATGTTCCTTTTCATAAATTACATTTAAAACTTTACGATTAGAGCTTCTTGGCCCTTCAAAATAAAGTGTTTGACCTAATCTATGATTATACACAACCATTGTGAAATTAACTAAATAATCTTGAAATTGTTGAATATGTTCAAGTGTACCCCCCTTATTTAAATCGACATTAGCAGTAGCACAGAGCTACCTTTTTTAACGTTAGATAATTGAGTATCGATCTCAGCTACAGCTATGGCAATCACTAAAGTCCTACCTAAACATAAATGATCCCTATTAGTTAGAACAACTCTGTCCACCTGTAAATTCAACGTATCGTTGTTGAAGAAACTTACATTGCTTTGTAAGATTTTTTCCAACGTTTCCATCATTACAGTGGAACTCAGCTGATGTACACGCCTGAACGAAAATCCTAGGGGTTTCTCCGGGAAATTGGCTCTAGTTAGTACCATTCCAACTCTGTCAGCTGCATGAAACCCTGCACACACTTTTCCCAACAATTCATCAACATGTAATTTCAGTAAATCTTACTCCAAAAGAAATTTATTACTGCTTACCTTAAGCCATGTAGCGGGTGATTTATCACCATCAGCATCTTTAAATTTAAAGACAATCCTCTTCGCCATTGTATTAAATCTCCTGATGAACTTTTCCCCTGTAGACACCGTTTTAAAATATGCATTATCCTCTAAGTTAACTGCACCACCATCACCAAATAAGGTTTCAGTTGCCGTTGCACCATGTCTTAACTTTAAATACAAACACTTAAATTCAAAAACATATGGATTGTACTTACAGCGATGCCCGCGGGTCTACCTGCAGATTGCGCAGAAATATGGGCAGCACAAACATCGATATTGGGTAAAGAAGTTTACGGCATCTTAAACAATACATCGATTAATATCTCACAGTAATATTTAAGATGCGTACACCAAACAATGCAGTACTTTTAAAAAAAAATTATTTCTACTTACACCGTCAGTGTTTTCCAACGATGATGGACCACCACCGCAACCACCCCACCTTGTATTTTAGCACGTACCTAGAAATAAAATATTAGCAACAAATTTTAAGAGTGCTGAAATATTACTTACCACAGCCATTAACTCAGCCTGGATCTTCTGCATGGCGTCACGCAAATTTTAGAAACGTTCTAACTCAATTACCGGTATGGCTTCACCACCAACTACGCGCTTAATAGTGTGATAATACATTTGCACCACCTCATCTTCGAACATCAAGCCACTCTCGAAAATACCTTAAAAGGGTAGAAATTGAGAAGCTTGACATTATGACACAGTTTTAACACAATGTATGAACTGTAAGTGAAGTTAGAGCGTGATTCATTGGTTTTTATAGACACACCAGTCACTTACCTTGGATTTTTACGCAAAACCGGGTTAAAACAGAAAAAACAAGTTGCTCAAACAATGGCAACAGCGCAATTACATTTTCAAGGTCCTTTTACCTTTCACGTATTTGTCTATTTAACTGACCTAAAATTCCTTAGATATTTTTTATAGATAACACGGTATTATGAATTGATTGAAACTGTAAATTAATTCAAAGTAGTCTTTTATGTAGAAATGATTTTAAAACGTTATTTCTATATGTAAGGTAATGGTGGAAGCTGTTTCCAAATCAGAACCTCATCATCGGTTTACATCTAGAGAATGTTAAATAAGATGTAGTCATTGACAGTTGAAGCAAACTTGGAAGTTAATCCAAATTAATATCAAAACTGCGTTTTTGTTTTCTAGAACAACAAAATTGGGAGTGAAGGCCTCATGCATACCTTGACGTAATTAGTGGTTTTTCCCAGCCATGCTAGAGTTAATTGAATAGTGAAAGTTTTTTGTTGTTTCATCATAATTGGAAATGAAGGTCAACGTGTTTGCCTTTATTACTGAGTTTTGCCCAGACACGATAGAGGCACTTGAATAGTAAAAGTTTGTTATTGCTGATTACATAACTGGGGAAATCCAGAGAATTACTTTATGTTAATGAATGGGCAAGCCAATAAGTAATTTATTTCCATATTACTTGGGATGTGAATTGAAGCGAAATTAAAACCTGCCTATGTACTTGATTTATTGATTTATAATTCACATTTCCCTCCAAAACAAAGTGTCCGAAGGTTTTCATTATGACTCATAATTAAAATGATTGGACTTTGATCAGGCCCGCGACACTACCTCAACAATTTAATTATGACTGATAATTAAAAACAAAATGACGGAGGACTTTCATTATGACTCATAATTAAAACAAAATGACGGAGTACTTTCATTATGACTGCGTTCTATTATTGTCTTGTAAGTTAGAGTTAGCACCCCTTATTAACATACAATTCAAATTTTCCGCCAAAACAAAATCGCCGCGGGCTTTGATTATGACATAATTAAAATAATTGGACTTTGATCTGGCCCATGCGACTACCTCAACTATTATTAGGCCTTCACTGCGTCGGTTGAAAATGCCGTCAAGGAGTTGAAAATCGCCCCCGAAAAGAAGCCAACCTTACACTCACCCCCCACAACGATCCCCGCAGAGCCACCACTTTTAATTAATTATGACACCACAGACTTAATGGCACTCATTCCACTCACTTTATTGTAAGTTTAGTTATGAACACCAAATTCTTAAAAATTAATGCAACTGTTCAATTACTTATAATTTGTAGTTCATCGTCATAAAGTTGTATAAGGTCTAAAAATTGGATCAGCCAAGTTTGTAAGGGAAATCAACTAGCGTTGGTAATTAAGTCGTTAGCTACTACGCATAATTGAAATTTTTGTAGATTTTTGTTGCGTTTCACTTTGACGTCCTCGTGTTTTGCTCTAAATCCATTTTGCAATAGTTTTATATTACTTACTTTTTATACATATTTATCAAGCACCAGCCTATTTAACTAATGTTTAACCCGCCATGCTTCTGATTTTAGTACGGCTCGTTAGCAGTTTACGATAAGTACAGAGAAGTGCGAAGATCGACCTAGTACGTTAGTGAAATAGTTCGTAGCATGTTTAGGTTAAGGTAAGGTTACTGTTTTGAAGTGTTAAATTACGGTAAAAGGAAACAATTGTTCGGTTACCGCCTGTTTCGTTTTTAAAATTGTTGGAATTGATTGTAGACCGACTGGCGTGTCTCTTAAAGTTACGGAACAGTGGGATTTATTTGATCTTGAACCAGCTAAACACAAAGATGCAAAATTTATGTACCTTCGGGTTACTCCAGTGGTTGTGATGAATAAACTCTTAGAGTGCGTGTCGAAATTTTAGAACATTTAGTACGGGTACGTTATTTGAGGATTGCTAAGACGGTTATTCCATGAAGATATACCGAGCTGGTAGTGTAGTGGTGACACGACCTGCTTAGCACTCGGGAGGTAATGGGTTCGATTCCCGTTACCGTCTACCTTGTATGAGGTTTTTCAAGGGGTTCTCCTCATACACATGTAGCGGCATGGTCACTGCGTATATGCCACCATGTACGGCTGCTTAGACGAATGCTGGGGTAGTATTTTCCCCTTCAGAACCCTAACTCCGTTCCTTCCGATACTATCCTGACCACACCCATCCTTAATCCCGCCATGCATATATACGTAATGTATGTATGCATGCTGGGAATCCATGATTGTGGCTTAAGGAGCTCGGAAAGCTCGTGCAGCCCACCCTCCCCATTGGGGAGGGAATGAAATACGTGGCCTTTTCCTTTTTCTCCATGAAGATTAATCAGCGCATGTAATGATTTTTTGAGTATAGTTCAGTACAGCATGACTGGTAGGCTTTGGTAATAAACAAAAGGGAAGAGTTTATTTAATTAGAAGTGAATGATTTGAAAAACTTGACCTCAGTGAAATTATATAGCGTCAAATCTCCGGTTGTTAAAGTTGCAATGGTATCAATGTTTCGTCACGAAAGTAAAGTTTTTAAAACTTTCAAGAAGAATTAAATCCTACTGAATTTAGACAAAGTTAACAAACATTAAAAATTATTATTAATTTTATTAAATACATAAATAAAAGTTTACCTCGAGTAGGACTTGAACCTACGACCTGTACTTTGCTAGAGTACCGCGCTAACCAACTGCGCCACCAAGGTTCAAGCCCCAATCGATGTAAATTTTGTCTTTATGTATGTAGAACTTTTAATAAAGTTAATAAAAGGTTAGTTAAAGAGGTTAGTAGAGCTGACGAGCAAGTGAAATGTAGAGCTGACGAATACTTTGCAAAGCCGATGAACTACCCCTCCTGGCTCTTCTTAGTTCAACCAGTATTGTCCAAAGCTGGTATATTTTGCTCAAGGGCAAATATATTGATTGTTGCTTTATACGATACTTATTTGTATATTAGTTAAACAGAAGCATATATGGAGAGGTGTAAATTCGAACTGGTTGGGTAGAACGTTGCTGGTTTTGTATTATATTTTCTTCGTATTTCGGACGTAATTGATTCATTCATATAAGTAAATCTTTAATACTTAAGAAATTTTAATTGTTTAAAAGGGACGTTCTGTCAAAAAGAAATTGTGGTGTAGTCATAAAGATACGAGGGTTGATTTACAATAAAAGACATGATTTAAATTTTCACTAGCGTTTTTGAGAATATTAAGGGCAAATACAGACATTGGTGTAAAATAATTTAGAAACTTTGTTATTGTTGGTTTTCTGGCATGTTCTAGAGGTTTTCTTTTATTTCCTTTGCTAATACTGTGAACAATTGTATAACTAATTTAAATGCATTTACCAGATATTTTTATGAAATGTTTATGCTTTTATTTGCCTGTAAAGATACAGCCCGAAGATATTCTGAGTAACCAGGTATATTTTACCAATGCTTAGGGGTTAGAAAGATGAAGTGCTTATTGTGTTTAGTATAGGGTTGAAGGTGAAGCGTTGCTTAAGCGCGTTTAGTATTAGTTAGCCCCGCAGAATTTATTACTACAAATAAAATTATGTCTATAGATAGATGTATATCAATTTTTATTAGTTAAATAAAATTAGTTATTTTCTCTTGTGTGTTTGTTTTGGAGTCTTATACCTTCAAAACCATCCTAATCTTACGCATGTGAAAACACCGGTGTAAGACAGGGTGGCGTCTATTGTTTTACTACCCATATTATGACGAACCCAGTACCGATATCTTTCCTCAAGTGCCCCTAGATTTTTAGTCTCAAACTCGCGACTATCCGGACGAGTTCGGCTTGTGTCTACTGTTGCATTCCATTTTCTTGTATTTGATCCTAGATATCCATTTTTACAATGCTGTCAACTAAAGAAGTTGAAACGGCTAGTATTTTAAATTTTTACTCAAAAAACATAGTTTTCGGAACCGTCATTTCGCCGTTAAATCAGTAGCGTAATAGCCGCTTTATTATGCTAGGCATTTCAATTTTTACCAATTATAATTTAAATAACAGAGGATACCGACAACTAAACTCCACATTCGTCTTAAACACCCCACTTTATTGCCTTAAATAAACTACAATTTTTGTACAACCTTCTAAATATGACGCTTTATTTTTACAGTGCTCCACAAAAAATCGAACTATTTCGGGACTGTTCGGATCACCATGACATTGTACAAAAAGTAATTTACTTTTTGTACAAGTAGAAAATATCTGGTGTAGAACAACACAAGACTTTCCAACCTACAACGTGGAAACTATGTTGAAAGAAAACTTTTCTTTAGGATAATTATGCAATCTCTTTTGGAACACATTCATAATAAAAATAGCCAACGGTGTAAAAACAGCAATGTTAATTCCAAAGCCTATAAAATATCCTAAATACAGCTTAGCTGTTTTAAATTTCATTTAATTCATTTTTAAGGATTGTGTGGTTTTGTATCAAGAAGCTTTATACAGAAAAGTTATGCAAAATAAAAGTATCTTTTAAAAGATGTTCACACATTTAATCGTTATAGATGATATTCAAAAATCTTGAACGAATACTTAAATTCCACTTTGGGAATTTTTTGACGCCAAATGACGCGTTGCATCAAATTACTGACTGCATAAAATATAAATAATTTATCATTGAATTAATTGAAACACGCCGGGGTTTCTAAAATATTTGATAAAAATCATAACTACGGATACACACGCATACACATACGCACACACACTCACACGCACACACGCACACACACACGCACACACGCACACACACACACACACACACTCACTCTCACACTTATACTCACACTCACACCCACAATCACACTCACAAACGCGCGCGCGCACGCGCAAAACACACATACACATACACATACACACACACACACACACACACACACACACACACATACAACACGCACACACACACACTCTCTCTTGCACACATACACACCCGCGCGTTATTAATTAATCGTTGATTAAAGGTTAGCGGTATTTTTTTGCATAAGACTTAAGTGTGTACCGTCATAAAAAACGGTTATTGTTACACTTGTTTTTATATACCATTACATTTGTTATTCTCGCTAGTTTTATTTGATAAAACGGCATATTGATGCAACGTAACATTATTAAAACAATTTAGATACAAATATGTCCGCTAACCTGTGAATGTGAATTCTTAATTCCACTCTTTAAACATGAGAATAATTAAAATACTTTTAATGAAACATTAGCTGTACAAAATGCACCTAAAAAACCTATAGTTTGGTATAGATATGTAGAAGAAAAACTACATGAATTTTTAATTTTTATAAATGTTATACAACCTAGCATCCAGTTTACCATGGAAAAGGAAACTACTGGAAGTTTACCATTTCATGAGATACTAATATCTAAAATTAATAATTCTCTATCTTTTAGGGTTTACAGTACACGTCAAAAAATTGGTGTAATTAAAGCGTTAGTAGATCGAGCAAAACGAATTTGTGATCCTGAACGTACAAGAAAAATTAAAGAACATTTCAGGTTACCTAAAGATCTTTCAAACTCATCTTCGGAGTATATAAGTTATCCTGTTCATGTGGAAAAGCATACATTGGAACCACAAAACGTAGCTTTGATACAAGACGTAAAAAAGTGTGAGATTTTGTAGATTAGGTAACCAGAGAAATCTGCGATAGCTGAACCTGCTTTATATAGTTTAAATCATAACATTCAATTTGATAATACGGAAATATTGTCAAGACCAACTCATTATTATGATCGTTTACAACGTGAAGCTATTGAGATATATAAACATCCTAGTAACTTCAATAGGCAAGATGAAAATCTCCGTTTAAATAGGTATTGGCATCTTATAACTAAAAAAAACACTATGCTACGTCTTAATTTTAATTTTAGCTTTTAGTATGTCTAGAGTAGGTGAAGAATGGGTTTCCAACCTCCGACCTGAACCTTTGACCTTTTGGCCTATGTTGTGTAGCGGGAAATATGTCTATCTGACCTCTTAGCCCTGCATTATGTAGTGCATTTTATTGACCAGAATTATGTGTTGAGATTTATTACCTCATCCTCGCATGCTTATGTGCATCAAAGTTTTATTTCTAGCCTAACCTTTTACTCTACATGTGAAGAAAGAACTGGCTCTAATCTGGCCTCATTTTTTTTGACCTGCATTCTTATTTTCACATTGATTACTCCGACTTAATAACTTATGTTGTAGTTCCGACCTTTCGGCGTACATTAAGTGTAGATAGAGATTACTCCGACCTTACATTCAGGAAAAATTATTATTGTACTGCAAAAAATCTGTAACTGGCGTACATTCAAATTGTATAAGAGAATGAATTATATACGTACAAAACAAAAATTGCTGGTATGAAATTTGTACTGGGTACCTACATTTGGAGAGTAATGGACAACCTTGCTAAATGTATAGAGAAAGCCAAGCAATAAGCTGTAAAACTACAGGTTCCGGTTACCGAAAACATTGACTTTAATCATCAGCAGTTGGTAGGCCAGGCATTGTATTTTTTACACAAATCACGTTCAAAGTATGTGTGCATAGGGTTATCATCTTCTACATGTTTTAAATCTTGGTGAAGTTAAGTAGAGTAAAGAATCAAAGTGTTGTTTTTAAGGAAAGTGAGAGGGGGTTATTTTTAGAACAGCAAGGAGAGGTTACAAATTGGTTGGCAACTGTTAAAATTTTGAACAAAAACTATTAATTTTTTGAAAATGAATGAAATTAAAGTGATTCAGATAACGGATGCTCAATCATATGAAATGTTTGTTGGATGGGAAACTATAGTAGAGTTATGAAATGTGTTAGGCTTAATAAAACATCGATTACAGTACTTATCAGGTCAAGAATGTAATCAGTATTATATAAACGTTATTATTGGAGTTGCTGATATGCCTGGAGACGCAAGAATCATGAATCATGAACGTCCTTGAACCATAACTAGAACTTAAATGTGATAACGCAAGTATAAAGAGCTGAACGTTTGGCAAGCAAACATTGTAATGATACCAAATAGTATACCTACCCAATACCATTAATGAATCGGAATCAACATGGACTACATTAAAAGAAACCGACCTGGAAGAAATTGAACGTGAGAAAGAAATTATCAATGTAATAGATATGGTTCTGACACGATTTCTCAAAATGCTAACCGACGGCAGTGGTAAATCAACACCAACCTAGGTTTAACTTTGATTTATGTGGTAAAATTGTAATTAAGGAATAAAACATACCTATTAAAAATATCAGGTGTGGAACACCACACGACATTCCAACCTACAATATGGAAATTAAAAGAAATGAAATAATTTTTAACAATTTTTTAGGATAATTATGAAACTCTTTTAGAATAAAGTTCATTACGAAAATAGACGACACTGTAAAAACAAAAACAATAATTTATGTCAAACAGACATTTAAACCTTCATGACAGACAGAGGTTAATAGACATCTAGATGCTAATTTAAAAAATTAAAAGAAATGGAATAATTTTAGTTATAATTGTTTTTAGGGTAACTATGACACCACTTTCATACATTCATAAAGAAAATAGGTGACATTGTAAAAACCAAAACAATAATCTATGTCCGAATGAAGTTTAAAACTTCATGTTAGATTGAGATAAATAGACATAAATACATTTAACTTAAAAACATTCCAAAGTCGCCCGCTTCTGTATCAATAATGCAGTTTAACCATTTTCATTCATATTTAATTAATTTTTAGACTTATCTTGCGTTATATTAAGAAACTATAAAAAAAGGTATGTAAAATTAAATTTTCTTCAAAAAATATGTCTACACTTTTTCTTGTAAAATTAATTGTTATTCAGACATTAAAAAAATTTTAACTAATACTTAAATTCTGCCATAGGAATTTTTTGCCGCTAAATTACGCGTGGTATGAAAAATTGCATAGAACATAATTAATCGATATGTTTAAGGTCTATATCTAGGTATTTTTATATCTTTGAAATATGGAGTTGTTTTAGAAATATTTGATAAAAATCAAAAACCGACCGTAATAAAGGGCTCTCCGCCACTGGATTTCACCCAAAATCTAAATTGTTCGACACACACACACAGGCATACAGACACACAGACTCACAGACACACAGACACAAGGACACACAGATACACATACACACAGACACACAGACACAAAGACACACAGACACAGACACATCCACACACACACACACACACACACACACACACACACACACATGCACACAACACACGCACACGCAAACGCACACGACACACACACACACACACACACACACACACACACACACACACACACACACACACACACACACACACAAACAGACACATTCAGACATCATGGCCGATCTTGGCGAAACTTGGCCAAAAGTTGTAAATGAACTAATAACTCGATTGAGCGATAGTGAAAAAAAAGTGGATTGCATAACCTTCTATACTTACACATGTATATATATATATATATATATATATATATATATATATATATATATATATATAGGTTGGAAGGCAAATAATATTTCATTACATAGCTATTGTACAAAAAGTGTATATTCCATAAAGCACAATGACAAGTGGTTTATGTACGAAAGAAACATTTTTGCTAAATCTGGTTGATTCTCAGTTTCTATAACAGAATGTTTCGAATGTAATCGGTTCTTTCTTACCCTTTAACGTACACATAATTTATTACCGATGCTAGTACACGAAGTATATGTGGAAATGGATGTGTATATGTATTTCCAAATTCCCATTTGATACAGTGATGATTATGCATTAACCTGGGGGCTTCTCGTTGAAATTCCACATCTAAGAAGTGCTGCGGAAATGGTGGTCTGAACACAAAATGGGCAGCTAGATTTCCATTATATAGCTCTTTAGGTGTAAATACGTGCTTTGATTGATGACTATTACGAACATCGTCTCTGTAGCAACGCCCGTATCTTACTGAATTTGTTTACTCTGCGTTTATTATACTCATCTGATCGTTTTGGTTAGTGCATTGTATGTAATTACGCGATCATGTAATATTAAGCAATAATCTGTCGTATTATCCGGCACATTTTGTGATGCCTCAAACTCTAAGCAAAGTACGACTGCTTTTCAGTGCAGTGGGACTGGTTTGAAGCATCAACTATTAATGGTGCTATTTTTTTTAATTGTTCATGTGTTAGTTGACCTTCTGTTTGATAGTATGATGCTTGAAACATTTCATGTAAACTTCTAAAACAATTGTTATCATAAGTAATATTTAAATTATCGTTAAGGATAAGGCTCTGTATTAAGAAACATGAACGTTTTTAATAGCACATTTATCAAACTTGCTCATATCTTTTCTAAGGTCGTTTTCTCGGTCAGTTTGAAATCCGATCGTGATATACCTGGACGTTTCTATACTTGTAGATATCTTGATAGCCAATGTGTGCTTATCTGTTGTAGGTAAAGCCGGATATAAGTGTGCTTCTCAGATTCGAAATGCTACTTCAGTGTATTTGGTTTACAATAATTCTTTCGCAAGTGCTGGAATAATATGTGGAACTTTCCAGTATACTTTTTCGATATTAACTTTCTTTAGCGTTCGTAGAAGTTAACACATTACTATGGATTAACACCAGTTCCTGTCTAATATTCAATATATCAATATAACTTTCCTGTAATCTTCTGCAAAGCTGAGAAGCATTCACAATGGAAGAAAAACGTTAAAGTATCCTTGTGAATCGACAATTACACTATTTGTTGTAGGAAACCATCCAGCGTTTTGATATCGAGTACAGTCTTTGGGTGTTCGATATTAATCCTTTTATTGTTCATGTTCACCCTACCTTAGTTACCGAATCCACTACGGTACCGTTCATTCCATAACAAATTTCGCTAAATAAAAATGCAAGTCCATTGTTGACAAACCTAGCTGTTTGAGAAATGGTGCCATCTTCTTTGAACAATCGTCCTTCAATGTAAAAGTAACTCTCTTCTTGAATTGGTATTTTGATTTCATCACTATTTCCAAAACGAGTTGTGTAAGGTTAGTGAGTGTGAATTTTGGCGTTGACGATGGCATTATTAAGGAGAACTATTATGGTAAAACCCAGAGATTGTTACTACGCTTTGTTTGCACCTGTCAACGGTTTGATCGATGAACCTTTATTGACATCAATGTTACCTCACTTTATATCTTTATTGCTAGATTTGTCATGTTTACACATGCAAATGTTACATCATGATTTCGTTGTTTCGTGAACATCGAAATGGTTTACGTTTCAAAAATGTATACGTGTATTATACCAATCTAAATACCAAAATGGTAAGGCTAAGCGGGTTCTAGACAGAGGAAGTAACGTCACACCAATCAGCGACGTGAGCGAGCAGTTAAGCCCCGTCCTCTCCGGAAGTTTGCGGTTGTCGAACCAATGAGAGAAGAGGGCGTGGCTGCTCTACCGGAAGTTGCGGTGACGTTAAGCCAATAGGGTGGGCCCCGCCCATGTTGAGATTAGCAAGGGAGATGGCCCACCTGTTGACCAATGAGAGACGTGACGACCATCTTGGATTGTCTTCTTTAGTTTTGGTGGCCTCTAAAGACGTTTTCTGCAGCTTCTTCGGCATTGTACCTCAACGTCTTCCTGTGAGGATGTCGCATGCTGCAGGGCCTTGCGGATAGGAGATTCTGATAGCTTCTTCGGAATTGTTTCTATGGGGCTATCGCATGCTGCGAGGCCTTATGGGCATTGTTTCGCTGCTGAACATGTCTTCTTAAGCTTCTGGTGTTGATCCTCGATGTGTTCTTCAGCTGCCGGACCTTCTTCGCCATTGTTGCTTTCGGTGTTGAACCTCAGCGTCTTCCTATGGGGATGGCACATGCTGCTGGGCCTTGCAGACAGGTTCTTTGCCGCTGTTGAAGAGCTACTTCCTATTGAAATATAAAACCTGAAAAAAGTGTTCGCTTGCAGATTCGAACTCGAGACATTTTCGGTAAACCTCTATGTTAACCACTAGACCAAACTAGTTTTTAGATATCGAATGTATGAAGTGTATTATTTACATAAATGTTTATGCTGACGTCACGAATTATATAGAAATGCTTATGTTGACGTAACGGTGCGGTTGAAAATTATAAAATCGATAACCAATATTGAAAAATGTATTTACTAGTAAAGGATAATGAAATTTATCGTTAAATATGTAATACATTTTAACTATTAACTCGAAGTAGTAAATAATTATATATATATATATATATATATATATATATATATATATATATATATATATATATATATATATATATATATATATATATATATATATATATATATATATATATATATATAATATATATAAAATAATTCGATCAAGCTTATCCATAAATAACATATGGCGTAACGTATTAATTAACAATAATGAAATTTAGTAATAAATACGTAAGTTAAAAAATAATGCATTCGATAATAAATATGTAATTACAGTTTAGTTACAGAATTAAGCAGTAAATTTAGTAATAATATCTATGGATTCTGATGGTCATAGTTTGCATTTCATTTTTCCGAATACTTTCTCTGTCTAACACTGACTATTACTTGTTAACCTAATAATGCGGTTGAAAATGTAATTACATCGTTAGTTGAGTTGATCGGCCTATTTCCACAGTTTTTGCTTTTTGAGCGCGACGGAAGCGGGCTGTACTTTCGTCATCAGGCTTAGTCCTGAGCACTGTTTTGGCACTTGAGTCGAATTCATATGTTATATATAATTTTTTTCAAGCACTTGACTACTCTCAGATTCGAACTTGGTACCTTTCACTTATTAGCCTGACACCTTTACCGCTGAGCCACTGAGTAATCCAATATAATATATATATATATATATATATATATATATATATATATATATATATATATATATATATATATATATTATATATATATATATAACATTGCGCAGAAGTTTATTACGCATGATGCGCCGTAACTTCTTGCGCAGGTGTATTGCGCTTAAGCTCTTCGCGCATTACTGGAATCCATACGAGTTTCATTTCCACACTAGCTTGGCTTATTGTATTTTCCGCTGGTGCAATGTATGTGGCTTTGAGTTTCCGACGAGCTGTGTTCTCGTTCTTTGCCACTATCTGTATGTTATCCCATTGGATGCGGTGATCTTCGTTGCAGACATGTTCGGCGATTCTTGATTTTTCTGTTTTACTCTTGCGGACGTTGTTCTTATGTTCCTGCGTTCTCACTTTGAGTGGTCTACCGATCTCTCCTATGTATGCTCTGCCGCATTCGCATGGTAGGATGTACACAATTCTTGGAATTCGGATCTTCATTGTATGGTACTGGTCGGTTTGAAGGCAGTGCGTATCTTGTATTTGCTGTCTATCCTTCGTATTTTCTCTGAGGTACCTTGTATATATGGTATTATCGCTGTATATTTAGGTTCTTCTTTTTCGGTTACCCTTTCCCTGTTTAGGTTAGGTGTTAGATCGGGGTAGCCATTCTTTGAGTGTTCTAGCGATATTTTCATTTTCTTTGTTCAGGTCCTCTTGTTTTGAGCATATTGTTTTTGCTCTATCGCATTAGCATTTTGCCACGCCTAACTTCACGTTTTTGTGGTGATTGGAGTTGTAGTGTGAGTAGGTTTCCTGTATACACTTGTCGTGAAAGTGTTGTCATTCCTGTGTACAAGTACATCCAGAAATGGTAGTTTTTGTTCCGATTCCAATTCCATTGTGAATTTTTTGGAGGGTGCGCGGCTATTTAGATGATCTAGGAATTCATCTAGCTTATGCTTGCCGTGTCGCCAAACCACGAAAGTATCGTCCACGTATCTAAGCCACATCCTTGGTTTCTCTGTGAATTCGGATATCCCTTGGTCTTCAAAATCTTCCATATATATATATATATATATATATATATATATATATATATATATATATATATATATATACAGGGTGGGCCACCACCAACAGGACGGTCTTTTGTATCTAGGCAATGCGTCTTTTCAAATTTATTTTTCAGGGGGGTTATGTATATCAGTAGCAGCCACATTTTAAATTTATTTTCGTACATACTGGGTGTTCCAGAAAAGCGTGAGTTATCAAACCTATGTTTTTTAATGGAACACCCTGTATTTTCGTTCAATTGTGGATAGTATTTTACACTTTAATAAATGATCCCTATAGGTAAATATTACAGTTTTCGAGATATTTTGAATTTTATGAAAATAATATTATTAATTAAATTAGAATGACAAAATTCTAGTTGTACATATTAAAGTTGTTACCCTTTGAATCGATATAGTAAATGATTCTTAATTTCTTACAGGGTGTTCAAAATTTTCAGTTGTAAAATAATTACATTCAAATCACATTACCTTGGTAATTTTCAATGTAACAACCTGTATTTTATTAATCTACATTATTCAAAAAAACATTATCCATCATTTGGTATATGGGTTTCCTATACCTAAATATTACAGTTTTTTGTTATTCAACATTTTCTTAAATTTAATCTATTTATTTATGATATTCGAATAATTATGATCATTTTTATTCTTAACACTCAAGTAAATTAAAACTTATTAACTAGAAACATAAAAACGGCAAAATATATTTTTTTTAATGAGAGAAATAATACTTATAATAACAAAAACGAACAAGACGCTAGGAAAAAATTAATTTTACTCTAAAATGTCTGCCATCTGCCTGAATACAACAATTAATTCTATTTTCAAAAGATCTTATTTTATTTCATATTTCCGGCGTTATAGTGTTGAATGCATTAGAAATTCTTATTTTTATATCCTCGGAAGTAGTGGGGACTGTTTGATTTACTATAAGTTGAACAATCCCCCATATACTGAAATCCATTGGCGTAACATCTGGAAACCTAGGTGGCCAATTACAAGGACCACCCCTGCCTATCCACCTATTTCTAAATTTTCTGTTCAGATACTCTCTGACATGTCGGACAAACAGCGCGGGTGCTCCATCCAACTGGAGTCACATTTTTTTTTGTATATTTAATGGAATATGCTCATGGAGTATCCAAAAATCACGTTTTAAGAAATTCAAAAATTCTGTTCCATGTAGATGGCCATCAAAGAAATATGGTCCAATCACATAATCGCCTAATATTCCTGCCCAAACGTTTACAGTCCATCGGTATTGACGATCAACAGTACGAAATAGATGTCTGCTTTCAGTATCGTAATAGTGGCAATTACACCTATTTACTACACCATCACTCTGAATAGTGCATTCATCTGTAAATTCCACGAATTAAAAAAAAATTAGGATCTCTGCCAGCCTTATCCAAAGCCCAAAAGCTACAGTTTAAACGCAGATTATAGTCCCTTTCAGACAAATGTTGATGTAACTGAATATGATATGGATAATATCCATTTTTTAAGTATCCTACGGACACTTGTTGGACTGATACCCGTTTCATTCGACATTTTTCTAGTACTTCTATGAGGGTTATGAGTAACAAACTTATTTTCATTATTCCCAGTAACCTGGTTTGTTTTATTCACCTTCTGATATGCAACTGACCCAGTAGCACGAAATCTATTCAACAACCTTTCAAAAATTTCTTTTCCTGGATGTTCTCGGTCGGGGTACTTTTGAGCATACAATCTAGAAAACTAGAAAACAATTTTCTAAATATTCCCCAATGCACAGTATCATATAAATTCTTTCTTGTAATCCGTATTTCATTTTAAACTATTATTTTAACAATTTAACAATAAATAAAACTATTGTGCACAATAAGTTAGAGACTTAAAAAAAACAACTTTTAGTTGTACTATGTCTAAAAAGACAGCAACCTACTAGATTAGTTTAAATTTTGTTATAAGGGATTAACATTAAATTTAAGAAATGACAGAAAGCCTCGTACTAGATTAAATTTTAAATTTTTGTTGTACTATACGGGATTTTACATTAAATTTAAGAAAATGTTTATATATATATATATATATACATATATATATATATATATATATATATATATATGCCTTATCGGTAGGCACATTTGTGAATAGATTCACAATGTCGAAGCTTACCAGTATTTCTTCGTGGTTTGGTTGGAAGTTTTTGATAGTTTCCACGAAGTGTTGCGTATTCTTGATCATATACTCGGTTTTTCCCGATAAGGATGTGATGATACCTAGCAGATAGTGTGCTAATGGGTGACAAGGTGAGTTTCTCGAGCTCACAATTGGTCTCAGAGGAATTCCTTGCTTATGAATCTTTGGTAGGCCGTACAGATGCGGAGGGTTGCTGTAGTGTGGGGTAAATCTAATTCTATGGTAATCGGAGAACTCCTTATGTTTTTCCAGCGTCGTGGAAACCATTAGAAACTACAAACCACGAAGAAATACTGGTAAGCTTC
This sequence comes from Vesta saturnalis, assembly GCA_036346205.1. Taxonomy (NCBI): domain Eukaryota; kingdom Metazoa; phylum Arthropoda; class Insecta; order Coleoptera; family Lampyridae; genus Vesta; species Vesta saturnalis. The sequence continues at coordinate 47,094 of JARFJB010002305.1, read as the reverse complement.
GACATTGTGAGCCTATTGACAAATGTGCCTACCGATAAGTCACTATCATAAGTAACTAGGTGGAAAAGGATGAAACGTTAGACGACCGCACTCAACTCTCAGTAAACACAATAATGGAACTTCTGACAATATGCATTAGAACTACATATTTCCAGGCAGAAGACAAATTCTACTAACAAGTGTTTGGGATGGATCACCCATAGTGAGAATATATATATATATATATATATATATATATATATATATATATATATATGTATATATATATATATATATATATATATATAATGTGTGTATGTGTGCGTGTGTGGAAGACTTTGAAGACCAAGCGACATCCGAATTCACAGAGATACCAAGGATGTGGCTTAGATACGAGGACGATATTTTCGTAGTTGCAACACAGCAAGCATAAGCTAGATGAATTCCTAGATCATCTAAATAGCCGCGCACCCTCCATAAAATTCACAATGGAATTGGAGTCGGAACAAAAACTGCCATTCCTGGATGTACTTGTACACAGGAGTGACACTTTCACGACAAGTATATACAGGAAACCTAGCCACACGGGGTACACTACAACTCCAATCACCACAAAAACGTTAAGTTAGGCGTGGCAAAATGCTTGTACGATAGAGCAACAACAGCATGCTCAAAACAAGAGGACCTGAACAAAGAAAAAGGAAATATCGCTAGAACACTCAAAGAAAATGGCTACCCCGATCTAACACCTAACCTAAACAGGAAAAGGGTAACCGAAAAAGAAAACCTAAATATACAGCGATAATATCAGATATACAAGGTACCTCAGACAAAATACAAAGGATAGGCAGCAAATACAAGATACAGAAACATAAGAACAACGTCCGTAAGGGCGAAACAGAAAAATCAAGAATCGCCGAATATGTCTGGAACGAAGACCACCGTATCCAATGGGATAACATACAGATAGTGGCAAAGGACGAGAACACAACTCGTCGGAAACTCAAAGAAGCCACATACATCGCACAAGCGATGTATGTAGCCAAGCTAGTGTGGAAATGAGTCCCCCATATGGATTCCAATAATCTGCGAAGAGCTTAAGCGCAATACACCTGCACAAGAAGTTACGGCGCAACATGCGCAATAAACATCTGCGCAACCACGAAAGGTTCAATTTGAGAGTAGTAAAGTGCTTGGGAAAAAATTATATATAACATATGAATTTGACTCCAGTGCGAAAACAGTTCTTCTCAAGACTAAGCCTGCTGACGGAAGCAGAGTCCGCTTCCGAAACGTCGCGCTCAAAAAGCAAAAACTGTGGGAATAGGCCGATCAATTCAACAAATATTAAACCACAGTTCAAAACACTTATAATACATAATTACGTAGTATTCGTACTGTTTAACCAAAATGATTTTACTAATAATACGTAATTATTGTATTCTAAAAAATAATTGTTAATAAATATCTATTTGCAATAAAATCATATGTAAAGTAGCATAAGCAGTATGTATTTATTAGTTAAAGAATAATCAATGTAATGCATAGCAACAGAATTTATCATAAAATTTTTTACGAAGAAGCATACGTATATTTTCCAGCTGTCCGCAGACGCATCCGGACTTAAAAAATTTCTTATCAGTTTTATTCAAAATTTGTATTAATATGTAAACTGTATCATTTTTATTAAGGAACATACTGATTTAGATTGAATAATTGCGCAATAATAAGTAACATTTTCTATATCCGGATGTTCATTTCCTTATAGAACAATGAGACCGTAAAACCGCGTTCTCAATATTTTGATAAGAATTCGATATAAATTATTAATATTACATTTTTAAACATGGATCTTCTAAGGCAATTAAATTTAGTGGGTGAAGGTGAATTCAAACCTGTATTAAAAGTTTCTAATATGATTCTTGATTATAAATACCGGTGAAAAAGTATTAAGTTTTTTAAAATGGAAGAAAAATCGTGGTAGAAACTGAAGAAAATACTATATTTCTCCCGGAGAGATTAGCAAAAGAACTAACGGATGAGAAGCTATGCAATCTTCAAGCATTCATTGAACAAATCGCAATCGTTTACGGAGGCAGTATAGACCTAGTGGCACATTTATAAAGGAAGATTGGAGGTTGATCACGACACCATCTAGTGGTATATATAAAAGTAGATCTAGGATTCTGTAATTGTTATGGCGGGAAAACTCGAAATTTGAAAGTTTCTAATAAGGAGGACCTGCATCTTACCCTATACTCCTATTTACTATTGGCTAGAGTACATTTTTCCAGACGTGAAACTTTTTGTTCCAGACGCCTACGTTCCGGTTCCAGATGGTTGGCTTCTGGTATGTAGATTTTCTTATAAAAATTTGTACCAGGTGTGAAAAATGAAATGCATATTATGTGAAACAGTATTTTATTAATGATAATAATAATGTGATTCAATATAAAACTTTATCCACCTTCATATGATAAAATATTACATTTGACGTACAATGGTTTATACGCAAATGATTCATCATGCAAGATAACGTAAGTATCGGAGGAAAAGCCTGAAGATGTTACGACTTCCAATTTCAAATCAATAACTACGTTATGAGTACTCTCGTTTTGAGTGCAGTTAATTACAAATATCGGTTGACACTTAAATTGTTCGTAACTAAGCATAGAACCTTGTGGCGTATTACAATATTGATTTCGTTTAAATATTCTTCGTAAGCATCCACCTACCAGTTCTTGGCGTATACTGACTAGAGGCTACGTATAACCCTCTGCAAATCCCAACACATGCTTGAGCGGTATGGAAGCGCAGAAGGCTTATTTTGTGGACTCCATCCTGCATACGATAAGCAAGTACTTGGATCTGCAGTATATGAGCAAGGCTAAACCGATAATAGGTCAATTTTACGCTGAAGAACCACAGAAAACAGCTTATCCGGATATATTCCTCGTTGAGGTGTTGCGGCGTAAAGAGGGCCGGCAATATGTTAGATGGCTTGGTATGCATAAATCAGATGATTCCTGGATTAATAAAACAGATTTTGTATAATATGTGTATATTTCATGTACATATTTTCAATTTAATAAATAATTTGTTATATAACATGTATATATTTTCCTGTATGTATAATAACAGTAATAAATCACTTCTGATATAATAATAATAAATTTCTTCACCTGTAACGCAATAATAACAATAATAATGATTGTTATAATAGCTAATTTTTTAACCTAAATCCATAGTAGCGGAGATATTGCAATGTCCCCAAGGCAGAGTATTGATACCATTAGGCAGCAAATACCTCTTGTCATCGCGATTGATAAGAGCGACTATCTGTAACAACATAATCCCTAACGCCTTTTAATTTTCTTATTTCATAATCGTTAAGCCTAAAGCTGTACATTTTGATGCCAAATTACTCTTAATTACCCTTCCATTCATTTCATCTTTCATCAAGCCAATTACTTTGCTATTACATTTCGTAATGTCACATGGGCAGTCTGCAGGATAATGAGAAGTGTTGAAACGCGAAATGTTATTGCGTATAAGGTCGTACGCATCCTCACATTGCATCTCGTACACTAGGTTATCAGTATCCATATATAATATTTCATGCAATCATCAATGAATTGGCGTTGCATGAAATTGTAGTGGAAATCGTACATTAATGTTTTAGATATGTCTAAAATATCCGTTTCCACATATAGTGGCTTATTAAGGCAGATTTCCACCTTAGATAACTCGATAGCCATCAATTCCTCATAAAATATCTCTCTGCTGTGGAAATCCGCCTGGGTTTTTCTCGAGGTGGTAAGAAGTGGGGTTACAATTAGGTTACACACTGTAAAGAAAATAATGACCAAGTCATTAATACCTTCATATATTCAAATCAACTAGACAAAATCAAACAGTAGCTTGACATAGATCACCAATTTCGTAAAATCTATAGTTGATATTGGGTTGATGCTAGCTAGTTCAATTCCCAGATTAACCTATTATCTCTTAATTTTATACACTACCAAAATAAATATTATTAATGTCAATCACAACAGAAAAAATTGAACAAGTTCAGCAATACATACATTTGTGTTTCTATTCGGATTAAAATAGTAACAGCTCACAGTATGATATGAATACATCGTGGATGAATACACTTTGTAAAACTAAGTTGAACGTCTGACGGCTATTAAGTAAAATCTAAACATAAACAAATAGCAAAAAAAGAATTCGGAAGTATTTGCCTTGATTTTTGAATAAGTACACACGTCAATTCCTCCTTTCTTTATACCGCATACGATCTCTGAAGATGGCCCTCCAGTTTATGGAACGGTAACTGTCCTCCTACGACCTCTCCAATATCGGAACCACGGTCGAATGCTTTTGAGTGGATACACCGTAACGATAATGGAAGTTATTTAAATGAAAAAGAACTGTTTGATTTTGGCACCACTTGGTTAATATAATTGCATAGAAACTTATTTACACTACGGTCTTTGTATTCTAACAATGTATGTAAAAATTTCTTAAACGAACGTTATAATTACACGAAACCGAATTAAGCAATTTATATACAAATCCTTTCATTTGACGGGGTTTGCTGTGTACGCGCGAACATAACAAACGTGAACCTTTTTACAATTAATCCGCAAGAAATGAGCTAATCACTCCAAAAATTCGGACAACACCAGGACCTTTCTCATGGAAACATAAAACCGTCATTTCAGGCAACGATAAACGATTCAATAAATCCCAGGCGAACGAAGTTTCAAAAATATTCCCAAAATGCAACGGAAAAGATTTCCAACCGTAGACTTCATTTAACGCCCCCGATAAGGGTGTAAAAAGGGAAACTTCCTTCAAGCATCTCCTGCACGCACGGAAAACCCGTTCAAACCAATTTACTACTTCTACATCTAAACTAGGGCTGATCTGTCATGCTTTCAGTTTCAGCCACATTGAATTTCTTTCTCCGTCAACCAATCATTACTTAAATTTTATCACGCGCCAAAAAAGAACTGAAATTTAATTTCGGAAGCCGAGCGAGAAAATTACATCATAAAAACCTGCACTTCCACGATACCTCAAATACTGTTATCCATGAAAACTGATATTTTTCCATTGACTAAATCTTTTCGATAATGAACCTTGACGTCACGTATCTAGAAGCCAAACTCTTTGTTTGTAGACTAAAAATTTATCTAAATATTCCCGCCGGCCTGTCGCCAAAACGCTTTTAAAACTGCAATTTATGTTTTTCTGCACTAAGTTTCAATACCAAGTAACAATTACAATATTAATTGTAATTTTCCAATGACGCAATTTAACACAACCCATTATTTACAACAGGAACTAATAAACTCCCATCTAGAATAGTAAAAGGGATTTTACTAACATAACAATGTCAACGTGTAAACCAAATCTTAATTTAAAACTCCAATCTATTACAGCTAAACATCCCAAAAACTATAGGTAGTTCGCTTTCAGGATTGGGGCACTAAATTTTACTACGATTTGTAATAATTCCAAATACGTAAAAATATGTTACTAAATTAAAGCTTCCAAAATTCATACTCTAAGAGGTTCAATTTTTTTAACCAACTGTACTACATTTTTAATGTCGGATGCTAATGAGTACTCTGAAGTTCGAAAAATAAGTTGTCAGTAATTAATAAATAAGATGAAATAAGTCCGAAACAGAGAAAATAGTACAAAACATCCGTTGCAGAAAGCGTTCTAAACATTCGCTTTGTGGCTCAGGTTCTAATCTTGAACTCGTTTTAGACTAGTTGGCCTTCTGCAACTTATGTTTTAAAGAGGTCAGTAAACCATTCTATCGCGTACACATAGATTACGCGGGACCATTCTACGGTCATTACTACTTTATTTTTGTCGATTCCTATTCAAGATGGCCTGAAATTTTTATTACCAAAGATATGACTACAACTACTACTATAGAATTATGTCGCGAAATTTTCTGTCGTTTCGGCATACCGCGAATATTGGTAAGCGACAACGGCAGAAATTTTGTATCTTCAAATTTTGAATATTTCCTAAAGTTGAACGGTGTTAAACACGTTTTAAGCGCACCGTACCATCCTGCTACTAATGGGTTGGCGGAACGCTACGTTCAAACATTAAAACAGTCAATAAGAGCTATTAACGGAAATTATAAGGATATTCAAAAGCAAGTGTGTCAATTGCTTTTACAATACCGTAAAATGCCTCACAGTATTACTAAAAAAATCACCTTCAATGTTAGTTTTCGGGCGGGCGAGAAATAACTTCTCGATTAGATTTAATTAAACCTGACCTTCAATCACATACAAATATTAATTCAGATGATAATATCTCTACTAGACATTTTAACGTAAATGACAGAGTTGCTGCTAGAGTTTATGTAAATGATGTTAAATGGAAATTTGGTAACATTTATAAGAGGTTAGGGAAATTGAATAATCTCGTTCAACTTGACAATGGTGAAACTTGCAAAAGACATGTTGATCAATTACGAAAGATTGGTGAGTTCACTCCACATGAAACCCAACCTGATATCATACCTACCATTCTTGATAACCATACAAACGATATGGAAGATACTTCACCCTGTGAAACTCCATCTGATGAATCTATTATACAGTCATCTACTGATAAGTTACCTGTAGTAACTACTGAAAGGGAGCCACCTGGGATGGAAGTACGTCGTTCCAACCGAATACGACGGGCACCTGTACGGCTGAATTTATATGTTTAACCCTTCGTTGCATGGTGTAGCAAATTCGCAACGTATTTCTCTTTTCTAGTATTTTGTGCTGCCTAGTCTAGATAGCATGATGTAACAAATATGATACATATTGAAATGCATTATTAGTTGCAAGTAATTTTCAAAGAGGACTCTGCATGGTATAAATCCTGACAGTTTGCTGCTCTCAAACTGTAATGTTAGTGGCGTCCTATCATCGTCTTTGTTTGTGGGATTGGTTTTAGTGTGTTTTTGTTCAAATAAATCGTTAGTTTCGAGTTGGAGGCATAAATAAAGGTAAATAATGATATCATATGTAGTAAAAACTTTCTTATTCACTAAAGTTAAAATTCAAGTGTGCTTTTATGTTGCTTTTTTGCAACATTATGCAATAGCGTTACCTTTAGTCTTTGTTACATGCTGTAATTCCATTTATAGATGTCACATCATAAAAATGAATTGACTCAGGCCGAATTAGAGTTCATTGTCGAAAATTTATATTTCTCAGAGAGCGAAGATGAATTTGAAAACTGTAGTGATGAGGATTCGGACTACTCACCTGAAGCCGATGAAGAAACTGCAGAAAATCGTCAAAACCTACAAGCCACTCATATGACTGTGGGTGAAGATGAAATAGGAATTTTACAAGGAAATTCTGATGATTCATCAGATGAAGATGAAGAACAAATTACTGAGATACCTAACAGTTCAAATTTATCTTGGGCAAAAGGGCATCTTCAGGTACCTGACAATGTTGCGAAATTTCACGGAAATTCAGATTTGCCTCAAAGTATACTTCAAATGGAATCTGCCTTTGAATGCTTCTCTTACTTCTTCCAAGACTCTTTTATTGATTTGAGAACAAAGCAATCTTTATGCAGTTCAGAAGAATCCAAATAAACCAGCAAATATTGATATCAAAAGGTTTATGGGAATTTGCCTGTATATGTCTGTAACTAAGTTACCCCGTACTAGAGCCTATTGGCGGAGTGACATTGGAATTTCGTATATCCGTGAAGTGATGTCAGTAAATATGTTTGAAAAAATCAAGAATACTCTGCATTTCAGTGATAATAACAGCTGTCCTGAGAAAGAAGATCCCAAATATGATAAATTATACAAACTTAGACCTGTAATTGAAAATCTAAATACGCGATTTTCATTGATTCCAACGGAAGCTACATTGGCTGTAGATGAACAGATCTGTGCAACAAAATGTCGTCATCATCTAAAGCAATATCGTTCTATGAAGCCGAATAAATGGGGTTTTAAATTTTATATTCTTTGTGGAATAACAGGATATTGTGACAACTTTGAGCTATATGCAGGACCTGAGAACTACTTTACAAGTCTAAAATCACACGAGCCTAACCTTGGTGTCACAGGTAATGTGGTAATGCGACTGGCGCGAGTAATTCCAAGGAACGTGAACAGTACATTATATTTTGACAACTATTATACGTCAGTACAACTGATGACGTATTTAGCTAAAGAAGGCATACATAGTTTAGGAACTGTTAGACGAAACAGGTTACACAATAAAAAATTACCAAGTGATAAGGACACGAAAAAATGGAGTCGAGGAACATCAGAAGAATATATTGCTACTACCTTAGGGGTAAAGTTGAGTGCAGTTGTGTGGAAAGACAATAAGTGCGTAACTTTATTTTCCTCCTTATATGGTGAATTACCTTTACAAAATGTGAAGAGGTTTGACCGAAGACAAAAAAAGAGGATTGAAATCAATTGTCCCAATGTTGTCACAATGTACAATAAACACATGGGAGCAATCGACTTGTTGGGTAGCCATATGGGAAGATATCGAATTCCACTTCGTTCTAAAAAATGCTACATGAGGATATTCTTTCACCTTCTTGACGTGGCGGTAATCAATGCTTGGTTACTCCACTCAAGGATACACCAAGGAAGCAAAATGAATCTTTGGGAATTTCGGCTAGAAGTCGCTCAATGTTTGTGTCTCATGGGTTCAAGAACCCAAAAGAAACGTGGCAGACCCAGTGAGACACAACAGCGCATAGAAGAAAAGAAAAAAGAAATCTGCCGTTCATTTTTCAGTGATAAATGTCCGACGAGACGAAATAAATCACTGGGTCACTTATGAAAAAAACCGCCAAAGGTGCAAACTTCCAGGTTGCAAAGGTTTCAGCCACTTCAAGTGCTCTAAATGTGCTGTTCATTTATGTCTCACAAAAGACAAGAACTGTTTTCGAGAACTCCATTGTTAACACTTTAGATTTTACTGTTGCATAGTGTTGCAAATTTGCTAAATATCATTATTATTGTTTAAATAAATTTCTGAGGAAATTAAAATTTTTCCATTATTTTTTAGCCTTAACATGGAACTGTTAGAGTACAAAGAGCAGTTTATTTTTCAAATTAAAAAAATCATGCAATTAAGGGTTTTAACATACTACAGCGTTTTGCTTTTTAAATTCTATTTTCTTGCTTTTAATTATCTATCTCGTTTACACATAGAAATATTTATCTTTTACGTTAATGGCAATTATATACAATGTTTATATTCTAGATCGCTATCATTATATCAAATTCCCGTGTTAGATAACCTTTAAAGTTTGCTTTGCTTGTCAGTTAATTTCAACTACTTATGTTAAATTATAGTGTTGTAATTTAACATATAATTGGTAAAGCATTTGCTTCAAGGTCTAGGAAAAACAGCAAAAAACCTAGACATACTAAAAGTCAAATTAAAATCAAAATCAAGACGTATCATTATGCCTTTTTTTAATTATAAGATGCCAAAACCTATTTAAACGGAGATTTTCTTCTTGTCTATTAAAATTATTAGGGTGTTTATATATTTCAATAGCTTCACGTTGTAAACGAACATAATAATGAGTTTGTCTTGACAATATTTCCATATTGTCAAATTGAATGTCATGATTTAGATTATTCAAGGCATGGTCAGCCACCGCAGACTTCTCTGGTTGACCTAATCTACAAAATCTCATATGTTCTTTACGTCTTGTATCAAAGCTACGTTTTGTGGTTCCAATGTATACTTTTCCACATGAACAAGATAACTTATACACTCCGGAAGATGATAATGGGTTTGAAACATCTTTAGGTGATCTAGAATGTTCTTTAATTTTTCTTGTAGGTTTAAAAATAATCCTAATGCTATATTTAATTAGGATTGTTTCAATTCTAGCTGTAACATTAGCTATAAAAGGAAGAAAAGCAGTACCAACATTAAGAACTGGTTTTTCTTTAAGGTTACGCCTAGAAGGTGTAATAACATTATTAATATCTGTAAGTGAATATCCATTATCTTGTAAGGATTTTGTTAAATATTTATATTCATCTTTCAAAAATTCAGGGTCACAAATTCGTTTTGCTCGATCTACTAAAGGTATAATTACAACAATTTTTGACGTGGATGGGGGTTTGGATAATTTATGAAGGTATCATCAGTGTGTGTCGGCTTTCTGTAAACCTTAAAAGATAGTGAATTATTATTTTTAGATATTAATATGTCAAGAAATGGTAAACTTCCATTAGTTTCTTTTTCCATGGTAAACTGAATACTAGGATGTATACCATTTATAAAAACCAAAAAGTCATGCAGTGCTCTTCTCCATGTCTCCAAATAACAAATGTGTCATCTACATATCTATACCAAACTGAAGGTTTTTAGGTGTATTTTGTAACGTTAATGTTTCAAATTTTTCCATTAAAAATTAGCTATAACAGGACTAAGGGACTACCCATTGCTACACCTTCAATCTGTTCATAAAATTTACTATTCCACTGAAAATAAGTTGTAGTAAGACAGTGCTGAAAAGAATGGTTATATCCTTTGGAAAAAGATGATCAATGTATTCAATAGTTTCTGTTGTAAAAAGTGGAACAACATCAAAATTAACCATTATATCACCCTCTTCAATTTTGAAACTATGCATTCTTTCAACAAAGTCTGCAGAATTTTTAATGTAATGGGGTGTTTTCCTATATGAGGTTGTAATAAAAATGTAAGATGTTTTGCAAGGCTATATTTATTGCACTAACAATAGGCCTTAAAGGAATATTAGGTTTATGGATTTTGGTAAACCATATAGTTTTAGTGAAATAGCTTCAGAGTTAGTTAGTTTCTTTTTTATTTCTTCAGAAATAGATGATAATTTAATCAGTTCTTTAGTTTTTAAAAGAAACTTTTTTTTGGATCTTTTAGTATTTCACGATAAGTTTCTGGTCCCAACAATTGTTCTACCTTAATGTTATAATCGTTCATGTTTAATAGAACAGTTGCATTACCTTGTATCTGATTTTAATATTATTATACTTTCATTGCGTTTAAGATCAAGTAAAGCGTTGACGAAAGGATAAGTTGCTCTTTGGAGGTTTTGTTATAAGTAATATGTTAACGGTGTTACATCTAACTTCATTACCAACATCAAAAGGTAATGATTTCGTGGAGTTTTCGATATTGAAAATTATATCTTATATCTTGGTGTTATCGCAAAATTTCCTCCTTTAGAAAGCGCTTCAATAGCGTAATCTGAAACAACACTATCAGAAAGATTTATAACTGTTTTTTTATGATCAATAGATGGTCTATTATTTTTTTGTTTGTATAATTTATTAAATTTTCCTTTTTGTCGTTGACATGAGATGTCAAAATTTATTTCCATAGATTTAAACGTTATAGAATCAATTTTATCCCAATCTTCTCTATTCAATATAGATGAAATGTCTAAATGTAAATATAAAAGATTTATATCGGTGTTATCCAATAACTAACTAGTAATACGTATTTGATTATGCAGAAGAGCATTTTCAGTTCTTCTGTAAATATTATTAGATTGTTTGTTATTAAAATTTCTCTTAATATTTATTTTTTGGTCTCGGCATCGTAATAAAAAAGTGAGTAACGATAATAGTTATGCTTTACGTTTCATTAATTTTTCAAATTGTCTGATAGATCGATAAGTTTCCTCCCCATAGTTATTCTTCACTAAAATTTAATTCTATAGTTGGCTTTATACGTTTCTCAAACTGTTATACTAATAGCAGGCTGATGTTTATGTTTTAATTTTTCAAGTTTGACAAAATTGTTTTCAACATCTTTAACAATTTTAATAGATATTACTACTGACGAACATAACTGTAAGTGTTATCGAAACGTTTAGATTGTATAATTTAAAATACACCATTAAAAAACCCAAAAAAGATAAGTCTTTTATTATTTATAATCGGTACGTTATTAATTTTAACGTGAATGTATTATTACACACATTTTGTCAGCTCGATAATTCCGCTATGCGAACGAAACATGCACCTACGTTTTTGAAAAACCTAACAAGGTATTAATTATTACTATAATATTTTGACTAAACTAAATTTATGCGTGAGACTTTGAAATCGTTTATTTATTTTGTGGGCGGTTTATAAATATGTGCACTACAGTGTTTCCTGTTTTATTGTAGAGCCAATAACAAACTGTTTCATTTTGGAAGGAAGCCTAATCGCATATGACTATTGTCTTTACAATATGCAGTGCATTCCAGTTAAAATGGACCACCCCGAATAGATCAGTTGATATTGGGAAAAAAGCAACCCTGTGTCCACCACCTCTGCCAGAACCAACACTCATGTAAAAAATTTCAAATGGGAAAGCTAGTTCGGTAAACTCTTATTTGAAAGGTTGTTCAATTCTATATCCAACTCTGTGACCTTTGTGACACTAAAGACAATAACCAATGTCAGACTTTTTAATTTTGTATTAACTTCCAACCTACATATACATATGTAGGTACAGAAGATTATGCAATCGACTTTTTTTCACTAACGCGAAATCGACTTGCTCATTTTATAACGTTTGGCAAAGTTTCGTCAAGATCGGCCATGTATGTGTGTGTGTGTGTGTGTGTGTGTGTGTGTGTGTGTGGTGTATACGTATATATACATGTATATATATATATATATATATATATATATATATATATATATATATTATGTACTATGGTAACACGTCGCCATGATGTGTGTGTCTGTATGTGTGTGTCTGTGTGTGTGTGTGTGTGCGTGTACGCCTGTGCGGGGGTGTGCGTGTGCCTGTGTTTACGTGTGTGATATCATGTGTCCATTATTTTATCACAGATTTGCCGATAATTTTCGAAATTAGAAATTATTTGTTAGTACTGTACATCTTAAATGTAGTGTAATCTCGCGCAAGTGAAAGTAATAATGCATGAATGTTTGGAAAGTTTTTCTGAATTGTAACGTTTTATTTTGTCTTTTCGTATTTGAAGAATATGTGAAATTGTTTTAGTAACAGTAGTCACATTTAGAATCCCCATTATGATAATAAAATAAAGTTTTTGGTTTATGTAGCAAGTTTAGATTTGTTTTAAATTAAAATTTGGTTTAGAGATAGGTATCAATAGATAGTGGAATGCCCTCTTTACTAAATTAGTGCGAAAGAGATGTTGATTAGTTTCTGCGCCTTATAGAAATAAATTGAGTATAAAATTTATTACGTTATATAGTATATCTTCTGTGAGTTTAAATTGTAAGTCGCCAGATTGCCGTCTTCTTTTTGACAAGGTTCTGGTTTTAAACAAAGAGTTGGATTTTATATACGTTAGTTGAAGGTTTATTATAGTTGAGGTTCGTTATCTCCTAAATCGAGGCACCTTTGAACACGATTTAGATGGGTGATGTAATTTTTCCGATTTAGTTTTTCGGGTTTGATTTGTTTCTGGCGCGATTTAGAATTTTAAGTAATTCTTTTTATGATTGGTTATTGGATATTTAAGTTAGATGGAAAGGGTCATAAGGGAAGATGACGAATTCTGAATAAGGTAGTAGTTAGTTCTGTCAAAGATGCCGTAGTAGCAGTATTCACCTTTGTTCGCGGTGCCGCCGCACCCACAAAGTTTATTGGTTTGGGGTAGTGAACTGTTTACGCCCATTTCGGTGGGTTTAGAGAAGTTACGGTGGAAGTTTTGTTCCGAATACACCCTTAATTGGTGGATCATATATTGGCTTCGTTCTCTCCGAAATGATTTCTGTTATCGTTGTCGAGTATCGGCATTTCTCGTCCATGGAGGTTGGATGCGGTGTCGGTATAGGTGCCGATCCTAACTCCTTTGGAGTTTTTTCCGCATATGGTGTGCGGATCTATGTAAATTAGTTCAGGTGTTAGTTTTGTGGACGACTTCGTGTGTACAGCTGCCTGTTAACGAATATTTCGCTGTAATCATTCTTTCGTTATTTTAAATTAATTTAGTACTTTTATTATAAGTTTTGTTATGAACGAATAAGTTCAAAGGTTCAAATCCTACTAGAGGTAAACTTTTTATTTATGTATTTAATAAAATTAATAATAATTTTTAATTTAGTACTTGTACATAGTAGAGTAAAGTAATTAAAGCTTATGGAGGTTTAAGACATTTTGATAGAGATTTTAAATTATAAAGTAACGTAAATTATGTAGCGAGTCGGTCGTTGACCGAACATCTGTTTGATTTTGCATACGGGGGTTTTGTGAATAGTCGCAAGTATTTTTGGAGTGACTTTTTTGAGGAATCAACATACCGATTGTCTTTGCTGGTGCCAGGTTTGCTAAACAGTTAAGCAAATTTAATTATTTGTTATCGCAGCTGGGTAATTTTTTGGGAATTTTGGTATTACCCACCTTTGATAAAGTTTAGGGTTTTATAATTTTTTTATCACGCTTAATTTTGTTGCAGTGACGTATTTCTGTGGTTTAAATTGAAAAATTAAGTATAAAGTATGAAATGTTTAATGAGTTTCGGTTTTATTTTCGCAATTTTGCAGCTTTTACATAAAGCTTAAAATGTCATTGGAATTTTGGTGAACTTGGCGTAAAGATTTTTGGAATAGAATTTTTAGTAGTAGAGTAGTTTGTTCTTTTGAGTGAACGTTTTGGTTTCTTGTTAGGCGAATATACGATCTGTTCATGACGTTAGAAATGTATTTAACAGGTGGCGCCTTTTTGACACTTTTACGCGAATTTGACGTTTTTGGAGTTGCAACGAGTGCCCGTTTACAGCATTAAGTAAGAATCCCGCCCACACCACTGAGCTATGTCGTGGCACAAATTGCCTTTACGAGCTGAATGCTCTAGTGAGTATTTAGCCTGTAACATTGCATGCGTGTGTGTGTGTGTGTGTGTGTGTGTGTGTGTGTGTGTGTGTGTGTGTGTGTGTGTGTGTGTGTGTGTGTGTGTGTGTGTGTGTGTGTGTGTGTGTGTGTGTGTGCCTGTGATGTATGTTAGTATCCACGATATCTCCATAACGAGAAAGTTTACGTACTTGAAACTTCGTATTTAAGCATAATTGCGTTTCTCCTGGAGTTTTTTAGATTTTGGAAGAAGCGGCAGTGAGGAGGATTTATATATATATATATATATATATGTATATATATATATATATATATATATATATATATATATATATATATATATATATATATATATATATATAAATGCATATAGATCGTAATGGCATAATTAAATTATTTTTTATACAATTTTTTCATGCGACGCGTAATTGGGGGGCAAAAAATTCCTAAGGTGCAATTCAAGTGTTTGTTCAATATTGTTACATATTCTAATAACGATCAACTGGAAAATGATAAATATAATTGAATTTTACATAACTTTTTCTTATAAAGTTTTTTATTCCGAAGCCAAAGAAGACTTAAAAATTAATTAAGATTTAAAATGCTTAAAGCGTATTATCGGTATTTTTATAAATGAATCTATGTGTTTATTAACCTCTTTCTGACAGTAGGTTTAAACGCCTACCTGACATAAATTATTATTTTTGTTTTTACAACGTTGTCTATTTTCGTTATGATTATACTACAAAATAAGTGCATAATTATGCATTCAAAATGGGGATTTTTATCGTTTAATATTAAGAATTATGTTATTGGCACTACCTACACCTAAAAAAATTAAGGTTGTATTATTTCATTTTTTTAAACTTCAACTTTGTAGGTGGAGAGTCCTGCGTTCCACACAAGATATTTAGCTGTTTCCGAAAGCTGTACTATTAATCAAGGAAGTAATTAATAAATCAATTTGCTACCAATATTGATTGCAGTCTCAATTTGTCAAAAATTTGGAGGATTTTTAAAAATAAACAGCAATTAATTGTTATTAACATTAATTTTTGCATAAGTTATTTATGTCAACGTTTGTTTTAGTTGAATGCTGGATTGTTAGTAGCTGATGACATTATCGACGCCTCAATAAACCGGAGACGTTCTCCATGTTGGTATTTGGTTCCAGGAATTGGTATGGCCGCCGTGAACGATGCATTTATCCTAGAAAACAGCGTATATACCATTTTAAAAAAATACTTTTCAAATTTAAAATGTTACCTACCGATTATTGAATTATTTCACTCTGTGACAGCGGCTGCTACTTTTGGGCAATCGCTAGATGCTATGCAACACGTACAGAAAAATCAATTGTGTGATCTTAAATTGTATACTGCAGACCGATATTACACTACTGTAAAATTAAAGACTCATTATTACACAGTTGAAATACCCGTGAGATTAGCGATGTATTTAGTAGGTATATTTGACCATAAAATTTATAAACCCCATTTTGAAATACTGCTGGAGATGAGCAACTTTTTCCAACAACAAGTACGTTATTGCCGCGTTTTGATTAAATACATTAATTCATGTGTTTTTTAGAATGATTTTTTGGATTGTTTTGAAAATTTTGCAATTTCGGGTAAAGAAGGTACTGATATACAGGAAGGGAAATGCACTTGGCTGATAATAACAGCCTTACAACGCGCAAATTCTTATCAAAAAAGAATTTTGGAAGAAAATTATGGCAAAAACGACAAAGAATGTGTAGCACGTGTGCGTAACCTGTACGAAGAATTACAAATTCCAGAAGCTTATTATGCACTTGAGAACAATATATCACGTGTGATACATCAACGTGTTAAAGATGTTTCCGATGTATTACCTAGCATTTTATTTGAGAAAATGATGGAGAATTTTTGCAGAAAAGTCATCAATTATAAAAATTAATAATTACTATCGTTATTTTTTTTTCTTTGCACTCATATAGGTAGCTTTTCATCGTATTGTGATTGTAGCTTATGTTAGCAAACGTAATACTTTAGTACACTGCAAGCACGTTAGCAACATTTTAGCCAATCAAATTTTACTTGGTTTGCAAATATAAAATAAATTTTTAGTTAAATTCTAATTTAAATTAATAGGTGCATGATAGTTTATTCATATCTCATTAATACGCCTTTTATTACCTGTCTATTATTTAATATTTATTACTTATTACGTACTCTCTAGTAATTCAGTCTTTTTCTTCCATAATTAATTTTTTTTTCTGTTGAACTGTACATGTACTTACGTTATTCTTCTTATTCTTCTCAAAGTGACATATCCTATCGAATCACAATCACTTTCATCGTGACAGTTCTAAATAATTGGATGGACGTTATATTATAACATCGTCTTAAATTATTGAGTCGTAACATTTTTCTTCTGCCTGAATTCGTCCATATATCTTGCTCTGCATAATTACATGTAACATTCTATATTTTGCTCCATGTCTCATAATGTGTTCAAAGTACGTTAATTTTTCAATTTTTACCAATTTTGCAATTTCTTTTGGTTTACTCATTTGTGCATGCACATTTCTCGCTTTATAACATAGCCACATTTCAAATGCTTCTATTCTTCTGATACAGACAAGTGTCTACCCCATAAAGAAGTATTTTAATAAATGCGACTCGTTCTATTCGGCATTTAATTTCTGATCTATATTTTCATTATAAAGTATTTTTTTATTATTTACACAAAAGCCCATATTGGTAATGCTTTTCCGACTAATAATCATGTATTTTGTTTTTTCTGTGTTAATTTCTAGACCATATTTATTGCTAGTGAATTAAATTTTAGTCAATAGTAGTTGATCATTTAAATTGGTTGCCAAAACCGTAGTACCGTCAGCATGCCTTTTTTAAGTTGTTAATTGTTTCTCGGTTTACAATAATTCCTTCTTCCATTTTATAAAGAGCTTCATTAAAAATTGCTGCGGAAGATAAGTTAAATGAAAGTGGAGGTAGTACACAACTTCGGCGTATTGTATACCGAAAAGAGAATCTGGTTCCCAAACCATTTCGAAAACCAAAACCGAGTCTCTGCTATATGTCTTGTTAATTTCCTATTAATTCTTTCATGAATAACATAGAGACAAAGTTTACATCCATTGGGACTTGAATCTCGATGGCGCAGATGGTTAGCGGGGTACAGATCGTAGGTTCAAATCCTACTCGAGGTAAACTTTTATTTATGTTATTATAAGTTTTGTTATGAACGAATAAGTTCAAAGGTAAATATGTAATTAAAATTATTATTAATTTTATTAAATACATAAATAAAAGTTTACCTCGAGTAGGATTTGAACCTACGACCTGTACTTTGCTAGAGTACCGCGCTACCAACTGCGTCACCAAGGTTCAAGCCCCAATCGATGTAAATTTTGTCTTTATGTATGTAGAACTGATGTAAATTCTAAATATAATGAGATTATAATCAAATTATTTATATTAATGGAATGTGAGCCTGCAATATCGCAAGGATTCACACATTCAAACAGCTTGACTAATATTAAATTATTATAAGTTTTTGTTATGAACGAATAAGTTCAAAGGTAAATATGTAATTAAAATTATTATTAATTTTATTAAATACATAAATAAAAGTTTACCTCGAGTAGGATTTGAACCTACGACCTGTACTTTCAGAGTACCGCGCTAATTTGATTGTAATCTCATTATATTTAGAATTTACATCAGTTCTACATACATAAAGACAAAATTTACATCGATTGGGGCTTGAACCTTGTAGTTGGTAGCCGGTATTAGCAAGAGTGAGGTTCAAATCTACCTAAACTTTTTATTTATGAATAATAAAATTAATAATAATTTTATAGTTATTTTAATAAAATTAATACAAGTTTTAAGTACTTGGTTCATGAGACTGATGGTGGGAATTCTTCAGATTTTCTTCCATACGCCTTTTGTTAATAAAATACATGTAGATGTTAACAGTTTTAGGTATTTCACGGTGTTATACAGGGTGAGGCAACTGTCCGTATTTGGTGGATAATGGCTCGGATATTGAAAATAAATAAAATTGCTATATGTAAAAGTTGTTCATAGTTAAGCTTTCTATCACGTAAAAATATTTTTGAGTTTAGAGGTGTTTCGTTCTGGCCAAGCGCATACTAACTTTTTATTTTAAATGGAACACCCAGTATATTATTGCATATTCTGATTCTTCGTTTCATTTTAGATCAACTTTATGTATCATGCGTAAGGTCTATGGACTGTTTTCGAATAATTCGATTTTTTTGTAAAATTGACGTCTGTTGCAGTCTCTAAAAATCGAATATCTCACAAAATGTAACTTAGAGAGTCGGTTTGAACTATCAAATTAAGAATGAATTGGACCAAACTTTTCTATCTCTAGAAAATTATACCGAAGACAGTACCAAATAGAGGGCGAATTTTAAAATTTTGAAACAACGTAACTCCGTTTTTTTAAATAGAACCCTAACATTTTTACATTGTTAATTCTTTAGAATTGTCTATCAAACATCCATTACATTGCCTATTGTTTATTGTTATTTTAAGTTTTAATATTATTTTGATAATTTCTCCTGTATACGACCTGGTAGACGTTTAAACAAACGAAAAACAAAATAACTGCCAGTTTTCAATATGTTATTCAGGTTTTCAATTGACATACCTCTTTGTGACCAAATTTGTTTTCCAAATGAATTGATCTATAGAAGAAACGGTGGACATGGTTTTTATCCTTGGCGAATGCCAAAAAAATTGTTTATTGGCATCAAGAATTTATAAAGGAAGATCCGCAGATAGAAGGCACACACAAGAAAACAATTTTCAGCGGACATTAGAAAGATTCGTTTCAACAGGAAATGTAAAATACACAACTCGTAACCGAGATAAAGCAGTGACAAATGAAGAAATGAATATAGTGTTGGCTACAGTTATTGATGGCCCACAAGTTATTCAACGGACATTAAGTTCTTATTTGGGAATTTCTTCTAGATCAATTGGTCGAATGTTAAAGAAAACCCTTTCCATCCATATAAAGTGCAACTACATCAGAAAGTACTACCAAACGATTATGAGGCACGTGCAAATTTCTGTCAATTTTACAATTTCGTTTTAAGGACAGATGAATCTACGTTTCATAATAATGGGTTAGTTAATGGACATAATTACCATTATTATTCTGATGCAAATCCGCACATTGTTATGGAATGTCATAGACAAAATAAGTGGTCTATTAATGTTTGGGGTGGAATAATTGGTACTCAAATTATTGGTGCACATTGCTGTAATGACACTCTGACTGGTAAACTTTTCACAATTTCTTGAGTACCACGTTAAATGAATTGTTAAAAGATGTACCTTTAATAATAGGACAAAACATGTGGATGCAACTGGATGACGCACCTGCGCACTTCAGTATTATTTAGACAATTATTAGACGAACGATTCCATGAACGATGGATAGGAAGAGGGGATCGATTGCTTGGCCGCCAAGATCGATAGATTTAAATCCTTACATTTTTCTACGTGGTTATGTGGAAAATCTGGTGTATCAGTTACCACCAACTACTTCTGACAACATGAACTGCACACAACACAGGCTTTCAGGCAGATTACACCAGAAATGTTAGCGCGTACAAATTTCTTTTCGCAAGCGAATTCGCTCATGTTTACAAAACGAAGGCGCCCACACCGAACAAATACTTTGAACCTTTCATTAGCATTATTTTGTATATATTTTTAAAACCTTAATCCTAGTTTTGAAAATTAAATATTTTCCATTTGTTTTCATTTGTTTAAACGCCTACCGCGTCGACACAGCAAAAGTTGTTAGAATAATATTAAAACTTAAAATAACGGTAAAACGGTCAAAGTTAGGTATAAAGGATGTAATGGATGTTTGATAGACAATTTAAAACGAATTAAAAATGTATAAAAAATGTTAGGGTTCTATTTAAAAACGTATGTTTGAAAATTTTAAAATTCGGCGCCTCTATTTGGTACCCCTGTCTTCAGTACCATTTCCACAGATGAAAAAGTTTAGCCAATTTATGCTGAATCTGATAGTTCAAACCGCACCTCTCTAAGTTACACATTTCCTGAGATATTCGATTTTTTAGAGACTGCAACAGACGTCAATTTTTACAAAGAAAATAGAATTACTCGGAAACAGTCCATTTTAAACCTTACATGTGATACATAACGTTGATATAAAATGAAACGAAGAATCAAAATATGCAATAATATATAGGGTGCTTCATTTAAAATAAAAAAGTTTGATTGCGCCTGGGCTGAACGAAACCCCCCCGGTATACTCAAAAATATTTTTACGTGATAGAACACTTAACTATGAACAACTTTTATGTAAACAATTATCTATTTCAGTATCCGAGCTTTTATCCACCAAATACAGACAGTTGCCACACCCTGTATACTAAATTAAGTAGTTTAGTTATGAGCTTCAAACCACTCCCTTCTGTTAATTTTAAAAGCTCACCATGTATATTATCAGGCCTAGTGGCTTTCCTGTTCTTAAGTCTTTTAATGGCTCTTTGAACTTCGCTTCTAATATTGGCGGACCAGTTGCAATGCTATTTTCAATGGAATTTCAATGATATGAACCGTCTGATACATGGGTGCCTGTTTTCAAGAATGAAAGTTTTACAGTCTACAACAGTGATTTAATTTTAATTCTCTAGTTGCTTTATTAATATTTGTCATTTTGTTGTTAACTTGTCAATATTTGTCACTTTAATATTGCGTCTGACGAAGGACAGAGTATCTGTCTGAAAGCTTGAGAATAAATATATATATATAAATTATTACTTCATTTTTCCCAAATAAAGCGTTAATAATGCCAAATGGTGAAAGTTTCAATTCTTATATTTGATTTCTGATAACATTAGGGCTGTCAGCTGGAGATTTCCATGTGTATAAGTAGTAATATGGAGCCGGGTCTGGCTCAGTTCAAATGTCACTCGCCCTCATGCCGGATATATGGACCACATAGAGAATTTACATGTATAAGCGCAAGTATGCGAGTGACAGAAATTGTATGAGTGAGAGAGAATGTGTGAAGGTCAAGGTCACAATCCATTCAAGGTCAAACTGGTGTCGTAATTTTTGGCGCGTGGCAAATCTAAAAATAGAGATGTCATCATTCTACAATTCTTAGAAATCTTCAAGGTCAAAAGAGATTATTGAGCCCGCAGACATATTGCATTTCTTAACAATATAAAGATACATACAGATAAGGTTGTTGTCTATGCTAATCTGTTGGTGAAGGTTAAATGGTTGTTGTATTGGCTAAATGAGGTATGTATCATATTACTTGTTTTTCAAGATTAGTGGTTGCAGATTTATTATAAAAGGCTTCCTTGGGTGTGTACGATTCAGTAAACTTAGTATAAAGGGCGAAATAAGTACGTACGATACGAAGAGAAAAAGTAGTAAGTATAGACAAAAGAAAGAAGCGGCCACAGGGATTATTGAAGAAAATAAAGGGACTAAAACTCGACTTAGAGTATTTTGAGATGAAAAGAAAAATGATTGGGCTTCGGCTTACCAAGTGAGGCATGTGCGCGAGGCGGGGGCAGATAAAAGAAGTATGTAACCCATATTCAGAGACCTAGTGAGATATCATTTACCATTTTGCGTAGTTATTTTTAGCGCTGTCTCGGGCATGACAAGGTTTTTATACACAAAGCATCAAAGTTGCTTGTTGACTTTGAATAATGCAAAATAAATCATAAGCTTTGACCATTAAGTAATGTTTTTACTCAATGCTTTGACTACAAAATTTCAATGTAGTAGAACTTGTTTGATATTAAAATTAATTTTAACCACATTGACACAGTTTTGCATACTAAATTAGTTAACATTCACAAAGTCAATGATCAACATTTTTATGATATCACTTAAGCTATCTCAAAACAATACGCATAAATCTAAAAATACACATTGTGTATACGAACGTATTCACTTTTAAATAATATGCTAAACATCTATACATCTTCACAAATGAATGTCCAATTTTAATAATCTATAATCCGTTCACCATGTCTTATAGGAAAAAATATTTCACTGTTATGCAATTATTTCATTGTTATCATTTAAAAAGTATGTAACTTATAAATGATAAGCAAACGGAAACATTCTTAAATAGTTTCTGAAATGTCTGCACTGTTTACACACAAAAATTTGAGATATATAAAATTATATTTCAAATAATACACTGGAATTAAATGTGTCTTATTTTTTTTATGCTTTATGGTGCAGGTAGACTATCAAGAAATCTCGCGAAAGTTGCTGTCCGACAGCAGTGTCACTAATATAAACTACTCTGCAAGTCGACTCACCGATACTCACGGAAGTTTTAGCAGACAATTTAAATTGCCTATCTAAACATGCATAATTGCAATCGCGCGATTTCTCGCATTACTTCCATTCAGTTTCGATATTTTGGTGAATTGAGAAGCAAGTTCTATTATGTCGATAATAAAAAAAACATGGAGCCACGAAGAAATTCTTCATTTAATTTCGTTATATGAAAAAAAATCACTTATATGGGACGTACACGCGAAAAATTACAGAAATAGAATTAAAAAGCAGCAAATTTTCAAACTTCTAGCTAGTGAAGATGAAATTACTCGAAACTGCATAATTTAAGAAGCCCTAAAGTTTTTAAACTGCTGTGCATCTTCAATTCTTAATTCATTCTCTAAATTATTGTAAGCCCCACCATTTTTCCTCTTTGAAATCCACTCATTAACCCAACAACTTCTAACTCGTTTTTTCTTTTTCATGCATCTTTAATAATACACAATTAAGAACGCTGCAGCTCGAACGCGTCTTACTGAAGGCATTATTAACAGACGAATAAATATCTAAACTTGCGCGAGATCATATCACAGTATGTCTAAACAGGAATTCGATAACTTGTAGAAGTCTGACTCACTGACTTGTCCGACATTTAACTTGTGGCAATTTTTGGTGCTAATGTACATACCTCAGCAAGTCACGCGCGTGATTGTCGCAAGTAACTCGCTAATCTATCTGCACCTTAAAATGCATTTAATATTTTTTAAAGGTTAATTATATTTCAAATGAAAATTTTAACACTTAAGCTTTTCTTCACTTGAAACTTCACACTGTTCTTTATACAATATGTCGCAGTAAGTTGGAACCATATGGGAAACTTTTTTATTATTAATTTTACGAAATAAAGTTATTCTTTATAAAAAGTTCTGCATGTTCCAAAATGTAAAATACGATCATCATATATCACATTTTTTTAGTCGTATACGAGGTTTGTCAAAAAATATGAATTTTACTCAAGAATAAAGTACCTTTAAAATTGACAATTTCGAAAAATGTTATTAAAAAAAATTGATCATAACTAAAAACTACGTTCAAATATGTAATTACATCTATTTACATTGAAAAAATGTATTCATTTTTTAAATGTATTTCTAGGTGCAATAACGATGCAAATTTTACTCTAGTTACGTGTAATCTAGGATGCACTGACAAACTAATGAATGTTTGATAGCAACAAGTGTTTGACAATTACAGTCAAAACGCGTTAGAATTTAACCAATAAATATGGTAGTGTTATTAAGTAGTGAAGAGAAAATAGAAATCGTCTTGATTGTGGCAGAAAATTATAAAACCCATACAGAAGCCGCAATTATTTTTAATAATAGACATCCCAATAAAAATATTACCCATTCAACTGTTACGAAAATAATGAATATATTCAAAAATACTGGAAGTATTAAGAATAGGTTTGACGTAAAACGCCGACAATTGGTTGCCGATGATAATACGCAGTTTGAAGTAATGCTGTCTGTTGTAGCCAATCCAAAAATGTCATTACGCAAAAGGAAATCGTTGATGCAAAAGAATGTAAGTAAAGATACAGTGGCAAGAATTTTAAAACTGAATAAATACAGAGCATTCAAACCAAAAATAGTGCACACATTGAAAGAAAGAGACTATGATAAGCGCTTTGATTTTTGCTGTCTCATCCAAGGAGAGTTAGAAGATGACCCTTTTTTTATGAGACGTATTATTTTTTCTGATGAGGCAACATTCTCGTCTAATGGAACTGTCGCGTCACAACATTGTCGCTGGTGGTCTGATGAAAATCCCAATTTTGTAATAAAGTCTCATGACCAATATTCCTTCAAGACTAACGTGTGATGTGGCATTTAAAAAACAGATTAATAGGACCTTCTTTTTTCGCCAAACCATGAATGCCGAAAGTTATTTACAATTATTACAAACTCACTTCATAGACGAACTACCCTTACAAAAACGACAATGTATTTGGTAGCAACAAGATGGTGCCTCATGTCACAGTACATTGAATGTTAGGGAATATCTTGAACATATGTTCCATGGAAACGTTATCCACAGATCTTTTTGGCCTGCTAGATCCCTGACCTTACCCCCTTGGTTACTTCCTATGGGGCTACTTGAAACAAAAAGTTTACCAGAAAGGGCCATTTCAAGATGTTGATCATTTAGAAAGAATAATTTTAGAAAAATGCCAGGAAATTTCTCCAGAAATGATCAGGAATGTATTACGTGAATTTGCCAATAGAACGAATACATGTATTGAACGAGACGGTGGATATGTGGAGGCATTAGTGGAATGAGTGAAAATTAAGTTTGTATTTATTTCTAGAATTAATATTACGTTAGTTGCACAACTTATTATTTTTATGTATTTTTTATTTTTAAATTAAATTAAATAAATGCATATGCATTCACTACGTGTTTAAATTGCAAAATTGTTTGAAAACATTAAGATTCGAGAAGGTTATCATGACTTTTATAATCACAAGATATAAATGTTCATTCAAAATAGAAACAATATTAAACAATATAACTGCATATTTGATCAACTTTTTTAATAACATTTTCGATATTGTCAATTTTAAAGGTACTTTACTCGTGAGTAAAATTCATATTTTTTTACAAACCTCGTATACGACTAAAAAAAAATGATATTTGATGATCGTATTTTACAATTTGGAACATGCAGGACTTTTTATAAAGAATAACTTTTTTTCTTAAAACTAATAATAAAAAAGTTTCCCATATGGTTCCAACTTACTGAGACATATCGTATATGTGTTAGGGATATTTAATGATAAATAATAATAAAGTATAAAAAAAATCCATTTCGTCAATGGGAGTTACATGAATTACCTGCTTTAAAACAGGCAACCTCAGTCATACGGCCAGTAAAAACGTCAACACAACTGGAAAAACCACGTTGGATAATTGTTGTATTCCAATAAGGTAAAAGGTATACAAAGTCAGCAAGGGCAGGAAATTTTGATCACATTAACATCAGAAACCTTAAAGTACATCTGAATTCTGAGTATTATCTATATGAAGCAATGCATTCAGTGCTAACAAATATATACCTGCCTATAGCAATTTTTTTTAAATTCCGATATGATTAGTATGGTGATGATGATACAGATTCAACTACTTCGAATTCAAATCATGTCTAGTATTTTACTGCTCTAAACAAAATGAGTCCTTAAAAAACTCAACAGTAGACATCAAATTGGAAAGGGAGTCTCTAACACCTTTCAATAATGGGATCGTTGTCTATGGTCTTATTCCCCAAGATGCTATTGTGCAGTACACCCCACTACTGAAGAAGTGAAACAATTATAATATACACTCTGTATGTCTAGTATATAAATAAAAAGGTTGTAATTATTCGTTTAGTTTTATTTCATTCACCAAACATGAAAGTAGTTGCTCATAAATAGAAACTTCCAATTCAAAATAATGATATTGATGGGCAAAAGTAGTACTGCAAAACATGGTGATTTACTTCCTAATAGTACAAGTGGAATTATATGCGGTCCCTCCAACTGCGGCAAAACAAACGCAATATCAGTCTGCTTACTGAGAAAAATGGTTTGAAATTTAAACATGTATACATATACTCTAAGTCATTGAATCAAAATAAGTACAAACCTTTACAGGAAATCTTACTTCCAATGAAGGATATAGGCTACTTTACGTTCAGTGATAATCACGATGTGATTTGAGTCTAATTGTGCAAAATAAAACTCCATATTTATCTTCGATGATATCGCTTGTGAAAAGCAAAATAACATAAGGGCATATTTTTCTATGGGTAGGCATAACGATATTTATTGATTCTATTTGGGTCAAACTTACAGTAAAATTCCAAAGCAATTAATTCGTGATACTGCAAATCTAATTATATTATTTGGGCAAGATGAATTAAACCTAAAACACGTGTATCGAGGACCATATAAGCCATAAGCATGAAATTGTTTCGGGACATGTGTTTAAGTTCTGAGTAGAAGTTTGGTTTCATGGTCATAAACCAGAATGCTGAAATCAATAATGGTCGCTATAGGAAAAGGTTTGATCAATATATACCTTAAACTGCGTTCAGTAGTTACTGATCCGTTTAAGTATTAACAGCTATCTGTTTAGTGTAAAGAGCTATCAGTTCAGGGTAAACTGGTACCTTCTCAGTGAATCCGTTTTGCTACACACTATATAATACCTTAAACTGCTTTCAGTAGTTTAGTAGTTACTGGCCCGTTTAGTTATTAACAACTATCTCTTCAGGGTAAACTGGTACCTGCTCAGTGAACCCCCGTTTTGCTACAATGGATAGTAAGGAGATGATATTAAAACTGCTCGCATTGATAATGAAAGAATATTTGAAAGTGCTTATAAGCCCCTAAAAGAACCTCACACTGGAATAGTAAATAAAATCGATCCTGATACAAAAATTAGAACACTTAAAAAGGAGCCCATTGATGTTAAACCCAAAAAACCACTTCCGTGCATATTTCCAAGAAAGCACGCTACTACCCCCACTAGCCTGCTAGCTCAAGCTCAAAGTATTCCAGGCTTCAGTTCATTAGGTGATTCAACAAAAAGTGCTTCTAGCCCACTATCGCAGCGTCCGTTTTTTTCAAAGAAATCCTCCTTCAGGTCTTCGCACACCATATTTCTTAGATACATCTGTCGTGGGAGATTAATACTGAGAAAGAAGAAGAAGAACCTCTTAGTATCGCAGATGATGATCTTTGGCAAATAGATTTTGCGGAATTTAACACATGTATATATTTGTGGTTATCGACTGTTTTTCGAAATACTTGTGGACTAAAGGATTAAAAACAGAAACGGGCATAGAAGTTACCAAGGTCATACAAACAATCTTCAAAAAGGCTCGGAATCCTGCCAATTTGCAGACAGATGCAGGAAAAGAATTCTACAATGAGCATTTTACTAGACTAATGCAGCGTTATGGAGTCAATCATTACTCCACCTATAGCACGAAGAAGGCAGCAATTACGGAGCGTGCTGTCAGAACCATTAAAGGTGCTCTATATAAGACGTTTAGTCTACCAGGTCAATACAAATGGATTGATGTAATCGATACCGTGATCATGGATTCGATATTCTGTGGGTAACATAGTACGAATCAGTAAATTTAAAAGTATTTTCGCCAAAGGATACATACCCAGTTGGTCTAGTGAACTATTTAAGATTGTGAAAGTTCATATTACTAACCCCACCACATACATTTTGAAAGACATGAAAGGAGCACCTGTACTGGGAGGCTTTTATGAACAGAAATTACAGAAAACATGTGTATCTGGTGAAAAATGTGATTCGCTCTAAGAATAATAAATTATTCGTAAAGTGGTGGGGATTGGATGAAAGATGATTGATCAATAAAGATGATATAGTTTTAAAACTAGACATTTAAATTTGTGAAATAAACTACTTGTATAGCCATAGGAATAGTTTGTAACTTTTAGATGAAATAAAAACACATAAAAAAAGGAATTCTATTTCTAGATTTAACATTTGTTGAATCATCATCAACCCATAATAAATTGTATACATACATTTTAAGCGGTATGTCACCAAGTAAATTCATATCGTCTAAGATCATATCTACTTCACTAAAAATTAATTAATTGTCACCTTTATTAGCATACAATTTCATAAAACTTTTAATGTTATTGTCTAAGTTATTTTTTAATCAAATAATGCCTTAATAATAACTTTATTTGCACACTTTCAGTTTATAGCACACAGTTAAAACACTAATCAGGAATAACAATATGTCGTAATATATTCAGTACAAATAGTTAAATCGCCAAGTATCAGTGAAATTAAAATTTACTAATCGTTTATCATCGTAAGGATTAAGTATTACTTTATTCTGTTTGATTGTAAACACATCATGTTTCTTTGACCTTATCAAATGTTGATATCGTCTTATTACACCAACATCAAACAAAACATGTTTATAATCATTTATCGCGATCTGTTTGACACTTAATTGTGTAGAACCGTTTGCTTTTTTTACAACTTTTTAATCAACAGTGTAAGCATACATTTTTGCACAACTACAAATTGTAACATAATTTTACCATGATTTTCGTCTTTCATGAGCCGGGTACTTTTATTTGCTAATGGAAGTCCAAAGATATTGTCAGGACTTTAATCAGATATATCGAATTTATCAATGTCCTCTTTAATGAATTCATAGATATCGAGAACTGAAAAGGCGTATACGAGGCTATCCGTATCCATGTACAAGAGCTTGGCATTATTAGGAAACTTATCGTGTAACCATAATCAAAATTGTATAAAAAAGTTTTTGAAACGTCTAAAACACTGGAGCCTGCATGTATAGGTTTATTTGAACACACTTCTAACTTATTCATTTGAATGATAAGCATATCGTTGCTAAATATTGCACAACTATGAAAATTTGGTTTTGATATGTAAGCACGAGCACCATAGTGGCCATCCCATTTTGTTACTAAACGTATATCTATATTTACGTACATTTTCCATCAGTTTCCCAAAAACACTATTAATCATTAATTTATAAAATTTTGTCAACTTTATTTTGAGATTGCTGACGTATAGTGGTATTTAAATCGATATGCTTTTTAACCACGGGGACTATTTAAAACGTAATATAAGATGTACTTTTACCAACTTTAATCCATATTTTAAATATACTTTGAAATTTCTGTAATGAATTACGTAATTACGTTTTGGATACAATGTAAGCAATACTTTTTTCATTTTGAATTTGATCCAGGTACGGTGGAACCATATTTTCGGGTGCCAGCGGTAGATTACTGTGACTCTTATGTAATTCTATGGGATAGTCTAAATCACACTCGATTGTATAACCAATATCTGAATCATCAGGATGGTTTATTAAATAAGGAATTACATCTTTGCGAACTAGTAGAGAAATTCTTCATCATTGTTACAATTAGCGCGGGTACTCATTTTTTACTATTTTCCAAATAGTTTGACAACTTTTCTATACTACTACTCATAAATCTGAAACAGTCAATAAATCTAAACCTAATTTTACTGCCTTCTATTACTTTCGTGAAAGAGATATTCTTTCTTTCTTTCTTTATGGGCAGCAGTGAAATAAAACCAGGAACAGTAGCCAATTCTCTAATTCTGAAATGGGAATTGTAACCTGATAAATTATGAAACACAACTGGTAGAATGTGGAGTCTATAGTTTAGGTTACAATTCTACTGTGATGCTCCACGAAATGCTACAGTAGAATGGTCATAATCTCTAACTTTTATATCATAATCAGTAAATAGTTTTCCGCAAATGTGACAAATCGTGGCGCGTTCAAAGTGTTCAACCTAACTGGGAGTTAAAGTGGAATAAGAATTAATCGAAAGTATTAAAAGATTTATAGATTCCTGGCACTATTTTGATTTCCACTTAATACAAGTGGTAATATACCTTTCCCTGAATGCAAAACAAATTAATGGAGAGGTTGTGGAGAGGTTGTTTAAATTTTCGAATTTTTACATCATCTAGTTTAATGTGGAAGCGGATTGAATGATAGTTTCAAAACATTCATAAAATGAGAACTGTAAACTCTATCTGAAGTATGTTGCACAAGATATAATGCTGAAACAACGGCTCACAGGAAGCAATACTCGTCATTTTAACATTCACTACCTCATGCTTTACTGTCGAAAGGCCACCCTTAAATAGAGTATAGTTATTAATATTCACTTTTAAATATAAAACTTCGTGTAATGCCCAACCGGGATCCTTTCGGAAAACTCCTCTAATTTTGTTTGTAATTTATAATAAACATTTTCGTTATACTAATCGCGTAAATTGGTCGCAATATCGATGACATAATTTTTATGGCAAAAGCCTTCAACTGGATAACATGATTTTGAGGTTGCATAAAATTACATGCTAAAAGGACATTCACCTTTAGCGTCGATTGCCTTAACATTAATTTAACCTTTCGTGCAAAACTATTGTATGCATTTAGCAAAAATAAGAGGTTCCTTGATGTTTGCTATATTAACTATAATTCCCGTAAGTAATCTACCATTAAAGCATGAATCTATAGAGTACCAACCTAATTTGCGTGTATGTTTTTGGTGACAATTCCACTACCTATTTTCTCCGAAGCGTTCTTTAACCGTTTAAGTCTCACAAGATAACGGATACATTGCTTTCGAGCTTAAGGAAATTTTCAGTTGCCTCTAAATAAATTTTATTTTGAATTATATCTTGCATTAGCTTAATATTAGCGCTAATTATGCGGATGTGCTTTACAAATTCATTATTTATTTTCAACAATGGAATAATACGTCTTGTTAAATTAACGTATCACTACTATTCAGTATAACCTCACTCATAGTTACCTTCAAAACAGTATCAAACTGCGAAAATATGAAGCACACACTGTCGATTATGCGATAATGGCCTTGCAGCAACTATTTATTACAACTCATATGTAGTGCACCTGTGCGTCCGTGTGTCCGTGCGTGTCCGTGTGTGTGTGTGCGTGCGTGTGTTTACAATTAAAACTCTTGTTACGAGTGCTATATACTAACTGGTATAAAATGCACTTCATTTGCTTATATAATCATATAAACCCGCATTCATGGTCAAACTGGTTATAACTTGTTGGTGCAAGAGTTTCAGGAAGACGCATACATTGCACTTTCTTTGTTATCTTTACTGGGAATATCTATTGCTGATATCAGAAGAAATCACGTCTGCTACATATGATTGAGAAATACTTTCCACGCTTTAGATTACGTTTCAAGAGCTTCAGACAGACGCATACTTTGCACTTTTTTATTATCTTTACTGAAAAAGTCTGTTGCTGATATCACAGGAAATACTTTCCCACGACTGCTACTTACGATTGCGGAATACTTTCACACGCTTTAGGTTACGTTGCAATAGCTTCAGACAGACGCATACATTGCACTTTCTTTATTATTTTTACAGGACGTCTGCTGACATGAAAAATTGTCTCATGTCTCGATTATGTTGCATTCATCACCTTTTTACTTGCACGGCTCAATACTAACCACCTCCACTTGTTAGCAATTTTGTACACGTTAACACGTTACATGTATATAATCTTAAACTTTTATTTCAACATTCAGTCGTTACATACAATACAAAATGGCATCATACAACAAACGATCAAACCTGTCCCTCCACAAGAAAACACTACGAGTTGTTTTAGTGCGGGGACCAATACTAAAAGAACCGGTACTTTTGGATGAAGATATACCAATAATTTCGATACGAGACATTGATGTAGAGGACGACGATTTTGCACGATTCTTTAAGAAATAACTATTCCTTGCTTAATTTATTGTTTTTATGTAGTGATTTACTTCATAAATATATTATTAATCAAACCAATTATTTCGTAGCATCACGCTTGCAACCATAGTTGCAGCTTCACCACCACTGCAGCCACCTAGACCCCACCAATATGGAGGAATTGCAGCTTCACCAACATCACCGCAGCCGCCTACACTCCACCAATATGGATGAAAAATTTGGATTTAATTCAACCACCCAATCTCAAGACCCAACCCTCCAAACTCAGGATCCGACAGACCCCAAGAGTTAAAAATAAAAGTGAACATTTTATCACAATACATAAACGAGGAAAACTCGGAAGTGTTAAAAGTGCAACAATTATCGAGTGCGTGGGTTGAACCTGACAACAACTTACACATTGCGCGAAGAAACATTAAAAATGCCATACAAATATTAGATAGTTTAGACATTTATGTTAGTTTATAATTAGGTACTAAGTAGTTTTGTAATTGTTTTAATAAATATTTTTTTACACTTTATTATTATTTGTATATAAAGAACAATGTGAAGTTACAAGTGAAGAAAGGCTTAAGTGTTAAAATTTTCATTTGAAACATAATTAACCTCTAAAAAATGTTGAAAATTTTAATATATCTCAAAATTTTTGTGTGTAAACAGTGCAGACATTTTAAAAACTATTTAACAATGTTTCCGTTTGCTTATCACTTATAAATTACATAATTTTTAAATGATAACAATGAAATCAACTGTGATTAAAGTTAATATTAATATGAAACGAGTTCTAGTACATTGAAATTTTTTAGTCAAAGCTTATGATTTATTTTGCATTTTTCAAAGTAACCATGAAAGTTTGATGCTTTGTGTGTAAAAACCTTGTCATGCGCGAGAAAGCGATAAAAATAACTACACAGAAAGCTAAATGATCTCATTTATGCATTTAAAGGACGCGCGTTCTTGTGTAATTTAGCAACTCCCAATCGATTTTTTTTTTGAAAACATGAATGCTCCAGCTGTATTTTTTCATCAACGCTCATTATTTGTACATATCAAAACTAGCGGATGACTATCAATCCACTTACTATAATAAAATCAGTTTAAAATCAGCAAAATAAATGAGTCTTCGACCGCATTTAAAATTAAAATTCTTAAGCTATCTGTAGCACTAGGTATCTGAATATGGGTTACGATACTTCTTTATCTGCCCCCGCCTCGTGCACATTCCTCACTTGCTAAGCCGAAGCCCAATAATTTTTCCTTTTATCTCAAAATACTCGAGTCGAGTTTTAGTTCCTTTATTTTCTTCAATAATCCATGTAGCCGCTTCTTTCTTTCGTCTACACTTACCACTTTTTCTCTTCGCATCGTACGTACTTGTTTCGACATTTCCGCTAAGTTTACTGAATCGTACACACCCAAGGAAGCCTTTTATAATAAATCTGCAACCTCTAATCTTGAAAAATTATCCTTGAACTGATTCTATTTTTAAATTTCTAAGAATTGTAATATGATACAACCCGCGTTTCGCCAATACAATAACCATTTAACCTTTACCAAGTTATTACCATAGACAACAACCTTATCTGTATGTACCTTTATATTAAAATAGACAACCTACTTCTTGTATTTCTAAGAAACGTAATATGCCCACGGGCTCAATAATCTCTTTTGACCTTGAAGACTTGTAACAATTGTAAAATGATATTCCTGTTTTTAAATTTCTAAGAATTGTAATATGATACATCCTTCATTTAGCGAATACCACCAACAACAACCATTTAACCTTCACCAACATATTAGCATACACAACAACTTTATCTACATGTGTCTTTATATTGCTAAGAAATGTAATATGTCTGCGGGCTCAATAATATCTTTTGACCTTGAAGATTTCTAAGAATTGCAAAATGATGACATTTCCATTTTTAGATTTAACACGCGCCAAAAATGACACCAGTTTGACATTCCCACATTCTCTCTCTCACTCGCACACTTACGCTTAAACATGTAAGTTCTCTACGTGGTCCATATACCCAGCATGAGGGCGAATGACTTGAACTGAGCCAGAACCGGCTCCATATTACTACTTATACACATGAAAATCTCCAGCTGACAACTCTAATGTCAGAAATCAAATATAAGAATTGAAACTTTCACTATTCGATATTGTTAACGCTTTATTTGGAAAAATGGCGTAATAATTTATATATTATTTATTCGCAAGGTTTTAGACACTCCGTCCTTCGTCAGATGTAATATTAACGTGACAAGTATTGACAAGTTAACAACAAAATGACAAACATTAATAAGGCAACTAGAGAATTAAAATTCTTAGAAATTTAAAAATAGAATCTTCAAGATCAAAGTTTATTGACTCTTAGAAACTCAGAAATAGAATGTTCATGGTCAAAGTTTACTGACCTACAGGAGTATTATACTACAATTCTTGGAAATCTAAAGATAGTCACTTCATGAAAAGAAGATTGACAGGTTGTTGTCTATGCTAAAAAGTATGTCAAGGTTAAATGGTCCTTGTATTGGCTCTGTGCGTCTGCGTATCTGAGTATCTGTGTGGGTGTGTACCGTGTGTGTGTGTACGCGCGTGTGTGCGCCGTGCGTCCGTCTGTCCGTGTGTGTGTGTGTGTGTGTGTATGTGTGTGTGTGTGTGTGTTTTGCGTGCGTGTGTAAAATAAAACCGTAAACGTTTTTATTTTATAAAGGCAAAATAAACTCGCATTCTCGTTCACATACAAACCAGTCTCTTTAAAATATTGACTATTTTAGAAGACCT
Organism: Vesta saturnalis; assembly: GCA_036346205.1. Taxonomy (NCBI): domain Eukaryota; kingdom Metazoa; phylum Arthropoda; class Insecta; order Coleoptera; family Lampyridae; genus Vesta; species Vesta saturnalis. The sequence continues at coordinate 11,735 of JARFJB010002305.1, read as the reverse complement.
TCGTAGGTATAAAAGAGCAAAGACCCGGCTATCCTATCACCCAACACCTGCTATCCCGTTTAGATAACGGCATAAAAATATTTCCTGCTTCCTGTAGCCACTGAAAAAGACAGGACTGGCTTCAAAATTTTCATTTATTTTTTTTATAATTTAATTCAACTAAAATTAAAATAGGACTTAAAATTGGGTCATTTGAATGTATAGCCGTCACTCTTAATTAATATTTTCACTAAAATCCAAAAGGTAGAGTAGAAGGAGGACCACTGTCAGTAAGACCCGAAGACGAGATAACCGATTCTGATCCAGAAGAAATAACTTCTTCATTTGATTCATTAACACTGTTCAGAAATAACTGTTTAATTTAATTAGTTTCATTTATGTTGACGTTATCAGTTTTAAGTGTAAATATTTGGTTCTGTAAAATAAATAAGTTAATATATGTTTAAACCCTTATAAGACTATAGTTCAGTGTGGGCTACCCTAATACAGTGATCAACCCCAAAACCAGAAAACGTACCATCTTCTTGCAGACGCAAGAACCGATTGAGCTAGTTCCGAGGCGAAATAAAGTTAAGTCAATCTCATTTCCGAAAAAAGGGCGTTACAACCTCGATGATGCGTATATATATATATATATATATATATATATGCATTGTATATATACAACACATTACAATCCTTCATAGGAGAGAATTCTTATGCGTCAGGCCGTTTTCAAACTTGGTGATGATTCTTGTGGCGTCATTGGTTTAAATACGTCATCTGCGCGAACTTAACGAATTTGCGTTCTCTTATAGGCATACCTTGTATTTTTGTAACATGGTTTTAATCTTAATTCGCTTTTGCATGCTCTTTTATTATGCACGTGCGTAGAATGATTTTAATTTTTATTCTTTGTGGCATGTGGTGTTTATTTTTAAAATTGTCTTTTGTTTTATTTAACAAAGAATGAATCATACCTGAATTGATGGGGATTTTTTTCTCATTGACCGATCAATACTGTCTTTCGTATTTCTCTTCGGGATTTAAAACTATCTAATCTAATCTATTAATTCTTCGTGGTATAAGATTTCAATGAAACTAACGATCCAAATGGACACTGCAGTTTATATTAAAATACAGGAAAAATAATGGTTGTATTAACGTACTAATTGTTTTTAAGTACGATGCATCAACGAACGAACGGAAAGGTCAGACAACTGCGTTGCAGTGGTTATTGCAATATAAACATGTGGAAAGAAGAGACTACTAGGGTTCAAAAACTTAAATAAATATTGTAGTTGGTGCAGGATCCAAACTTTCAATTAGGCCGTATGTCCCAGATATGACTGAGTGATCACGTATTGCTAATTTTATTTGACTTAAAAATACGTATCTTGAATTTTTACTTTCTTGCTAAACAAGAAAGTACATATAGACGATTTTGATTAAATTTGGAATGAAGGCTTACGAGACAATTATGTCAACAAAACAAGCTTTTAAACGCAATAGGTATATAGGGAGTGAAAATAAGGTGTTACTTTGGGGATGAGTTTTAACATAGAAGATTGAAACTCAGGTCATCAATAACTCGCATGAAATGTAATTTTTTAAACCCTTCAAAATTGAATATGGCCGGAGCTACAGTAACATATACATTTATGCTTCTAGAAATATATATTTCCGATACCGTTCAAGATATGAAATAATTGGAAATAGATATACGTAGTAGAATAAAGGTTCTTTAAAGACATTTCTTTACGTAATAAATTATGGTATAAATTTGCTTACATTCAAGGGGTCAAATTTAAGCAATTATTCGTAATTGATTTATTCAAAATTCTCTTCAAGTATTTTTGTTTTTTTATGTTCTCTAGCCAACCAGCCACTCTTATGAATCCAACTAACCTACTTCTTCTAAGGCTACTAGTATAGGAGGTATGAATTTTCAAATATTTAATATTGATATTGTTATAACTTTCTAACTACTTGATTACAAACTTGGGATTTTGGAAATAAACTTTGTTCATTTACGCTAATAAAATGATATTATCCTGATGAAAACACAACTTCCGGTTTTTCCGGAAATTAAAAACATTCCTCGTTATGCTGGTATAACATACACATATTATTACTTTATTTGAAAGGGAGCGAAATTTGCTTTAAAATGATATGAAACAGTCCAGGCTTGAAAGATGAGCAAGATATCTATTTCTAACTTTCTACCCACATATACATACGTAGGTATAGAAGGTTATGCAATCGACTTTTTCACTATCGCTAAATCGACTTATTAGCTCATTTTACAACTTTTGGCCAAGTTTTCTCAAGATCGGCCATGATGTCTGGATGTCTAGGAATGGGTTACTAGGTCAGTCTTTGGTTTTTATTAAATATTTCTAAAACAGCTGAATATTTCAAAGATATAAAATACCCCATACATTTTTAATATTTTGCAAAAAGTTCTAATATAAGTAATTTGATTGTAATCTCATTATATTTAGAATTTTCATCAGTTCTACATACATAAAGGCAAAATTTACATCGATTGGGGCTTGAACCTTGATGGCGCAGTTGGTTAGCGCGGTACTCTAGCAAAGTACAGTTCGTAGGTTCAAATCCTACTCGAGGTAAACTTTTTATTTATGTATTTAATAAAATTAATAATAATTTTAATTACATATTTACCTTTGAACTTATTCGTTCATAACAAAACTTATAATAATACAATTATTATAGATTTGTGTTGTGTATACATGAACAATAACAAAATGTGTAACTACAAATCAGAAAATGATCGTGAGTATTCATAGATACATTTTATCATTATTATTAATTAATTAATTTGTTACAGTATCAGTCTTCATGCCAACAATGTGATATACCAGGAGTACATCTATGCGAGCTGCATATATCTCTCATAACTTTTTGCTGTCTGTGTGTTAGATATTGCACCCGGTGAAGAAGAAAATTTATGCGAAAACTGCAAGAATTATGTTTTATGCAAACGATAACTGTCATATATGTGATTTGCCGTTATCAGTGGGGATGAGGTTTTGCGTAGCTCATTCGTTTATGTGGTATGCGGCTTAACGATAACCCCAGGGTTAAACCGCTGCCTCACACATGATACAGTTTAATGAATTACTAAAACTCCTTTTATCTTTTTTATTTGAGATTATAAAAAACAAGATGATTAATTAATTGTAAGTTATAATTAAAAAATTAGTGTTCCATAACAGAGGGCTAAGTCCGAGAACAGATTCAAGCGTTCTACACTTGTCTTATACGTTAGTGTTACACCGCTAGGTGCGGTCTCCTCTATTACAGAAAGCACTCATTAGTCTATACACCACTAGATGGCGCTACAAACAAAACCCTAATTAGTCCTAGAAATATACCGCTAGATGGAATGACCTTCATTACAGAAAATATTCATTAGTCCATACACCACTAGATGGTACCACAAACAAACGCTAATTAGTCCTAGAAATAGACCGCTAGATGGAATGACCTTCATTACAGAAAATATTCATTAGTCCATACACCACTAGATGTCGCTACAAACAAATTCAAATTTCCCAACAAGGGGCCACGACAAGAAGGTGCAGGTCCTAACACAAGTTTTTATAGCTGTCTTACAAGTCTGCATTTTATAATACTATTTCCAGCTAAAGGGACCATGACAAGAGGGCACAGACCCCAACACAAGTTCTTATAGCTGTCTTACAAGTTAGCGTTAGGGCCCTTTATTAGAATATTTCCAGCAAAGGGGGCCGCGACAAGGGGCGAAGGCCTAAGAGCTAGTTGTCTTACAATAGTCTCCTTATTATTAAAAACAATTTCAAATTTACCGCGCAAGACCAGGTCCAAGATAGTTCCTACACTTATCTTACAAGAACCTCATTATTAAAAAAATCAAATTTCAAATTTCCCGCGCAAGTCCGTGTCCAATGCCAACCACTTTCTCAAGGTAAACAACTTGCTCAAGGTCAATAACTGTCTCAAGGTAAACAACTTTCTCAAGGTAAACCAGTTTCTCAAGGTAAACAACTTTCTCAAGTCCAAAAATACGACCCCACGTGGACGACATTGGAAAGTCTCAGGGTCAAAAGTGGGCGGGGATTGTGACGTAAAAAAGTGAAAGTAGTGCTCGTGTTCTACTTAGGATAAATAAGCAATAAGTGATAACCTGATAACTTTTCATGATATTCTAAATCTCAAGTAGTTTCTGTTTTCTTACTTACAGGGTCGAAATATGACATCTGTTTAAGGATTAAACTTGGCAGAATTTTACTCGTACTACGGAGTTAACAATATAAACAGTGAACGTTGACTACAGTAATGTATTGATTGTCTGAACCCTCTATAATCGGAAATACGCCATAATCTGAACGCCCCCATTACGTAAAATGCTTAAAATGATATACATAATCAGAACACCCTGAATTCTGCAATCTGAACTACGTGCGCGCTTCCACCGAAAAGATGATGCAACGTTTTTTATACAAATCTCTGCAAGTTATTTTGTGTTACTTCGGCACGTTGCTTAGTTGTTGTGTGAGTTGTACGCTGTATGTATGTAATGTGTATATTTAATAAAAAATGGCTTCTAACGGATGTCATATTAACCCTTGCAAAAAATGCTAAAATTTTACATCAGCTGGAGTCTGGATGTTCATTCACGTCCCCGCAGCACGCTTTAATGTTGAGAAATCGACAATATCCGCCATCAAGAAAAGAAGAACGAAATTCTTCGTTTTGTGTGGCGTACTGAAAAGGCCGGGGACAAGGAAAACGATGCGCAATGCGAAATATTCTGATGTTGAAGATGCAGTGTATGCATGATTTTTACAACAGAGAGCACGGCATGCACCAATTTCCGAAGCAATTATACTGGAGAAAGCTCGCCAATTTTTCAAAGAAATGAATTATGGCGAAGGAGTCAACTTCGGAGCTAATAGAGGTTTTAAGCATAAATTTGGAATCCGCTCGTTGAAAGTTACCAGCGAGAAGCTGTCGAGTGATGAAAATGCCGTGGTACCTTTTCGTATTGAGCTGAAACAAAAAAAATTGAGCAACTCGGTCTCTCTCCAGAGCAAATCTACAACGCGGATGAATCTGGTTTATACTGGCGCTGCCTTTACATTTATGAATTGCGCAAATGCAAGTGGCCGACACAAATTGCCGTTGCTTGTGATAGGCAAACCAAAATCCAAGACTATTCAAAAACATTCAGCTACCTATCTATTACCGAAACCAAAAAAGTGCGTGGGTTAATCAAGCTATCTTCAAAGAATGGTTCCACAATGAATTCGTACCAAGCGTAAAAAAGCATCTTCGAAACAGCAATTTTGAAGAGAAAGCCCTTTTGGTATTGGACAATGCTTCAGCTCACAGACCAGACCAAGAACTAGCCAACCATGATGGTAATATTCAAGTAATGTTTCTACCACCCAATTGCACCGCCCTGATTCAGCCGATGGACCAGAATGTGATCTAAAATGTAAAAGTTACATATCAGAAAATATTGCTGCAGGAGGTGTTATGTATTTATATATTTAATTAATATTCACATGAACATTTAATATTTTATTCCAAGAAAAGCATTTACACCTTTTCCAGCCTCTTACGGTTAGTGTCTCTCGTACCATCTTCTATCTGGCAGTGTTGCCACTTCCTTCTTATATTTAACATGCACAACATCTTTCACAGAGGTTACAAATCCGTTATATAACATAGGTTTTCTCACTACCCTACCACTACGAGTTACATAATTTTGTTAGTATCATTATTAGTAACTACAGTTTTGTCATTAACATTATAATCATTACTAACACTAAGGTTTGTTAATATTACCATTACAATTTTCTTGTATCGACTCTTCCACCTCAGGTTGAATAATCGGCTCATTAAATGACTTTTTCTTGCTACCACTTTGGTAAATTGTCATTACATAGTCAAAAAGTCGACAGTTACAGAAACTAAAATAACCAAGTGCCTACTTTCCGCGGCAGGTCACTTACCGCACAAGGTGCTCCTGCCTTTACGGTATAAATAATCAACTAATTAGAATACGTATATTTATTAATATTAATACTAATAGTACAATTGGAGCAATTTTGTATATTAAATTGAGGTGTGTTTACAAAATTTGTAAGTTTAGTTATCTCATTATTTGCGTTATTTGAGACAGAAATAACACCATGTACATCATTCACACCACCGTCTATGTCATGGCCAGCTATGCCAATTACACTGCCGTTTGTTATGTTGTCTTCAACGACAGGCCCTCGAGATGACCTTTCTGTGATTCCATACGAAATTCTATCGGCTTTTTAAATTTTATTATTTAACGACTCTACCACATACCCCTCTGCAACTGTAGAGGATTTCCATCCTTTTCAAAGCAAGGATGTCAGTTCCCCTGTTACCTAGCAAAGTGCTGGAAGTTCTCCTAAAAGTATGACCAGTATAATTTTGAAACCTATTTTCATAGGTATAGCGGATAGAGTATCCTTCCCTACAACTTGTCTAACGCATTTTCCCTGGCTATAACGCACAAAGAATCGTTTTTCTTTAAAATTATTTGGCCGTACTTTGATTTACTTTTCAAGGATCTTAAACCAGTTGACTGTTTCACGGTTACAACTACTAGTGACTACAAATCTTCGGGAGATTTTGTTTAATCTTAACAATTCCCGTGTCAGATTTAATTTCAACATTCAAATTACAAAGTTCGTCTGTACGGCATGCACCAACAATTCCCAATAGGGGAACATATGGACCACTTAAGAGCAAACGATTCTAAATCATATAAAAATGTACTGTTCGCTGCGCGCGAGCGTGTAGTGGTAGCCATAGGCTACCTAAATGTGCCATCAGCATTGGACTCGTTTAATAATAAAACCAAAATTGTAAAACCTATATTTATTTATTCTTAAAATTTGTGTAATATGGACCAATGTAGTGTAATATGGACCATGTAAATGTGTAATATGGGCCTCTTAGAAATGTTTAATTTAGACAAAGCTAGTGTTAAGTAAAACTTTATTAACGGGTTAAATACATTAAAAATAACGAAACTTATCATTTTAAACATAAAACTAGAAAAAAACAAACAAACGAACAAGTATGATAAATGTATAGGTATAACTATGGTGCACAATTGTCACAGTAATAATAATTTATGTCCCTGATATCTGCACAAGCTTCATGCGCCCAATTCTTACAAGTTTGGCACATAATCCAATCCTCATCGTGCGACTCGTCGCAAACAAGGCAACGAGTTGGTTCTTCTTCTTCTACATTATTTTTGTTCTCTTGTTTCTTTTCCGTCGTTGTTCTGAATGTAGCCTTCTGAGGGTCTTTTCTGTTTTTTTTTACTAAACAAGTTTGATGCAGCCTGATTTATTTTGACGTTAGTATTTTGTTTTGCTGACTGTTGAATTTCTAATTGCGTCTTGTAAGGTGAAGATGTAAGTTCAACACCAGATGAATTAAATTTGTTCTCCGATGAACCTTAGGAGATGCTGATGTGGGTAAAGGGCTTATTGCTTGAACTGAAATGTATTTTTTGGTATGCACAGCGCTACATGATGGTATTGGCGAAGAAGTCATTACTGCCTTTTCAGCAATTACCGTTGAGATGTTTGCAGTGGTTATCTTCTCCGCTTGAAGACTGGTAGTACTAGTACCTGAAGACACAGTAGTTTCTTGAGGTTCAGGTAAATTCTACTGGAGTGGTCTATCTGTCACTTCTGCCGCTGCAAAATCAGCATCATTAAACACATGTCTACCTGGAGGACACAGGCCTGTTTTTCTGAAACCATTTATAGCTACTTCCATTGTAGCCGCTCTAGGAAATGCTTTACCCAATAAGGAACTAATGTCGTCGATTTTCAGTGGTTTTCCGGGAAATTCGTGCAATTTTGAAGTTATTGCCGAAGAAAAATATGTATTAAGGGGTTTAAAAAATGCAACGTCCAATGGTTGCATTCTGTGCGTGCAATGAGAAGGGAATGAAAGCATTATTATTCCATTCTTTCTTGCTAATTCAATAGCTTTCAGGGTCTGGGTATGGCTACTATGGCCATTGAGCACAATCAAAACTTTCTGGTCTTTGGACGGCTTCACATGTTGGATAAAATGTTGAAGAAATTGATAGAAGCCTTCACTATCCATCCAACCTTTATCCTGACAATGAAAAGTGGTTCCTGGTGGTGCCCCATAAGTCAAACTATCTTTCATGCGTTTTCTAGCGTAAATTTAAAACGGTGGAATATAGAATCCAGTAGCACTCATACAATAAGTTCTTGTTACGTTCTGACCTCTTTCACAGGAAGTGATAGCACCCACTTGATGCTTTCTCTTTTGAGCGATTATTAAACCCTGCTGCTCTAGCCAGAGAAGTAGCTTCCGGTAACCTTAAACTTAACTCAGGATGACGATTCATAAATCCCCTGTACCACTCCGTACCGGCAAATCGTTTTTCTAAGTTAAATCTTGTATTTATTTTATTTTTTTCTGCAATTTCGTACGCCAATTTTTTAAGCCCTTCTCGAGTGAGTCCGTAAAACATACGCTCCAAAAGAAGACAGTGTTGTACTAGGTCGTCCTCCAATTCCTGTGGTAAATCTGCACGTCTTCCTAGTGGCGGCTTAAGTTTTTCGATGGACGGAATTTCCTGGTTAACATTTTAATTTAATTTAGATTATATTGTTTTAAATGTCACAAATGTGTCAGTTATTTTATTTTTATTAAATTATAATTATTGTATTGTGATAGCGAGAAAAATTTAATCCGCATCCTCGTAGCGTAAGTTCCTTTTTTATTTTTGGTGGCTTGTGGACCTCTGCTCCGCTTCGGTCCACAAACTGCCACCTCGAATAAAAAAGTACACTTACCCCTACTTGGAACACAAATAACTATTTTACGTGTATACAGTTCCTTATCAAAACTCGTCCATTGTTATCTTGTATTATAAATGACCTACATTTTTCTATTATTTTACCCAGTTCCAAAATTTGATTTTTGTATACTACAATGTTATCCCCTTCTTCGAGCGTACGTGAGTTTTTTGCAGTTCTGTCATAATTTTGCTTATAAGCGACTGGTTTATTTTCAATCTGAGAGTGAGCATTTTCTATAACTTTTGGTTTTAATAAATTGGAATGTATTGATAACTTTGTTTCGCATCTCCTCTTAAACAGAAATATTTAATCCAGATATAGGTAGATACGATACTCTAGGAATGCTAATGATAACTCTTTGCCCGTATATGAGCAAACTTTTATCATAAATTTTGCTGTTTGTACAGCTCTTTCTGCGAGGCCATTGTTGCGAGGATAATGAGGTGAATTATTCACTACTTCAAAATTCCAAGTCATTGCAAACATTTGAAATTTGAACGAATTAAAAGGCATATACTATCTGCGATTAATAAATTTGGAATGCCATGAACTGAGAATATAACTTTAAGTTTTTCAATAATTTCTTCGGATGTTTTATACGCGAGTGGAATTATTTTTAACCACTTAGAAAAATAATCTTGTAGTGCCAGATAATCAATTCCTTGAAAGGTTAATATATTGCATCCTATTTTGTTGAAGGGTAAGTTGGAATATTATAACCTTTTGTTTTGAAAAACAACTGGTAAGCAATGAGGTACTTGATTTTCAGCCTTCATTTCGGTTCGTGTTAATACTGAGATTTGAACTCCCTTTTTTTATTGTGTGGCAATGGTACATACTATTAAATTGGACTGATACCCCATTCGCTCGGCTTTACACCGGAGAACATGAGAAGTGTGAAGGGCGCCAAGGCTTTAGTAAGATGTAATGGGTGTATGTTGTAATTAGCCTTATCCGTGACAATAATAATATGAACCACTAATAAATGAAAACTATGAAGGTGGCTTAGTGATTTAATGGTTAAATGAAACTATTACAAACTACATATCACCATTAAGTACAAATGTTATTAATTTAATTGTAGGTAAAAAATGCATGAGTGAGGTATGACGAGATGGTTATGTGAGTGTAACCGGAGATCTCTCACAGTGGTCGGTATTGATAATTTTATAATGTGTAAATCGTGTGTGTATGATGGTGATGAAATGAAATATCTGACCTTACATAGGCAGCTCCTTGTTTTTATCCTTTTTATTTATTTTTTAGGACTCTTAAGATGTTAAACAACCCCTGTTTTTTTATGTGGCCAAGTTGGACCGTTAATGGAACTTGTTGCAGTACTATTGCCAGTTCGTTCTGAAGACAAATTCATTTATTTCATGAATGTTGCTTCATATAAAAAACCCTAAAAAATGTTAAAAATTACCAATTAAACGCTTGGCTTACTTTCAGTCTTACCAATTGTTGATTGGGTTTTTAAAGATTAAACTTATGAATACAATAAATTTTAGTTAAATTTGCGTTCGCATGGCATAATAATCTGAAATATCCAGAATTCGCATAGTCTTACATATGTTCAAAAAATATTTACTTACTTGACATTATTGTTTTGTTCTTAAACAAAATCGTACATATTAATTATATATTAATGCTTGATTAATTAAAAAATTTTAGAAATCCAAAATTATGTGTACTTATTTTATTGGCAATGTCAAGGTTGATATCAATTCTTCTCATCAGAACTGCTTTAGTTCTATTTTACTTTACCTTGAATTTATTAAAATTTAAACACTGTTTTAGCGGCATTTATGAATTTTATATTATTATGCAAAAGTACCGTTACACTCCCCCATTACCTCATTAAAATTGAATGAAACCTCCTTCGATTTTTACTCCAAAATGATTACTTCAGTTAGCCATGTATATACATTTTTTTTTTTTTTTGAAGAAAAATATTGATTAGAATTCGCCACGTCTGAAATTGAAAATAATAAAAAAACTATTTATTTATTTTTCTCGCGACTAAAAATAACGGGTTCTTAAATAGTTAACAGGTTATTTAACCTAACTTAGTTCTATTGCAGTTCATTGTTATTGTGGTTTTATGGCGATTTATTGAATAAAAAATGAATACAAATGATGTGTTTATGTGCCATCTAGGCATTTCATTATTATTATTTGCATTATGTAGAAAAAGGCAATTAAAGAATCGTATTAGACGAAGAATAAACACCAGAAAGGTTAGTAGATATCTATACCAGTTATTAAAGGAGAGTTGATTCATTTGTATATAATATATATAAGGTATGGTCAAGAGAGTGACTTAAAAGGAGGAATGATGGACGTGGCTTAAGTAACATGGTATTTAACGAACTCAAGTATGAAGACCCAGCCAGCTTTAAAAATTTTACAAGAATGAGTGTAAAAACTTTTGGAATATTATTAAACAAAGTGCAGCCTTTTATTACAAAACAAGACACAATTCTTCGTGAAAGTGTATCAGCTAGGACCAGGTAATTCTAATGGACAACTTTACAAAAATTAATTATACAAATATTTTTAATTTTCCAGATTGTTAATAACCTTACGTTTTTTGGCAACAGAAGAACGTTTAAAAGCTTGCATTACAGTTTCAGAATATCAATGTTGAGCATTTCTGCAATAGTACCAGAAACTGTGGAAGCAATTTATAATGTATTAAAAATAGAATATTTATCGGTGAGACACAATTAATCCGTTTAACTAGAATTTTAATATTTAATTAAAAATATTTCTAGACCTCTAATACAGAACAGGAATGGAAACAAATCGCTACTGAATTTTTCCAACTATGGAATTTTCCTA